>CM045988.1:85041598-85651598 GCA_025175895.1 Wurfbainia villosa
AAAATACTTGACTAGTCAATTGATCCATAATTCCAGTCGACTGTTACACCTCAACCATAAGGTTTACCCAAAGTATAATGCCCTCATCTTTGCTAGACCACTCTTAGCCTAGACCTAAGCCTTTTAGCCACCTCCATCAGCCTCACGCCTATCGGATCCCTCCAAGTCATCTATGACTTGTTTATTCATACGTTAGCCTTCAGATACTTCCATCGGCTATTATCATGCTAAACTAGTCTACACCGCCAAGATACATTTGGACATACGTTGCCAAGGTATGCGCTTGGACTTTACGTTGCCAATCATTGGACTTATGTTGCCAAGACTCTACCCTTGGACTTTACGCCGCCAATTTCCCAATTGCCAAGTACCCATGACTTGAACTTTCACCGTCAAGACTACACAAAACTTGGACGTTACCATTGCCAAGACCCATGTTTGGACTTTCCATGCCAAGTGTCCCACTTGGACTTCTCCATCATATGGTCAATCCCATGTCAATCATATAGTCAATCCATTGTCAAACAATGGTTAACTCATCGTCAAACATCAAAACACTACTCGAGTTAAACTTGAGTCTGGTCAATCGTGACCTAAGTCGATTGCACCAATAATCTTCCCCTTTTTGATGTTTGACAAAAATCAAACACCTTTGAGTTAGGCCACTTAACTCAAATCTCCCAATTCTCTCAATTAAACAATTTTCAAATTCTCCCATCAATTCTCTCCTTTTTTGACATACATCAAAAAGACTCTCCCCAAGGATATTAATGTCTCATATCCCAATGAGATCTTACAATATCTCCTTTGGTCTAAAAACATCTAGGATGTCTTCACTCTTCCTAGTGATAAGTCTCATATCACTAAAGAGTGACAGTCCTCAAACTCTCTCATTCTCTAAATTCTCTCCCTTATGAGGAAGAATACATCCATCATCCCATGATGGATAACTCCCCCCTAAAGGCTTGCTCCCCCTTGATCATTGCACCAATAATATCCTTAAAGAGTCCCTAAGCCTATAGGAATACTAACCCATCAAAATTATGATTGAAAAGTTCAAACTTGAACTTTCACACACCTTAAAATTTGATAAATCACCCAAACAACTCTCCTAATCCATATCCAATGGATTTTCACCATTTATAATACTTTCCAAAGCATATCCTAGGGTTAAAAGTAGTTAGGGTAGCCTAACATAGCTGAAACATGGGCTAAATATCTTTATTTACCCGAAATTAACATTCGCAGTCGACTCTGTCAGTCAAAAGTCGACTGCCCTTGACGGCAGTTGACTACTATCCATGGTAGTCGACTGATTTCTGCAAGTGTAGAAATCAGAAATCAAAAAATGAAATTCAGAAATACATAAGTAATTATACATGATTTGAAAAATAGTGAAACTTCATACGTATAATACTTATAACAATCATAATGAGTGAAAAATATTTAAAAAATAAAATACCTATTAAATATTGAGATCGATATAAAATTCAAAACCATTGATAACTTCAATGTTTTTGACCTATTTTGTATCAACTTCTTCAATGGTGACTTCTATCAAAAGATAAACTACACCAAGATTTTCTAAAATGGTTTTGAAATGATTTTAAAACCTTATATTGAATTATGATCTATTGGCTTAATGCACATGACTTATACATAAATTTTCCTCGCGATTCATCCATGGTGTAAGATGAGTTTGAGTTCATCTTGATGCAAAAACTATGCATCTTGAACTTAACTCATTTCCTAGCACCTCACATGTGTCTAGGGTATATCAATACACATACATGTCAATGTGATGTGAGATATGAGTTTTGTTCATCCTAAACTAAGGTCTCATGCATTTTCTAAGGCAACACTATTTGATTCCCTTATACATAGGACTTAAATCATGTCATAGTCCTTAAATCAATTTAATTAATGCATAAATGATAATTATGACATATAATGATAGCATAATTAAAATATGTGCGAATAATCATGATGCCATGACATGTGAATACAACCTAAGCACTAACATGACATAAAAACTAACCTAAGCATTATCATGAAATATTGTATGATTTAAAAGAGATATGATGTCATGACATGATATATGATAAACAACTCATGACAAACAAAATACAAAGGTATAATAATACCTAAGTTTTAGTATTAATTGTCATTTGTTATGATTAAGTTTATTTTACCATAATACCACTTATCCTAAGTGTGCCAAAATTCTAAAATGCCACACCATGACTCTAAGATCTAAATTGTGCTAATTTGATCAATTTTTTCAAACTTCTCAAATTTAATTGACACATCCTAAAATCCTCATTTCCAAGGACTCCCAAAATCTTGAGAATGTTCTAAAGTGTCAACTTTGCTATGGTTAGGTTAACTACCCATCCATTCAAATTGACACAACCTAACCCATTTAGTGTGAATGAATCACACTCCTAGAAACCCAATACCTATTGGAGCTCCTTAGGCTAATTAGGTATTCACTAGGGATGACCTCCCTTGATACATTCCTAATGACCCTTCTAGACTTTGAAGTCTTGGTCATTTGAGTCTTGCCTAGGTCAATTCTAGGGGTAACTTCCCTTGTGACATTCTTAGTGGCTTTCCTAGGTTTCATAGAAACCTTAGCCACTAGACACTTACCATGGTTAACCTTAGGGATAACTTTCCTAGTAACCTTGGCTTCCTAGACCTAGATTTAGTTCCATAATCAAATGGAACATATGGTAGGTCTCCTTGAGTTTAGGTTTGTGATCCAAACCTTTCTTGCCCTTAAGGAATTCTTGCCTTCTAGATCCTAGACTTTGACTCCTAGATCCTAAATTTTGTCTATTTGACCCTCGAATTTGAGTTTGTATTTTCTAAGGGTCTTCTCTAATTTTTCAAGTTTTGACCTCAAAACTTAATTTTCTAATTCTAATTACCAAATTTTTGATTTTTGATTTTGTCTTTGGGCATTGTCTTTCCTTTTAGACATATGCCTACCCTTCTTAGGGTTAATTAATGCCTAAATGCCCTTCTGCCTTCCTAATACTTTCCCTAGGTAGAATTGTTTTAGGGTTATTAGTTCTTGATTGATTCTTAACGCTAAAATTACAAGATTTTGTACCTAAACAATAGAACATATTATTTCTAGCATGCTCCTTATGATTATGCACCATTGCAAGAGTATTGAAAGCATGCTTTTCATTATGAAACAAGGAAGGTGCATTACTAAATTTTATCTTGGGGTTTGCTTTAGAAGCTCCCCCTACATTTGATACTCCTTTTTGGCCTTTGGTTTGCTTCCTCCCCCTAGGGCATTGACTCGTATAATGTTCCCGTTGTTGTCATTTGAAGCATACAATGTCCTCTTTGCTTTTAATTTTTAGGGCTACGACATTCTTAGCTTTTTCTTGACTTTTTGACATCGGTTGAGTCTTCATGACTCTTTTCGGACACTTGCTCTTGTAGTGTCCTTGCTCCCTGCAGTCAAAAGTTATAATATGATCTTTATTTTTAATTGAATTACTTGAGTTACCTAGGTCGATGGTGGGAGGAAGAATTTGGTCCAATTCTTCATGGCTCTCGGAGGTAGATGCTTCTTCTTGTGGCTCCGGTATTGAAGATGACCTAATCTCCTCCCCCTCAATCCTAGAGGTGGAGGCTTCCTTTGATTCTTCCACTTCTTCTTCCTCCTCGGATGTCGAACACCTCTTGACCTTTGAATCCTCACTTTCTTATGAGGATGAACTTTCTTCCACCTCCTTTGATTTTTCCTTATCCCTTTGGACCGATTGTGGCTTCTCATGAAATTTTATCAATTTGCTCCAAAGCTCCTTGATATCCTTATATTCACATACTCTACACAAGATATCATTAGGAATCAATTCAACCAAAAATTTTATTACCTTCTTGTTTTTCTCGAAACCTTAGAGTCATTCCTCTGTCCATTTCTTCATCTTGAGGAAATCTCCCTTTGGCCCTCTTGGATATTTAAATCCTTCCATCAAGACGGACTAATCTTCGATGTCCATCATCATCATGAAGTCTTCAATCCTTGCATTCCATTGATTGAAGCCTTTTCGTCCATAAAATGCATATGGAACCGGAGTGTTTGTTAAATACTGGAATTTAAAATACTAAATTAAATGGCCAGAGTTAAGGAAATAATCTTGGAAATTTTTCGGGATTTTTTTATAGGAAAATTTAGGAATTTTTCTGGATTTAAACGGAGGTCGTACGAGATAATTACGGGGATAGAGAAAACATGCTTTTAAAGGGCCCGTTTAGATGAGTAAATAGGATAAATTATAAGTCTAGATTTTTTTTTATCTTTTTCTATTTTTTCTCCGCCGTGACCTTTTCCTCGGCAGTTTCTCTCGTGCGATGGTTCCTTCGCCGGCGACCTCTTCTTCATCGTTTTCTCTGCGCGTTCGTTGTCCAGACGACGCGCACCGGAAGATGGCTCACCGTCCTCGCCTCGGACTGCCGCGCGACACCCCTCTTCCTCCGCGGCCGCGCGACGCCCCTCTTCTTCTCTGTGCTCGCCGACTCCTTCGCCACTGATGCTGCCGCTCGACCTTGCGGTCGCCTAGCCCTCGGCCACCAGCGTCGCCGTCTGCGCCGACGACTCTTCACTCCGGATCGCGCGTTGCATCGACCGCCCCTCCTGCCGGTGAGCCGCCATAGCCGTCCGAGCCTTAAGCCACCCACGCTACAGATCGATCCCTGCAGCTGTCAGAACATCCGCGATTCGCCTGGAAACCATTTCGATCTCGGTGTTTGCGGCGATTGGGGCTGGAAGGTTGGAGCAACGATGTTCCCTAGTGTCCCGATCGTGAGCTGCTCCATCGCTGCCAAACAAGGGCAGTGGCGTGCAATGGGTCTTTCGGCGAATAGGGCAGGGTTGGGGAACTCTCTGTCGGCGGAGTCTCAGGAACTGGTAAATCTCGACCCCCCTTCTTTTATCAGCAGATGGTTTGATGTTATTGATTATGGAGGTGATCTGATCTTGGGGGGGGGGAAGTATCTTCGGTGGAGTAGGCTGGACGGAGGTTGCCGGTTTGAGTTGTTAATTCGTACCGTGTGTATTTTGTGTATGGGCAGGTATTGGAGAGTTGCGCCGGCTGTGCGTGACTGGAGGTTTCGTTGATGGTCGATGGTGCTAGCAACATTTTTTCGGCGAATAGGACAGATCTAGGGGAAAATTGTGCCGGTGAACAGGGGATAAGGGAAGAGATGTCGGCGTAGCTCCTATTGCTGGTATATGTTTTGATTTGCTGTGTTTTCTCTCGGTCCATTTCAATTCTGTGAATTTGTTGAATATTGGACAGTGGGTGCCAATTGGCTCGGTGTGTGAGGGTTGTGATATTTGGACAGTGATTTTGAGCCTGGGATTTGTCTAGTGATAAGTTTCGGCTATGGATCTATTGTGAGTGTAGATTGAGGAAATAGTGGTATGTGATTTGCTTGTGTGTCTAATCTGATATGGAGTCTATTTCTTTGATTTTGGTACATGTATATGGGGGTAAGGAAGTAAATGGGAGTACTCTATTGCAGAACTTGTTTAACTAGACTACTATTGGGTTGCTGGTTAGTAACTAATGGAAGAAGTGTTTGAGGTAAGGATTGGTTGAGTCATGTGTATGTCACTTAGAGTTAGGTTGGATTCATATTTATGATCGGTTCTGTAATTATGTATGGAGGATTGATTAGGTTGAATAGAATAATTAAATCAATCTAGTGGATCGGATATGAGGTCGATGTAGGATTCGATTCGATCATTTGTTGTGAGATGGATAATATTTTCATAAGATGAGTATTGATCATGGTGAGATTAATTGCAAGGATATGTTCTTGGATTGAGGAGTTAATCACAATTTGTGACCTACGGGTTGAGGATCTACTTAGGGATACATAATAGTAATTTAGCACGTTGTCGTGTGCTTGGATTTGATGGATTTACTTTGGATTATTTGGTTATGGAAGGAATCGATTAAGTATTCGATTTGTCGGTGAATGGTATTTTGTGCTTAACAATAGTTATGCATTATATGCGTTTTCACGAGGCGCATCCCGTCATTGTGATCGGGTTCTTTTTGCAGATATATTATCAGGCGGGTATTTTGACTTATCTTTTAGATATAGTCAAGTTGATATGCTAGTTAGGATAGCTTGCAATAATTTTCATGTTTATATGCCTAGTATATTTTTGGTGCCTACTTGATACATGCATGTGATAGGTTATGATTATACCTTCCCTGTTTTATTTGGATCATAGTTATTTGGATTATGGATATGTACATATTGATTGTGCATATTATTCGGATAGGTGTATTTAGTTGGATTTACATGCTTTAGTATCATGCACCATCTTGCATGATTGCATGCTGGCTGGACGGGGTTCCATTATTGTTGAGCCCGCAGCCAGTTACATGGCCTGCACACACTGCCACTCATGGGTTAGTGGTACATCAGGAGGGTGTGTGCAGTTGCTCTGTCAGGCTCCGCTGGTCCGCTCATGGGTAGCGATGAGGCAGCGTGGTAGCGGGCAGGGATCCCTCCTCTGGTCTATGACACCGGGAGATGAGAGCTTAGCTCCCCCACTCTGTTTGGGGCAGGAGGATAGGTGTACTCCGACAGCATCCTGTCCACTCGGTCACTCAGGAGCAGTGATGGCAGAGTGCACAGTTGTCATAGCCCTACCCACTCGGCTTCACCATCGCGTGTGAGGCGGCTGACTGGCGTCAGGGGTGACCATGTCATTGGCACGACATGCATTTTTTGCATGGATAGCATTTGTATTGTGTTTGCTACATTTTTATTGCTGCCTTGGATGTGCATATGATTGTCATGCATACAGGATACATATTTATATATATGGTGAGGACTTTATTACTTCTAGTCAGGCACATGCTCCTATATCAGTGTAGGAGATTCAGGTTAGTACAGTCCTGTTGTATTTATTTCTTGCATACCCTATATGTGAGACTGTACTGACATGATTTTTATTGTTAGCTATATCTTACTTTGCATATCGACTATACCCGCTGAGTTCTTTGAACTGACCCCGTTGATTTATATCTATTTCAGGATGAAGCTGTCAGGAGAGTCCAGCTGCCAAACCCCACTCGTCTTGAAAGATTTTATTTGTTATTTGTTTCTATGGTTCGGATATTTTGATTTGAGGACATGTTTAGGATTGGAGTTGGATATTTGTATTCGTGGATTTTTGGCATTCTTATGGACCTTATTCGGATTTTGTTTGGATTGGTTTTGGTTGAGTATTCCTGCCCAGATGACAAAAGGGGTAAGTCTAGTTGTGATAGATGTTACCTATCTATTTTGGTTGATGGCCAGAGGCCTATTTGATTATCTGCATGTGTGTTTGGATTTCGATCGTGTTGACCGATGTATAGTGGCCGTGTAGGCCTTGTATGTAAATTGGTATTATCACCCGTACAGGGGAGACGCTGCCGGATTTTCGTCTGGCGGGGACTCCATCGGGGCGTAACAGTGTTGATATCCCACCCTAATCCAAGATTTTGTTCTATCTTGCCCTCTAGCACCTTGCTCATTCGGTTGTGAAGTCGGTGGAGTGTCTTCTTCTTCTGAGAGCCACTGGGCTCTGATACCACTTGTTGAGGGTCGTATGCCCGCTAGAGGGGGGGGGGTTGAATAGTGTCTCGTTGACGTAGATGAAATTCGATCTCATGCTTGCTACAATCGTTAGTGTACGTAGCAAAATATATAATGATAGAAACATATACACAACAACAATCACACTCAAAACACAAGATATAATGTGGTTCAAAATCTTAGGGTTCCTACTCCACGGGTTGAGCTCAAATGAGCCATAGCGATGCAAAACACCACTAATCAACTTCTCCTTCTCAGAAAATACTATGAAGGTAGAGAAAACCTCTTACAACAGTTCTTACAATAATAAGAAAGAGATACAAGTAAATACAAGTGAAATACACAAAATAATATAAAGAAAATTTTACAAAGAATGCTTTGAATGCTTGCTTGAGCCGCACTTGAAGACCCTAACTTGCACCAGCAAATCATCTCAAATCGCCCAAGAAATCCCTGCAAAAAACCTCCCCTTCGTACTTCTTTTAAAGCTGTAACTCGGGCTGATTCCTGCCTAGTAGTCAATTGCTCCTATAGCCGTTGTCTCACAACGATTTAATCCACGTCGATATTCTAACCAACGGGTACAGCAATGATCATTGCCATTACCAACGATCATTATCAAGCTCATGATCATTGCTCGATCGACTCTTGCGACCAATACCAATGAAGGGATTGGCTTCTCTCCATGGCATTCATTGCTCATGTCGATCGCCCAATGTCGCGATCGATTGTCAAGGCCACTTGCCACGGTCTAATGTCAGTCGACTGCTCAGTGTCGACTCGGTTGCCAAGTATAAAAATACTTGACCAGTCGACTGGTCTATAACCCCGATCGATTGCTATACCTCAACCATGAGGGTTATCCCAAGTATGATGCCCTCATACTTGCTAGATCACTCTTAGCCTAAACCTAAGCCTTCTAGCCACCTCCATCAGCCTCACACCTATCGGATCCCTCTAAATTATTTATGACTTGTTCATCCATATGCTATCGACTATTGTCATGCTAAGCTGGTCTACATCGTCAAGACACATTTGGAATTACGCTGCCCAGAAACACGCTTGGATTTTACGCCACCAACCATTGGACTTATGTTGTCAAGACTCCACCCTTGAATTTTATGTCACCAATATCAACCATTGGACTTCCCAATTGCTAAATACCAATGACTTGGACTTTAATCGTCAAGACTACACAAGACTTGGACTTTACCATTACCAAGATCCATCCTTGGACTTTTCGTGCTAAGTGCTCCACTTGCAAACACACCAGTTTCCTCCATGCTTCGGGACTAGGACCACATTATCCAACCATGTAAGAAATTGAACTTCCCTAATATGTCGGATTTGAAGTAGCTTGTCGACTTCAGCTCTAATAACCTTATCTTCTCAGAGAGAACTACCTCTTTTTTGTTTTACCAACCAGCTTTTGGTAAGTTATTGCTTATGTTCCATCACCTCGAGAGATACCCCTCTGCGTTGAGCACGCAAAGAAATTCGTTACAAGAAATAGAGTTTAATATTCGACCTTTTAGTTCGATAGGCAGGATGACTGTGACTCGAGTGCACCGATCTAAGTGATATAGTACAATCTGAACTTCTTCTAGTTCTTCTTCATGGGGAAGAGAAATAAGACCCTCATGAAGTGTTTGTATATTTGTATGGTCAATCCCCTTCCTTCTTTTTGAACTTACCCTTAACATTTCCACATAACATTTCTTGGTCGCTATATGATTTCTTGACACCTCGCCCACTCGACTTACCACTGAAAACTTGATCTTCTGATGATAGATGGATGCGACTGCCTGAAATGAGCTTAATGTCAGTCTTCCTAATATCACATTATAAGCAGATGAAGCTTCGATAACGGTAAAATTGCTTGTCCTAGTTCGACGAGTTGGCTCTTCACCTAGGGACAATGGCATACTAATTTGCCCCAACGGTAGTATCTCATGCCCTGCGAATCTGAAGGGGGTAGTGTTCATAGGCCAGAGTTTAGATAGGTCGATTTTCATCTGGTCAAAGACTTCTTTGAAGAGGACATTGATTGAGCTCCCGATATCTATAAAAACCCTAGTCACTTCATAGTTTGCAATCGTGGTTTGGAGGACCAGAGTGTCATCATGAGGCGTCTCTACTCCCCTTAGATCTTCTGATCCAAATTCGGTGATGGGCCCTTCTCTCTTCCCCGTGTGAATCGCAAAGTTCTTGAGCTGTCGCTCATGAGTCTTTTGAGCTTGATTTGAATCACAATTTGTAGCTCCTCCTGAAATCATGTTCATGACCCCCTTGTAAGGAGTATTCCTAGTGTAGATACATGTTCTTGAAGAATTTATCCGGTTGGAATTCTGTGCTCGCGTCGAAGGAATGATCACCAAATGGAAAAATTCCTGTGATTTCACAAACCAAATCTGTTCGGACAGCCTTTCAGCCTCTCTTCTCTAATTCATCCTTGGACGCATCACCCTTTTAACAGAAGGAGATCACACACGGCGTAAGCCGTGCGTGATGGCGGTTCCACGAACTGTGGAACTGCCATCGCAGTTCGTGGAACTGCCCAAAACTAACATCTCCCACTGGTCCAAGGTATGTCATATAGACACAATGATCACACAAACCATTTAGAAGAGGTATTTAAGTCACATAGACTAAATAATCATATAGACTATTTTAGAAGCAACATCGATCGATAGTCACATAGACTAATGAAACATCCAATTAGAAAATGGTTCGTGCGACAGCAAGCACATTGAGCGTTCAAATGCTAAGAAAGTTGTTACACCTTACATAACTGCTCATAGAGTGATGTATGCTAAGAGTTGTTACGCCTAACTTAGCCACTCTCTGAATGATACATAATCATTCTCCCGATGACACAGAGTCATCTCCAGGTGGTACAAAACCATTTATCTTATGACACAACCATTTTTCAGGTGACACACAGTCGTTTTCCAGATGATACAAAATTATATTTCTGGTGGTACATAATCGTTTACCTGGAAACATCCATGTCTTGCTATTTACCCAGATTAAATAATCTTATTTACATCAATATGAACATCTCTAATCCCTCTTAATGATCATCATGTCAAGAGCATGTCTCATATTCCAAATATTCATAAACATTTCTGTACACAACAGAAAAGAGTCGACTAGTGAATAATACTCATTCGATGTAAACCTATTTAATCTTCCTTTTTAGTGTGAATCTATTCATTTCAATCAATCGCTTTCCTAGCCATGTTTCATAGACCGAATCATACATAATCATAGGTAGACACGCTAAAGTAGCAAACATTGATTAAAACTTCAAGTAGACACCTAAATAGTCATAAAGGACAAATTTTGAGATCAACATATAATCTCAAAGGGCTAACATAGTAGAGAAGCAGGGATCCATTCTCTTACTACCCTTATTGTCGTCTTAGCACATGTGGTACGAATCACATGCTACGACGTCTTTACTCTTTACCAATAAAGAGTGCATGTTATTATCAAAGTAACATCGTACAGATTTCGATCTAGACATTCCCAATGCCTAATCCAGAATTCAACATATGAATCCAGAATTCAACATATGAACTCTAATCTGGCTCAAAACAGGTATAGTAAATGGTGGGTTCATTTACTTCGATCGTTTACCATAAAATGATCTTATCTTGATACAAATATCAAGACGACCCTAACTTATAGGAATGTAACAATTTTACAGCTTCCAAAGCCAACAAAGCATAGTCTTACCTACACAATAAATAGAGATGATTATCCATGCGAGAGGACCAATCGTTACCTGTCAACATGCTTATCGAGATCTTATCACTAGAACGTAACAGAACATACACATACACTGAATAAATTATGGCTTAAAAAATTTACAATCAAAACATATCTAATTTTCAATTACAACGTTGTTACATTCTACGAAGTCCCAAGGACTTTACATGCTCATTTAATGACTCTCTAGTCATCGGTTTAGTAAAAGGATCTGCAAGCATAGCTCGTGTAGGGATATACTCAAGAATCACCTTCTTTTTAGCAATAATATCCCTTATAAAGTTGTACTTTATAGCTATATGCTTGCCCTTGTTGTGATATTTGAGATTCTTGGAAAAAGCTATCGCAGCTTGACTGTCACAATAGACGGTCACTGGACTCCCACTGTCCTCAGCAATCTTTAAATGCTTTAGGAACCTCCTCAACCAGACTGCTTCTTGCACAGCTGTTGAATATGTCATATATTCAGCTTCCATTATAAATAAGGCCACACAGGCCTGTTTCTTGCTGTTCCAGGAGATGGCGCCACCATTCAACAAGAACGCATAGCCTGATGTTGATTTTCTATCATCCAGGTCCCCCTAATCAGATCTAGCCCCTAAGGCTCATATCTGATCCTTGATAATAGAGACAATAATCTGTCGTCACCTTCAGATATCTGAAAATCCTTTTCACTGTCTTCCAGTGTCTCGATCCTGGGTTTGACTGGAACCGGCTGACTAAGCCCACTGCATAGCTGATATAGGGACGAGTACACAACATAGTATACATTAAACTACCTATGACACTAGCATATGGTTTTTTATTCATCTCGGCTATTTCATTTGGAGTCTTGGGATTCATACTTTTGCTCAAAACAGTACCTTTCACAATAGGTGTCTGTTCACCATTGCAATCAGACATGTTGAAATGTTGTAACATCTTAGTTATGTAAGACTCTTGTGACAAATCCAAAAGTCTCTTAGATCGATCCCGGATGATCTTAACCCCTAAGATGTATTCAGCTTCTCCCATATCTATTGTGTCAAATTGAGAAGACAACCACTTTTTGACTTCTACAATAAAACCTATGTCATTTCCTGCTATTAGCATATCATCAACATATAATGATAAAATGACATATTTTCCTTTTTCCTTCTTTAGGAAAACGCAATGATCCTCATTGATCATTTCGAAACCATAAGATAAAATCACTTTGTTAAATCTTATGTTCCATTGTCTTGACGCTTGCTTCAGCCCATATATAGATTTCTTCAATCTACATACTTTATCCTCTTGGTCTAAAGCAATGAAACCTTCTAGCTGAACCATATAGATTTCCTCGTCAAGCTCACCGTTAAGGAAAGCGGTTTTGACATCCATCTGATGTAATTCCAAGTCATAATGCGCCACAAAGGCCAAAATAACTCAGATTGACACAAACTTCACTACGGGAGAAAATGTCTCTTCAAAGTCAATACCCTCTCTTTGGATAAATCCTTTTGCAACCAAACGAGCCTTGTATCGGTTAATCGATCCATCAGACTTCCTCTTTATTTTGAGAATCCACTTATTCCCAATAGCCCTTCGGCTAGGAGGAAGATCGACTAACTCCCAAACTTGATTCCGAATCATTGACTCCATCTCTTCTTCCATTGCACTTTTCCACTTATCTCTAACTCTACATCCCAACGCTTCCTCAACTGATTGAGGTTCATCTTCGTCAACTGGGAGTGTCATCATTGCCTTATTCTCAATATCAAACCTTCTTTTAGGTATGATCTTACGAACATTTTTTCGTAAGTTGGGCTGTTGAGAAGTCACCCCATGATCAGGCACATTACTCCCACTCGGTTGACTAGGTTCAAGTATCCCACTAGACACCTGTTTTGTTGATAACGACTATTCCTCCTCAAAAAGAGGAACTGTCTTATCAACTTCACCCCTCGTTGGGAACTCAGTTTCTAGAAAAGTGGCATCTCTAGATTCAATCTCAGAGATCGTTCCATCGTGTTGCTCACCTATGAAAACATAACCTTTTGAGGTCTCAGAATATCTTATAAAGATACTTTTCTTACCTCTAGGTCCGAGTTTTCCATGCTTGTGAGAACTATCATGAACGTAGGCAGCTGACCCCCAGGGTCTCAGATTACTCAAATCTGGTTATCTTCCTGTCCAATGTTCATATGAGATAGATGGAACTGACTTTGAAGGCACTTTGTTAAGTATATAGGCCGCAACTAGTAAGACATCTTCCCAATAGGAGACCGACAAATTAGCCTGCGCCATCATAAACCTAACCATTTCAAGAAGAGTCCTATTTCTTCTTTCAGCAAGCCCATTTTGCTGTGGAGTTCCTGGGATCGTTAGCTGTCTAATAATCCCTTTTTCATTACATATTGTCTTGAACATATCAGACAAATATTCTCTTCCACGGTTAGTGCGTAAAATCTTAACCTTATGTTCCGTTTGATTCTCAACCTCGTTCATATAACGAATGAAGCAATCTAATGCTTCAGATTTATGAGAAATCAAATACACATAATCGAAACGAGAGAAATCATCAATAAATGTAATGAAATAGGAAGCTCCATGTCTATCCTTCACACTCATCGGACCACAAATATCCGAATGAATTAATTGCAATGGTGACTTTGCTCTAATAGTCTTTCCAAATGGTTTCCTTGTTGCTTTTCCAGCAAGACAATGCTCACATATAGACAAGTTGATCTTAGCACGAGAGCCCAATAAATCCTCTTTAGCTAACCTATTCATGCGATCTTGTCCTATATATCCCAATCTAGCATGCCAAACCTCATCAGTTATATCTGCATCGCTAGCAAGAGCAATATTCGAAAAACAACAATCAAATGCACAATTTATATCTGGCACCACATCTAGTACCATAAAACCATTTGTTAAATAACCATATCCGATTGATGCTGAGTCAATCTTAAGTTCAACACACCGCATGTAAAAATTTACATAGTACCCTAACTCAAGAAGAGAAGTTACAGTAACAAGATTCCGTCGAATCTCAGGAGCATACAGGATATCATGTAGAAACAAAACACTACCACTACGGAGGTTAAGTTTGCAAGTGCCGATTCCTATGACTTCAACTCTTGCATTGTTTCCAACATAGATCCATTTGTTGCCTGCTGGTATGCGACGGTACTCCACAAATGTAACTCGCTCCCGAGCTACATCGTTGGTTGCTCCCAAATGTTGGATCGAAAGTGTCGCTAGAGGGGGGGGGGGTGAATAGCGATACGGTGTCGTTAAAAACTTTTGCAATAAGTAAAAAGCAAGTAGAGAATGCACAGCGGAAATATAAAGTAGACAAGATATTTTTACGTGGTTCACAATCTTTCGATTGCTAATCCACGGCCCTAGTGATCCTTGATCACGTACGGAGGGCAATTCACTAAAACCACTCCTCTTCGTTGGAAGTAGGAGCAACGATTACAAAAAGAAATCAAGGCAAAGGGACACTCCCCCTTTCCTTGTTACGATTAAAGCACAAAGACAATTTAAAGAAGTAGAACTTAAATAAATATACCGACAACTCTTATAAGTAGAAGATGTAGCTTTCGTTGTCGGCGGCACTTCGTCGTAGCAAATGTGAGTAGTAGTAGCGGCGTTACGACGGCGTGTTGAGAGCTCTTGAATTCTTGTTATTTGCTTGGCTTGAACATGTCTATTTATGGATATTGATCTATGAATTTAGACATAGGTAGTGTCCAAGGTGAGGTTCTTATCCCCAAGACTTGTTCATCCACATCCTTTCATGCTAACTCAAGGGAGAGGTGTTTCATCCAACCAACATGTGCAACCTCCAACCTTCAAGTGCGAAAACTAAAGTATTACGTTTTTCATCAAACCAACTTGTGCCACCTCCAACCTCCTTGGGCGCCAACTTGAGGATGAGGTGTTTCATCCAACCACCTTGTGCCACCTCCAACCTCCTTGGGCGCCAACTTGTTGGAGCCATTCAACTTGTGCCACATCATGGGAGCCGACCATCTTGTGCCAACTCACCTTATTTTGGGCGTCCACCACAAGGAAGCTTGGTGATGGTTTGGATGTCCACCTTGATGCCACATCACCCTTTGTACCAAAACACGAGTCAAGTCCAAATTCACCCCCTTGAAATTCGAGCTCTTCTCGAGGTCGAACTTGACTAGCGATTGACTAGTCAAAGGGTTTTGACCGGCGATACAAGTTAGCTTAAAATATAAAGTACGATGGTTCTAACCATCCGATCTCGACCTAGACCTTCCATTGGAGGTATTGGGTGATCTACGCTTAACGACCTTGCCCGCTTTCACACGAAGCTTACCTTGTAGCCTCGCTTAGGTCTTCACCCGAGTACCTCGGCTTCCTCCAAGTCCCTCTGGCGTTGCCCGACCACCTCGGTTCCCATCGGGTGTCGCAGACCTTCCGCTCAACTTTAGCATTTCTGCACACTTAATTGAGCTCGTAAGATAACAAATATACCCTTAACTATTGAGCCGTTTGCCATAATCAAAATACCGGTTCGACTTTGGGGCCCACTGCACCAACACCAAATCTATAATCCACAAAGGATAAGAATCAACCATCAACACAGTACTAGCAACAAAATGCTCAGAAGACAGACTAGAAGTTACCTTCTTAGGCTCAAGACACTCGGCAAAGTGACCCTTCTTTACAATTAAAGCAAGATAACTTGCTTTTAGGTTTCTTCCCTGTATTCTTGATTTGATCCTTCCCAGCAGTAGTAGCAACCTCCTTATTCTTTCCCTTTCCCTTCTTGTACCATTTTTTCTTGGATCCAGATGATCCAGCAGAGCCGGCAACCAAATAGGCTTGGCGTAAATCCTCGCGATTCTACTCTCTCCGCCTTCAGCTCAACATGGCGTGAGACATCAGCGAAAGTCTTAATACTCTCACTGTGAGTTAAGGTCTGCTTTATGGTCTCCCAAGAATCGGGAAGAGAACGAATAACCGCCTGAACCTGTTGTTCATCGGTCAACTCATGACCGGCAGTTTTCAGCTCCCGAATCATATTTGACATCTCCCTGAGATGTTGAACCATCGTTGCATTCGGGCGCTTCTTGTAGCTGTCGAACCTGATCGTCAGCTGCCGAAGCTTACTCAGACTTATTCCACTGTATCTCTCTCTAAGGGCTACCCAGACTGCATGAGCTGAAGGATATGACTCATACTCTAACACTAGGTCATCCACCATTGAACTTATCAATATGCCCTTAGCGGGAATCCTTCCTTTCCATACCTTATAGGCATCAAGGTCACGCCTCAGATCAGGTCTTTGCATTACTCTCAACAGGTTCCATCATAACCTGATTAACAGCCTCTAGAACTTCCTGTTCCTCAAGAACATACTGAATCTTGAGGTGTCATATCTTATAGTTATCCCCATTCAGTTTTTCACCTTTGTTCAGTTCAGCTATGATGTTTTTAGTTGTCATAACCTAACATAAATAAACACATTATTTAGTTACTCAGTGTATGCTTTTATGTATGTAATCTCAAAAATAAACTCAAGATAAATCTGATCTGGTTTACAAAATCAAGTGACAACTGCGTTATCACTCATCATTTGTATGTGCCAATCTGACTTATATTGATATATTTTATTACATACATCCCACTTAATGATATTAATCATTATTACAGCATGATATTACACATTAAATGAACATATCATTATATACTCATATGAACTAATCAAGGGTATATACAATAATCATGCATCATGTAGAGTCAATAACATAAAATGAACTAATCATTTTAAATGAACACATCATTAAAATAAACATGCTGTACAGTGTCAACAAATAACAAACTCTACTAAGAATGTAACAGATTACATTCTTCCTACTCATAAACTAAAAATAACTCCTAATAGACTAGATAAGCAATTACTGCTCCCACTAGGACAAGCCCTAGCGCAGCAATAATCATGACATGTCCCATCCGTCTGGACTCAACTACAGTACTCTCTGCTGGGACACTCACAGGCAACACATGCTGCCCTGATATAGAGTCCTTTAAAGACCTCACTAATCGAGAACCAAAATCCTCCACAGGGTCTTCTTCAGGATCTTCTTCACACTCAACATAGTGAAGAAGCTCAGCATACTGGTATATGAAATTCGCCCTTCATATAACCCCCAATCGTCGTACACGTCCGAGCAGTTATCGGACAATGAACGAATCAACGCCCAAATCCTGTAGTTATCCAAGACTAGAAACTGCTGCAACTCGAGCTTCCAGAACAGTCTGTCTGGCTTCCCTATGTGTCCAATGACTCTATGGTAAGGGTCATAGTTCAATTCTTCAATAGCCTCTCTATACCGGTTGCGCATCACATCGCGCCGTGTCATAGTAGTATACGTCCGCACCATCTGTAAAATTGAAATGCATTATGTCGATAACCCATAAAGCCAAAGCGATACAAATATCAATTTATTTCAATTTATCAAGGCACAGAACAAATATACAATAATCAAGAAAAAACTAAAATTTTTTGATTTTTAGGGGCTACTTACAATTGACCCATAGATATTTATTACTAGTCCTACCTTTAAGTTATCCATGTCAGATTCCAATTGTTCCAAAACAACCAATCTGACCATTGTTATGAGTTTAGTTGACTAAAGTCAACTTTACACAACAGTTGTGTGAGCTAATTGGACGCTTAATTTTTGTTGGAATCAAGTTAATTGAACCTATGCCCAATTAGAAATCTTGATTCTAAGCCCATTTAATTCGACCCAATTAAATTAAGCCAAATTAAACTTTACCGAACAGATTAAAAAATATGAACAAAACAGATTTACCACAAATTTTTTTTTCTGCCGTATGGTATTTGACATTCACAGCGCGCTAAGACAAAGGTCCGCCTGCGATCCCCCCATCAGCCACTACGACGTTCACTGTTCTTGAGAATCAAGGCATCAGCGTCTAGTTTAGGTGCAGACGCAGGGCAAAACACTAATCCGAACACAACAAACTCGAGTGAGACATTGACGGGTTTAAGGGGGATGAACTACCCAGTCCTACACCGCTTCACTCCAATCCCGTTTTTTTTCGTGTGTGCCCTAAATCCGAGCGATCACCTTCGAGGTTGCTGCCTGCGAAGTCACCGATTGGGCATCGGCGAGGCGCCGCCTCCGAGCAACCGGCTGGGCATCGTCGAGGCGCCTCCTCCGAGCGACCGATTGGCCGTCGGCGACAGCGCCGCCTCCGACGACGCCCATCGATCGCCTGCGCGTCGACGACAGTGCCACCTCCGAAGGTCGCCACCTCCAAGCGTCGCTGAGGCGTCAGCGGCCACGCCGCCTCTGAGGTCGTCGCCTCCGAAGTCGACTGGGCGTCGGCGAGGCGCCACCTCTGAGAGACCGCTTGCCGGCGATGGCGACCTAGTTGCCTCCAAAGGTTCGCCGTCTCCGAGGGTCGCCGAGGCGTCAGCGACTGTGCCGTGCGAGGAGGCAACCAGAACAGAGAACTCTGTTCTGTTCTCTGTTCTTGAAGAGGAAAAATCGAACAGGTATCTACGCCGGAGAAGAGAATAGGTATGAAAAAAAAAACTTCCAGATTTAGCTCTGATACCAATGTAGATACCTGTTCTTGAAGAATTTATCCGGTTGGAATTTTGTGCTCGCGTCGAAGGAATGATCACCAAATGAAAAAATTCCTGTGATTTCACAAACCAAATCTGTTCGGACAGCCTTTCAACTTCTCTTCTCTAATTCATCCTTGGACGCATCACCCTTTTAACAGAAGGAGATCACGCACGACGTAAGTCGTGCGTGCGTGATGGCGGTTCCACGAACTGCCATTGCAGTTCGTGGAACTGCCCAAAACTAACACCTAGCCTCCTGACTTCGCTCCCTTCGAGGAGGTTCTAGAGATTGCCTCTGCCTTTTCTTCCCCTCTAGCTTAGGTTGTGGTCCCTAAGGTCGAGTAAGCAAGTTGGCTGAACAAAAGGAAGATCTTGGTAGATCAACCAGGCACCTCTGATGATGTTGTTGTACCATTTGACAAACTTCCTCAGCTAGCTTGTGGCACTCACTTATGGAATGACCATATACCTTGTGCCAGGCGCAGAACCGAGCAGGTTTGTCCACTAACCACTTTCTTTGAGTTGGACCCTAGTAATTTCTCCAGTCCAATCTAGGGAAGAACCTCGACTCTTCTTCCATCGCCTGTACCACCTTGCTTCCAACTTTCTCGGAGATATATAGATTTACTCCCCGAGGTTCCCTACTAGGGGGAAGCAACGGTGCATTCTCTTGTCGTTTGGGAGTCGATCTGACTATCCCATCTTCCTTTCGAGTATGTTGCACTTCCTCTAAGTCGATATATTTCTCGACCTTCTATAATAAATCATCATAATTGGTCAGGGCCTTCTTCACCAAAGAACTGAAAAATTGTCCCTCTCCTAAACCTTGGGAGAATGCGCTTACTAATAGTTACGGTCAAGGGTATATTTAAAGTAGTTCGGTTAAACCTTTGAATATATTCTCGTAGGGACTCCTAACTCTTCTACTTCATGAAGAATAAGTTCACATGAGTTTTATGATACCTCTTATAATTGGTGAAATGATGGAGGAATGTCGAACTCATATCTTCAAAGGAACGAATAGATCCCAAAGGGAGTTTGTTGAACCATCTTTGAGCTGAACCAGATAAAGTTGTCAGAAAATTTGACACTTGACCTCATCAGTATACTTGTAATATATCGAAAAAAATAATAAAATATAATAATATAATTTAAAATGAAATAAATAAATTATTTAATTTTATTAAAAGGAAATTTAGTTATTTATTTGTATTTTAGTTGATAATTTCGGGATAAATTTTTATTAGATTTAGCTAAGTCTAATTATTTTATTCGACCCGTTGATTAAGTCAATTAATATAAGGTTATATTAATTAAATATTTATTAGAAATTTCGAGATAAAATTTTATTAAATTTGTTTAAGTCTAATTAAATTTTATTTAAGATATTGATTAAGTCAATTAAAATAATATTATATTAATTAAATATTTATTAAAACTTTGGAATAAAATTTTATTAGAGTTGATTAAGTTTAATTAAATTTTATTCAAGATATTGATTAAGTCGATTAATCTACGTTTATATAAATTAAACCCTAATTTAAGATTTTAATTAAAAGGCGGTGGAATTAGGGATTTAAGGAATTCCTTTTTCCCTCTCGCATTTCCCTTCTCGCGTCGGCAACCCACACCTCCACCGCTCTTGCCGCGCGCACCCGTCGCCACGGTCGGCCAGCACCAGCCGCTTTCCGGCCAGCACCAGCCGTCGAGAGCTTCGTCGCCGCTTCCCCTCTTCTCCGCTCGAGCTTGCGGCTGCCTCCTCCTCTGTCACCGCCGCCGCTGCCATGGAAGGGCACCTCGACCTCGAGGATTGGGAGATCCTCTTTGTCAAGAACTCGACGGAGGACGGGATCATCGAATTCGACAACTGCGTGCTCGATTCCATGGAGACGGGCAAGGAAGGAGCCGCGTGGTTTGAAATCGCCAACGACGAGGAGGCGATCACTTGAGCCGGTCCTGCTCCGATAAGCCCCTGGATGACTGAAGGTCGCGTTTGTGATACCTAAAGATGAGCACGAGATCACCAACAGAGACGACGAGGAGGAAGCAGTGGAATCGAAGGGAGAATGTCGGGGTTTGCAGAGCCGATAAAGAGGATTCTGTCGTACACATGAGCACGCAAGATGCGAGCTGTGATTCTTCTGTGGAAATGGATGATGAGAAAATTGTCCCTGATTGCATTTTGGCTAATGTCGAAGAGAAGAAAGGGGTGCTTTGGTGGAAGCTTCGTATTGCGCTTTTACCATTCTCTAAGGCGAAACCAGATTGGCCTATCTCCATTGCCGCCGCAGTTTTGGGATTTTGGATGCTTAGGAAGATTGTTCACAGGAAGAAGCAAAAAACTCGAATTTCTCCTTTGATGACTGGTCTCGATGAATAGAGTCGAAAACTAAAGCAAATCTCCGTATTGAAAGATAACTGACGTTTTGCAGTCGAAGGTGGATGGTTCGTTTTAGAATTTAGTGTACTTAGATTATCCTGCAGTTATACTTTATGTTCTCGCTAAAATTGTTTTGATCATATATCTATTGGACGCTTGGTTTCTAGGATGTCTGTTCATTATTAACTTGTAATTATTGATTGATATTACTGTTATGAGTGTCTATTTATTGATGAGATATAAATTGGTAGATATTGCTGGTAGATGTTTACTTATTATTTGTTAGATTGGTATCATGATTGGACTAGTGAAATAGTGTAATTAAGATGAAATTAATCGTTAGAGGATATATAACTTTTCTTCTATTTCGACTGCCAGCTATATCTCCCATTCATTGTTGAGATGGTTTGCAGTAGAGGATTTATAATTTTTCTCCTATCTCGGTTGCTAGTTATGTCTCCTATTCGTGGTTGAGAGGGTCTGCAGTAGAGGATTTATAACTTTTCAACTATCTCAACTGTCAGCTATGTCTCCCATTCGTGGTTGAGAGGGTCAGTAGTAGAGATTCCCTACTTTTGAACTATGATTGTATTTGTATACCTGTGGTCGATCATGTCTCCCATTCGTGGTTGAGAGAATCTTCCGTGGAGTTATACTCTTGGATTACTCGTTCGGAGTTAGTGATAGTTGGATTCGTGTATCGTCTATAGTTAGATAGCTACCTTACATCTTGACTGTCCACGAGACCTAGTTGTGGTAACATGTTGTTGTGTGCAGTCCATAGCTAGATAGTTATATACTCTGTCTGCCGACGAAACTCGATCGTGGTAACATATCGTTGCCCGCAGACATTGAGTCTTTTATTGTTTGTCTATCCACGAGTCCCGTTCGTGATAGTATGTGATTGCGCATAGACAATGTTCTGTATATTGCATATCTGTCCACGAGTCCCGATCGTGGTAGTATGTTGTTGTCCGCAAATAGTGTCCTTTGTATTATCTCGAGAGCCATGAGGCTTTGTCGCGATATTTTGATATGTAGTCCTTGTAGATTGCAGTAGGTTGTATATATTGCAGATGTATTTATTATTTTGCTGATCAGGTTTGTACATTTCACAAGGCTTTGTCGTGGTATTTTGATATGTATTGTATTTCTATATTATTTTAAAGATTTTACCTGATTTGATTCCAACGATATATTTCAGAATATTATCACTAAGGAGCTCCTCTATCATTTGGATGACAAAGATGCCTCCGGAGCATGACAATACTGATGCAGCAGAGAAACATTTTCAAACCGGTTCAGGTAATCCTCTGGGTATGATGTTTTGGCATTTTCTTCAAGTTGAGGAGGTCAAAAATTTTTAGGCAATCCTCCGTCAATATACCGTCGGTAAAAGGAGTGCATCGATAGTTATTCGGAAAAAACAAGAGAGACTTGCCCTTGTCTTTCCATTTCGAGGGCTCATGTAGCCTGGACTCCAATGAGTGCTCTTCTTGGGGAGCCGATATCTGCCCAAAACTTCTATGGGTATGGACGGTGCCCTACCTGAAACTGGAGTTACTTCGTTTGGAGGTACATGCCTTCTAAGAATCTCTTCCATATTAGGTGTCGCGATCTGATTCAGATCCTCCTTTGTCATAATCTCATTTTTGGCCCAAGTGTATTACTTTTTGACCTGTAGAGTCGTGACTCTCTGAATGTCTTTCCATTTCTACGTCTCAGCTCTGGTTCCCACAGATGGTTTTAATTTGATCCGGTTTGAGATCAAAGGATGAAAAGACTAAGCAAAGTACTCACGGTCAATCTCCTTTAACCAATTGAATACAAGTTAGATCTGTCTTCGATGTGCGGAGCTAGTCAAATAGATCTTCTTAAGAGCTTTATTAGTTCGGGCGTGAGGATGACTTTGGAGGTTCAGAAGTTGGTTGTAGATCATCCTTTAAGAGAAAGTACTTCGAATTTGAAAGGTTAAAAAGTAGATGAGTAGAGGGCTGAGGAGAACCTAGACAATTTTCCTTTAATGTTCAAATTAGGGAGTGAAGAAAAGTATCAAAATAGAGAACGTAGAAAAGAAGTCCTCTTTTAGACGTGAGTTTGTCACCGATATACGTCATCGTCGACCCGACAATGACTCTGTTGTCTACCTGATAACGATAACGAGGAACAACTGGGCAGGCGAAGCCAATCCGTTAAAAAAATTGAACTCAATCGCCCAAACCCATTTAGTCGAAGCTCATTCAAAATGTCAGAAAGTCCAATCCATCTAAATGATTTCAGACCGATCATGTTTCTTTAATTTTCAAAAACTTATGACAATCTTCCATCAAATTCCCCTTGATAAATCTACAAAATCCCTCAAATTGAATCAGATTAAATCCAGATATTATGGGCATTCCCTCATTTCCATCGTCCCACATCATCTTAATTTAAAAGTTTCCACTTTCCCAAAAAATCGAGTCTCAAATTCTCTCTCAATTAGAATTGAGGGAAGAGGGATGCTTTTGACATGTGTTCATGATAGTTGCTCACCAACGACATTATCGACTTAGTCAATACAGCTGAACATGCTCTCCCCTCCTCCACAAACTTTGTTTATATATATAATTCTTTTTTTTTTTTTTTTTTCAATTAGCATCATTTTTTTTCACTAATATATCAAAATCTTTAATTTAATCCAATTAATCCTATAAAAAGTATTCGAAAAAGGTATTCATGTTTAAAGCCTGAGCAGCCCCATGATATCCATGATTTATCATTTTATATGAAAAAAAATCCTACAAATTAATTATAATTGAAGATTGAACCGTAATTATATAGTCGGTGGGCAACCATTTAAGGAGGTTATTAATTTCCTCTTCAATCGGCGCCATTTTGTTCATTTATAACACAGTTTAATTAGCACAGCTAGGCATGCATGCAGTAAATTAAGGAGGTCACTAATCTCCTTTTCATCCAATAAAAAAAAAAGAAAAAGAAAAAGAAAAAAATTAAGCTGTTCATTTAATTTCCACACCTTCTAATCAATTGACTTAATACAGAAGCTTAAAACTCCGAATTTAGGAAGCTAGCCATATCCACAGAACCATTAGCTAGCAAATCTGTGGATCAATAATTATTCACACTTAAATTAATAAGAAGTCGATCGGTAGCTTAATTTCGGTGATCAGCCCAAATGGACGTGCACGCCGACGGCGAGGATGAAGACGGCGGCGAGGCCGAGGAAAATGATGGAGTGGATGAAGATGGACATACCGCTGGTTTGCAGGTTCCCAAACTCCACCACCCGGCCCTTGGCCGGAACCTGGAAGAGCAGCCCCGGCGAGAGCAGCACGAAGAGCACCACCGCCACGAACACCGGCCCCCAGTCCGCCATCTAACCGCCAACAGAACTCCAAGCTGCAGCCAAGCAGAATCAAGTGGCAGCCGAAGAGAGGGAGCTAGAGAAACGAGAAGGAAAAGAAAATGCATACAGGCCCAATATGTATAGAGAATTTAGAAGAGTGCGGTGAGGTCAACCTCTCCATGACGTGACGCTAAGCATGAGCTCGCATATGGAACTTTAATGGGGAAATGGAAGGATGAGGACGAGAGTGGTTGTGGCTTAGCTTTTGGGAGTCTTCTCGCATGGGACCATGAGTAGAATAGACTTGCTACCCCTTCTTAAACAATTAATGGCATGTGATGGAACTTGTCTTCTTTTTTCGCTCGGTTGATTACAGAATCATTCGGCTCCATTTAACTCTACTTAAACAATCAGTTTCAGAGAGTCGTCCATGATAGCTTCAGCTCATTGATCAGGTTTTCAGATATGTGGAGTGACTTAATTTGATCATTTCGAGTTTAAGACTTTGATGATGATTTATAAAGCTTTTTATTGACTGCGTTAGGCTCGTGGCGTGCATCTTTAAATCTGATAAAGTAGCTAGTGTTTGATGCTGTTTAGGTTTATAAAAATTTGCCTAGGATCTAGTGATTCTTTAGAGGATGGAATTGAGTGTCTGAAAGGCAAGATCTTGGACGTGGTGCATGCATATACTGATTTTATTAATTAGGGTTTCGAGTTTATTTAATCATTGTGCATCGATTAGACAGATTAATAATTAGTGTGTTTAATTTAGTGGTAATTAAGGGATATTAGAAAAGAATTGTCCATGTAATCATAGGAGTGTTGAGCATATTGCATGCCCATTCTTACGGGACGATTGATAAAATCAAATAACTATATGAACGCGCTATCTATCGTATATGAGTCAAATTAAAGACTCAAATAAGTTCACACCATAAGAACTTGCTATAATCCACCTTGTAATATAATTCAAATTACATTACAAGATTTATTATTTTGTTTATTATCATTTTAAAATTATAATGTAATGTAATTTGAATTACAAAAGTTTTATAATTTAGATTACAAGACAAAATCTATGTAATCCGATTATATTACAAATCGTAATTTAAAAAGCGACAATTTATCAACAGTGCACATTAAGTTTAGAATTGCCCAAACAACGTTTCATACTTTCATATTTACCAAATAGCGCACTTAATTCCCTTTTTATCCCATCCCGCCAAACAAACTTGCACCACAATGAAAATTCCGAACGTGGTACTGGGAATTCAAATCCCAGCACCACAGTGGTGGTGCAATCCCAACACCACTGTGGTGCTAAAATTTGCTGGAATCACATCACCACTGTGATGCTCGAATTTTGAATTCCAGCACCACAGTAGTGGTGCTGAGATTGCACCACCACTGTGGTGCTAAGATTTGAATTCCAACACTACAGTGGTGCTGGTTTGTTTGGCGGAAAGGGTAAAAAGGGAATTAAGTGCGCTATTTGATAAATATGAAAGTATGAGACGTTGTTTGGACAATTCTAAACTTCACGTGCGTTGTTTGATAAATCGCCGTTTAAAAAGTTGTCACCCACCGTCGCTCGTAGCCGTCATGGTTTGGTGCCACAACTCATCGTCGTCGCCACCGCTGGTCGATTGTCGGTCGAAGGGCCGCCATCGGTCGGCCGACCAACCGATCAATTGTCGTCGTCGGTCGGCCGACCGATCGACCGATCGATTGACCGACCGCCACCGCTGTCGTCCGACTGATCGACTGTCGCGTTGCCGCGCCGCTTATCGCTGCCGTTGTTACCCGCCGTCGTCACGCCGACGCTGATCGATTATTATCATCCTTGTAATGGACACCAAACAAAAGAATGAAATATCTTTTATAATCTAAGATTACAATTTTATTACAAATTTAATTATATTACCATCTTAATTATATTACGTCCTACCAAACAAACACTTACAGTAATATAAGAAACAAAATCGAATAAAACATAAATTGCACTTGAATTGAGATTCAAAGTTATGTTTCTAACGTCGTCGAAATCAACTTGAAGATCGAAGTCACAAAAGTGGCAGGTTTGAACTTTCATAGGGGTTAAGACAATGACTCCGATCCGCAATCTTTTTCTTCGATGGGTCACAACAAAGTTCTAATGCCTTAACTCTAAGAGGACTACACCGTTTATATACTTTAGATCTGAATCCATTATGAGTCCATCAATAATAATGAATTGACGGATTAATAAATTCTATATATATAACATCCACATCCATTATATTAAATACATTATTAAAACATTAATTAGATTACTTTATTGTGTTTGTTCGTAACGTTAAGTATGCGCATTATAAATTAAACCAACTGCAACCGAGAAATCAAATCCAATAGTCTTCCATGTAGACTATATGTGATTCAATATATAAAATACAAACTAAATTACTTAGTTGAGCTCAACAATATCAAACTTGATTGATTGAATGCCCCTTTGAACAATTTAGTCTATTAATTTCAATGGTATAGAACTCATTACTATGCCCCTTTGAACAATCTAGTCTATCACTGTCATCAACGATTTATAATCCTATGATGAAATTCCTCAATCATATCCCATAGATGCTTCGTAGCATGCTATAAATTTTGCTTTCATCGTGGAAGTAGTTATAAGTATATTTTTGATGTTTTTCTAAAAAATAACTCCTCCAGCAAGTATGAAAATATATCCTGAGATAAACCTCTTACTATCTAAACATCTCACAAAATCTACATTTGAATAACCAATCACCTCTAGGTGATTCGAATGACTTTCCAATAATCCAACATGGATTACTCAAATATATGTCTAATATCCCAACTATATATATTATATCTGGACGTGTACATGCTTGAGCATATATGAGAATCCCTACCACTAATGTATAAGGGAGTTGTTGCATTTCCTTTATCTCAAGTTCACATTATGGACATTATTGCAAGATACACTCGTCGCCCCTAGATACAAGTATGTCATCAGGGGTATAATTCTATATGTCATCCAATTGATCACTTTTTCAATATAAGATTTTTGTGAAAGTCCAAAGATATACGAAAATGTTATCCTATATAATTCATCCGTGAGCCCCATGCACACCTCTAATATCCATCGTCTGATCTCCTAGAGTTCAAGGATTGAGCTATAGTACACAAACAATCAGACGATGAATAATAGAGATGCACATGAGTGCTTACATATGAGTTTGTACAGAATAATCATGTAGCGGTAGTTATCTTGCCCACTAAAGTGATTAAGGATAGACGTTTGCCCACCTCGCTTTCAGGCTTTGAAATGCTATCTAGCAAACTCCCAGAGGTGGCGTTAGGAGAAGATATGCGAGGAAAGTCATAACCCAAGATAAATTCGAGGGAACATCAAAAGAGCTAGAAGGGGTCGAATGTTCGGGGGGAGTGGCTTGAGGTAGCTTGGTTGAAGGTGGAGGATGCTTGTTGGGGGGCTAGGAGAGAGTCGAGAGGAGCCCGACTTGGCCAAAATATGAAGTCATCGAGCCCTCTTGTGTGGTTGAAGTGGCTCCTCAGACTCAAAGGATGAAAATGCTTGGAGGGTCAGGGAACCTTGGGCGACAGTGGTAGTTGGCATAGGAGGTTTAGTCAGGACTGTTGGCTCAATCTTGCTAGTAGAGGGTCAGGACCACTTTAAATATTTCACAAGGAAAGAGCGTCATATCTTGTAAGTTTGTAGGAGATAAGAGGTAAATTAATCATTACGAGAAAAGAAAGTAAATCGACATAGCAATATCTGGTGAAAGGGTGAGGTCAGTCTCCATACGACTCAGTCTGAAGTAGAAGAGGAGATCTTCTTTAATCAGTAGATTAATGCCAAAATGCAAACCTTGGAGAATTTTGACAGCTCGCTTGTAGATGGGAGTACTCGTGAAGCGACCTAATTCAAGCTCTGAGGGAGCTCAATTTGCCAGGAGATCAACAAAGAGAAAGAAGAGAGAGCTTAGACTATGTTGATCTTTCTAGTGTTTATGGGAAGTCAGATAATATTGAAGGAATTGAGAGGATGGACATGCAATGAAATAAAAAATATCATTCTCACTTTTCTTAAGGTAGAAATTAAGAAGCAGTGGAAGTCGCTATTTGGAAGGTTTCAGGGGTGAGCAGATGTGATAAAAGCAAAAAGTGATGACAACTCCATAGAAGAGGCGGAAGGAATTAGAGGTGAATTAACAAAGAGAGATCTGGAAGTAGCGTTGGTGCAATCGGTCTGGGTCATGATTGATCAGATTTGAATTTGACTCGAGCGGTATTTTGATGTTTGACAAAATGTATGACAATGAAATTGTCATGGGAAGTCCAAGACTTGTGTACTTGACATTGAAAGTCTAACTGTGTAGGCTTGACTACGTAAGTCCAAGTGTGTAACTTTGGCGGTGAAAGTCTAAGCATAGGACTTGGCATGGAAAGTCCAACATGGAGTTGACATGGAAAGTCCAACATGGAGTTGACATGGATAGTCCAACATGGAGTTGGCATGGGAAGTTCAAGTGTGTAGCCTTGGCATGGAAAGTCTAACATGGAGCTGACAAGGGAAAATCCAACATTGAATTGGCATGAGAAGTCCAAGTGTGTTGCCTTGGCATGGGAAGTCCAAGTGTGTAACCTTGGCAGTGTAGACCCGGTTAGCATGACAATAACCGATGGAAGCACCTGGAGGCTAGCGTATAGATGAACAAGTCATGGATGACTTGGAGAGATCCGAGAGGTGTGAGGCCGATGGAGGTGGCTAGAAGGCTTAGGTCTAGGATAAGGGTGGTCTAGCAAGTATGAGAGCATCATACTTGAGTTAAATCTCATGGTGAGGTTTATAAGTCGATTGGGGGATGAACCAGTCAATTGTGATCGATCAATTTGAGTTGCGCTCTGAGATGCAAGGCAACTCGTGACCTTAAGCGATGGCATGTCATGGAGGGCGATCATGCTAGTCTTGGTCAGCGAGCACGAATGCCTCGTGGTGATTGATTAATAGGCTATGGATTGGCGGTCGATCGATGATAATGGCGATCTCGCGTATCCGTTATGGAATGATAATGTGGATTAAGCCGTTGTGAGCCAACGACTATAGGGGCAGTCGACTGGGGCCTTATGGCAGTCAACTGCCAGGCGCGAAATCAGCTCGATGCAGGTTATAAAAAAATCTCGAGATAAAAAATGTTGCAGCAATTTTTGGGGAGATTTTAAAGGAGAATTGCTACTGCATTCTAGACCTTCAAGAGCAAACCAAAGCAAGCAACAAACAAGAGTTTAAAGCAATTATTATAAAGTGTTCTTTACTTGTGTTTCATTATTGTCTTTGTATTTGCTTGTACATTTTTGTATTACTGTTGTAATTTCTTTTATGAGATTTCTCCACCTCCGACATGTTGTCGAGAAGGAGATTTAGTAGTGGTGTGTGCATCACTAGAGCTCGTTGAGCTCGCCCCATAGAGTAGAAATTCTAAGGTTCCAAACCACATTATATCGATTGTCTCTTGTGTGTGTTGTGTCCTTGATTTCATTTATTCTTTACTATTATTTCCGTTGCACATATTAATGAGTATTGTAGACAAGCATGCAAGCACGATCGAATTTAATCAAGCGACGAAAAAGGCTATTCATCCCCCTTCTAGCCGGGCCATCGATCCCAACAAGTGGTATCAAAGCGAGGAGCCTATCATCGGACTCATCGTCGCGATAAGCAAGACAAATGACCGACATCAACATTCACCCACCAAAGTTCGATGGAGACTTTTCTTGGTGGAAGAAAAGAATGGAAGTATTTTTCGAAATCGATTTTGATACGATGCTAATAATTGAGAATGGTTTCGAGGTACCTAGGGATGAAGACAATAAGAAAATAGAAAAATCAAGATGGACCGAGGAGCAACGACAACAATTCAAGACAACCGTTAAGGTAATGAAAACGTTAATAAAATTGTTACCTTACGATATTTTGTCTAGATTAGGGAGCTATGGGGGTGCTAAGGAGTTGTGGGATAAGTTGGTCAAATACCACGATAATCCCGAACCGGCACAAGTAGAAAAGGAAGTCAAGGAAGAATGCTCATCCTCTTAAGCCCATTAGGATTCGGAGGATTGAGAGAGAATCCACATCCGGATCGGTAGAAGAAGTGGAATAATTGGAGGAAGCATCCACCTCTGGAAGAAGTGAAGAGCCTCCCTATATCGCCTCTACCGACCTAGATAAGTCATGCATTTTAATTAAGAATAAAAATCACATTATATGCTTTAAGTGTATGGAAGCCGGACATTGCAAGAGTAAGTGCCCTAAAAGAGTCAAAAAGACTCAACCGGTGCCAAAAGTTCAAGAAAAGACCAATGAAGCCAGAGCCCCGATTAGGAAGAGGAAGGAGCACGTGGTGTGCTATCAAAAAAGGCATTATAGAAGTCAATGCACTAGGGGGAGGAAGAAAATCCAAGAAAGAGCATCACATGCAGGGGGAGCTTCTAAAGCAAACCCTAAGGTATCATTTATAATGTATCTTCAAGTTCTAAGGTTAAAAATCATGCTTTTAATTCACTTGCAATTGTGCATAATCATAAGGAGCATGCTAGAAGTAAAAACAAATACTATTGTTTAGGTGTCAAGCATGTTGATTTACCTAAGAACAAATCTAAAAATAATAACCCAAAAAAAATCCTACCTAAGAAAACCACTAGGAAGGTAGAGAACCACCTAGGCATTAATCCCAAGAATTATAGACATATGCCTAGGAAGTGTCATTCCCAAAGAACAAATGAAAATTCAAAATTTGGAAAATTAGAGTTAGAGAACCAAGCCTTGAGGTCAAGGCTTGAGAAACCAGAAAAGACCCTTGGGAAAATGCAAAATCAAAGTCAACGATCAAATGGTCAAAATTTAGGTCATATGAGACAAGAATCGTCTAGGGGCAAGAAAGATTTGGGTCACAAATCTAACTCCAAAAATACCTATCACGATGTTCTATTCAATTATGGAACCATTTCTTGGTCTAGGAAAGCCAAGGTTACTAGGGAGGTCATCCCTAAGGCTAACCATGATGTGTGTCTAGTGGCTAAGGTTTCAAGGAAACCTAGGGAAGCCACTAAGAAGGTCAAAGGGAGAGTTTCCCCTAGAGTTGACTTAGGCAAGTCCCAATTGATCAAGGCTACCAAGCCAAAAAAGGTCATTAATAGGGTATCTAGGGAAGTTATCCCTAGTGAATACCTTATAAATCCAAGGAGCTCTAATAGGTATTAGGTTTTTAGGAGCGTGATCCCTTCACGCTAAATGAGTTAGGTTGTGTCAACTTGAATTGGTATGACAGTTAACTTAATCATAATAAAGTTGACACTTTAGGTCATTTTCAAGATTATGGGTACCTTGTAAATTAGATTAGAATTTATATCCTAAAAGATTTTAGGATGTGCTAATTAAATTTGAGAAGTTTGAAAAATTGATCAAATTGACACAACTTAGATTTAGAGGTCATGGTGTGCCATTTTGGATTTTTGATACATTTGGTAGATAAGTGGTAATATGACAAAAATGAATTTAATCATAACAAATAGCAATTAATACTAAAATTTAGGTATTTTTATTCTTTTACCTTTTATTTGTCATACCTTGTTTGCTATTGTTATGTCATGACATCATATTTCATTTTAATCATATAAAATGTCATAATTATGCTAAGGGTTAATTTTTAATGTCATGTTATGCTTAGGTTTATGTTATATGACATGACATCATGATTATTGATACATGTCTTATTTATGTTATCATTTATGCCATAATCATTATTCATGCATTAATTAAAATTGAGTTAAGGACAATGACATGATTTGAAATCCCATGTATAAGGGAATCAAAAGAGTTGCCTAGAAAATGCATGAAACCCTAAATAACTAAAACTCAATTCTCACAAGAACACTTGACTTGTATGCGTCTTCAAACACCTTAGATACAAGTGAGATATTAGAAAAATGGATTAAGATTTTAAAATCATTTCAAAACTATTTTGAAAAACCTTGGTGCAGTCTATCTTTTGATAGCAATCACCATTGAAGGAGATGATACAAAGTAGGATCAAAATATTGAAATTTTCAATTGTTTTGAACTTTGTGTCAATCTCATTATTTTATGGGTATTTTATTTTCTAAATATTTTTCACCCATAATGATTGACTTAAGTATTATACATATGATTTTTCGAGATTTTTCGATTTATGTATAATTACTTATGAATTTTTGAATTTCATTCCTGAATTCTGATTTCTGTACAGTGCAGAAATCAGTCGATTGTCATGGATGACAATCGAATGGCCAAAAGGGCAGTTGATTGGTAGCTAACAAAGTCGACTGCCAAGTGCTAATTTTGGGTATACAAGATCTGTTTAGCCCTTGTTCAGCTATTTCTAGGTTCCCTAACTGCTCCTAATCCTAGGATATGCTTTGGAAAGCATTAGAAGGGTGAAAATCCATTGGATATGGATTAGGAGAATTGTTTAGGGTGTGTATCGAATTTTAAGGAAGGTGAAAGTTCAATGTTGAATTTTTACCCTTAATTTCGATTGGTTAGTGTTCTTATAGGCTTAGGGACTCTCCAAGGACATTGTTGGTGCAATAGTCAAGGGGGAGCAAGCTTTTAAGGGGAGGTTATCCATCATGGGATGATGGATGTATTTTTCTTATGGGGAGATCCTTTTTGATGTATGTTAAAAAGGGAGAGAATTTGAGTTTTACCAATTTGGGAATATTGGGAGATTTTAGTTAGGTGACCTAACTCAAAGGTATTTGTGGTTTTTGTCAAACATCAAAAAGGGAGAGATTGTTGGTACAATCGACCCAGGTCATGATTGACCAGACTCGAATTTGACTCGAGCAATATTTTGATGTTTGACAAAATGTATGACAATGAAATTGTCATGGGAAGTCCAAGTCTTGTGTACTTGGCATTTAAAGTCCAAGTGTGTAGCCTTGGTAGTGAAAGTCCAAGCATGGAGCTTGGCATGGAAAGTCCAACATGGAGTTGGCATGGAAAGTTCAACATGGAGTTGGCATGGGAAGTCCAAGTGTGTAGCATTGGCATAGAAAGTCTAACATGGAGTTAAAAAGGGAAAGTCCAACATGGAGTTGGCATAGGAAGTCCAAGTGTGTAGCCTTGGCATAGAAAGTCCAACATGGAGTTGGCATGGGAAGTCTAAGTGTGTAACCTTGGCGGGGTAGACCCGATTAGAATGACAATAGTCGATGGAAGCACCTGGAGGTTAGCATATGGATGAACAAGTCATGAATGACTTGGAGGGATTCGAAAGGCATGAGGCTGATGGAGGTGGCTAAAAGGCTTAGGTCTAGGCTAAGGGTGGTCTAGCAAGTATGAGGGCATCATACTTGGGTTAAACCTCATGGTTGAGATTTATCAGTCAACTAAGGGGATGTACTAGTTGACTGGTCGGGAGTCGACTGACGATCGACTGTGGTCGAGTTGCGACCACAAATGCAAGACGACTCGACTGGCGCCTAGACTAGAGTCCCAATTGAGGCGGCGCCTCGACTTGCCTTGGCGATCGGCGCGAGGAGGAAAATCATTCGGTCTTGTCTTGGTCACGAGCGGCTCGATAGCCAATAGCCAATCGGCTATGGGGTTGGTAGTGGACTGATGGTAATGAAGTCAACTGCCAGTGTATCCATTGGCTGGAATGCTAACGTGGATTAAGTCGTTGTGAGACAACAGCTACAGGAGCAGTCGATTGCCAGGTGTGAAATCAGCTCGATGCAGGTTATAAAAGGAGCTCAAGATGGAGGATTTTGCAGTGATTTTTTTGGAGATTTTGTAGGAAAATTACTACTGCATTACATACCTTAAAGAGAAAACCAAAGCAAGTAACAAACAAGAGTTCAAAGCAATTATTGTAAAGTATTCTTTACTTGTGTTTCATTATTGTCTTTGTATTTGCTTGTACATTTTTGTATTACTATTGTAATTCCTTGTACGAGGTTTCTCCACCTCCGATGTGTTGTCGAGATGGAGATTTAGTAGTGGTGTGTGCATCACTAGTGCTCGTTGAGCTCGCCTCATGGAGTAGGAATCCTAAGGTTCCGAACCATGTTATATCAATTGTCTCTTATGTGTGTTGTGTCCTTGATTTAGTTTATGCTTTGCTATTATTTCCGCTGCGCATATTAATGAGTATTGTAGACAAGCACGCAAGCATGATCGAATTCAATCAAGCGACGAAAAAGGCTATTCATCCCCCTTCTAGCCGGGCCATCGATCCCAACAAGTGGTATCAGAGAGAGGAGCCTATCATTGGACTTATCGCCGTGATAAGAAAGACAAATGGACGACATCAAAATTCACCCACCAAAGTTCGAAGGAGACTTTTATTGGTGGAAAAAAATAATGGAGGTATTTTTTGAAACCGATTTTGATATGATGCTAATAATTGAGAATGGTTTCGAGGTACCTAGAGATGAAGACAACAAGCTAATAGAATAATCAAGATGGACCGAGGAGCAACGACAATAATTTAAGACAACCGTTAAGGTAACAAAATTGTTTATAAAATTTATACCTTACGATATTTTGTCTAGATTAGGGATCTATAGGGATGCTAAGGAGTTGTGGGATAAGTTGGTCAAATACCATGAAAATCTCGAACCGGCATAAGTAGAGAAGAAAGACGAAGAAGAATGCTCATCCTCTCAAGTCCATGAGGATTCGGAGATTGAGAGGGAATCCACATCCAGATCGGTAGAAGTGAAAGACTTGGAGGAATCATCCACCTTTGAAAGAAGTGAAGAACCTCCCTATATCGCCTCTATTGACCTAGGTAACTCATGCATTTTAATTAAGAATAAAAATCACATTATATACTTTGAGTGTAGGGAAGCTGAGTATTACAAGAGTAAGTTCCCTAAAAGAGTCAAGAAGACTCAACCAACGCCAAAAGTTCAAAAAAAAGACAATGAAGCCGGAGCCCCGATTAGGAAGAGCAAGGAGCACGTGGTGTGCTTCAAGTGCCATCAAAAGGGGCATTATAGAAGTCAATGCCCTAGGGGGAGGAAGAAAACCCAAGAAGGAGCATCATATGTAGGTGGAGCTTCTAAAGCAAACCCTAAGGTATCATTTATTAATGCATCTTCAAGTTCTAAGATTAAAAAACATGCTTTTAATTCACTTGCAATTGTGCATAATCATAAGGAGCATGCTAGAAGTAAAAACAAATACTATTATTTAGGTGTCAAGCATGTTGATTTACCTAAGAATAAACCTAAAAATAATAACTCAAGAAAAATCCTACCTAAGGAAACCATTAGAAAGGTCGAGAACCACCTAAGCATTAATCCCCAAGAATTATAAACATATGCCTAGTAAGTGTCATTCCCAAAGAATAAATGAAAATTCAAAATTTGGAAAATTAGAGTTAGAGAACCAAGCCTTGAGGTCAAAGCTTGAGAAACTAGAAAAGACCCTTAGGAAAATACAAAATCAAAGTCAAGGGTCAAATGATCAAAATCTAGGTCATAGGAGACAAGAACCGTCTAGGGACAAGAAAGGTTTGGGTCACAAACCTAACCCCAAGAAGACCTATCACGATGTTTCATTCGATTATGGAACCATTTCTCGGTCTAGGAAAGTCAAGGTTACTAGGGAGGTCATCTCTAAGGCTAACCATGATGTGTGCCTAGTGGCTAAGGTTTCAAGGAAACCTAGGGAAGCCACTAAGAAGGTCAAAGGGAGAGTTTCCCCTAGAGTTGACTTAGGCAAGTCCCAATTGATCAAGGCTACCAAGCCAAAAAAGGTCATTAATAGGGTATCTAGGGAAGTTATCCCTAGTGAATACCTTATAAATCTAAGGAGCTCCAATAGGTATTAGGTTTTTAGGAGCGTGATCCCTTCACGCTAAATGGGTTAGGTTGTGTCAACTTGAATTGGTATGACAGTTAACTTAATCATAATAAAGTTGACACTTTAGGTCATTTTCAAGATTATGGGTATCTTGTAAATTAGATTAGAATTTATATCCTAAAAGATTTTAGGATGTGCCAATTAAATTTGAGAAGTTTAAAAAATTTATCAAATTGACACAACTTAGGTTTAGAGGTCATGGTGTGTCATTTTGGATTTTTGACACATTTGGGAGATAAGTGGTAATATGACAAAAATGAATTTAATCATAACAAATGACAATTTTGACTAAAATTTAGGTATTTTTATTTCTTTACCTTTTATTTGTCATACCTTCTTTGCCATTGTCATGTCATAACATTATATTTACATTTTATCATGTAAAATGTCATGAGCATTTTAGGGTTATGTTTTATATGTCATGTATGCTTAAATTTTATTCACATGCCATGACATCATGATTTTTGGCACATGTTTATTCATATTATCAATTATGTCATAATCATCATTCATGCATAAATAAAATGGATTTAAGGACTAAGACATGATTTGAAGGAATCAAATATTATACCTAGAGATATGCATGAAACCCTAAATAACAAAGTCCCACATCTCACTAATATTTGACTTGTGTGTTTTGCATGTATATACAAGTGAGATGTTTAGGAAAAAAGATTAAAGGTTTTAAAAACATTTCAAAACCATTTTGAAAAACCTTGATGAAATCTATCTTTTGATAGTAATCACCGTTGAATGAGATGATACAAGAGGGCTCAATATTGAAGCTTTTTCTTGACTTTTTAACTTTGTATCAATCTCACTTATTTTGTAGGTAAAATAATTTTTCAATATTTTTCACCCATAATGATTGTAATAAGTAATATACATACACAAAATTTCATGATTTTTAACTTATGTATATTTACTTATGAATTTCAAAAAATTCATTTATGAAAACATAAGCGCATTTTGCGATTATCGGTCATTGTCATCATAGGCGGTCATTGATGAAAATGTGATCAGTGATATATGATCTGATCATTGCCCGTGATTCGAGTAAACCATGGTAGTTAGGCCCATGTTCAGCTATGTTTTGGTCCCTAATCACTCCTAATCCTAGGACATGCTTGGAGATAGCATTAGAAGGGTGAAATCCATTGAATATGGATTAGGAGAGGTGTTTAGGGTGTATCAATTTTAAGGTGGATAGAAGTTTATTATTGAACTTTGCCTTAATTTTGATTGGTTAATTGTTTCTATTGGCTTAGGGACTCTCTAAGGATATTGTTAGTGCAATGGTCGAGGGGAGTAAGCCTTTAGAGGAGGTATCCATCATGGGAAGATGAATGTGTATTTTTTCCTCATGGGAGGAAAATTGGATTATCTTTCTTAAGTGATATGAGACTTATCACTAAAAGATTGTAGGCGTGTGTTTCTCAAAAAGAGATTGTAAGATCTCATTAGGATATGAGACATTCATACCCTTGAGAGGACCTTTTTGATGTATATGTAAAGGAGGAGGATACTAATTGGATAGTTGGAATTCTCATTGGGATGTGAGAATTATCGATTGGGGATAATTAGTAGACTTAGATTTGAGGTTTTGAACATCAAAGGGAGAGATTGTTGTTGCAATCGGCTCGGACTCGAGTTTGACTCGAACTATATTTTGATGTTAGACAAAGCGTATGACATGAGATTGTCATGGAAAGTCACATGGATTGACCACGTATGTCGAGTGTGTAGCCTTGGCGGTGAAAAGACCAAGCATGAGGCTTGGTGTGAAAGTCTTGAGGACTTGGAGTTCACTAGGCTCGGGGTCCTTGAGTCGGTGAAGGATGACATTCTGTCGTGCACTTAATGCATCAGGGATAGTCAGACGGGAAGCGAATGGAGTGAGGCTTAAGGGAAGCATACTTCTAGGGCAGAGATGCGAAGGATGACATTGCAAAGTCGTGCGCTTGGTACATCAGGGGCGTGGCGTAGGGAAGAGCCGATGGAGAACTCATGAGAGGATGAGGTGGACTTGGCGAGTGGCCAAGGCCGAGTGTTAGAGGCTCGAAGCGTGATGTTTGAGGTTTACCGACATCGGTCGGCCGCCGAGTCGATCGGCTTACTCGTCAGTGGACTCGATCGGTGTTCGGCCCGACGAGTTCGGCGAGCAGTCACTGCAGGGAGGCGATCGTGCCAGAGCACCTCGGTCGTGATGAGATCGGTCGATTGATCGGGGTTGACCCGCGAAGGTCTTTCGGTCGGTGATCACGGCGACCACTCGACTAATGGGATCATCGGTCGGTGATTGGCATGATCAGTGTCGATGATAGATCGATGGAATTTGGCTGGTGGATCAGTCGTTGTGAGGCGATAACGAGGACGGTCGGTGATGGTCACGATCGGTCGGCCCGATGGATGAATCGACTCGATCGGGTTATAAATAGAGCCTCGAGATAGAAAATTTCACAAGACTTTAAGGGTGATTTTGGAGAATTCTGCTGCATTTGGACCTTGAGTCAATCCAAAACAACATGCAAGTGTTCAAGCGAAGTTTGTAAAATGTTCTTTACTTGTATTTCTTCTTGTTATTTGCTTGTATTCGTATAGTGTAATTTAACATGAAGTTCTCTACCTCCGATGTGTTGTAGAAGGGATATTGTTAGTGTCGTGCACATAACACGAGTCTTGTGAGCTCATCCGTGGTAGGAACCAATTCGATTCGAATCACATATATCGTGTTTATTTGTATGCTTGTCTTTTGTATTACGTATTGTTTGTATTTCCTTTGCATACTTGAATTGTAGAGGCGAGCGTGACCATCATGTCCGAATTCCACCGTACTGCGCGATTAGGATTATTCATCCTCCTACAGCCACCTACATTCCTAACATAAAGGATTTGATATACTTCAATTCACTACTGTATAAATTTAAGTGTTAGATTTATTGAATTACTAGTAATCAATGCATATTCTACCATTCTTACATTGGGCCTTGAACTAGTCCACATATCCAACAATGGGTTGGTACTTGCGCCTTCAAGTTGAACTTCACTCATCTACTTCCCCTCTGCTGCATGCATTCTTTGATCACAGGACAAAAATAAATATATATGTTTATATATATTTTCACTAGATCTGCAGCATCCCATTCGAGGACACATGTTACCAGCTTAGTAGCAGCAGCGCCATAGATCTGCGGAAGGCTTTGCCAGTGCACTGATGTGCGGGAGAGAGAGAGAGAGAGAGAGAGAGAGAGAGAGAGAGAGAGAAGTGGCCTGGAGATTGCGAGAATCAGTAAAATAAACCACATACAGTGGTAGGCCGGAGGATAAGATATCTTATGGTCCTAACTAAGCAGCAGAGTGACTTTGCAGTGTCATATGGGCATGTCCATATGCGACCTGCTTTAGTTGTAGCAAGCTCAGCAGCTCAGTGCACGGCCAGTAAATGTGTATACTGCTAGGAGCACATAAGACAAAAGCCCTCATCTGAATGGCGATCGATGATGGCCAAGGGATGGGGAAAAGTGGTGAGAGCTATGGATTTAGTTGCTAGCTTGTAGCATGGTGGTATGGTCTTTTCAGGTCTGGTCCCCTTCAGAAGCCAACCATTAACGTAGCTTCATAGATCGGCGCCCACTCTAATTTAGAGGAGGCTGTCGGTCCTTGGCCTTTACTTAGGCCTTGAATTAAAGTAATTTCCACTGTAAAGGATCTTCATTATTTGAGCATCTATAGAAGAACGCAAATCCTATATATGAAGGAAGGCTCCGGCATGCAAAGGATTCATGTTCATCAGCAAGGGAGACATGAAAGTGGTAGAATTAAAGAGATCATGTGAAAAGACGTCAAATGGGAGTGGAGTTCAACCCAAGTAAAGATACTAAGAAATCCATCAATTTTCAAGTATGTCAGAGCACTTGTGCTACAAGTATCCCTAGTAATCAATTATGTTTAAGCAGGGTCACCATATTGCTTTTTCCCAACAAAAGAGGCACCCTCATTTGAAAGGTTTCATTTTTTATTTTCATTTTTTTTCTAGAAAATAAAAAATAATTTTTTTTTTGTGTTTTTTAATTTTTCAAAAAATACTCTTTTATTTTTTAAAAAATAAAAATGAAAATAAAAAAAATGATTTTTTTTGTATTTTTCAATTTTTTAAAAAATATTTTTTTATTTTCTAGAAAATAAAAATGAAAAATATCAACTAAACGTATTTTTTTATTTTCTCAAAAAATAAAAAAAAAATATAAAAAATTATAGACAAATGCCCTTAAATTTCTTTAATTATCTTCGTTTCCCATACTATAGTTTACCCTTTAGCTCTAAACTTTATATATATTTAAGCTGTTTGAGCCCATACTAATTAAGCTTTTCTAAACTCTTCTTTTAAGTTCACCGCTTATGAGTTAAAATCTTCCAACTTTTTAACCTTGAGTTCCTGATTCAAAGTTGAACATAATATGGCGGTGAAATGAACTAATCATATCCTTTAAAGTTGAAATTAATTTCTTTAAATGTTTATTCTTACTTTAAAACATTCTTAAGGACATAGTTAAACTAGATATGACTTCTAACATTTCAAATCACCAACTAGGAAAAAGTTGAACAACTAGCTGAGAATTAGTACTTAGACAGATGATTAATTGTCCCATTGAAATAGGGATCGATTCGATCATCTAATTCCAAACACTTGAGAACATTATTGCAGTAACACATTTTTGTTGAATGCTAGACTAGTTGAGCACTTGTGCTTAAAAGTTGTATTCATTGAAAATAGATTTTTTATCCTATTAGAAAGTATTTTCATATACCTTTCCAAGTTCCTACTCCAAGCTGTTGGGGCTATGACGTTGCTAGAAGGAGAGGGTGAATAGCTAGTGTTAAGCTATTTAAACTTGATGCGTCATTTGTTCATGCTTATCTACAACACATTAAACATAATAGAAACAAAGAAATAAAATAGAAAATAAGCAACAACATAAACAAATTTTACATGGTTTTGAAACTTTTGATTCCTACTCCACGACTTACCTTCTAGAGTAGTTATTACCACTATTCTTCTTGATTCTAGAAAACCTATTAGGAGTTTCACACTTATCTAACATCGTCACCCATGACCTATTATGTTAAATACTGAAAATTTTAAAATGTAAATTAAATGGCCAAAGAATTAAGAAAATAATCCTGAAAATTTTTCGGGATTTTTAGGGAATTTTAGAAATTTTTTTAAAATTTTTCTGGATTTAAACGGAGTCGTCTGAGATTTTACTGAGGATAAAATAAATAGGCTTTTGTGAAGTCTATTTAAGGGTTTATCTGTGATGAAAACCCTAAATTTCTATTTTCTTTTTTCCTTCCCTTGCGACACTTTCCATCAGTGGTTTCGCGCGATCTCTTCTTCCTCGAGCAAAGTCCTTCCTCGATCCCTTTCTTCTTCTGTGCGATCTCTCCATCGCGAATCCCTCTTCTTCCCATGGCGCTCGCATCCATCCCTCCTCAATCAGTCCTATTTTCCAGCTCGGTCTCTTCTTGGCCGTGAGCCCTTTTCACCCTGACCTGACCCCTTGCTCCTCCCATTTGCCTCTCCCTCGCGCCTCCTCCCAGTTGTCGTCCCGTGAGCCAGCTGAGTCTTCTCCCACGCGCCGCCAGAGCAACATGCCGCCCGCAGCCTTGAGCCTCGCTCTTCCTGTGTTGGCCTCCTCTGCCTAGGCAGCGGTGCCATCCTCTTCGCCTCTCACATGCATGGTTGCCTTAGATCAGCGTCGTAGCGCCCATGCAATGTCGTTCGACCCTAAGGTAGTCAGTTCCTTCCTTCTTAGCCCTCATCGTGACCTTTAGTGGTGAATCTCTGATGTCCAGGTAGGCGAGCGTGTGAGTGTGTCTTGAAATTTGGGAGTTTGGGAAGTGTTTGCACCTTGTGCTAAATAAGTCACTTCGTTAGCAAGTGATTTAGGGTTGATCGATAGAGGATTAGGGGTGGTAGCGATCGGGAAGGTTTTGCTAAGTATATCTCGAGGATTGTTGTAGATGATGAATTAGGTTAGGTGATTAGGAATTAATTGGGTACATTGGTTGGTACAATTAATGGATAAATTAAAAGTCATTAAATTTTATTTATTTGGCTTCGGTTGTTAAAATGCGGATTAATCCAGGTTTAATTGATTAATTAACTTATCATTAATTAATCAAAAATTTTATCAGTTGATTTAGTGGGCTAAATTAATTGTATGGATATTTGTGGTAGGAAAAGATTAATAAGGCGGTTGGAAAAATTAGGGAAAATTGGAAATAGTTTGGGTTAATTGGGTTATGAAGGAAATCGATTAAGTATTGATTTGTGTGAATTGCATTTTGTGCTTAACTATAGTTATGCTATATGTAGGTTTTAGTCACGAGTTTTTCATATATTTATATTGTACTAGATACATGCATGTGATAGGATATGATTATATTTTCCTGTTTGATTTGGATCATAGTACATGGATTAGGGATATGTATATATGGTTGTACATATCATTCGGATAGGTATATTATGAGTAGGATTTACATGCTTTAGTATCATGCACCATTTTCGCATGATTGCATCTTTGGTAGAGGTTCCATTATTGTTGAGCCATGACTAGTTACATGGCTGCACCTGCGCCACTCATGGGTTAGTGGTACATCAAGAGGGTGTGTGCAGTTGCTCTGTCAGGCTCCGCTGGTCAGCTCATGGGTAGCGATGAGGCGTGGTAGCGAGGCGAGATCCCTCCTCGGCCTATGACACGAGGAGATGAGAGCTTAGCTCCCCACTATGTTTGGGGCGGGAGGATAGGTGTACTCGGCATCCTCCACTCGGTCACTCGGGAAGCGATGATGGCGAGTGCGCGATTGTCATAGCCCTACCCACTCGGCTTCACCATTGCGTGTGAGGCGGTTGGTAGCGTCGGGGTGACCATGTCATTAGCACGACATGCATTTTGCACGATTGCATTTTGTATTGTGTTTCTTTGCATTATTGTATTGATGCCTTGGATGTGCATATGATTGTCATGCATCTGAGGATACATGCTTATATATGATCAGGACTTTATTACTTCTAGTCGAGCACATGCTCCTATATCGAGGTAGGAGATTGAGTAAATCTGATCATTTTGTATTTCTTGCTTGCATACCCTATTTATGTGAGGCTATCTTGGCATGATATTTTATTATTAGCTATACGATTTTGCATATCTACTATACCCATGAGTTCTTTGAACTCACCCGTTGGTTTATATCTATTTAGGATGAAGCTATCGGAGAGTCTGATTCTTGGGACCCCACTCGTCGTAAAGTTTTGATTTGGATATTTGTTTTTATGGTATTTGGATATTTTGGTTAGAGGACATGTATAGGTTTGGAGATTGATTTTGTATTTGGTTTTGGTGTCCTTATGGACCTTATTTGGATTTTGGTTTGGTTGGATTTTGTTGAGTATTCTGCCCGGATGGCGGAAGGGTAAGTCTATTTATTTTAGGCTTTGTCATTTATTTTGGATGATGGCACGAGGCCAAATTATATAGCTGCGTGTGAGTTTGGATTCGGTCGTGTTGGGATGTATAGTGGCCGTGTAGGCCTTTGTATGTAAATTGGGATTGTCACCCGTCTGAGATCTTTGCCGGATTTTTTGTGGCGGGGTCTCCTTGGGCGTGACAATTTATTTGTATCGAGCGCCTAGGTTTTGAGTTCCTAGGGGTTTTGGATTTTGAGTTCGCCATGTATTGGCGGGTTTTGCGAGTAATTTGGAAATTTTGGATTGGTATGGATTTACGATTTTATGTTTGAAATTGAGGATTTTTGTGAGATCAATATGGGGTTTTGGCGGCTACTGGACCTCTCCTGACGGTGAAATAGGTATGATAATAAATTTGATATGTTTTTATTTATGGTAATATCTGTATTCATTTAACAGATATGAGACGAGGTGGGCGTACTTCTGCGCCGAGACGTGGTGTGGGACGGCCACGCCAGAGGACCCAGAGATCTTTGGTGGGACTTGCGGAGAGATCTCGAGGGTGAGCATATTGATCGAGGTCGGATTCCACAGGTGTCTTTGCGGGAGTTGTGGATCCTCGATCCTCGGCGGATCCTCCTCCCGAGATACCTTCTTTGGGGCATCCGATGTACCCGGGGAGACCTCTTGCTACACATCGAACCCCGGATGGGACCTGCTACTACAGACCTGACAGGCCCATCAGTGGAGCCGGTCGACCCTCACTCAGTATCGGCCCCTACTTATCCTACTGATGTAGCTGCGGCACGAGCTCGGATTCCAGGATTAGCAAAGTCGATGAAAAGCCGGTTCACTTTATTCAGCGGAGAGCGATCCGATCGTGGCTCAGGATCGAGACGATGGGCGTACCTTCTACTATATGGTGCGCTCAGGTGGGAGAAAGCGAGTTAGCGACCTTCCATTTACGGCGAGGCCGAGATCTGGTGGGATATGCAGCGATCGATTATTGGCGAGCAGCAGGTTACCTGGGCGAGATTTAGAGAGGCTTTTGAGAGTCAGTATTTCCCGGGCATATCAGATGATGAGACGTCAGGATTTTCTGAGTCTAAGACAGAATAATCGCTCAGTGATGGAGTATAATACAGAATTGAATCGGTTAGCCAAGTTTTGCCCAGAGTGAGTTGCTGAGGATAGGTCACGGATGATGCAGTTTGTACAGGGACTGGATGGGCATCTACAGGTTAGGATGGCAGGTTTTGGTAGTTCTTCCTACAGAGGCGTTGGATAGAGCTTTGTTGATCGAGTCGGCTCAGCGGAGGTTAATCTGAGACAGGAAGAGAAGCGGTGAAAGATCTGGTCGGACCCATGACCGCGACTCGGACAGCGGCGAGTGGCGATCGGTCAGTCGAGTCATTCTACAGGGCATCTGGCCGGCCTCGAAATCGGGCGATCTTGGTGGGCCCTCGCGGTCTTTTTGAGCGGAGGCCGCCCATTGGCGACACCTCTACTCGTTGTGGATCGAAGAGCATATCATCTCGGCTTTGCACCTTGGGGCCACGGTTTGCTATTATTGCAAATGCTGGACACATGGTGATTGTTCGTTGAAGGCTCGGCATGTGGCTTCCGGGGTTTCTATTGGGGAGGACCGTTGCGTCGATGCAGGACTCGAGAGAGGCGAGACGGCGGACCGCCGCCCGCGGAAGGACAGCTCCCCTTGGGAGTCGCCTATGGTATTCATGGGCGAGTACACGATTACCGTCACGGTGTCACGAGTTGATTTGAGACGCGATGCAGATGCGGTCCGGCCAGTGCAGTACCATTAGCGTCGACCAGCGTCTGATGTCGGCGGCGGCCTTCGCCACTAGTTGAGATCAGCCGCTGGCCCGTCTGATGCGATCGCGGCCAGTTATACCCGACCTTCCTATCGGCCGCCTTCGTGCATCTTCGTATCGGTCTCGGGCTCGAGCACAACCACCTTTGGCGGTGATACCACCTCCACCACCCGGAGGGGCGGATTCATGCGATTACGAGAGGATGCGCGTGAGCCAAGCGAATCCGTATTTAGATGCGGTTTCACTTTATGCATTTTCGGCTATTATGCTAGTTGATCGGTAGTTCGCATTCGTTTATTTCTTGTACTTTTATGAGAGAGATTGGTAGATTACCGCTAGTAGATCACAGAGATTAGTCGTCTCCCTACCATCGGCAATACATTGGATGTTACCGGGAGGTCGAGGTTGTCCTTTAGATTTTGGTAACATCATTCTTACGGTAGATTTATTGAGTACTGCTGGATATGGTCGAGTTCGATATTATTCTTGGCATGGATTGGTATCGGCCATATCATGCCACGATGGATTGTCGACGAGGGTGGTCACATTCGACCTCGAACCAACCCTCGTAGGATTTCACGGCATCCGGACGACGGTATAGCGACCATTCTGCGATTGGGCTCGGAAGCTTTTATTGCGGTTTGTGGTTTTCTATTATCTATGATCAATGTAGAAGAGGCGGTGGTGACTCTCGGATCGCGGACATCCCTATTGTCGAGAGTATTGAATGTCTTTCGGAGGAGTTCAAGATGCCTCCCGGAAGGCAAGTGGAGTTCATGATTGAGTTAATACAGGGCGGCCTTGGGCATCAGCTCCTTATCGTATGGCCCCGAGAGAGTTGGATGAGTTAAAGGTTCAGCTCAGAACTTTTGGGCCGAGGTTTTATTCGCCTAGTGCATCACCACAGGGTTCTCGGTTCTCTTCTGTGAAGAAGAAAGATGGTTCGATGAGGCGTGCATCGACTACGAGGCGGTTGAGCAGTCACTATCAAAATAAATATCCCACGCGTATTGAGGACTTGTTTGATCATTTCGAGGTACATCGGTCTATTCTAAGATTGATCTGCGGTCGGATATCATCAATTAAGGGTTAGAGATTACGACATTGAAGGCGTTGCGTTCCATGCGGATATGGACATTATGAGTTTTTGGTAATGCCATTTGGGCTTACCAATGCTCGGGTATTCATGGATTTGATGAAGCGTGAATTTATGGATTTCCTAGATCGGTTCGTCATTGTTTTTATCGATGACATTACGGTTTATTCTCGTTCAGGAGGAACACGCGACATCTTAAATCTTGTTCTCGATAGGCTCAGCGAAGCGGCTATATCACGAAGTTCAATAAATGCAGCGTTTTGGTTACACTCGATCGGTTTTAAGGACATGTGGTTTCGAGTAGAGGTATTTGATTGACCCCGAAGATCGAAATTTGTCACCGATTAGGAAGCGGCGAAATCGATTCGGGAGGTTCATGATTTCTAGGCTTGGCGGGTATTTACAGACAGTTCGTTGAGGTTTCTCGAGCATTTCTATATACCATTGACCGCCTTACGGGAAGGCGTGAAGTTCCGTGGAGCGAGGCGTGCGAGACTAGTTTTGAGAGTTGAAGAGGAGATTGGTGTCGGCACCGATTACAGTATTACCATCGGGGGCGATGGTTTCGTTCTTTATCTGATCGTCGTCTCTGAGTTTAGTGCGCGATATTGATGCAACCGGCGAGGTAGTCTCTTATGCTTCTCGATTGAAGGATCATGAGAAAAACTACCCGATTCATGATTTAGAGTTTGCGCTATTATCTATGCCTTGAAGATTTGGAGGCATCATTTATATGGTATTACGTTTGAGATTCTTCACGATCATAAGAGTCTCGAATATACATTTCTGAGAAGGAACTCAATCTCACAGAGAGATGGATGGAGTTCTGAAGGATTATATGGTACCATCGGCTACCACCGAGGAAAGCCAATGTAGTTCTTGGATGCATAGCCGGAAGTCAGGGACTTTGGCTTCCTTCAGAGTTTTAGTCACGGATTTGATTGAGGTTTCTCTGAGTTGAGCTTAGAGGAAGCGAGGGGCCGAAGCGAGGCGTTCTAGTTACCATGGTTGCTCGATCGTCTATCCGGACGAAGTCAGGAGAGCTCGAGCGATGTCGGCATTCTGATTCATTGGTAGTCGGATAACCGGGAACGTGATGAGTTCACCCTAGATGATGAGGTATTATATATTTCGAGTAGATTATGTGTACCTCGGCCTCACCGGTTATGGAGGAGTTACTACGGGAGGCACATCGCTCTCGATTTGCGATCCACCCGGCGGAACCGCGTATCGAGATTTAAAGCGTTTGTATTGGTGGAGCGGTATGAAGAAAGACATTGCGGATTTTGTAGCTAGATGTCGATTTGTCGGAGTAAAGGTGAGCACGAGAGACGGTGGATTACTTGGAGGATTCCTATTCACGAGTGGAAGTGGGATCATATTACTATGGATTTTGTGATGGGTTTGCCTAGGACACGTCAAGGCCATGACGCGATTTGGGTAGTCGTAGACCGACTAACCAAATCCGCGCACTTCTTATCGATTCGGAAGACCGACTCTCTGGATCGGTTGGCAGAGCTATATTGTCGGGAGATCATCAGATTGCATGGTGTTCCTTTGAGCATTATATCAGATAGAGATCCCCGTTTCACGTCTAGGTTACAGCGAAATCTGCGGCGAGCTTTAGGCACACTGGCTTGGTTTAATCTTGCATTCCATCCATGACGAGATGGGCGATCTGGCGGACCATTCACACTAGAGGATTTCTTTGAGGTCTGTGTTATAGATTTGGAGGCAAGCTGGGAGGATCATTTATTAGTGGAATTAGCCTACAATACTTGATTATCATTGGTATCAAATGGCCCGTGAGGCATTATATGGTAGGCAGTGTCGTACACCCACCCTCTGGGAGGAGGTTGGGGAGGCCCAGTTGCTAGGACCCCAGAGAGCTCAGCATGAGGCAGAGTTGGTCCGTACTATCAGACGTAGGATGGCAGAGGCGCAGGATCGCCAGAAGAGTTATGCAGATCGTAGACGGAGACCTTTGGAGTTCTCTGTTGGTGATCATGTATTCCTGCGAGTTTCACCCACGAAAGTGGTGAAAAGGTTTGGACTCCGTGGTAAGCTTGCTCCTAGATATATCGGTCCGTTTGAGATTTTGGAGAGGATCGGAGCAGTTGCTTATCGTCTAGCGCTACCCCATCTTTGACGAGTATACATGATGTATTCCATGTGTCTATGCTGAGGAAGTATGTGCCAGATTCTACACATATTCTATCAGATGTATCAGGTTCCATTCAACCTGATGCTACGTACGCAGAGGTTCCGGTACGGATTTTGGATTTCAAGGAACGACAGTTGCGGAACAAGGTTGTGCGACTTGTCAAGGTCGGGTGGAGTCACCACACCGACGAGGAGGCTACTTGGGAGCTCGAGGAAAAGATCGAGCTCAATACCCCACTTGTTTACTTGAGGTACGTGAGGTATATTTTCAGTACTTGTGGTATTTCTTACTCGTTATGCATTTGAGTAGGAAATTTGGGGACCAAATTTTTATTAGTGGGGGAGAATGTTAAATACTGGAAAATTTAAATAGTAAATTAAATGGCCAAATAATTAAGGAAATAATCTTGGAAAATTTTCGGGATTTTTAGGGAATTTTAGGAATTTTTCCGGAATTTTGGATTTAAACGGACTCGTCTGAGATTTTTACTGAGGATAAAATAGATAGGCTTTATTTAAGGGTTATTATCCTAAGCGGAAACCCTAATATCTATTTTTCTATTTCCCTTTTCTTTTCACGCTAACTCCTTGGCGATTCTCGATCCCTTCTTCCCCGATTTCCTTTTTCTCTCAAACCCCGGAACGACGCCTCGCCCTCTTCTCCTCGCCTCGATTTCTTTCCCCACCGCGCCGCCTCGCGGATCGACCACACTGCTAGCTTTCTCTTATCGCGCTCACGATGCGCTCGCGCCGGCCTCGCGTTAGCGATCGGTAGCAGCCTTCGCCGGCCCGGCGTCCACACCACCGATGGGCTGTGGTCTTCCGGAGGTTGCGGGAGCGAGCTATTAGGGCATCGGCGAGTCCTCGTCTCCGGTGAAGCGCGTGGGAGGGAAAGCTTCGGCGATGAAGTGGTCACTGTGAGCAGCGTTCTTCCCTCGATCTCGGAAGGTATCCACCACTATGACGCATTCCTTTTGTGTGTTTGATGGGCAGTGGGTTGAGTGTGGTTTTCCGCCGAACCGGACAGCTTTAGGGGAAGGGTTGCCGATGGAATTTCTAGGGCGGGGGAGCTTGATTGGTCGATTTGGGTTGATTCCAGAGTTATTCGGGTGTTGATCGGTTGATTTGTATGATATTTGGAGGATATGAGATTTGGGTTTAATTGGGATATAAAGGAAATCGATTTATTATTCGATTTGTTGTTGAATTGTATATTTTGTGCTTGACTATAATTACGCTATATGCAGGTTTCGGTCACGAGGCAGGTCCCCAGTCGTGACGATTCAGTTCTTCTTGCGGATATATTTTCAGGCGGGTATTTTGACTTAACGTTTAGATTAAGTCAAATTGATATGCTAGTAGGATAGCTTACAATAACTTTTTCATGTTTATATGCCTGATATACTTTTGGTGCCTACTAGATACATGCATGTGATAGGATATGATTATATTTTCCTGTTTGATTTGGATCATAGTACATGGATTAGGGATATGTATATATGGTTGTACATATCATTCGGATAGGTATATTATGAGTAGGATTTACATGCTTTAGTATCATGCACCATTTTCGCATGATTGCATGCTAGCTGGACGGGGTTCCATTATTGTTGAGCCCGACTAGTTACATAACTGCACACACTGCCACTCATGGGTTAGTGGTACATCAGGAGGGTGTGTGCAGTTGCTCTGTCAGGCTCCGCTGGTCCGCTCATGGGTAGCGATGAGGCAGCGTGGTAGCGGGCAGGGATCCCTCCTCTGGCCTATGACACCGGGAGATGAGAGCTTAGCTCCCCCACTATGTTTGGGGCAGGAGGATAGGTGTACTCCGACAGCATCCTGTCCACTCGGTCACTCAGGAGCAGTGATGGCAGAGTGCACAGTTGTCATAGCCCTACCCACTCGGCTTCACCATTGCGTGTGAGGCGGCTGACTGGCGTCAGGGGTGACCATGTCATTGTACGGGCATGCATTTTGCGATTGCATTTTGTATTGTGTTCTTTGCATTATTGTATTGATGCCTTGGATGTGCATATGATTGTCATGCATACAGATACATGCTTATATATGATCGAGGACTTTATTACTTCTAGTACAGTGCACATGCTCCTATATCGTAGGAGATTCGTGTAAGTCTGATCCATTTTGTATTTCTTGCTTGCATACCCTTTTATGTGAGATCAGATTGCATGATATTTTTATTGTTAGCTATACCTGATTTTGCATATCTACTATACCCGCAGAGTTCTTTGAACTCACCCCCGTTGGTTTATATCTATTTCAGGATGAAGCTGTCAGGAGAGTGCAGTTGCCGGACCCCCCACTCGTCGTAAAGTTTTGATTTGGATATTTGTTTTTACGGTATTTGGATATTTTGGTTAGAGGACATGTATAGGTTTGGAGATTGATTTTGTATTTGGTTTTGGTGTCCTTATGGACCTTATTTGGATTTTGGTTTGGTTGGATTTTGTTGAGTATTCCTGCCCAGATGGCAGAAGGGGTAAGTCTATTTATTTTAGACTGTTTGTCATTTATTTTGGATGATGGCCTGAGGCCAAATTATATAACTGCGTGTGAGTTTGGATTCTGGTCGTGTTGACCGATGTATAGTGGCCGTAGACCTTTGTATGTAAATTGGGATTGTCACCCGTACAGGGGAGATGCTGCCGGATTTTTGTCTGGTGGGGTCTCCTTCGGGGCGTGACAATTTATTTGGTATCAGAGCGCCTAGGTTTTCGAGTTCCTAGGGGTTTTTGGATTTTTCGGAGTTCGCCATGTATTGGCAGGTTTTGCGAGGTAATTTGGAAATTTTGGATTGGTATGGATTTCCGACGATTTTATGTTTCGGAAATTCGAGGATTTTGACGAGATTAATATGGGGTTTTGGCGGCTACTGGACCTCTCCTGACGGTGAAATAGGTATGATGATAAATTTGATATGTTTTTATTTATGGTAATATCGTATTCATTTAAGATATGAAGACGTGGTGTGGGACGGCCACGCCAGAGGACCCAGAGATCTTTGGTGACTGACTTGCCAGAGAGATCTACTGAGGGTGAGCATATTGATCGATCGATTCCAGAGTGTGCGGGAGTTGTGATCCTCGGCCTCGACGGATCCTCCTCCCGAGATACCCACTGCTAGGGCATCCGATGTACCAGGAGACCTCCCGCTACACATCGACTTCGCCAAGTAGGACCTTCTACTACGACCGACAGGCCCATCACGAGCCGGCCGACCACTCAAGATCGGCCCTACTTATCCTATCATGTAGCCAGACGAGCTCGGATTCGATGATTAGCTAAGTCGATGAAGAGCCGGTTCACTTTATTCGAGAGAGACTGATCCGATCGTGGCTCAGTCTTGGATCGAGACGATGGAGCGTACCTTCTACTATATGGTCTGCTCCGAGTGGGAGAAGGCAGAGTTAGCGGCCTTCCATTTACGAGGCGAGGCCGAGATCTGGTGGGATATGCAGCGCTCGATTATTGGCGAGCAGCAGGTTACCTGGGCGAGATTTAGAGAGGCTTTTGAGAGTCCGTGATTTCAGCGGGCATATCGGATGATGAGACGCGGGATTTTCGAGTCTAAGATGTAATAATCGCTCTGATGGAGTATATACGAATGAATTTAGTTAGCGTTTGGATTAGTTCTTTGAGGATAGGTCACGGATGATGCAGTTTGTACAGGGACTAGATGGGCATTTACAGGTCAGGATGGCAGGATTTGGTAGTTCTTCCTACCGAGAGGCGTTGGATAGAGCTTTGTTGATCGAGTCGGCTCAACAGAGGGTTAATACAGACAGGAAGAGGAAACAGACGAAGATCTACAGTCGGACCCATGACCATCGACTACAGCAGAGTGCCGCGCCGATCGGTCATCGGGGCATCTAGCCGCCTCAAATCAGACGATCTTCACCGGGCCCTCGCGGTCTTTTCGAGAGCCGAGACGCCTATCGAATTTCATCGTTGTGGATCGAAGAGCATATCATCTCCAGCACCTTGGGGCCAGTTTATTGCTATTATTGCTCGACACATGAGCCGAGATTGTTCTTGGAAGGCTCTACATGTGGCGTCCGGGGTTTTGATTCAGGGAGGACGTCGCCTGGGACTCGAGAGGGGGGCGACATGCACCTTCGCAACGCTCGCGAGAGGATGCCTCCCGGAGTCGCTATGGTATTCATGGACGAGTACACCAGCGTCTGACGGTGTCACAGGTTGATTCCAGACTGCGGATCGATGGCCATGCAGTACCAAAGATCGACCATCGCAAAGATCGGCGGCAGCCGCCACTAGTTGAGATCGGCCGCGATCACCACGATCGCGGCCGTTATACACCTTCCTATCACCGTACACTGATTCGAGCTCGCACAACCACCTTTGGCGCGTGATACCACCTCCACCGCCACCGAGACTGGGCGATTCATGCGATTACAGAGAGGATGCGCGAGCCAACGAATCCGTTTCGAGACGGTTTCACTTTATGCATTTTCACTATTATGCTAGTTGGTAGTTCATTCGCTTATTTCTCGTACTTTTATGAGAGAGATTGGTAGATTACCGCTAGTAGATCACAGATTAGTCGCCTCCTACCATCCGGCAATACATTGGATGTTACCCAGAGGTCCGAGGTTGTCCTTTAGATTTTGGTAACATCATTCTACGGTAGATTTATTGTAATCGGATATGGTCGAGTTCGATATTATTCTTGGCATGGATTGGGTCGGATATCATGCCACGGATTGTCGACGAGTGGTCACATTCGGACCTCGAAACCAACCTCGTGGGATTTCACCGGCATCCGGACGACGGTATAGCGACCATTTCGCGATTCAGGCTCGGCTTTTATTGCGGTTTCGGGGTTTTCTATTATCTATGATAAATGTAGAAGACAGTAGTGACTCTCAGATCGCGGACATCCCTATTGTCCGAGAGTATTCAGATGTCTTTCCAGAGGAGTTACCGGGTCTGCCTCCCAGAAGGCAAGTGGAGTTCATGATTGAGTTAATACCTGGGACGGCACATCGAAAGCTCCTTATCGTATGGCCCCGAGAGAGTTGGATGAGTTAAAGGTTCAGCTCCAGGAACTTTTGGACAGAGGTTTTATTCGCGCCTAGTGCATCACCGGGTTCTCCTGCCTTTGTGAAGAAGAAAGATGGTTCGATGAGGCGTGCATCGACAGCATTGAACGCTGTCACTATCAAAAATAAATATCCCCTGCCACGTATTGAGGACTTGTTTGATCAGCTCAGAGGTACATCCGTCTATTCTAAGATTGATCTGCGGTCCGGATATCATCAATTACGAGTTAGAGATCGACATTGAAAGACGTGTCTGCACGGATATGGACATTTTGAGTTTTGGAAATGCCATTTGGGCTTACCAATGCTCCAAATATTCATGGATTTGATGAACCGTGAATTTATGGATTTCTAGATCGGTTCGTCATTGTTTTTATCGATGACATTACGGTTTATTCTCTCCGAGGAGGAACACGCGCAGATCTTCGTCTTGTTCTTGATAGGCTCGGCGAGCGGCTATATGAAGTTCAATAAATGCGCGTTTTGGTTACACTCAATCGGTTTTCTGGGACATGTGGTTTCGAGAAGAGGTATTTGATTGACCTAAGATCGAGGTGTCACTACTGGGAGCAAATCGCTCAGAGGTTCAGATTTCCTAGGCTTGGCCGCATTACAGTTCGTTGAGGGTTTCTCGAGCATTTCTATGCCATTGACACGCCTTACAGAAGGGCGTGAAGTTCACGTGGATAGGCGCAGAGACTAGTTTTCGTGAGTTGAAGAGGAGATTTGCGCGACCGATATCGCCATCGAGACGATGGTTTCGTTCTTTATACAGATGCGCTCTACAGGTTTAGGCGCAGATTGATGCAAAGACAGGTAGTCTCCTATGCTTCTCGATGAAGGATCATGAGAAAAACTACCGATTCACGATTTAGAGTTTAGCTATTATCTATGCCTTGAAGATTTGGAGGCATCATTTATATGGTATTACGTTTGAGATTCTTATCGATCATAAGAGTCTCAAATATCCATTTACGAAGGAACTCAATCTCCACAGAGAAGATGGATGGAGTTCTGAAGGATTATGGATCGTACCATCGGCCTACCACCCAGTGGAAAGCCAATGGTTCACGACGCATTAGTAAAGTCCCGAGGGACTTTAGCTTCCTTCCGAGTTTTAGTCACTGGATTTGATTGGTTTTCTCGAGTTGAGCTTAGAGGAGCAGGGAGTGAGGTATGCGTTCTAGTTACCATGGTTGCTCACTCGTCTATCCGGACGAGTCCGGAGGCTCGAGCTTGATCGGCATTTACAGTTCATTGGTAGTCGATCACAGAGACCGAGTTCACCCTAGATGATGAGGGTATTATATATTTCGAGGTAGATTATGTGTACCTCACCTCACCCGCATGGAGGAGTTACTACAGAGGCACATCGCTCTCGATTTGCGATCCACCCAAAGCGGAACCCGCATGTATCGAGATTTGTATTGGTGATTGGCGGTATGAAGAAAGACATCGCGGATTTTGTAGCTAGATGTCCGAATTTGACAGTCAAGGTGAGCACGGAGACCAACCGGATTACTTGGAGGATTCCTATTCACGAGTGGAAGTGGGATCATATTACTATGGATTTTGTGATGGGTTTGCCGAGGACACGTCGAGGCCATGATGCGATTTGGGTAGTCGAGACCGACTAACCAAATCCAGCACTTCTTATCGATTCTAAGACCGACTCTGGATCGGTTGGCGAAGCTATATTGTCGAGATCATCGATTGCATGGTGTTAGTTGAGCATTATATCGATAGAGATCCCCGTTTCACGTCCTAGGTTCGCAAAGTCTGCAGCAGCTTTAGGCACCGGCTTTATCGCATTCCATCCGCAGAGCAGATGGGCGATGCAGCGGACCAGTCAGACACTAGAGGATTTGTTGAGTGCCTGTGTTATAGATTTCGGAGGCAACTGTGAGGATCATTTACAGATTAGTGGAATTCGCCTACAATACTTGATTATCATTCGGCTATCCAAATGGCCCGTATGAGGCATTGTATGGTAGCGTGTGTCGTACACCCACCCTCCGGGAGGAGGTTGGGAGGCCCAGCTACTAGGACCCGAGAGCTCGGTATGAGGCGAGTTGGTCCGCTATCGACGTAGGATGACAGAGGCGCAGATCGCGGAAAAGAGTTATGCAGATCGTGAGCGGAGACCTTTGGAGTTCTCTGTTGGTGATCATGTATTCTTGAGTTTCACCTACAAAGGGGTGAAAAGGTTTGACTCCGTGGTAAGCTTGCTCCTAGATATATCGGTCCGTTGAGATTTTGGAGAGGATCGGAGCGATTGCTTATCGCCTAGCGCTACCCCATCTTTGTGAGTATACATGATGTGTTCCATGTGTCTATGCTGAGGAAGTATGTGCCAGATTCTACACATATTCTATCAGATGTATCAGGTTCCATTCAACTTTGATGCTACGTCTGTGAGAGGTTCCGGTGCGGATTTTGGATTTCAAGGAACGACAGTTGCGGAACAAGGTTGTGCGACTTGTCAAGGTCGGGTGGAGTCACCACACCGACGAGGAGGCTACTTGGGAGCTCGAGGAAAAGATCAGAGCTCAATACCCCCACTTGTTTACTTAAGGTACGTGAGGTATATTTTCAGTACTTGTGGTATTTCTTACTCGTTGTGCATCTGAGTAGGAAATTTGGGGACCAAATTTTTATTAGTGGGGGAGAATGTTAAATACTGGAAAATTTAAATAGTAAATTAAATGGCCAAATAATTAAGGAAATAATCTTGGAAAATTTTCGGGATTTTTAGGGAATTTTAGGAATTTTCCGGAATTTTTCTGGATTTAAACGGACTCCGTACGAGATTTTTACGGGGATAAAATAGATAGGCTTTATTTAAGGGTTATTATCCTAAACCGGAAACCCTAATATCTATTTTTCTATTTCCCTTTTTCTTTTCCGCTAACTCCTTGGCGATTCTCCTCGCGCGATCCCTTCTTCCGATTTCCTTTTCTCCCCGCGCCGAAACCCCGGAACGGCGCCTCGCCCTCTTCTCCTAGCCTCTAACCGCCGCAGATTTCTTTCCCCCACCGCGCCGCCCTCGCTTCAGATCAGCCACCGCTGCTAGCTTTCTCTTTATCTCCGCTCGCCGATCGCCGCGTCGCGGCCTCGCGTTAGCGATCGGTAGCCAGCCGGCCAGGCGTCGTCCACCACCGATGGGGTGTAGTCTTTCCGGAGGTTCGCAGCAGGCTATTAGGGCATCGGCAGGTCCTCGTCTCCGGTGAAGCGAGCGACTGGGAGGGAACTGTCGGCAGTGAAGTGGTCGGCTGTGAACGCGTTCTTCCCTCGATCTCAGAAGGTATCCACCACTATGAACGCATTCCTTTTTGTGTTTGATGGGCAGTGGGTTGAGTGTGGTTTTCCGCCGAACCGGACAGCTTTAGGGGAAGGGTTGCCGATGGAATTTCTAGGGCGGGGGAGCTTGATTGGTCGATTTGGGTTGATTCCAGAGTTATTCGGGTGTTGATCGGTTGATTTGTATGATATTTGGAGGATATGAGATTTGGGTTTAATTGGGATATAAAGGAAATCGATTTATTATTCGATTTGTTGTTGAATTGTATATTTTGTGCTTGACTATAATTACGCTATATGCAGGTTTCGGTCACGAGGCAGGTCCCCAGTCGTGACGATTCAGTTCTTCTTGCGGATATATTTTCAGGCGGGTATTTTGACTTAACGTTTAGATTAAGTCAAATTGATATGCTAGTAGGATAGCTTACAATAACTTTTTCATGTTTATATGCCTGATATACTTTTGGTGCCTACTAGATACATGCATGTGATAGGATATGATTATATTTTCCTGTTTGATTTGGATCATAGTACATGGATTAGGGATATGTATATATGGTTGTACATATCATTCGGATAGGTATATTATGAGTAGGATTTACATGCTTTAGTATCATGCACCATTTTCGCATGATTGCATGCTGGCTGGGCGGGGTTCCATTATTGTTGAGCCCGCAGCTAGTTACATGGCCTGCACACACTGCCACTCATGGGTTAGTGGTACATCAGGAGGGTGTGTGCAGTTGCTCTGTCAGGCTCCGCTGGTCCGCTCATGGGTAGCGATGAGGCAGCGTGGTAGCGGGCAGGGATCCCTCCTCTGGCCTATGACACCGGGAGATGAGAGCTTAGCTCCCCCACTATGTTTGGGGCAGGAGGATAGGTGTACTCCGACAGCATCCTGTCCACTCGGTCACTCAGGAGCAGTGATGGCAGAGTGCACAGTTGTCATAGCCCTACCCACTCGGCTTCACCATTGCGTGTGAGGCGGCTGACTGGCGTCAGGGGTGACCATGTCATTGGCACGGCATGCATTTTGCACTGATTGCATTTTGTATTGTGTTTGCTGCATTATTGTATTGATGCCTTGGATGTGCATATGATTGTCATGCATACAGGATACATGCTTATATATGATCAGGACTTTATTACTTCTAGTCAGGCACATGCTCCTATATCGTAGTAGAGATCTGTGTAAGTACAGTCATTTTGTATTTCTTGCTTGCATACCCTTTTTATGTGAGACTGTACTGGCATGATATTTTTATTGTTAGCTATACCTGATTTTGCATATCTACTATACTCGCAGAGTTCTTTGAACTCACCCCGTTGGTTTATATCTATTTCAGGATGAAGCTATCAGGAGAGTGCAGTTGCCGGACCCCCCCACTCGTCGTAAAGTTTTGATTTGGATATTTGTTTTTACGGTATTTGGATATTTTGGTTAGAGGACATGTATAGGTTTGGAGATTGATTTTGTATTTGGTTTTGGTGTCCTTATGGACCTTATTTGGATTTTGGTTTGGTTGGATTTTGTTGAGTATTCCTGCCCAGATGGCAGAAGGGGTAAGTCTATTTATTTTAGACTGTTTGTCATTTATTTTGGATGATGGCCTGAGGCCAAATTATATAACTGCGTGTGAGTTTGGATTCCGGTCGTGTTGACCGATGTATAGTGGCCGTGTAGGCCTTTGTATGTAAATTGGGATTGTCACCCGTACAGGGGAGATGCTGCCGAATTTTTGTCTGGTGGGGTCTCCTTCGGGGCGTGACAACCATAGTGTTCCATTTGATTATAGAACACAACCTAGGTCTAGGAAGGCCATGGTTACTAGGGAGTGTTGGGTTTCCGGCACCGCGGCGAGTGTGTGTTCGAACATGTTTCACAAACATGTTCACAGTGGAAGGAATAAAATAATAAATCTAATTTATTACAACACACACATCACACGCATGCATAGTACAACATGTGTAGACATAACCGTAAATTTAAATTTGCAATAATAGGAAATTTAACTACGTATACCTTTCGTATCACGTGTAGCGGGAACGACATCAACCGGAACGATCCTCGCTAGAATCGTCTCTATCCGTATCCACGCCGAGTATCCTCGGGATGACTTCGCTAAGTCACGAGCCTCGTCTTCGTACGGGTTACTAGCCTCGTGTTGAAGATGATGTGATCGAGAGATGATCACGATCCGAATCCAAATTCGGATCCAAAAACGAGTCCTCAAAACTCGCTTCTCCGGAGAGGTATTCGTCAACCGTTTGACGAATCCTTCGTCCTCCACCTCAGAGGATTACCGGAGATCAAATCCCCGGCAAGGCTACCGCTGTCAGAGCTCTAAACGTCGTCCAAACGATGCTCCGACGAGAGGGAAACAAGCTGTCCAGAAAACTGGACAGCTTTGGTGGAGGAGTAAGGGTCGGCCAAAAGAAAGGTGGAAGCTCACCTTATTACCGAACCCAAGGAAGATCACCAGAGCACCAACCGGCAGCAACTCGACGCCGGCGAGGGGGAAGGAAGGCTCCTTCTGGACGCCGGTTAGAAGAGGTGGGCGGCGGCAATGGAGTTGGCGCCGAATTCTCCAAGGAGAGGAGGTGGGCGGCAACTAGGTTAGGGTTTTGGATTAGGGATTAACAATCCCTTAAGCCCTCTTTTATAGAGAACTAATTCTCTTAATGGTTATTGGATTATAACCATGAGGCCCGTTAACCCGCTCCATTAATATAAGTTAAAATAAACCAAACCATGATGGTTTATTTTAAGTTAAAACGAACCGAACCAATTTTTGGTTCATTCGTTTAAAATAAACCAAACCCTTTGGTTTATTCTCCTCCATTGGATTAGAACCAAACCATTTTGGTTCATCCATTATGTCTTCATAAGACACGGCCCATTCACGCTTCCATTGCGACTGAAACGATTTCATGCTCGCTTCTTGTTTGGTCCAACCAAACTTAGTTTCTCTCGGTCTGAGAATCTCATTCTCAAGCTCGTTTTAAATCCTTCGGATTACGCTCGTTGTGCGTGTGACCAAATAGGTTCTTGGTTTATGTTGGCCGTCTATAACTAACCATTAATTATAGAATGATCATGAGTGGCACCTAGTAGTACATCATGATCCCCAATTAACCGAAAAGATCAACGGTTGATCCAGAACTATTTCTGAAACCCTTCAGCAGCTCGAATGAATCGTGCCCCATTCCCTTCACTCATCTTATACCCACTTGGTTCGTGACATGGTCTATAGTGTCAGTCCCCACTAGGCTGACTACGTCACACCTAGCCCAAGTATCATTTCCTCGTCCTACGGATTCTAGTTACTCCACATGTATCGAAGAGTACCTTACTCTAAACATGTAATGCTTTGACCAAAGACTTTAGTAACAATCCGACGAGAGGCCATGGGTATACATCTCCTCGCAAGGAGTGGTGAATCCTTTATAGGCTATTCAAACACCTTCGATTACTTCGACTTATACCCAATCATCCCGGGTCCACATCTCCTTAGAGATGTTTGCTTAAGATGTCAAAACATAAGTCTCCATGATCAAGATAACTTGAATACCTCAAGTCAAAGGAACATTGCACTTAAGCTACAGTAAGAACTTCATTGACATATCTATATATGCAGAGAACCATATGAAGTCTTACGGCTGGTCACTCCAATGAACTAGTTACCATAACTAGCATCCACGATTAACTCCGGACATCACAATGTCTCCAACCAGTGAGAATCAGCTGCTTGGATACACCAAGGAGTATACCTCGTGCTAGTCTCGATAGAATTTATGGTGTCCAAATCCATCAATTCATCGACTAGGGATAATTCCGATACATCACAATTACACATGTAGAGATACTCACTAGTTGTGATCCAATCACAAATTCTCTCATGCTGTGAATCGTATCGTGGATATTCAGTAAATGAGTTTAAGATCCAATCAAATACATGAAAATATGTACACTCAAATAGTGAATCTTCATTTATCAAATAAATGGTACGACCATAAGGCGATTGCCTTAGGACACCTCTCATATATTACTAACAATCTCTCACTTGGCCTAATGTCAATCGCTACGGTATCCAATACCATAAGCTCTAACATGACCCTCAAACTTACTTTGAGGTAATGCCTTAGTCAAAGGATCCGCTAAGTTCCTTTCAGTAGGGATTTTCTCGATTTGTATTTTTTTCCTACTGATGATCTCTCTGATAAGATGATAGCGGCGAAGCACATGTTTGGATCATTGATGAGACCACATCAAGTTCAGAGATGAACTTCTTGATCCAAACCGCTTCCTTTGCTGCTTCCAAAGCTGCAATGTTTTCTGCCTTAGTGGCAGAAGCTGCTATAGTGTCAAGCTTTGAACCTTTCCAACTTATTGCGCCTCCATTCTAGGTGAATACATACCCAGACTGAGACATGGAATCATCCTTGTCTGTCTGGAGATGACATCCGTATACCCACGTATCACCATGTACCCTTCTCCATATATTAGGAACACATCCTTAGTTCTTCTTAAGTACTTAAGGATCGTCTTAACAGCCACCCAATGATCCATTCCTGGATCAGACTGGTATCTGCTCGTGACACTCAGAGCATACGATACATCGGGCCTCGTACATAACATAGCATACATGATAGATCTTATTGCGGATGCATAGGGAATCTTACTCATGAAAATCCTCTCGTCTTCTGTGCACAAACACATAGACTTCGAAAGGTGTACCCCATGCCTGATGGGTAGGAAACCTTTCTTGGATTCCAACATGCTAAACCTCTTTAACACTCGATCTATATATGTAGACTGCGAAAGACCAAGCAACCGTTTCGATCTATCTCTATAGATCTTAATCCCGAGGATGTAGGTTGCTTCTCCCAGGTCTTTCATGGAGAATGTCTTGGATAACCAAACCTTAACTGACTGTAAGATTGAAACATCATTTCCTATAAGTAATATGTCATCGACATATAATACTAGGAACATGACTGCATTCCCACTAACCTTCTTGTACACACAAGGTTCGTCTGGATTTTGTGAGAAATCAAACTTTTTGATTGTCTCATCAAAACGGATATTCCAACTCCTAGATGCTTGCTTCAATCCATAAATGGACCGTCGCAATTTGCATACCTTGATTTTATCAACCGATGTGAAACCCTCAGGCTGTATCATATACACGTCCTTGAGCAGGTTTCCATTAAGGAAAGCTATTTTCACATCCATCTGCCATATCTCATAATCATAATGAGCCGCTATGGCCAGGAACATCCGAATGGATTTAAGCATAGCTACAGGCGAATAGGTTTCGTCATAATCAACACCTTGCTTTTGAAGATATCCTTTCGCCACCAATCTAGCCTTATAGGTAATCACATTACCATCCATGTCGGTTTTCTTCTTGAAAACCCACTTGCACCCTATAGGCTTTATGCCTTCAGGTGGGTCAACCAAGTTCCAAACTTGGTTTTCATACATGAAATCCATTTCCGACTTCATGGCACCAAGCCACTTATCCCTTTCTGAACTTGTCAGCACTTCTTCATAACTGGTAGGCTCCTCATCATCAATGAGTAACACGTCATTCGATTCACTTACGAGAAATCCATATCTCTCAGGAATATTGCGTGTTCTACCAGATCTACGAAGATGTGGTGTTACAATAGGTCCAGCCAATTGCTCATCACTATGAGTTGTCGGCTGTTGTGCTTCACCAGGTATCTCATCAATGTCTATTTGAGTCTCTCGAGCCTCCTCAAGCTCGACGACACTCCCACTGTTTTCTTGCAAGAGAAACTCTTTCTCTAGAAACACAGCATGCCTTGAAACAAGCACCTTTTGTTCCACAGGATGATAGAATTGGTAACCCCTTATTTCCTTGGGGTATCCAATAAATAGACATTTATCAGACTTAGCATCCAATTTGTCTGATACAGTTCGCTTCACATAAGCAGGATAATCCCATATCTTCAAGTAAGATACATGAGGTTTCTTACTATTCCATATCTCATATGGAGTAGTAGAGACTACCTTGGTTAGCATTCTGTTTAACATGTAAATAACTGTCTGAAGTGCATAGCCCCAAAAGGACTTGGGAAGATTTGCATGATTCATCATTGATCTGACCATGTCCAACAAGGTCCGGTTACGCCTCTCAGATACACCATTATGCTGTGGTGTATATGGCGGAGTCCATTGAGACAATATACCATTGTCTCTCAGATAATCAAGAAACTCTTGACTCAAGTATTCACCACCTCGATCCGATCAAAGTATTTTAATACTTTTGTCATGTTGTTTCTCTACTTCATTTCTGAATTCTTTGAACCTTTCAAAGGCTTCAGACTTGTGTTTCATCAAGAACACATACCCAAACCGTAAGTGATCATCGGTGAAGGTAATGAAGTAGCTATAGCCTCCTAAAGCTTGAGTTGACATAGGTTCACATACATCAGTATGTATTAGACCTAGTAACTCTCCCACTCGTTCACCTTTTCCTGTAAAAGGTAACTTAGTCATCTTGCCTTTTAAGCATGATTCGCATGTATCGTATGAATCCAATTCAAACGATTCCAGAATTCCACATCGGTGTAATTCGGACATGCGTTTCTTGCTTACATGGCCAAGACGACAATGCCATATATAGGAGTCTAATTGATTATCCTTTCGAGCACGCTTGTTGCTCGCTTCGATATTGAAAATGTCACTGGATACGTCCAACGTATAAATACTATTGCTTAAAGTTCCAGTCCCATAAAGAACTCCATTCAAAGTTATGTAACAACAATTGTTACTAAAAGTAAAATGGTAACCATTTCTATTTAAACAAGAAATAGAAATGATGTTCTTTATCAACGAAGGAACATAAAAGCAATTGTCCAATTTTAAGACAAGTCCTATAGGGAGTTTCAACAAATACGTTCCGATGGCGAGTGCAACAACCTTTGCTCCATTCCCAACACGTAAATTTTGACTCTCCCTTAACGAGTCTTCTTCTATTCCTTAGCCCATGTATGTCATTACATATATGGGAGTCACACCCAGTATCCAATACCCAAGTGTCTGAGGAAAAAGAATGACAATCAATAACGAAGATATCTGATGAAGATGGGGCATCCGATGCCTTATTCTCCTTCACAGACTCAAGATAAATCTTGCAATTTCTTCGCCAATGGCCTTCCTTGCCATAATGATGGCAAGTGCCTTTTGAGCTAGTTATGCCTTTTTAGCCTTTTTCTTCTTCCCCTTCTTCTGTTCCTTTGACTCCCTCTTAGAACCTTTCTTCGAGGAATCAACTAACAAAGACTCCCTCGCCATGCTTCTCGTAAGACTCCACAATCTTCAAAGATGTTGAGCAGAAGTACCATAGATGAACCTTCTTACATCTCAGAGGTGAAGAGGAGCTTGGAGACTTCGAACCTTTCGAATCTCACTTGCTCATCAACCAACTCATAAAGATGAAAGACTATGGTATGAGCATCCAAATGCGCATGCTGCTTCCGCAGCTCAGGTACCATCGTGGCTAGCATGATGCAACTCACCATTTCAGAATCAGTCACATGTTTCTGATAGGCCAACACTTGGTCCAGAGTTGCATTGTCACTAGGATGGGCAGGAAGAGGCAATTCAAGTACATTTGCAAGCTTTTTAACCTTGAGAACAATTCTCAAGTTTCTAAGCCAGTCCAAGAAGTTCGGCCCAGTCAATTTATTCGAATCCAAAATGGAACGCAAATTCAAAGACATCATGATCAATCTTAGAAATATAAAATGAGCATATATGAGAAAATAATTTTAAAATGCATCAATATACATTTATAAATCTCATTCATTTTTCGAATTTCAAAAACCCCAAAATCACTTCGGGAAATCGTAGGTCCATCTCCGAATGGGCTGATATCCATCATAGACATGAACAACCTTGGAGAGAGTCCAACAAGCCATTCATAACTACGACGATAGGTATCAACTATACCGATTGCATATCACGTATATGCAACTATCACAATGTGCTATCAACTAATTGAATGTTCACACATACATCGGGTTGTTAACACATTAACAAGTATGCATCATATGCATAACACCCAACTTCACCTCCCTTTACATCGACCTTGGAGAGAGTCCAACAAGTCGATGCTCCAGGTTAAAGCCAACCCATTAATCGAGAAATAGTTTTAATATGGTTAGAGCGCATTCAACCAATTAGCCCAGCTTAGAGAGAGTCCAACAACCAAAGCTAACGATTGACCTCTGACTCTTACCATATTAGTATTAAACTATTCCATGGTTTGAACATGTTCGGGTTCGAGCCGGGCTTGGAGAGAGTCCAACAACCCAAACAAGAAACGGAACTCTGATTCCAACCATATTAATGGAAGGTGTAGGCTTTAATATTGAGTAAGGGTTTTATGTCTCATCCTCTTTGCATGCAAATAACTATTATCTACATGACATGACATACATCTACATGTCACGACACGCATGACATAATGATATGCATCTAATGCAATTACATGACATACAATTATGTCATGTACATAATTTCCTTATATGTCATAACTATTTATGGAAATAAAATATGTTTAAGATTTGATTCTCCAAATCAAATCATGATTAAATTAGGAAATAAAATTTCAAATCTAATCACATATTTTATTTATGGAAATAGTTGATTAAGGAAACTCAATTTAGGAAACCAATTTTCTAAATTATCAAAACTACTTATGAAATAAAATATTTTAAGATTTGATTTCCCAAATCAAATCATGATTAAATTAGGAAACAAATTTCCAAAATCTAATCAAATATTTTATTTATGGAAAATATCAATTTCCGTAAATACTTCCAACTTTCCAAAAGTGGAAGATTTCCATAAATACTTCTAGACTTTCCAAAATTGAAAAATTTCCATAAATACTTCTAACTTTCCAAAAGTAGAAAATTTCCAGAAATATCATTATGACTATCGCAAAACAATTTTACGATTATGTCGAAACACAACCTGGGCTCTGATACCATCAAGGGTTTCTGATCACGGCAGTGTGTGTTCGATCATGTTTCAGAAACATGTGCACAAATGAAGGAATAAAATAATAAATCTAATTTATTACAACACACACAACACACATGCATAGTACAACATGTGTAGACATAACCGTAAATTTAAATTTGCAATAAAAGGAAATTTAACTACGATACCTTTCAGATGATCACGTGTAGCGGAACGACATCAACCGAACAATCCTCGTTAGAATCGCTCTATCCGTATCCATGCCGAGTATCCCTGGGATGACTTCGCTAAGTCACGAGCCTCATCTTCAGACGGGTTACTAGCTCGTGTTGAAGATGATGTGATCGAGATGATCACGATCCGAATCCAAATTCGGATCCAAAATGAGTCCTCAAACTCGCTTCTCCGGAGAGGTATTCACAACCGCTTGACGAATCCTTCGCCCCTCCACCTAGAGAGGATTACCGGAGATCAAATCTCGCAAGGCTTAGCCGCTGTCGAGCTCTAAACGCCGCCCAAACGACGCCCGAGAGGAGAAACAAGCTGTTCAGAAAACTGGACAGCTTTGGTGGAGGAGTAAGGGCCGACCAAAAGAAAGGTGGAAGCTCACCTTATTACCGAACCCAAGGAAGATCACCGGAGTACCAACCGGCAGCAGCTCGACGCCGGCGAGGGGGAAGGAAGGCTCCTTCTGGACACCGGTTGGAAGAGGTGGGCGGTGGCAATGGAGTTGGCGCCGAATTCTCCAAGGAGAGGAGGTGGGCGGCAACTAGGTTAGGGTTTTGGATTAGGGCTTAACAATCCCTTAAGCCCTCTTTTATAGAGAACTAATTCTCTTAATGGTTATTGGATTATAACCATGAGACCCGTTAACCCGCTCCATTAATATAAGTTAAAATAAACCAAACCATGATGATTTATTTTAAGTTAAAACGAATCGAACCAACTTTTGGTTCATTCGTTTAAAATAAACCAAACCCTTTGGTTTATTCTCCTCCATTGGATTAGAACCAAACCATTTTGGTTCATCCATTATGTCTTCATAAGACACGGCCCATCCACGCTTCCATTGCGACTGAAATGATTTCATGCTCGCTTCTTGTTTGGTCCAACCAAACCTAGTTTCTCTCGGTCTGAGAATCCCATTCTCAAGCTCGTTTTAAATCCTTCAGATTACGCTCGTTGTACGTGTGACCAAATAGGTTCTCGGTTTATATTGGCCGTCTATAACTAACCATTAATTATAGAACGATCATGAGTGGCACCTAGTAGTACATCATGATCCTCAATTAACCGAAAAGATCAACGGTTGATCCAGAACTATTTCTGAAACCTTTCAGCAGCTCGAATGAATCGTGCCCCATTCCCTTCACTCATCTTATACCCACTTGGTTCAGGACATGGTCTATAGTGTCAGTCCCCACTAGGCTGACTAGGTCACACTTAGCCCAAGTATCATTTCCTCGTCCTACGAATTCTAGTTATTGCACATATATCGAAGAGTACCTTACTCTAAACATGTAATGCTTTGGCCAAAGACTTTAGTAACAATTCGACGAGAGGACATGGGTATACATCTCCTCGCAAGGAGTGGTGAATCCTTTATAGGCTATTCAAACACCTTCGATCACTTCGACTTATACCCAATCATCCCGGGTCCACATCTCCTTATAGATGTTTGCTTAAGATGTCAAAGCATAAGTCTCCATGATCAAGATGACTTGAATACCGCAAGTCAAAGGAACATCGCACTTAAGCTACAGTAAGAACTTCATTGACAAATCTATATATGCAGAGAACCATATGAAGTCTTACGGCTGGTCACTCCAATGAACTAGTTACCATAACTAGCATCCACGATTAACTCCGGACATCACTATGTCTCCAGCCAGTGAGAATCAGCTGCTTGGATACACCAAGGAGTATACCTCGTGCTAGTCTCGACAGAATTGATGGTGTCCAAATCCATCAATTCATCGACTAGGGATAATTTCGATACATCACAATTACACATGTAGAGATACTCACTAGTTGTGATCCAATCACAAATTCTCTCATGCTGTGAATCGTATCGTGGATATTCAGTAAATGAGTTTAAGATCCAATCAAATACATGAAAATATGTACACTCAAATAGTGAATCTTCATTTATCAAATAAATGGTACAACCATAAGACGATTGCCTTAGGACACCTCTCATATATTACTAACAGAGAGGTCATCCCTAAGGCTAACCATGGAGTGTGCCTAGTGGCTAGGGTTTCGAAGAAACCTAGGGAAGCCACTAAGAAGGTTACAAAGGGAGTCACCCCTAGAGTTAACCAAGACAAGACCCAAATGACCAAGGCTACCAAGCCTAGAAGAGTAATTAGGAGAGTATCTAGGGAAGTTATCCCTAAGGAATACCTAGTAAATCCAAGGAGCTCAAATAAGTTTTGGGTTCCTAGGAGCATGATTGATTCTCGCTAAATGGGTTAGGGTGTGTCAACCCTAAGTGGATGGGTAGTTAACCTAACCATGGTAGAGTTGACATTTTAGGTTATTTTCAAGGGTATGAATACCTTGGAAATGTGGTTTGAATTTATATCCTAAAGGATTTTTGGATGTGCCAATATATTTTGAAAATTATAAAAAATCAATCAATTTGACACAAACTAGGTTAAGAGGTCATAGTGTGCAATTTTAGATTTTTGGCACACTTGGGGGATTAGTGATAATATGACAAAATGAGTTTAATTCTAACAAATGACAATTAACCCTAAAATTTAGGTATTATATACCTTTATATTTTATTTGTCATGCTTGATTTTCCATATTACATGTCATGACATCATATTTCTTTTTAATCATATAAAATATCATAATTATGCTTAGGACTATTTTATGTCATGTTTATTTAGATTTAATCATATGTCATGACATCATAATCATTGGTCATGTTTATTTATACTATCATTTATGCCATGATCATATTTCATGCATTAATAAAATTGAGTTAAGGACTATGACATGACTTGAAGTCCCATGTATAAGAGAATCAAGTAGTGTTGCCTTAGAAAATACATGAGGCCTTATATTAGATAGCCAAAATCCAAATCTCACATTACATTGACATGTGTGTGTTTTCAAACACCCTAGACACATGTGAGATGTTAGGAAATGAGTTAAGTTCAAGGTGCATAGTTTTTGCATCTAGATGAACTCAAACTCATTTTATATCATGGGTGGATCATAGGGAAAACTAATGTGCAAGTCATGTGCATTGAGCCCATTGATCATGATCCAATATAGGTTTTCAAAAATATTTTAGAAAACCTTGGTGTAGTCTATCTTTTGATAGAAGTCACCATTGAGAGAGTTAATACAAAGTAGGGCTAAAACATTGAACTTTTCAATGGTTTTGAACTTTATGTCAAACTCATTATTTTATGAGTAATTTATTTTTCAAATATTTTTCACCCATTATGATTGTTATAAGTAGTATACGTATCATGTTTAAAGATTTTTTAAATTATGTATAATTACTTATGTATTTTCGAAAATCATTTCTGATTTCTGAAATTTTGCATTTGCAGAAATCAGTCGATTACCGCTTATGGCAGTCGACTGGCGTCAATGGCAGTCGAATGGTGACTGTAAGAGTCGATTGCCAAAGATGATTTCGGATAAACAAAGATGTTTAGCCTAAATTTCAGCTATGTTAGGTTACCCTAACTGCTCCTAACCCTAGAATATGCTTTGGAAAGTATTAGAAAGGGTGAAAATCTATTGGATATGGATTAGGAGAGTTGTTAGGGTGTGTATCAATTTTAAGGTGTGTGAAAGTTCAAGGTTGAACTTTTAACCTTAATTTTGATGGTTTAGTGTTCCTATAGGCTTAGAGACTCTCCAAGGATATTGTTGGTGCAATGGTCAAGGGGGAGCAAGCCTTTAGGGGGAGGTATCCATCATGGGATGATGGATGTGTTCTTCCTTATGAAGGGGAGAATTTTGAGAATGTGAGATGCCCAATTTGAAAATTAGGAGAGTTTGTAGGATTGCCTCTCTTGAGTGATATGTGACTTATCACTAGGAAGAGTGAAGACATCCTAGATATTTTTGGACCAAGGGGTAGATTGTAAGATCTCATTGGGATATGAGACATTAACCTCCTTGAGGAGAACATTTTTGATGTATGTCAAAAAGAGGGAGAATTAACGGGAGAAGTTAATGGGAGAATTAACGGGATTATCAATTTGGGAGAATTGGTAAAAAGATTTGAGTTAGGTGGCTTAACTCAAAGGTGTTTGTGGCTTTTGTCAAACATAAAAAAGGGGGAGATTGTTGGTGCAATCGACTCAGGTCACGATTGACCAGACTCGAGTTGGAATCGAGTAGTATTTTGATGTTTGACATTGTTTTGGGAATATTATTGTGCAATCGACTCGGGTCATGATTGATCAGACTCGAGTTTGATTTGAATGGTATTTTGAAGTTTGACGATGGTTTGACCACTGTTTGACTATATGGTTGACATGAGGTTAACCATATGATGGAGAAGTCCAAGTCTTGTGTACTTGGCATGAAAAGTCTAAGTCATGGGTACTTGACATGGAAAGTCGAAGCATGAGTCTTGGCAAGAGAAAGTCCAAGCTTGAGTCTTGGCAATTGAAAAGTCCAACATAGGTTGACAAGGAAAGTCCAAGCATGGGTCTTGGCAAGGGAAAGTCCAAGCTTGAGTCTTGGCAAATGAAAAGTCCAACATGGGTTGGCAAGAAAAGTCCAAGGGGTGATATTGGTGGCGTAAAGTCCAAGCGGGAGTCTTGGCAGCATAAGTTCAATGGTTAACGACGTAAAGTCCAAGCGGGAGTCTTGGTAGCATAAACCTAATGTGCCTTGGCAGTATAGATCAGCTTAGCATTGTTGGTGCAATCGACCCAGATCATGATTGACCAGACTCGAGTTGGACTCGAGTAGTATTTTGATGTTTGACAATGTTTTGGAGAGATTGTTGGTGTAATCGACCCGGATCAAGATTGACCGGACTCGAGTTTGACTCGAGTGGTATTTTGGATGTTTGACGATGGTTTGACCATTGTTTGACTATATGGTTGACCATATGATGGGAAAGTCCAACATAGGTTGGCATGGAAAGTCCAAGTATGTGTCTTGGCAAGGGAAAGTCCAAGCTTGAGTCTTGGCAATTGAAAAGTCCAACATGGGTTGGCAATAGAAGTCCAAGGGGTGGTATTGACAGCGTAAAATCCAAGGGTGGAGTCTTGACAACATAAGTCCAATGGTTGGCGGTGTAAAGTCCAAGCAGGAGTCTTGGCACAGTAAGCTCAATGTGCCTTAGCGGTGTAGACCACATTAGCATGACAATAGCTGATGGAAGCACCTGAAGGCTAGCATATGGATGAACAAGTCATGGATGACTTGGAGGGATCCGATAGGAGTGATGCTAGAAGAGGTGGCTAGAAAGCTTAGGTCTAGGCTAAGGGTGGTCTAGCAAGTATGAGAGCATCATACTTGGTGTTAAAACCTTATGGATAAGGTTATCAGTCGACTGATATTATGGGAAGTCAACTGATGTGAGTTGATGTTCGATGATGAATGCGAATACCAACCGCCGATTGGGCGATCTACTATCATTCGAGCAATGATCGATAGATACCGATCGCTAGGAAGTCGAATAGAAAGTTTCTAAGCCCACTGTTAGGGTTTGACAGTTGAGTGATGACTCGATCAGTCGACTGATGGTCTATCCATTGGAACTTATCCAACGTGGCTAAGGAGACAAGACATGTATAATGACTAATAGTCTCGATCAATGAAAGTCCAAATAATGCAGGTTATAAAAGAAGCTCGTGGAGAGGGATTTGGCATGGGTTCTCTTGGGCGATTTGAAGGGGAATAGTTGGTGCTTTCCAGTCCTTGAAGGCTAGTCCAAGGCAATCAAAGATCAAGTAATCAAAAGCTCCTTGTAAAGTGTTTTTGTTTACTTGTATTGCATTTCATATTTGTATTTACTTGTATCCATTGTATTACTTAGTGTAATCATTTGTACGAGGTTTCTTTGCCTCTGACTTGTTGTCGAGAAGGAGTATTATTGATTAGTGGTGTCGATTGCATCGCTAGAGCTCATTTGAGCTCAATCCGTGGAGTAGGAACCTTGAGGTTCCGACCCACGTTATATCTCGTGTACTTGTGCTTGTGTTGTGTATTTGTTTGTATCATTATTATTTCCGCTGCGTATACTAACATTTTGTAGCAAGCACGATTGAATTCCATCATCCGTACATAAACGCTATTCACCCCCCTCTAGCGGACATTACGGTCCCAACAAGCATGACAATAGCCGATGGAAGCACCTGAAGGCTAGCGTATGGATGAACAAATCATGGATGACTTGGAGGGATCCGATAGGCGTGAGGCTGACGGAGGTGGCTAGAAAGCTTAGGTCTAGGCTAAGGGTGGTCTAGTAAGTATGAGGGCATCATACTTGGGGTTAAACCTCATGTTTGAGGTTAACAGTCTACTGGGGCTTTGGACCAATTGATTGGTCAAGTATTTTGACACTTGGCAGCTGAGTCAACTTACAACAGTCGACTGGGATTATGGCCAGTCGAATTGCTCGGACTTGATTGGTGTTCGACTGCAGGAAATAACTGATGATCATGATCAGACCGCGATCGATGGCAGCGATGCAGATCGCCATGATGGCGATCGACTTCTTGTCGGGTTACAGGACAACGCCGAGCGAGTCGTGGGCTATGACTCTAGTAGTCGACTGCCAGTGTAACCGTTGGCTTGGATGCCGACATAGATTAAGTCATTATCTCACAACGGTACTGTTGGCAGTTGACTGGAGCCTTACGATAGTCGACTGTCAGGTGCGAATCCATCCCGATGGAGACATAAAACGAGTAGCTCGTGGAGGATTTGGGCAGCGATTTTCTTGGACGGTTTGGAGGGGAATTGCTACTGCATTTCAGACCTTCAAGGCTAGTCCAAGGCAATCAACAAGTAAGCATTCAAAAGAGCATTTGTAAAGTTTTTCTTTACATAGATTATTGTATTCATTTTGTATTTACTTGTTTTACCTTGTATTACTTTTGTTATCACTTGTACGAGGTTTCTCCGCCTCCGGATTGTTCCGAGAAGGAGTATTTATTAGTGGTGAGTGCATCACTAGAGCTCGTTGAGCTCGACCCATGGAGTAGGAACCTTGAGGTTCTGAACCACATTATATCATGTGTATTTGTGTTTGTATTTGTTTCTACATTTGTATTTCTATATTCTGCTATGCTAACTACGATTGTAGAGATGAACAAACAAATTCCATCACGCAACGTTAAACATGCTATTCACCCCCCTAGCGATGATCAAATCCCCAACAGTGCCTTATGGCAGTCGACTGTCAGACACGAAATTAGCTCGATGTAGGTTATAAAAGGAGCTCGAGATGAAGGATTTTGTAGCAATTTTTGGGGAGATTTTGAAGGGGAATTGCTACTGCATTCTAGATTTTCAAGAGCAAACCAAAGCAAACAACAAGAAAAAGTTCAAAACAATTGTTGTAAAGTTTTTTTTACTTGTGTTTCATTATTATCTTTGTATTTTCTTGTAAATTTTTGTATTACTGTTGTAATTGCTTGTATGAGATTTCTCCACCTCCGACGTATTGTCGAGAAGGAGATTTAGTAGTGGTGTGTTCATCACTAGAGCTCGTTGAGCTCGTCCTGTGGAGTAGGAGCCCTAAGGTTCTGAACCACGTTATATCAATTGTCTCTTTTGTGTGTTGTGTCCTTAATTATGTTTATGCTTTACTATTATTTCCGTTGTGCATATTAACGAGTATTGTAGACAAGCACGCATGCACGATTGAATTCAATCAAGCAATGAAAAAGGCTATTCATCCTCCCTTCTAGCCATGCCATCGATCCCAACAAGTGGTATTAGTGCGAGGAGCCTATCATCAGACTCATCACCACGATATGCAAGACAAATTGTCGGCATCAACATTCGTCCACCAAAGTTCAAAGGAGACTTTTCTTGGCAGAAGAAAAGAATGGAGGTATTTTTCGAAACCGATTTTGATATGATGCTAATAATTGAGAATTGTTTCGAGATACCTAGGGATGAAGACAACAAGCTAATAGAAAAATCAAGATGGACCTAAGAGTAACGACAACAATTCAAGACAACCGTTAAGGTAACAAAAATGTTAATTAATTTGATACCTTACGATATTTTGTCTAGATTAGGGATCTATGGGGATGCTAAGGAGTTGTGGGATAAGTTGGTCAAATACCATAAAAATTCTGAACCGGCACAAGTAGAGAAGGAAGCTGAGGAAGAATGCTCATCCTCTTAAGCCCATGAGGATTTGAAGATTGAGAGGGAATCCACATCTGGATCGATAGAAGAAGTGGAAGAATTGGAGGAAGCATCCACCCCCGGAAGAAGTGAAGAACCTCCCTATATCGCTTCTACTGACCTAGGTAACTCATGCATTTTAATTAAGAATAAAAATCACATTATATGCTTTGAGGGTAGGAAAGTCGGGCATTACAAGAGTAAGTGCCCTAAAAGAGTGAAGAAGAATCAATCTACGCCAACAGTTCAAAAAAAGACAATGAAGCTGGAGCCTCGATTAGGAAGAGCAAGAAGCACGTGGTGTACTTCAAGTGCCATCAAAAGAGACATTATAGAAGTCAATGCCCTATGGGGAGGAAGAAAACCCAAGGAGCATCATATGTAGGAGGAGCTTTTAAAGCAAACCCTAAGGTATCGTTTATTAATGCATCTTCAAGTTCTAAGATTAAAAAGCATGCTTTTAATTCACTAGCAATTGTGCATAATCATAAAGAGCTTTCTAGAAGTAAAAATAAATACTATTATTTAGGTGCCAAGCATATTGATTTACCTAAGAACAAACCTAAAAATAATAACTCAAGAAAAATCCTACCTAAGGAAACCATTAGGAAGATAGATAACCATCTAGGCATTAATCCCAAGAATTATAGATATATGCCTAGGAAGTATCATTCCTAAAGAACAAATGAAAATTTAAAATTTGGAATATTAGAGTTAGAGAACCAAGCCTTGAGGTCAATGCTTGAGAAACTAGGAAAGACCCATAGGAAAATGCAAGATCAATGTCAAGGATCAAATGGTCGAAATCTAGGTCCTAGAAGACATGAACCGTCTAGGGGCAAGAATGGTTTGGGTAACAAATCTAACCCCAAGAAGACCTATCAAGATGTTCCATTCGATTATGAAACCATTTCTAGGTCTAGGAAAGCTAAGGTTACTTGGGAGGTCATTCCTAAGGCTAACCATGGTGTGTGCCTAGTGGCTAAGGTTTCAAGGAAACCTAGGGAAGCCACTAAGAAGGTCAAAGAGGGAGTTTCCCCTAGAGTTGACTTAGACCAAGGCTACCAAGTCAAAAAGGGTCATTAGGAGGGTATCTAAGGAAGTTATCCCTAGTAAATACCTTATAGACCCAAGGAGCTCCAATAGATATTGGGTTCCTAGGAGCGTGATCCCTTCGCGCTAAATGGGTTAGGTTGTGTCAACTTAAATTAGTAAGGTAGTTAACCTAACCATAACAAAGTTGATACTTTAGGTCATTTTCAAGATTATGAGTACCTTGGAAATAAGATTAAAATTTATATCCTAAAAGATTTTAGGATGTGCCAATTAAATTTGAGAAGTTTGAAAAATTCATTAAATTGGAACAATTTAGGTTTAGAAGTCATGGTGTGTCATTTTGGATTTTTGGCACATTTGGGATATAAGTGGTAATATGACAAAAATAAATTTAATTATAACAAATAGCAATTAATACTAAAATTTAGGTATTTTTATGCCTTTACCTTTTATTTGTCATACCTTGTTTGCCATGGCTATGTCATGACATCATATTTCATTTTAATCATATAAAATGTCATGATTATGCTTAGGATTAATTTTTAATGTCATGTTATGCTTAGGTTTATGTTATATGTCACGATATCATGATTATTGGCACATGTCTTATTTATGTTATCATTTATGTCATAATCATTATTCATGCATTAATTAAAATTGAGTTAAGGACAATGACATGATTTGAAGTCCTATGTATAAGAGAATCAAATAGAGTTGTCTAAAAAATACATGAAATGCTAAATAACCAAAACTCACATCTCACAAGAACACTTGACTTGTATGTGTCTTCATACACCTTAGATACAAGTGAAATGTTAGGAAAATGGATTAAGATTTTAAAATCATTTCAAAATTATTTTGAAAAACCTGGGTGCAGTCTATCTTTTGATAGCAATCACCATTGAAGGAAGTGATACAAAGTAGGATCAAATTATTAAAATTTTCAATGGTTTTAAACTTTGTGTCAATCTCATTAATTTATGGATTTTTATTTTCTAAATATTTTTCACCCATAATGATTGACTTAAGTATTATACATATGAATTTTTGTGATTTTTTTATTTATGTATAATTACTTATGAATTTACGAATTTAATTTCTGAATTCTGATTTCTGCACAGTGCATAAATCAATCGATTGCCATGGATGACAGTCGACTAGCCTTAAGAGCAATCGATTGGTAACTGACAAAGTTGACTGCCAAGTGTTGATTTTGGATAAACAAGGTATGTTTAGCCCATGTTTAGCTATTTCTAGGTTCTCTAACATCTCCTAACCCTAGGATATGGTTTGGAAAGCATTAGAAGGGTGAAAATCCATTGAATATGGATTAGGAGAATTGTTTAGGGTGTGTATCGAATTTTAAGGGAGGTGAAAGTTTAATGTTGAATCTTTGCCCTTAATTTCGATTGATTAGTATTCCTATAGGCTTAGGGACTCTCCAAGGACATTGTTGGTGCAATGGTTAAGGGGGAGCAAGTCTTTAGAGGGAGGTTATCCATCATGGGATGATGGATGTATTTTTCCTCATGGGGGGGGGGGGGGGGGGGGAGAGAATGAGGATTGCCTTTCATTTAATGATATGAGACTTATCACTAGGAAGAGTGAAGATATCCTAAATATTTTTGGACCAATGGTGAGTTTGTAAGATCTCATTGGGATATAAGATATTGACACCTTTGAGAAGAGCCTTTTTGATATATGTCAAAAAGGGGGAGAATGTGAGTTTTACCAATTTGGGATAATCGGGAGATTTGAGTTAGGTGACCTAACTCAAAGGTGTTTGTGGTTTTTGTCAAACACCAAAAAGGGGGAGATTATTGGTGCAATCGACCTAGGTCACGATTGACTAAACTCGAATTTGACTCAAGCAGTATTTTGATGTTTGGCAAAACGTATGACAATGAAATTGTCATGGGAAGTCCAAGCCTTGTGTACTTGACATTGAAAGTCCAAGTGTGTAGCCTTGGCCACGTAAGTCCAAGTGTGTAGCCTTGACGGTGAAAGTCCAAGCATGAGGCTTGACATGGAAAGTTCAACATGGAGTTGGCATGGAAAGTCCAACATGGAGTTGGTATGGGAAGTCCAAGTGTGAGCCTTGATATGGAAAGTCCAACATGGAGTTGGTAAGGGAAAGTCCAACATGGAGTTGGCATGGGAAGTCCAAGTGTGTAGCCTTGGCATGGAAAATTCAATCTGGAGTTGGCATGGGAAGTCCAAGTGTGTAATCTTGGCGGTGTAGACCCGGTTAGCATGAAAATAATCGATGGAAGCACTTGGAGGCTCGCATATGGATGAACAAGTCATGGATGACTTGGAGGGATTTGAGAGGCGTGAGACTGATTGAGGTAGCTAGAAGGCTTAGGTCTAGGCTAAGGGTGATCTTGCAAGTATGAAGGCATCATACTTGAGTTAAACCACATGGTTGAGATTTATGCCTGATCGGGGATGTACTAGCCGACCGGGACGTACCACCGATATGAGCATCGACGGCTTATTTCGACACGCTGATCGAGTCCGCCAAGGCTATTGGCCTTGAGATAGTCAATCGCTATGGAGGGCAATGATCACGGTCTTAATTCTGCGACGAACGCTCGGTAGCTGGCTAATCAATCGACTACGGGGTTGACAATTGACTGATGGTAATGACAATTGACTGACAGTGTATCCGTTGGCTAGAATGCCAATGTGGATTAAGCCGTTGTGAGACAACGACTACAGGGGTAAGTGATTGGGGTCTTATGGCAGTCAACTGTCAGGCGCAAAATCAGCTCGATGCAGGTTATAAAAAGAGCTCGAGATGGAGGATTTTGCAGTAATTTTTGGAGAGATTTTGATGGGGAATTGTTGTTGCAATCATGACCTTCAAGAGCAAACCAAAGCAAGCAACAAGCAAGAGTTCAAAGCAATTGATGTAAAGTGTTCTTTACTTGTGTTTCATTATTGTCTTTATATTTGCTTGTATATTTTTGTATTACTGTTGTAATTACTTGTACGAGGTTTCTCCACCTTCGACGTGTTGTCGAGAAGGAGATTTAGTAGTGCATCACTAGAGCTCGTTGAGCTCACCCCATAGAGTAGGAATCCTAAGGTTCCGAACCACGTTATATCGATTGTCTCTTATGTGTGTTGTGTCCTTGATTTCATTTATGCTTTACTATTATTTCCGCTGCACATATTAACGAGTATTGTAGATAAGCACGCAAATACGATTGAATTTAATCAAGTGACGAAAAAGACTATTCATCCCCCCTTCTAGCCGGACCATCGATCCCACAAATAGGAGACGACCTTTTTGAGGAAAAGGGGGAGAAAAAAATGTAAATTATCATCCATCTATCAGTAAGAAAAAAAAGATAGAGAGATGATGGAAGGGAAGAGGAATCACTATCTAACGATCGAAGAAATACTAGAGGAGTTGATATTTTTTCCTTTAAAAAATTAATAAAAGAATTTTTCTATAAGAAATATTTTTTTCCAACCTTAAATGGTAAATACATAATTTCAAACTTATAATAATTACTTGGTCTACGTGTCAAGAATTGAAAATTTATCTCATGTTGTATAATATATTATTATTTTTAGTTTATACTCATGTCATTGTGTTACCTAGAGCTGAATTAAGGTGCTTGTGGATGATAAAAATACTGAAAAAGAGAGAGTAAAATGTAATAAAAAAAAATGCAAATTCAAGAAAGTAAACTAATAAAATAGGAAAACTTCAAGCGGTAAAATATACACTTAATTAAAATGTCATTAATTAAAATATAGAAAAAATTCAACTGTTTAAAAAATAGTTTTGCCCTTCTAATATGTCCTATTTTTTAAAAAATATTTTTTGAAATTTTAAAACCATTAAAAAAATTTAATATTTTACATTTATCATTTAATCTTTCATCAACTAATGAAATACCCTCTCCCGCCATATATATATTAGTCATCACATTAATTTCCTACTAAGAGAATTGATCATATTAATAATTAAGAAAATGCTTAGGAGCATTTTAGAAATTTTGTAATTTAAAATGATATTTTTTGGAAAAGAATATAAATATTAGGGTAAAATGAAATCTCTGCACGGTTTCTTTCCCGAACGAACACACAACAAATACGCCAAGAGCTGTTTCAGGCCCAAGGGAAGTGTGAGGCCCAACTAAAGAGGCCAGAATATTCCCAAGAATCAGTTAATTACAAACGATTCCAATACCCTTGACTTTCTTTGGATAATAAATTATAATCAAACAGTCTTTATCAATTCATCTTTAAATCATATTAAGAATGATAAATTTAATTGATACCCTACAAAAATAGAAGATTGACCCTCAGATACTTTTTAGATGGGTTTACCATCTACACTAGTCCGTGGGGCACTCTTGACTTTCGACGCATAAGAAGAAAATTTTCTTCCTGATTTTATCCTAGGCTTATTTTTTCAAACTTTATTCTGATTTATGTAATTAGAAATTAATTTAAATGATGACTAAATTTAGATTTATCCACTTCTATTCAACATGCATTTCATAATATTATGGTCGAAGGAATTTCCTTGATGACTTTTTTTTTTTTAGAGAAGTTGCTTTTTTAAGTGTATAGTTGTTTCAACTGATGCAGTTTAGATTTTTTGTTCTTCGAAATTGGAACGTCGAGGAGGGATTTTCTCTGACCATAACAGTAAACTTTTGACCAGTTGATTGCCAGTGAAACACAGTAGCGGTCGAGCCTCCAGTTGACTACTAACCAATCGATTGATCATAATCCCAATCGACTGCTCCGAGTCAATTAGGTTTTCGAGTGTCAAACACTCGGCCAGTCGATTGATCCAATATCCCAGTCGATTGGTAAATTTCAAACATGAGATTTAACCCAAGTATGATCCCCTCATATTTGATACTCATCTATAGCCTAGACATAAGTCTTCTAGTCATCTCTATTAGTCTCACATCTCTCGGATCCCTCGAGTCCATGCCAAAGTTCATCGGCTATATCATGCTAACCGGGTATTTTACCAAAGTTCATTTGGACTTATGCCGCCAAGATCCATGCTTGGACTTTACGGTGCCAAATCTATACTCTTGGACTTCCATATTGCCAAGATTCATTTGGACTTACGTCGTTAAGACCCATGCTTGGACCTTATGCCGCCAAAACTACCCTTGAACTTTTCCTTTGTCAAGTACCCATGCTTGGACTTTACGCCACTAAAACTACCCTTGAACTTTTCCTTTGTCAAGTACCCTTGACTTGGACTTCCAATTGCTAAGTATCCATGACTTGGACTTTCCAATTGCCAACTCTATGTTGAACTTTTCAATTACCAAAGTTCACTTAGACTTTACACTGCCAAGACTATACACTTGAACTTATGCTGCCAAGACTATACCTTTGGACTTTACCATTGCCAAGTACTTATGACTTGGAATTTTCATGCCCGGTATTTAAACTTAGACTTCCGAGGTTTATTGCTCCAACAATCTCCCCCAAATAATCTCCTCCATATAACTTTGGATATCCCAATCATCCACTAGTCATATGGTCAATATATGGTCAAATCCATTGTTAAACATCAAAACACTACTCGAGTCCCACCTGAGTTTGGTCAACATTGACCTGAGGCTTGTTGCACCACAATCTCTCACTTTTTGATGTTTGACAATACCTTTAAGTTAGGCTAATAATAACCCAAACTTAACTCTTCCAATGCCAAAGCATAGTGACGGTTTACCTAACTTAAACCTCACTTCTCCCCCTTTGACATACATCAAAATGCCTACTAAGGTTTTCAATGTCTCATCTCTGAAAGAGATATTACATTTTCTCCCTTGGTCCAAAAACATCTTGGATGCATTCACTCTTCTTAGTGATAAATCACATATCACTAAATGAGAGACAATCCTTCCTTCTCTAATTCTTCCCCCTTTAGTGAGCACAATGAGGGTGTCAAATCCTACATTTCTCCTCCTTTGAGGAATACTCATTCATCATCCCTTGATAGATAACCCCCTTTAAAGGCTTGCTCCCCCTTAACTATTACACCAACAATGTCCTTAGAGAGTTACTAAGCCTATAGGAAACTTAAACCATAAAAAATAAGGGTAAAGTTTCAAACTTGAACTTTAACCTTCTTTAAAATTTGATACTCCACCCTAAACACCTCTCATAATCATTTTCAATGATATTTCATTCTTTCCATGCTTTCCAAAGCATATCTTAGGATTATGAGATGTTAGGGTAACATAAGAGTATTGATAATTGGCTAAACAATCCTTATTTAGCCAATACCAGACATATCAATTGATTGGTTTAAGCTACCAGTCAACTGAAAATCCCACTAGTCGACTGCTCTCTGATAGCGGTCGACTGGACTTTGATTTTTCAAAAATCAAAGTTTTTAGTCGAATTTTGAAAATTCATAAGTAAATATACGTAACTTGAAAAATCCTAAAACTTCATACATATATTACTTACACCAAATACAATGGGTGAAAAATAATTTTAAATTAAAATATCCATTAAATTAAGAGATTGATACAAAGTTCAAAAGCATTGAAAACTTTAATATTTTGCTTAACTTTGTATCAACATTCTCAATGGTGATTGCTATCAAATGATATGCTTCACTAAGGTTTTCTAAAATAATTTTAAAATATTTTTTAAAACCTTATTTTGAACCATGGTCTATGGGCTAGATGTACATGACTTGTACATTAGTTTTCCTCATGATTACTAATGTCATATTATGAGTTTGAGTTCATCTCGATGCAAGAACTATGTATCTTGAACTTAACTCATTTTCCTAACATTTCATATATGTCTAGGGTGTATCAATACACACATGTCAATTTAATAATTTTGTGAGATGTGAGTTTTTGTTCTTCTCTAATCTAGGGTCTCATGTATTTCATCTAGGCAACTCTATTTGATTCCCTTATCATGGGACTTCAAATTATGTCATTGTTCTTAATTCAATTTTATTTATTCTAATGCATGAGATATGATCATGACATATAATAATTGCATAAATTAAGGCATGTGCCAATAACTATAATATCATGTCATAAATATAAACCTAAACACAAATATGACATGTTAACTTTCAGAATTATCATGACATTTTATATGATTAAATAAAATTTGATATCATGACATGACATATATGACAAACAAAGTATGACAAATATATAAAATACCAATGCATAGAATACCTAAGTGTTAAATCAAATTGTCATTTACTAGGATTAAACCATTTTTGCCATAATACTAATTTCCCTCAAGTGTGCCAAAATCCAAAATGATACACCATAACTCTAAAACTTAATTGTGCCAATTATGATTGATTTTTCAAACTTCTTAAATTCTATTGGTACATTCTAAAATCTTTTAGGATTAAAATCTAATTTCATTTTCAAGGTATCACATCACCTCGAAAATACCTTAAAATGTCAACTTCACTATAGTTAGGTTAACTATCCATCATTTAGGGTTGACACACCCTAAATCCATCTAGTGTGATGAAATAATGCTTCTAGGAACCCAAAACCTATTTGAGCTCATTGGGTTTACAAGGTACTCACTAGGGATAACCTCCCTTAGTACTTTTCTAATGACCTTTCTAGGTTTGGAAGCCTTGGTCATTTTAGTCTTATCTAGGTCGACTTTAGGGATGAATTTCCTTGTGACCTTCTTAGTGGCGTTCCTAGATTTCTTTGAAACCTTAGCCACTAGACACCTACCATGGTCAACTCTAGGGATGACTTCCCTTGTGATCTTGGTTTTCCTAGACCTAGGGTTTATTCTATAGTTAAATGAAACATTGTGGTAAGTAGACATTACCTTCTTGGACATAGACTTGTGACCCAAGCCTTTCTTGTCCTTAGTTGGTCTTGCCTCCTAGACCCTAAACCTTGTCCATTAGACTTTTTACTTGAATTTGTCATTGTTGTAAAGGTCTTTTCTAATTTCTCAAGCCTTGACCTCAAGACTTGATTTTCCATTTCTAATTTCCCAATCTTTAATTTTTCATTAATTCCTTGGACATGGTTCTTCCTAGGCATATTGTTGGAGATTTGACGCCGCTAGAGCGGGGGGGGGGGGTGAATAGCGTTGAATTCGTACGTAGATGGAAATCGTTCGCGTTGCTTGTCTACAATCTTGTTAGTACGCAGCGGAATAAACAATAACAAATACAAACACAAGATACAATCACAACACGCACGATATAACGTGGTTCGGAACCGAACGGTTCCTACTCCACGGATCGAGCTCTAAAGAGCCCTAGTGATGCACACACACTCACTAATCACAAATACTCCTTCTCGACACAAGTCGGAGGTGGAGAAACCTCTTACAATAGATTACAACAATAATCTAAAAGCAACAAGCAAATACAATGAAGAATAATGCAATACAAGTAAAGAAAACACTTTACAAATGCTTTGGATTGCTTGCTTTTGGTTGCTTGAAGAGTGGCCTTGGAGACTCTGATTTGCAGCAACAAATCGCCCCAAAGATGCTCAAGAAACCATATCCAAAAATCCTCCCGTCGAGCTCCTTTTATCCTTCCGCGCGACCTGGATTTCCGCCCATCAGTCGACTGCCATAAGTCACCAGTCGACTGATGCCACTGTTATCGTGAGACAACGACTCAATCCACGCTGGAAAAACTCCAACGGATCTCTTGGCAATGATCGCCAACATTGGCAATGATCGCCGCCGGTAGTCGATCGCCTACGGCCACGCGAGCATTCTCGCTCATCTTCTAACGACCGCCACCCTTGCGATCGATTGTCAGAAGTCACCGGCTCGATCGCTAATGAGCGACGCCGAGCAGTTCCAGCTCTTAAATGGCAGTCGAACTCAAGTCGACTCACGGCAGTCGAACCAGCCATAATGCCAGTTGACTGCCAACCTCAAAGATGAGGTTTTAACCCAAGTATGGTGCCCCCATACTTGCTAGACCACCCTTAGCTTAGACCTAAGCCTTCTAGCCACCTCCATCAGCCTCACGCCTCTCGGATCCCTCCAAGTCATCCATGACTTGTTCATCCATCGCGCTAGCCTCCAGGTGTTTCCCTCGGCTATGTCATGCTAACGGTGTCTATACCGCCAAGGCACATTGGACTTACACCGCCAAGACTCCGCTTGGACTTTATGCTGCCAATATCAATCCCCTTGGACTTCCCAAATGCCAAGACTCAAGCTTGAACTTTCCCTTGCCAACCCATGTTGGACTTTCCATGCCAAGACCCATGCTTGGACTTTCCATTTGCCAAGACCCATGCTTGGACTTCTCATTTGCCAAGACCCATGCTTGGACTTCTCATGCCAAGTACTCAAGACTTGGACTTTCCCAAATGCCAAATACCCATGACTTGGACTTTCCATGCGCCAAGTGTCCCACTTGAACTTTTCATGACAAGTACTCAAGACTTGGACTTTACCAAATGCCAAGTGTCCCACTTGGACTTTCCATGCCAAGTACCCATGACTTGGACTTTACCTTGCCAAGACCCATGCTTGGACTTTCCAAAATCACATGGTCAACCCTAGTCAACCATTAAGGTCTTCCTCGAGTCAAACTCGAGTCCGTTCAAACATGACCCGGGTCGATTGCTCCAACAATCTCCCCAACATATTAACCGACATTAATGTCAAACATCAATGCCAAACCACTTTGTCAAATCCCTTTGTCAAACATCAAAACATCACTCGAGTCAAACTCGAGTCTGGTCAATCGTGACCTGGGCCGATTGCACCAACAATCTCCCCCTTTTTGATGTTTGACAAAAACCAAACAAATCATCCGAGTTAGACCACTAACTCAAATCCCTTACCAATTATCCCAAATTGGTAAACACTCTCCAAATGTTCTCCCCCAAACATTCTCCCCCTTTTTGACTAACATCAAAAAGGTTTTCTCTCCAAGGAGGTCAATGTCTCATGTCCCAATGAGATCTTACAATCTCCCCCTTGATCCAAAAATAACTAGGATGCCTACCATCTTCCTAGTGATAAATCTCATATCACTCAAGAGAGACAATCCTATACTCTCTCCCAATTTCCAAATTGGGTATCAAAAACCCATCAATTTTCCCAATTGATGATACTCTCCCAATAACTTCTCCTTTTCAAGGAGAAAAACACATCCATCATCCCAAGATGGATACCTCCCCCTAAAGACTTGCTCCCCCTTGACCATTGCACCAACAATGTCCTTGGGAAGCCCCTAAGCCAATAGGAACTCTAAACCATCAAAATTAAGGTTCTAAGTTCAACATAGAACTTTCACTCACCCTAAATTTGATACTTTGACCTAACACTTCTCCTAATCCATATCCAATGGATTTTCACCCTTTATAATGCTTCCCAAAGCATATCCTAGGGTTAGAAGTGGTTAGGAACCTTTACCATGACTGAAAATGGGCTAAACAAACCTTGTTAACCCCAGACTGGCAATGACTCGACAAGAATCCCGATCGAATCACATCAATCACCGACACCAATAGGCAACTATCGATAATCAAAATCCCGATTTTTAGTTATCAGAAATGAGTTTTGAAAAATCATAACTAATTATACGTATATTGAAAAAATCACGAAATTTGATACGTATAATACTTATGACACATACAATGGGTGAAAAATGTTTAAAAATATTTTACCCATAAAATAAGGAGTTTGATACAAAACTCAAAACCATTGAAATTTTCAATGTTTTGGCCCTATCTTATATCAACTCTATCAATGATGATTGCTATCAAAAGATAGACTTCATCAAGGTTTTTCAAACTGATTTTAAAACATTTTCAAAACTTTATTTTGGATCATATTCCTTGGGCTCTATGTACATGACTTGTACACAAGCTTTCCCAATGATCCACAAATAAAATTAGATGAGTTTTAGTTCATCTAGATGCAAAAACTATGCACCTTGAACTTAACTCATATCCTAGCATCTCACATGTATCTAGGGTGTATAAATACACATACATGTCAATTGGATGTGAGATGTGGGTTTTGTTCTCCCTAATCTAGGGTTTCATGCATTTTCCTAAGGCAACTCTACTTGATTCCCTTATAAATGAGACTCCAAGTCATGCTATTGTCCTTAAATCAATTTCAATCAAATGCATGAATGATTATGGCATTTATGATGATATAAATAAGCATATGCTCATAATCATGATGTCATGGCATAATATGAAATCTAAAAACACATGATATTTATCCTTAATCCCTAAGCATACTCATGACATATAAATGATAGAACATAAACATGATGTCATGTCATGGCATATGACAAACAAATCATGGCAAGTAAAAAGTATAAGTATAAGTATACCTAAATTTTAATATTAATTGCCATTTGATATAGTTAGATATATTTTGCCATATTAACCTTAATCTCCCTAGTGTGCCAAAATCCAAAATGACACACTAACCTCTAAACCTAAATTGTGCCAATTTAATTGATTTTTCTCAAATTCAAAAGTGCATTGGCACATTCTAAAAACTTTTAGGATAATAATTCAACCCTATTTCCAAGGTATCCATAACCTTGAAAATAACCTAAAATGCCACCTTTATCATGATTGAGTTAACTACCCATCCATTCAAGGTTGGCACACCCTAAACCCATCTAGCGTGAATCAATCACGCTCTTAGGAACCCAAAACCGATTTGAGCTCCTAGGGTTAATTAGGTATTCCTTAGGGATAACCTCCCTAGATACCTTCCTAATAACCCTCCTAGGCTTGTTAGCCTTGGTCATTTGAGTCTTACCTAGGTTGACTCTAGGGGTAACTCCCCTTGTAACCTTCTTAGTGGCCACCCTAGGTTTCCTTGAAACCCTAGCCACTAGGCACACCCTTTGGTCAATTCTAGGGATGACTTCCCTATTGACCTTGGTCTTCCTAGACCTAGTTTGTGTCCCATAATCAAACGGAACACTATGGTAAGTCACCTTGGGCTTAGGTTTGTGACCCAAACCTTGCTTGCCCTTGGTTGACTTTTGACTCTTAGATCCTAGGTGTTGACTTTGACTTTTGGACCATTGATTTTGACCACTAGACCCTTTAAATTGATTTTGTATCTTACTTAGGGTCTTTTCAAGTTTTTCAAGCCTTGACCTCAAGACTTGATTTTCCTTTTCTAATTGCCCAATTTTAGAATTTTGATTTAAATCTTGGACATTGGACTTCCTAGGCATATGCCTAGTCCATTTAGGATTTAGACCTAGGTGCTCTTGCACCTTTCTAATTGTCTCCCTAGGTAAAAATTTTCTAGAGTTATTTGACCTAGGTTTGTCCTTAGATAAGTTGTTTTTAGGGACATTAGTCCCAAATTTCTCTCTATTATCTAAGTGAATATTTTTAGCTCCTAAACAAAAGTATTTATTTCTATTAGCATGCTTTTCATGGCAAATTGCTAGGGAATTGAAATTTCTAGCATGCTTTTGTCTATTAACTAAAGAAAGAGCATTATTAACTTGATATACCTTAGGGTTAGCCTTAGTAGCTCCCCCTACTTGTGATGCTCCCCTTTGCCCCTTCTTCTCCCCTTCGGGCATTGACTCGATAATGACCCCCTGCATTTGAAGCAAATCACTTGCTCCTTGCTCTTTTCATTGAGGCACCGATCTCCTTGACTTTTGGCATGGAGTCTTCTTAACCCGCTTAGGACACTTACTCTTGTAGTGTCCTTTCTCCCTACACTCAAAGCATATAATATTCATTTTATTATTAATTGACATGCTTGAGTTACCTAGGTGGTTGTGGTGGTGGAGTGGATTCTTGAGCTTGCTCTTCCTCTACCTGGATGTAGATGGTTCTTCTTGTTGCCCGGTGTTGAGGAAACTCTAATCTCCTCCTCAATCCTAGAAGTGGATGCTTCTTCCACTTCCTCCACCAACCCGAATTGACTCCTATCAACTCGATTCTACTTCCTTCTCTGATCCAGATGTTGATTCCCTATCAACTTCCGAATCCTCAAGCTCTTTAGATGTTTCTTCTTGATCTTGAGAGGGTGATGGTCCTTCTTCTTGGACCGATGATAGGCTTTCATGGAGCTTGGCCAAATCGCTCCATAGCTCCTTAGCATCCACATAGTCACCTAGGCTACACAAGAGGTCATTAGGAATTAAATCAAAAATGAATTTGATTACCTTCTTGTTTTTATCGAATTGTTGGAGTTGCTCCTCACTCCATTTCTTCTTCTTGAGAAATCCTCCCTTTGGTCCCTTAGGATATTCAAATCCTTCCATTAATGCGGACCACTCCTCAAGGTCTCTCATCATCAAAAAATCTTCAATTCTCGCCTTCCAAGAATTGAAACCTTCTCGTCCATAGAAGGCATACGGAATTGGGGTGTTGATATCCCATCCCAATTGTCCTTGGATTTCCATATTTACCCTTTAGCCTTCTTTGTCCTAGCTCCCGGCGGTTAGTCCGTAGAAGAGCCCCGGGCTCTGATACCACTTGTTGGAGATTTGACGCCGCTAGAGGGGGGGTGAATAGCGTTGAATTCGTACGTAGATGGAAATCATTCGCGTTGCTTGTCTACAATCTTGTTAGTACGCAGCGGAATAAACAATAACAAATACAAACACAAGATACAATCACAACACGCACGATATAACGTGGTTCGGAACCGAACGGTTCCTACTCCACGGATCGAGCTCTAAAGAGCCCTAGTGATGCACACGCACTCACTAATCACAAATACTCCTTCTCGACACAAGTCAGAGGTGGAGAAACCTCTTACAATAGATTACAACAATAATCTAAAAGCAACAAGCAAATACAATGAAGAATAATGCAATACAAGTAAAGAAAACACTTTACAAATGCTTTGGATTGCTTGCTTTTGGTTGCTTGAAGAGTGGCCTTGGAGACTCTGATTTGCAGTAACAAATCGTCCCAAAGATGCTCAAGAAACCATATCCAAAAATCCTCCCGTCGAGCTCCTTTTATCCTTCCGCGACTGATTTCCGCCCATCACCGACCGCCATAAGTCAGATCGATGCCATGTTGTCGTGAGACAACGGCCGATCCACGCCGAAAACTCCAACGGATCTCCCGATCGCCAACATCGGGCCGATCGCCACCGCAGTAGTCGATCGCCTACGGGCCACGGAGCATTCTCGCTCGTCAACTAGCGAATGACACCGACTCTTGCGGCCGATCGTCAAGTCACCGGGCCTGATCGCCCAATGAGTGCCGACGCAGAGCAGCTCCTCTTAAACGACAAATGAACTTGTCGACTCACGATACCGAACCGCCATAATGCGCCAATCCGCCAACCTCAAAGATGAGGTTTTAACCTAAGCATGGTGCCCCATACTTGCTAGACCACCCTTAGCCTAGACCTAAGCCTTCTAGCCACCTCCATCACTCACACCTCTCGGATCCTCCAAGTCATCCATGACTTGTTCATCCATCGCGCTAGCCTCCGTGTGCTTCCTCGGCTATGTCATGCTAACGGTGTCTATACCGCCAAGGCACATTGGACTTACACCGCCAAGACTCCGCTTGGACTTTACGCTGCCAATATCAATCCCCTTGGACTTCCCAAATGCCAAGACTCAAGCTTGGACTTTCCCTTGCCAACCCATGTTGGACTTTCCATGCCAAGACCCATGCTTGGACTTTCCATTTGCCAAGACCCATGCTTGGACTTCTCATTTGCCAAGACCCATGCTTGGACTTCTCATGCCAAGTACTCAAGACTTGGACTTTCCCAAATGCCAAGTACCCATGACTTGGACTTTCCATGCGCCAAGTGTCTCACTTGGACTTTTCATGACAAGTACTCAAGACTTGGACTTTACCAAATGCCAAGTGTCCCACTTGGACTTTCCATGCCAAGTACCCATGACTTGGACTTTACCTTGCCAAGACCCATGCTTGGACTTTCCAAAATCACATGGTCAACCCTAGTCAACCATTAAGGTCTTCCTCGAGTCAAACTCGAGTCCGGTCAAACAATACCCGGGTCGATTGCTCCAACAATCTCCCCAACATATTAACCGACATTAATGTCAAACATCAATGCCAAACCACTTTGTCAAATCCCTTTGTCAAACATCAAAACATCACTCGAGTCAAACTCGAGTCTGGTCAATCGTGACCTGGACCGATTGCACCAACACATATGTCTACCCTTTTTAGGGTTAATGGCTAGGTTTTCTACCTTCTTATCCTTAGGTGTGGTATTCCTAGAGTTAATGGGTCTAGATTTATCCTTAGATTTAATTTCATACGATTTAGCCCATAAACAAAAATATTTATTTCTAGCATTAACAATTACAAGAAAGTTATTGTCATGCAGGTTCTTATTATGAAAACTAGTAGGTGCATAATTAAATGATACCTTAGGGTTTGCCTTAGCTCCCCTTACATTTGAGCTCCATACTTTGTTCTTCTTGGAGTGACTTCCCCTGGGACATTGACTTCTACAGTATCATTTTTGTTGACATTTGAAGTACACCACGTGCTCCTTGCTCTTCCTTATCGAGGCTCCGGCCTCCTTTGACTTGTCCTTGACTTTAGATGCCCGTTGAGCCTTCTTCTTCAATCTAGGACACTTTGTCTTGTAGTGCCCTTGCTCCCTACACTCAAAGCATGCTATATGATTTTTTTTTATTTAGTCGACGCATCGTCGCCTGCTGGTCGTTATACACCTAGTCTTCCCACCCCTGGAAGTGGGTTTTTTCCTTCCCCAGGATTCGAACTCTAGACCTCCAGGTTAAGTACTAAAGTTTATGAATCCTAGTAACCAAGTGATCCTGGATCACTTGGTTACCAGGATTCATAAACTTTAGTACTTAACCTGGAGGTCTAGAGTTCGAATCCTGGGGAAGGCAAAAACCCACTTCCAGGGGTGGAAAGACCAGGTGTGTAATGACGGGCCAATAGGGGCGACGGTCGTCGACCAATAGGGGTCGCCGAATTCCGCCAATAGGGGACAGGTCGTTACAATAAAAGGCACCTTTTATTAGACGACTGCCCCTATTGGTATTGGCGACTTTATCGTCGGCGACCATCGCCGCTGGCATGTCGTTACTCACCTGGTCTTCCCACCCCTGGAAGTGGGTTTTTGCCTTCCCCAGGATTCGAACTCTAGACCTCCAAGCTAAGTACTAAAGTTTATGAATCCTGGTAACCAAGTGACCAGGTGAGTAACGACATGCCAACAGGGGCGACGGTCGTCGACCAATAGGGGTCGCCGAATTCCGCTAATAGGGGCCAGGTCGTTACAGATAGGAGAATCACTCCCGGATGTAGATGACGCCTCCTCTTGCTCCGGCATTAGTGGTCTAATCTCCTCCTCAATCCTAGAGATGGAGACTTCCTCAACATCCTTTACTGACTTGGATGCTGAGCATCTCTCAACTTTCGAATCCTCAAGCTCTTGGGATGATGATGTGCTTTCTTCTTGAGCTTGAGAGGATAAGCACCTTGATTCTTCTTCGGCTTTCTCCTCTACTTCTTGAGCCGGTGATGGATTCTCATGGAGCTTGGCTAGCTTACTCCATAGTTCCTTAACATCCTTAAACTCACCTAACTTGGCCAAAATATCGTTAGGTAGCAAATTAACCAACATTTTCATTACTTTATTATTTATTTTAAAACATTGGATTTTCTCCTTGGTCCACTTCTTTTTCTTAAGTATTTTCCCTTCTCATCCTTTGGAGCGTCAACTCCTACTGCAACGTTAATCCAATTATCAAAATCACACATAAGAAAGTACATCATTCTACCTTTCCAATTTGCAAAATTTTTTTAAAGTTGGAAAGGTAGAATGATGTACTTTCCAATTACCAACTCGATGTTGGACTTTTCAATTGTCAAAGTTCACTTGGACTTTATGCCGCCAAGACTACACACTTGGACTTATGCTGCTAAGACTATACCTTTGGACTTTACCATTGCCAAGTATCCATGACTTGGACTTTCCATGCCAAGTATTCAAACTTGGACTTTCGAGGTTGATTGCTCCAACAATCTCCCCCAAATAGTCTCTCCCATATGACTTTAGATATCCCAATCATCCACTAGTCATATGGTCAACATATGGTCAAACCCATATAGTCAACCAATGGTCAAATCCATTGTCAACCCATTGTCAAATATCAAAATACTACTTGAGTCCCACTCGAGTTTGGTCAACATTAACCCGAGGCTTATTGAATCAACATGGATTGCTCGGCACTTGAGGGCATCGATATAATAGTGAAGAGCAGCTGCACCCTCAAACTGAGATAGATGTTCTTCAAGATTAAAGGTGCCATCATATGACACAATGTGAGGAGGGCGAAAATGGGATGATGGATGTTCCATAACTATATCCTCTATAAACGGAGAAGGCTTGTATGGTTCCTGAGCCTTGGTTGAATGACTTTCTCCTTGATCTTCCCTCCTTGCATGCAGTATAGGAAAGGGATGCCTATCAGCTCCTCCCTGCAGTCCTTCTCTCGGTAGTACCTTCCGTCTCTTGTTGGCTAGTACTGGGAAGATGTGAGAATCCGCCATAAGGTTGTTCTCTTCGAGAGGGTTTTCTAGAATGAGGTTGGAGATATCCCATCCTTCTATTATCTTCCATTCGTGAATCTTCCACCGCCTTCTTTATCATTGCAGCCAGTTGGGAAGGTAAAATGGTGATGGGAGTTTCTTCGGGAGTGGAGGCCATGGGAGTCTCTTAGAGTTGCATCTCTACGTCTTGCTTTGATGTTCCCAGAGACGGCGCCAACTGATGTGACTCAGATTTTTCGCTCCTCGAGATTGGACTGTTGAGGAGGGATTCTCTTCGACCGCAATAGTAAACTTCTTCTTGTTCCCTTCTTGCCAAAGTTAACACACGTTAAACTCCCGTTGGTCTATCCGATGACGGTCCGTCAATGCTTAAGTTAGAGCTTGTATGAAGAACAGAAGAAGAAAACAGTAATGAATGTAAAAAAACAGTTAGTAAGCATTAGAAGAATGAAAAATGCATCCCCTTCCTTCTTCCTCCCTCTTCTCCTTTTATCTCCCTTCCAGTGTTAGGGCAAGCAGTTGCGTAACAAATTATGAGGATCACTATCCACATGGAAGGTCATGCAGATCAATATGATGATGTTGTTATGCCGTTAGAGAATGCTCACTGTAAGGAATCTTTTGCGGGACCTATAAGGCGTTCTCAATTTGTTACCAAAGATGCTGACGTGTATGAATGAATTCTAACAAACCCTTTAAGGAAATATTTCATGAGTTCCCACCTTAACTAATAGGTGACTCTCTGTCAACTTTTCAAATTGCTCCTTCCTGACTCAACACTTCACCCTTTTCCCGAGCTATTCTTCCCCGGTTCAGCACCCAATTCGCTCTCTGAGTTACTTCCCTTCCAGTTCAACACTCAGTCCGCCGTCCGAATTACTTTCTTCCACTTAAACATATTATTACAGTATCATCAACAAACTCAAAGAGAGCATTTTAGTTCTTTTATTTAAAATGTTGTACATTTTGAAGTATGTCATGGTGTCTTTCTCAACAATTCTTAATTTAAGATAGAATTCTTAATTAAGATGACTTTATTCTGAAGGTTAATCTTTTATGGATCCCTAATTGATTACCCAGTCATTTAATTATAAAAGAAATGGACTTAATGAGTGATTTGGTCAAAATAAATTTTTTACATCGTCACAAGTACCTTAATTACTATTGGCATGGCTTAGCTAAAGATGCAAGATTGTGTTATTGAGAAGATGAAAATGCAAATTAGAGGATGAGTTCTTTTTAATCTTGGAAGAACACGAAAACTACTTCGTTCGACATTGAACCGTCCGATCGCTTGATTGTATAGCTCAACACTTTAATCAAACTTCTCGAATTTTAAATCACTAAAAACTCAACCCTTTTGGTCCACTCGACGCTTTGATCTAGTTTAACAAGATAATTTTGGATCGTCCCGCACCAAAACCTTCTTATCGCTCAACCCTCACATGTCTTTCATCATTGAGGTTGATACAATTCACTACAAAAAAAAACAAACAAACATTAATTTGGCGACGAAATTTAGCAACGAAAAAATTTTATTGCAAATCTGCAATAAATTTTACGATGAATTTTAAATTTCGTCGCAAATTAGTAACGAAATTTCCAACAAAAATAATTTTGTTGCAAAATTATTTAAATTTTTAACATTTAATTTTCGTCGTAAAATTTATCGCAAATTTAAATGATTCGTCGCCAATTTAATAAAATATTTTCGCTGCACTCGCAACGACCAAAATTCAATCGCACTTGTTAACGAAAATAAAATTCGTTGCAGAATCTGCAACGAATTCAAAATTTCTCGCCAATTTGGCGATGAATATAAGATTCGTCGCCAAATTGACGACGAAATTAGCAACGAAATAAGATTCGTCGCCAATTTTCCCCTAATTATCCCGCTGATCCTTTCCCCAATCGAATCACACAACCCTCCTTCCTCCCGCCACGATTCCGGTACGCTCTCCGATCCCTCCGTTTCTTTCTTCTTCCACATCGAGCAACGACGGGCGAGTGCTCGCGGCAGAAGAATGCCGTGATCTCGCGAGTGCCGCGGATCTTGTGGTAGCAAATTCGCGAGGGCGCGACAAGCTACGCTGCGTCGGCACGCGGGTCGCCGATGATTCGCTGGTGGTGGTACGGCCACCGCGTGCCCTCGCGTAAGGCTATACGCCGCACGATAGTTGTTGCGCCTTGCCCGTGCGTGGCACTTGTCGCATGACCTCGTGAATTTCTACTGCCGCTAGGTCGACGGGCGCCGTCGTTGCCGCATGCGCACTTTGCAGTGTAGCCACACTTGCGAGCAAGCAAAGTTAGCGCCCATCGCCAGACTTTCATGCGCTACGATAATTTAACATGGGGGCGCAGTTTGGGTGGTTAATTATCGTCCCAACTGGTCTTTTATCGCCGTAACAATAGAGTTAAAATTTAAATATTATTCAATTTATATAAATCAGTATAATGTGTAATCTAAATACAAAATTAATTTTCATAGATTTGTTGTACTTCATTAAGGTGTTCGGTGTGTTCGTGAAGTGTTCAGCTAGCCGTGAGCTCATCCGCGCGTTATTTCCATCTGGACAGGTACGCGTAAAAATATTGTATATTTATAGCATTATAGTATTATTATGTTATATTAATTAATATTAATATTTGATTTTAAGTAATTTAATTACTGTTAATAGATCATATTTGTTCGAAATGATATTATAGTTTACAATTAAATATCACACAAAATCATATTTAGTATTAGAAAATTTTAATTTATTTTGAGTATAAATTTATGGTTATATATATATATATATATATATGGATGAAATTTGAAAAAAATTAAAATTAATCATTGATATAATTTTGAAAACGGGATAAATGGAGAGAGAACGAAGTTGGATGTATAAAAAGAATTTATCAGAACGTCGTGGTTTAATAGATGTATTTATGATTGGGTTGGAACAATTTTTGAGATATGCTAATAACAATGTTGAGTTTATGAATGAGAATAAATTAAGGTGTCCGTGCAAAAAAATATCATAATGGCAAAATTTTCCAATGTGATAAAGTTCGAGAACATCTTTATAGATTTGGTTTTACGCTAAATTATTATAATTGGACTTATCATGGTGAATCGTTTATATCCGATGAAGAGGTTGGACGAAACATACAAATGACAGTTAGTGGAGAGCAAGTATATTACGATCAATTCAATCCATACCAGAGGATGATAGTTGATGCAGTTGGTCATAATTTGAATAGGGAACCAAATGCTGCAAGTCAAGTTATCCTCAAATATTTGAACACATGTATACTAATTATTCAACAGGAGTTAATGAAAATGTGTACAATGAGCCATATCTCAAATTTCAAGAAGTGTTGAGAGCTGCAGATGAACCCGTGTGGTCTGGTTGTGACAGTCACACTAAATTATCTCTCACCGCAAGATTGTTGAATGTTAAAGATGAACATAATGTGTCTAAAGATTGTTTTAATGATTTTGTTCAAGTTATTGGAGAAGTATTGTCGCGTGATCACATAATGCCGAATGATTTTACGATGAAAAACTTGTGAAAGATTTGGATCTTCCAGTGCAAAGAATTGATGTTTGCAGAGATGGTTGTATGCTATATTGGGGAGATACTACAAATTTAGAGACTTGTAAATTCTGTAGTCAATGCAGGTACAAGAGTACCACGAGATCAAATCGTAATAAGCGATTAAAATCCTTCAGACAAATGTTCTATTTGCCTTTAACTCCTAGATTGCAAAGGCTTTATGCATCAAAAGTCACTGCTGAACACATGACTTGACATGCAAATCATGAAATAGAGGATGGACTAATGTGTTATCTATCAGATGCAGAGGCGTAGAAAATTTTTGATAGAACATATCCTGAGTTTGCGAATGAGACTCGAAACATCAGGTTGGGTCTATGTGCTGATGGATTTGCTCCATTTGGCAAATCAGGAAGAACTTATTATTGCTGGCCAATTATCGTAGCTTCGTATAATCTTCCACCCGGTATGTGTATGAAAACACCTTATATGTTTTTAACTCTGATTGTGCCTAACCCACATAATCCGAAAAAGTTAATAGATGTTTACCGTTGATTGCCAAGTTGATCCAACTATGAGTCGTGGGTGTTTCCACATATGATGTCCATACTAATCAGATGTTCACAATGAGAGCTACACTTCTTTGGATCATAAATGATTTTCCTGCTTATGGGATGTTATTGGGCTGGAGTACCGTGGAGATTTTAGGATGTCCAATATGTATGGAGAGATCAAAGTCATTCAGATTGAAACACGAAAAGAAACCGAGTTATTTTGATTGTCATAGATAATTTTTACCGCCAAATCATAAATTCAGAAGAAATAAAGAAAAATTTACTAAGAATAGAATTGAACGAACACCTCCACCATTGAGATTCACCGATCAAATTTTATGGCAAAGAATGCTTAACTTTCTATCTGTTATTGAAGAATCAAATGTTATAACATATGACTATGGAATTACGCATAAATGGACAAAAAGGAGTATATTTTTGGATTTACCGTATTGACAGAGTAATTTGATTCATCACAATCTTGATTTAATGCATATTGAGAAGAATATTTTTGATAATTTGATAAATATGATGATGGATATTACCGGAAAAATAAAAGACGAACTAAATGCAAGAAAAGATTTGCGTCTCATCTGTAAACGACTCACCCTTGATGTTGATGAAAATAGTAGGGGACCAAAATCGAAAGCAGTTTATACATTGAATAAGGACCAGAGATGGATTGTTTGTGAATGGTTGAAATCATTGAGATTTCCTGATGATTATGTCTCTAATCTTGGCAGATGTGTTGATTTGAAGGAATGCAAATTGATTGGGCTGAAAAGTCATGACTGTCATATATTCATGGAAAGACTAATTCCTATTGTTTTGAAGGAATTGTTACCAAATTTTGTCTGGGGTGCAATTACGGAATTAAATATTTTCCTTCATGATATCTGCTCGACAGTATTGAGTCATTCACACATGGAGACATTAGAGAGAGACATTCCGATCATTTTGTGTAACTTAGAAAGGATATTTCCACCGATAATTTTTGATTCAATGGAACATCTTTTGGTTCACTTGTCATATGAGGCTAAAGTTGGAGGTCCTATTCAATTTCGATGGATGTATCCATTTGAAAGGTAATTTTTTTGATTTTTTTTATCATTGTTCTTTCATTTGATCAAATTTAGTATAATTTATTTTCTAATAAATTTTATTGTATTACTCTTAGATTCCTCTATCACTTGAAAAAAAAAGTGAAAAATAAGGCTCATGTTGAAGCTTCTATTGTTAATGCATATATTATGGAGGAAGTTACAACTTTTGTATCATATTATTTTGAACCATATGTTCAATGCAAGAGTCAGAAAGCAAGAAGAAACGATGAGGGTCCCGTTGATCCAAATTTGAGGGCATTCTCAATTTTTAACTACCTTGGTCGACCAAGTGGATCTTATACAAGTAGATACTTAACTGGTCAAGAGTGGCGAGCAGCCCACACATATATTTTATTGAACTGTCCAGAAGTAACACCGTATTTCGAGTAAGTATATAAATTTTATATTATACATTTCATATATCATAAATTATTGTTCATGTTATATTTAATTTTATGGTAGGATTTTTCAAACTCTATATTCGGAGCTTCCGAAGCATGAGTTTAATAATTTCTATGATGAAGAATTTGCATAATGGTTCAAAAATTATGTAAGTAGTCTATGATAATAAATTTGATAATTCTTGACTTTAACACATATTTATTTGACTTTAGGTTCTTGATAATCACGGTCACATTGAGCAAGACCTAATAAAACATTTGTCATGGGGTCCAAATTCAATGGTGAAAACTTGACCGACATATTTCATAAATGGATATAATTTTCATACTCAAGATTATGGAACTGGGAAAACTACAATGAATAGCGGAGTTTGTGTTCAGCCATCTAATGATGGGGGTGCAAGGAATGAATTTTACGGCTTACTAGATGAAATTTTAGAGGTAGCGTACCCAGACTCAGATTTGCGAGTTATTTTATTTATGTGTCGTTGGTTTGACCCTATTAAAGGCATGAGAGTGCATCCACAATTTAATTTGGTTGAAATTAATTACAAAAAAATATATAAGAGGTACGAACCATTTGTGTTAGCACAGCAAGCGATTCAGGTATTTTATGCTTCATATCCTAGTCTGAGACGAGACAAAAGTGATTGGTGGGTTATTTGTAAAATAAAAGTGTCACGCCCCGGGAGTATGCCGTGCCGAAAAGCAAACGGACGACATCTCCCCTGTACGTGGCAACATATCGGATTAATACAAGGCCCGTAGGCCCACAACAACAACACAATATATAAAGATATCAACATATCAAACACAGCGGAAACATACAACAGATAAAACAATATACAATGACCCAACTGTGCACTCCGGAGTGACTTGACACGACAAGAATCATAACCAAAATCGAATCAAAGACCAAATACATACAATACGTCCGTATATCACAAATACGGAAACAATACAGCTAAAACCATGAAACGACAATCCACACAAATACCACAATGCGGATTAAATATCCATCCGTCCGGTGTGAGATGGGATCACCGCGAGTCAACGCCCAAGGAATCTTTCACCGTATCCGGGCGACAGAAGCCTGTGGTCCCGGTGGTGAGTATAAACTCAGGGGTAATATATAGAAAGTGCATGAACAACATATAAGGATAGATCTACAAGTATACATGTGAAGATCTACAGGTATACAACATGAGTCCAATAGACATACAAATATATCCAAATCTAATAACAAGTAACTACAAGAAAATCATACTCAATGTATATACTAAACGATCAATCAACATAAAGTAATGTACCAACGCACTACTATCCGCATAACACCATAAGCTATATCATCCTGACATATATACAATAACATAACCCATATAATGTATCAAGTCAATTCCATACCTGACCAATACTTCAACATATGAACAGTATATGATCACCTGTAATAACAACCTAGTCCATACCACACTATGACATGACGCTAATCAAACATCAACAGACAAACACATATATCATGCTCAACACATATAAAGATATAAAATGCAAATGACATGTATCATGATGTACAAGCATGTGCATAATCATAGCTCAATCAAATGCAAAGATCTCTGCATATGTAAAACATATATCAATACATGCATACATATATATATCAAGAATGCATATGCATGGTCATGCATGCACTCGCTCCAACCACGACCCCAGCAGTGGCCTAGGTGGCGACATGACAACTATCCCGACTCACCGCCACCACTCTCGAGTGACCGAGTTGGGTAGTATGAAATAGTAGCTAGCCATAGAGCTATATGCTACCCACACGGGGTCCTCACGCTAGCCGCCCGTCTCTACCCATGAGTAGACGAGCACCGCACTCCAGTGACAATCGCACATCACATGACCACTGCCTATAGTGGGTGAGTGCGCTTAACTACCACTCCGCAAGACAAGGGCCAAGTGCGATCTCCAGCTACCACTATCCATAGTGGCCGAGAACGGCACACACAACAATGCTCGCCTCAACCTCAGAACCACTACCCCGAGTGGCGGGAGGCAGGATGACTCGACTGCCTCAACCACAAGGCACTCCAAACAAGATGAATGAAATGTAATGATGCATAGCTCACACACAAATCCTCGCAACACTTCCTAACTCACGGGGAGACCTAGTCAACCAAAAGTCAACCATGTAAGGACGACAAATCCGTAATCACAACCTATTTACCTATGTACAGATAAATAGATCCGTCAAACTAACACACTGATATGTATACGATACAACGACCGACCTCATAATTTGGACTCATCACCTAACCTAGTGATGCAACCCAGTAACCCAATCTGAGGTCATAAAAATAACCCTAACCACATGTACTTACTAAACATCTATCAGCTAACACATAATAGGGTTTTATAGTTCCTATCCGAGCTAGATAATCAATAAAGTACCAGAGTATATATCTCAAAGGTCAAGGCAGTACAAGCATATGATTAAATAAGAGTGGATTTAAGGTAAACAGGTATAAACATAAATCCAAGATCATGCACTGGAATTGATCAAACTACCGGACCAGGTAGATATTACCCACCTGCTATGTAGCTCGTATCAGCCATCCATAACTACGAGCATCATCACTAATTAAAGTCCTGCGATCAACATGCAACATTGACAAGTACTATCATAAGCCCAATGATGGTATCAAATCCCAAATCGACTTACCTAGCTTAGCTTCCGTTGCAAAACATCTTGATCCACCATTGAAGTAGCCATCTATAACCACCAAATGGATTCGACCACAGCTGTTTATCCACTTATCCTAAACAAGTATCCACATCAATTGATCTATCCATTTTCTTAATCACCTATGTTAGATCATTACAAGAAGGAACAACCTTCCTCGACTAGCTGTTACTAACAACCCAATAACCACACAGCAATGACATAATATCCATATCAAATACAAACCATAAGTTTCAATTTCAAGCTTACCCATCCAAGCCTCACTTCCATTGCTTCGTTGATCCACATTTCCTCAACGATTCACTGCCCAATTTCACTATCTACAATAGAAATCCAAAACACACTTCAATAGCTTGCTAAATTACTTCATTTACAGCTCCACAGAATAACATATTTCACTATAATGCATCCAAACAACATCTAAAATAGTGTTACAGTTTTGACTCACCTTCTCGTCTTATACACACACATCGGCCACCACCCGAATAGAGCTCAATCACCGATCCCCCAGCTGCAAGCTCTGCGACAAACAGAGGCTGAAACTACCCATTCAACACCTTTGATCTGATGAAAACAAACCCAAACAAAACCACTCACCTACGATGCAGGCAATGGCTAGGGCACAACAGCATCAACAGTTTAGCTATCCGTCGAAGGCAGCTAACGATCTGACAAAGTGATGCCGCTGTCGATCCAAGCTCCAGACCACTCGCACTCTAGCTCGTCCGCGGAGACCATCGAGAATGATCCAGTCGCCACCGCTTGCAGGGAGGAAGGAAGCCATACAACTCAGCTAAACCACTCACCAGCCATCCGTGATGAGGCAAGCGTGGTGTTCCAGTCAAGTTGCTCCGGTGACGACGCGATGATGACCACCGACAGAAGAGAAAATAAAACGCAATGACAGATAATCGGTGTCTTCTGCTCGAGGTAACCTCCGACGACCAAGGGCGGCAGCGCTACTATCATTTGCGATGGAGAAGGCGGCGATCGGACGGAGACAACCGACTGGTGCGGCGAAGTCAAGCTTGCTCCAGCGTCGGCGGTAGCAGATCGACCGATGCTGCTGCTACAGGCATTCGACGGAGCTAGCGACTACTCCGACGACGCTCGAGTGAAGGAAAAGAAGCGGCGGAGAGCTCTTGTTGAGGAACAGCTCGAATCGGGGAAAAATCGCGAAGGAACGAGGAAGAAGAAGAAGCAGATCGCGAGTGAAGTAGATGAAATAAGCTCGCGATCGGTTCAGCTCCTTTTAAACTTCGTTCCTTTGATTCGGTTCAAACCTAACCAAGCCCAATTCAATCCGTTTCAACCCAATTCAATCCAACTTCAGTTCAAGCCAACCCAAGCTCAATCCAATTGATTCAGCCCAACCGATTCAGCCAATTTCAAGCCCAACAATTTGGCCCAAGCCCAATTTCAGCCCAAGCCCAATACCAGCCCAATAATTAAACACAATTTGTCATTTAATTAAACCCAATTAATTAAAGGGTTAATATTTTTATATTTTTTTTTCTGTATCTTACAAAAAGCACGTAATAAAATTGAGGAACATTGGGAAGATATAACATATCAACAAGATGAAGTTGTCAATACATTTCATATCAAAGAATATAATATTTCAATGTTACGAGATCCCAGCGGCGTAGTAATAGCTGTCACGCCCTGAGAGTATGCCGTGCCGAAAAGCAAACGGACGACATCTCCCCTATACGTGGCAACATATCGAGTTAATACAAGGCTCGTAGGCCCACAACAACAATATGATATACACAGATATCAACATATCAAACGCAGCGGAAACATACAACAGATAAAACAAAATACAATGACCCAACTGTGCACTCCGGAGTGACTTGACATGACAAGAAACATAATAGAAGCCACATCGAAAGCCAAATATATACAACACGTCCGTATATCATAGATACGGAAACAATACGGCTAAAAACCCAAACCAACAATCCGTAAGGATACAACAACACGGAAAACATATCCATTCGTCCGGTGTGAGATGGGATCAGCTGGCGGAGCTCCGAACGTCCAAGGAATCTTCTACCTGTTATCTGGGCGACAGGAAGCCCAGGGTCCCAAGGTGGTGAGTATAAACTCAGGGGTAATATATAGAAATTGCATGAACAACATATAAGGATAGATCTACAAGTATACATGTGAAGATCTACAGGTATACAGCATGAGTCCAATAGACATATAGTCATATCCAAATCTAATAACAAGTAACTACAGTAAAATCATACTCAATGTATATACTAAATCGATCAATCAACATAAAGTAATGTACTAACGTACTGACTTCAGAATACCATAAGCTATATCATCCTGACAGATATACAATAACATAACCCATATAATGTACCCGGTCAATCCCATACCTGACCAATACTCCAACATATGAACAATATATGATCACCTGTAATAACAACCCGATCCATACCACACTATGACATTACGCTAATCAAATGCATACATCAATCAGGATAAACACATATATCATGCTCAACACATAACAGTATATAAAATGCAAATGACATGTATCATGATGTACAAGTACGCATGTATAATCATAGCTCAATCAAATGCAAAGATCTCACGTATATGTAAAACATATATCAATACATGCATACATATATATATGCAATGCATATGCATGGTCATGCTCACAACCCAACTCGCTACCACAACCCTGGTGGCCGTAGGTGGCGAGACATGACACCTATCCCGACTCCACCGCCACCACTCGAGACCGAGTCAGTAGTACGAAATAAAGAGCTAACCCGCCATAGAGCTATATGCTACCCACACGGGTCCCTATCACATAGCTTGTCTCTACCCATGAGTAGACGAGCACCGCACCCAGACAATCACATCACACGACCATGCCTATAGTGGGTGAGTGCGCTTAACTACCACTCCGACAAAGTGCTGGCAGTGCGATCTCCAGCTACCACCATCCATAGTGGCCGAGAACGACACACACAACAATGCTCGCCTCAACCTCAGAACTACTACCCCGAGTGGCGGGAGGCAGGATGATCGACTCGCCTCAACCACAAGCGCACCTAGTCACAAGATGCATGAAATGTAATGATGCATAGCTCACACACAAATCCTCGCAACACTCCTAACTCACGGGAGAGCTAGTCAACCAAAAGTCAACCATGCAAGGACGACAAACCAGAATCACAACCTATTTACCTATGTATGCATAAATAGATCCGTCGAACCTAACACCGAGCATGTATATTTATACAACGACCGACCTCATAATTTGGACTCATCACCTAACCTAGTGATGCAACCCAGTAACCCAATCTGAGGTCATAAAAATAACCCTAACCACATATACTTATTAAACATCTATCAGCTAACACATAATAGGGTTTTATAGTTCCTATCCGAGCTAGATAATCAATAAAGTACCAGAGTATATATCTCAAAGGTCAAGGCAGTACAAGCATATGATTAAATAAGAGTGGATTTAAGGTAAACAGGTATAAACATAAATCAAAGATCATGCACTGGAATTGATCAAACTACCGGACCAGGTAGATATTACCCACCTGCTATGTAGCTCGTATCAGTCATCCATAACTACGAGCATCATCACTAATTAAAGTCCTGCGATCAACATGCAACATTGACAAGTACTATCATAAGCCCAATGATGGTATCAAATCCCAAATCGACTTACCTAGCTTAGCTTCCGTTGCAAAACATCTTGATCCACCATTGAAGTAGCAATCTATAACCACCAAATGGATTCGACCACAGCTGTTTATCCACTTATCCTAAACAAGTATCCACATCAATTGATCTATCCATTTTCTTAATCACCTATGTTAGATCATTACAAGAAGGAACAACCTTCCTCGACTAGCTGTTACTAACAACCCAATAACCACACAACAATGACATAATATCCATATCAAATACATACCATAAGTTTCAATTTCAAGCTTACCCATCCAAGCCTCTCTTCCATCGCTTCGTTGATCCACATTTCCTCAACGATTCACTGCCCAATTTCACTATCTACAATAGAAATCCAAAACACACTTCAATAGCTTGCTAAATTACTTCATTTACAGCTCCACAGAACAACACATTTCACCATAATGCATCCAAACAACATCTAAAACAGTGTTACAGTTTTGACTCACCTTCTCGTCTTATACACACACATCGCCACCAATTCAATAGAGCTCGATCACCGATCCCCACCGCAAGCTCTATGACAAACAGAGGCTGAAACTACCCATTCAACACCTCTGATCTGATGAAAACAAACCCAAACAAAACCACTCACCTACGATGCAGGCAATGGCTAGGGCACAACAACATCAACAGTTTAGCTATCCGTCGAAGGCAGCTCACGATCTGACAAAGTGATGCCGCTGTCGATCCAAGCTCCAGACCACTCGCACTCCAGCTTGTCCGCGGAGACCATCGAGAATGATCCGGTCGCCACCGCTTGCAGGGAGGAAGGAAGCCATACAACTCAGCTAAACCACTCACCAGCCATCCCGGCGACGACTGAGGCAGTGGTGTTCAACAAGTTGCTCCGCGATGACGCCGCGACCAAAAGAGAAAATAAAACGCAATGACAGATAATCGGTGTCTTCTGCTCGAGGTAACCTCCGACGACCAAGGGTGGCAGCGCTACTATCGTTTGCGATGGAGAAGGCGGCGATCAGACGGAGACAACCAACTGGTGCGACGAAGTCAAGCTCGCTCCGGCGTCGGCGGTAGCAGATCGACCGATGTCTTACGCATGTGCATTCGACGGAGCTAGCGACTGCTCCGACGACGCTCGAGTGAAGGAAAAGAAGCGGCGGAGAGCTCTTGGCGAGGAACAGCTCGAATCGGGGAAAAATCGCGAAGGAACGAGGAAGAAGAAGAAGCAGATCGCGAGTGAAGTCGGTGAAATAAGCTCGCGATCGGTTCAGCCCCTTTTAAACTTCGTTCCTTTGATTCGGTTCAAACCTAACCAAGCCCAATTCAATCCGTTTCAACCCAATTCAATCCAACTTCAGTTCAAGCCAACCCAAGCTCAATCCAATTGATTCAAATTTAACCGATTCAAATGATTAATTTCAAGCCCAAAGAATTTGGCCTAAGCCCAATACCAGCCCAATAATTAAACACAATTTGTCATTTAATTAAACCCAATTAATTAAAGGGTTAATATTTTTTTTAATGTATCTTACATTCTTTCCCACTTATAAAAATTTGGTCCCCAAATTTCTGACTCATGTACGTGTACGAGATGTCACACAATCTTCTCAAGTATCTGAAGAAAAGTCACACACCTCGAGTGACTAAGTGGGGTACTGAGTTCGAATATTATATTTCAACTCCTATATGCTCTCCGTCAACCTATTTAGAGGTCAATAATTGTACCAGAGTGGAGCTCTATACCCGTGATCGGTCGGAGACTTTGTCAGAATCGTAAGGTGAATTATGAATCACTATCAAAAATGATACCCAAGGCTATTCCATGGATATAATTCCATCAAGCGATCCAACGAAGTCCATCTTACGGCTCGGAAGAAAATGAGCGGACCTAGCTAATCGATCATCGACTACCCAAATCCTATCAAGTCCTTTCCGAATTCTAGATAATCTCCCAACACAGTCTAACGTACTAGGCTCCCACTTCATCACGGTACGTAACCCTACCGTTCACAATATTACACCTTTGCTTGTTGGCATACCAACTACGAAATCAACTATGTCCAATATATCGTTCCACCAATATGAACGTCTCAATACTCACTATTTTTGGATACACTCCGAATAAATCTTCACTCTCGAATGAAGAGTCTCCCGAAACAACTCTTCCTAAAGAGAATACAACTCTGGGAACCATTATCCTTCCCAGAGACAGCGATTTATTCTCGCAAGAGAAATTAATCTAATGTCCAAAAATTCACTCTGTCACACAGAACTAAAAATAACTGGAAGACTATAATGACTAATCTCCCCAGTTGCATCTATCTGTGCTCTAACAACCCTATAGCAGCTACCCAGTAGCTAGCCAAAACTCCCTGAGCACTCCTGCTCTATACATCTACTACTCAAGATAATAACTGCTAAGCTCCACGTCATATATATGACAACTTATCTCGCAGTTCCTCAACTGACGTAAGCATAAGACACGTCTCATATAACTGCATCGGAATCGCTCCAATCCCTGAAATGATGCATCTGCGTACAATACTCTTCCATCCACATCGGACGGATTAACTAACACTGACACAAAAATCACCTTCTAGGCCACGAAACCTAGTGATTCCCATCACCTTCGCTAGAACATCCTATTCTCATCTATGGTAAATACCAAATGAATCTAAAGAAACCATAACTTCCTTCAAGATTGGGAATATATCCATAAATATATCCTCCACAGATATGATGATAATCGATCTCAAATACTCCAAGAGTACCTAATTCCTCAAATCCATGAACGACTAAATCGTCGATAAGTCTAACAACATTATCAATTAGCTCTATACACCTGAATCCTTTTACCCTACTCTAATGATAGCTCAATCATCACACCGATAATGATAATTGTATGACACTAAGTCACTACAATATCAAACCTCTAGTCGTAGACCAACCCTAGGATATACACAGGTGTCATTTAGCTAATCTAAACAAATCATTTATCCCTAACGAAGGATACTCATTCTCAACTAATGCATTCCAATCATCGATAATTGATATATAACCCCAAAGGTTCATCTCTCTTTTAATAAAGAGTTCTGGATCTTCTCAAGAGAAATCTCAAGCTAAATAAATCTCCCATAGTGTTTAGCAATACTGATACCCGTAAAATCATCTCCCGGTATGAGGTCTCAATATCAGAACTATTTCCGAAATCACCCTCCGATCGCATATTCCTACTTGCCCATGCAGTGGCAAGCCCGGGAGTTCATCCGAAACTATATCCGAATACTCTCAGATTATACGTACATCCGAGAGTCCTAGTATACCAACGCTCCAACAATCCAACTATCCATAAGGATATGTCTATAGTGGAGGTATGTCTAGCAAAGGCTAAGGGTATCCCTTGCCTTCTTGGTTGTTGATCAACATCTCACCAAATGGTAGAGAAAATCACCAACCACCAGTCGATAGGAACCCTTCGAACCCTATCCAAGAATGTTCTAGACAAAGATACTCAGAACTACCAAGATCTCTCGATATATCTGCAAATAGTATAACCTAAAGTAATACCCCGAAGGACCTATCCTTCGGTCTTCTATACTTCTTCTCGAGTAATCATGTAAACTTGTCCAACATCTTGCGCGAGATGCAAAGACTATCATGGAGGAAATCAAATCAATCACAAAATGGAGGTACAAATCAAACAATCAGCATGGAGATGATAACAATCATGTATCGCGAGAATATACATCCGATCGTAAAATATCAAGAATCGCCAACATCATAGCACGTTCCATCTCTATGAAAGGTATAACTGCAACTGGATAATACTGTGTAGATACAACCATCATCGTAAAATCTCTCCTCTGTATAAAGCATAACCACGCTCGGGAAGGTAACAATGCTTGTCGCTGCGTCGAAGGTAACAATTGTTGTCCGAACGCCCGAAGTCTTCGAGATGTCTTCTACCGATATCACGAGTAATTTACTTCTTCCGGATGAAAGTATCAAAGAACTCCAACTATATCTGTGGTAGTAGATCGCTGCTGATGTGATAACCTAATCTTCTATAATGATCTCGGCTTTCGAGGTTGTGGATCGTCCGCTCGAAAGCATCATCCATAGTCTTCAACTGAGTCTTCAAAATACATACTCTCCTCGTAGATACCGGCTGCTTATAGTAGAAACAGATACAATGGTCCATCGGATAATCTGACTCTGGTGTCGTCGTGACCCACACTGCACACACATTCTCCCTTCGGAGTCTTTCCTCTGAGTTCGCTGATAACATGAGAAGCTACTGACAATCTGCAATCGGTCTTCTATGATCGAAAAACTCTCCAATAGTCACTCGTGACTCACGACTTTAATCTTGCTCCTTTTGTCAAACATTCGGAGACTTCCAATTCCAATAATTTGACTTGCAATATCTGCTTATCAAATCTCCAATTCTTTAAAACACTTGCTACGGAGTCATTTCTATACACATGATTTGACCTATGCACTTCTGGTAGAAACTGGTAGGAGATCCAAACATCCTGATCAAGATGTCAACCAGTAAACCGTAGGTGGCTTAAGACATATCAATCACATTCTCGAGTTATTAGGTGGTCGTAACCCTCGCAAGTCTAGCGACTCTGCATGGTACCTTTGTAACCAAACGATCACCCTACTCGATGCCCAAAAATTCCCTGACAATGAGTCAAAGAAGATGACGTGGGAAAATACTATCTCACAACATCACTGAACTGTGACTAAGTGATACGTTATTTCCTATATCTTACACCAAGTACCGGCTAAATCCGGATAATGATATGCAGCTAACTTAGCTTCCTCTGTATAACACGAGTTAAGTACTCAAAAGTACCCTCAACGTTATACAACCTAAAATGACCATCTCAGGGATCAACATTTCTATGAATATCATCCCCTAATTTTCTACTATCTGCATCAACAATAGTATACTCGCTTAGTCCATTACCCCTCAGGTAATAATCTGACAAACATAATTAGTGGAAATCCTTAGGACTATAATCCTTGATCTCCACAAGAGATGTGCCTACCTAATCCCTGCTTTCCGACTCGGTATCAGTCGGCTCTCAAAGGTAATTACCTTTTCGATAGCAGATACATATCTAATAACCTCAACATATCGTTCCTGTGGTCAAACTCAAACCACGGTTACGAATACTAACCAATATCCTACAAGTCATCCATGTTATAAGCAACTAAATGCATAACCAATAGAAGGATATGTAATAACAATTATCATACCTTAAACCTTGTAGCTCGGAGATGGCCGCAACAGTCAGATCCCAGAACTCACGAACCAAAACCGAGTAAAGCAAAACTCGATGTCCGAACGAAATCAAATCCGAAATTGGACTTCGCAACCTAGGGCTCTGATACTAATAAAATTGTCACGCCCCGAGAGTATGACGTGCCAAAAAGCAAACGGACGGCATATCCCCTGTACGTGGCAACATATCGGGTTAATACAAGGCCCGTAGGCCCACAACAACAATATGATATACACAGATATCAACATATCAAACGCAGCAGAAACATACAAAAGATAAAACAAAATACAATGACCCAACTGTGCACTCCGGAGTGACTTGACACGACAAGAAACATAATAGAAGCCACATCGAAAGCCAAATATATACAACACGTCCGTATATCACAGATACGAAAACAATATGGCTAAAAACCCAAACCAACAATCCGTAAGCATACAACAACACGGAAAACATATCCATTCGTCCGGTGTGAGATGGGATCAACTGGCGGAGCTCCGAACGTCCAAGGAATCTTCTACCTATTATTTGGGCGACAGGAAGCCCAGGGTCCTGGGGTGGTGAGTATAAACTCAGGGGTAATATATAGAAAGTGCATGAACAACATATAAGGATAGATCTACAAGTATACATGTGAAGATCTATAGGTATACAGCATGAGTCCAATAGACATACAGTCATATCCAAATCTAATAACAAGTAACTACAGTAAAATCATACTCAATGTATATACTAAACTGATCAACTGAACATAAAGTAATGTACCAACGTACCTGACGGTCTGCAACACCATAAGCTATATCATCCTGATAGATATACAATAACATAACCCATATAATATACCCGGTCAATCCCATACCTGACCAATACTCCAACATATGAACAATATATGATCACTTGTAATAACAACCCGGTCCATACCACACTATGACATGACGCTAATCAAATGCATACATCAGTCAGGACAAACACATATATCATGCTCAACACATAACAGTATATAAAATGCAAATGACATGTATCATGATGTACAAGCATGTGCGACAATCATAGCTCAATCAAATGCACCATCTCACAGGCATATGTAAAACATATATCAATACATACATACATATATATATCTGCAATGCATATGCATGGTCATGCCTGCGCACCCAACTCGCTACCACGACCCCAGTGTGACTTAGGTGGCAGGACATGACAACTATCCCGACTCCAGCTGCCACCACTCTCGAGTGACCGAGTTGGATAGTATGAAACAGTAGCTAGCCCGCCATAGAGCTATATGCTACCCACACGGGGGTCCCTGTTGCAAGCCGCTCCATCTCTACCCATGAGTAGACGAGCACCGCACCCAGGACAACTGCACATCACACGACCACTGTCTATAGTGGGTGAGTGCGCTAACTACCACTCCGCACAGTGGCCAAGTGCGCATCTCCAGCTACCACCATCCATAGTGGCCGAGAACGACACACACAACAATGCTCTGCCCTCAACCTCAAGAACCACTACCCCGAGTGGTGGGAGGCAGGATGACCGATCGACTGCCTCAACCACAAGGCACTTGCCACAAGATGCATGAAATGTAATGATGCATAGCTCACACACAAATCCTCGCAACACTCCCTAACTCACGGGAGACCTAGTCAACCAAAAAGTCAACCATGCAAGGACGACAACCAGTAATCACAACCTATTTACCTATGTACAGATAAATAGATCCACAAACTAACACACTAATCGATATGTATATACGATACAACGACCTAATTCATAATTTGACTCATCACCTAACCTAGTGATGCAACCCAAGAACCTAACTGAGGTCACAAAGATAACCCTAACCACATGTACTTACTGAACATCTATTAGCTAACACATAATAGGGTTTATAGTTCCTATCCGAGCTAGATAATCAATAAAGTACCAGAGTATATATCTCAAAGGTCAAGGCAGTACAAGCATATGATTAAATAAGAGTGGATTTAAGGTAAACAGGTATAAACATAAATCCAAGATCATGCACTGGAATTGATCAAACTACCGGACCAGGTAGATATTACCCACCTGCTATGTAGCTCGTATCAGCCATCCATAATTACGAGCATCATCACTAATTAAAGTGCTGCGATCAACATGCAACATTGACAAGTACTATCATAAGCCCAATGATGGTATCAAATCCCAAATCGACTTACCTAGCTTAGCTGCAAAAACATCTTGATCCACCATTGAAGTAGCAATCTATAACCACCAAATGGATTCACCACAAATTGCTTATCCACTTATCCTAAACAAGTATCCACATCAATTGATCTATCCATTTTCTTAATCACCTATGTTAGATCATTACAAGAAGGAACAACCTTCCTCGACTAGCTGTTACTAACAACCCAATAACCACACAACAATGACATAATATCCATATCAAATACATACCATAAGTTTCAATTTCAAGCTTACCCATCCAAGCCTCTCTTCCATCGCTTCGTTGATCCACATTTCCTCAACGATTCACTGCCCAATTTCACTATCTACAATAGAAATCCAAAACACACTTCAATAGCTTGCTAAATTACTTCATTTACAGCTCCACAGAACAACACATTTCACCATAATGCATCCAAACAACATCTAAAACAGTGTTACAGTTTTGACTCACCTTCTCGTCTTATACACACACATCGGCCACCACCCGAATAGAGCTCGATCACCGATCCCCCAGCTGCAAGCTCTATGACAAACAGAGGCTGAAACTACCCATTCAACACCTCTGATCTGATGAAAACAAATGTCACACCCCGGGAGTATGCCGTGGCGAAAAGCAAACGGACGGCATCTCCCCTGTACATGACAACATATCGGGTTAATACAAGGCCCGTAGGCCCACAACAACAATATGATATACACAGATATCAACATATCAAACGCACTAAACACAGTGAAAACAATACAAACAGATCAATAAGATACAAGACTAACGGTGCACTCCGGAGTGACTTGACACGACAAGAAACATAATAGAAGCCACATCGAAAGCCAAATATATACAACACGTCCGTATATCACAGATACGGAAACAATACGGCTAAAAACTCAAACCAACAATCCGTAAGGATACAACAACACGGAAAACATATCCATTCGTCCGGTGTTAGATGGGATCACCAAGAGTCTAACGCCCAAGAAATCTTCTACTGTATCCGGCGAAGCCTGTGGTCCAGGTGGTGAGTATAAACTCGGGGTAATATATAGAAAGTGCATGAACAACATATAAGGATAGATCTACAAGTATACATGTGAAGATCTACGGTATACAACATGAGTCCAATAGACATACACCATATCCATATCTAATAACAAGTAACTACAAAGAAAGTCATACTCAATGTATATACTATAATCAATCAATCAACATGAAGTAATGTACCAACGCATCGACTTCGCAACACCATAAGCTATATCATCCTCGACAGATATACAATAACATAACCCATATAATGTATCAAGTCAATCCCATACCTGACCAATACTCCAACATATGAACAATATATGATCACCTGTAATAACAACCCGGTCCGTACCACACAATGACATGATGCTAATCAAATGCATATAATAGTCTGAATCAACGTATGTATCATGCTCAACACATAGCAGTAAATAAAAATGCAGATGACATGTATCATGATGAACAACCATATGCAACAATCATAGCTCAATCAATTGCAGCATCTCACAGGCATATGTAAAACATATATCAAATACATGCATACATATATATCGAAAGCATATGCATGGCTATGTCATGACCCGGCCCAACCACAACCCCAGTATGGCCCGGGTGGCACGGCATGAGACTAACCCGACTCCAGCCGTCACTACTCTCGAGTGATCGAGTTGGGTAGTATGAATGAGTAGCATATAAGCGTAATGAGCTAACTACTCCCCGGGGGTCCCTGCTGCTGGTCGCTCCGTCACTACCCATGAGTAGACGAGCTCTGCACACAGGACAACTGCACGTCACACAACCACCATCTATAGTGGGCGAGTGCTAACACCACTCTACTCAGTGGTCAGGTGCGCATCTCCAGCTACCACCATCCCTAGTGGCCGAGCGCGGCACATCCAATGCTCTGCCCTCAACCCTGCTACCACTACCCCGAGTGGCCGGGGAGGCAGGATGACTGACGACCCGTCTCATCCACAAGGGAGACCCAGTCGTCAGCATGCATGCAATGTAATGATGCATAGCTCCATACATGTATCCTCGCCTCACTCCCTATCCCATGGGGAGTCCTGGTCAACCAAAAGTCAACTATACAAGGACTACAATCACAAGACTCTCTCTATCGCACAAAGAGTCATACTATCCGATACAACCACGCTTAAGACCTCTAGTTAGCGATATACAATCGATCATTCCATATAACCATACACTACACACAATCCATAATGGATATACCATCGCTTAGACCTCTAGTCCATGGTCACATATCGACAACCATACACTTATCTATGCACAAACAACTAGATCCACCATAAATGCACCACTAATACTGCTTATGATATAACGACGACTCCATAATCCAATCCATCACCTAACTCTAGTTATGTAACACAAGAATCAACTGAGGTCACAAAGATAACCCTAACTACATGTACTTACATCAACTTCTATCACCTAATACATAATAGGGTTTATAGTTCCTATCCGGCTAGATAATCAATGAGTAATGCAGTATATATCTCAAAGGTCAAGGCAAAAAGCATATGATTAAATAAGAGTGGATTTAAGGTAAACAGTATAAACATATATCCAAGATCATGCACGTGAATTTGATCAAAACTACTGACTGTAGATATTACCCACCGATACAAAGCTCAATAATCTCACGATCGTGGACGCTTCAGATCCCAAACTCGCATATAATAACAAACAATGATTAAGTACAAGTATTCAACAAACGAGAGGAACAAAACACTACATCATTCCTATACTCGCATCCTTTCACGAATTAAAACTCAATTATCCCAATCTGATACACCATAACCACACTCACAATAGACCACCAACATCCAAAGATCCATTCAGGTAAATAGATCTAAACACACCCAAATCAACCTCACCACAATTCCATCATCCATTCTCACATCCATGGGCAGTAAAAGAAGAACCAATCGGAAGATACACCAACAACCGATTACAACTCCACCGAGGCCTTCCTCTATCCAAATTGATCAACATCCACAACCCACTCAATTACACACATAATCAACATCTATTATAGCTCCTCATTACTGAATCAATAACAACAAACCTAACCACACCTACATCACTAATCCGAGCCAATCAAACCCAGCTTCCCACCTCAACTCCAAATCCAGCCGGCACCATCCACACTTAGAATTACTCCATCGTGTAGATCACACCAAAAACCTCAAACACTCCAATCAATAATCGGATACACTCCAATCTCAGCTTAGATTCCAATCAAAAGTCCATCAGAATCTCAACAACAATGACACATCCCAGAATACACAGCAATTTACAGATGAAACAAAAAAGATAAACACACCTACCGGCCAAATCTTCACCGACAGCCACCTCCCCTGTTCACCGTCGATTACCAACATCACAAACACATAGAACTCACTACCACTACCTAGCTATTTCAATATAGCACAATGGACAGAAAGAACGGATCGACTTACCAACACGGTAGATCCTCCGACGCTGCTCCTCTCCTATTCCCCTGCTCGCCGAACCAATCCAAGCTCCACCACTGCCAAACCAATCACCTAATCCAGGCGGCGGCTCAACACCTGCGAGAGAGGATCGGGAGAGACCAGGTTAAGCTCGAGTCCGTGATCTAATGAACGCAAGCTCAGAATCGAAAGGGAGAAATCGAGTTGGCCTGTGGTCGAAACGATCAGCTAGGGCGATGATGATCTGAGCTCCACCGATGAAGACACCGTCGAGTTGGCCTCTCGAATAAGCGGTCGACGACGGCAGATGGGAGGTCGACAGCGGCTCAAACTCACGGCGACTGAATCGGAAGAGAGGAGATCTGCTCTGGCGGCGCTGGCTCACATCGATCTGCTGAGAGAAGAAATGACGGCGATCCTGCTCACAACCAACGCTCCACCCATGCGCCGCAGTGATAGGGAGGTGCCGGTGAAGAGGAGAGAGCTGCAGCGAACGAAAAAACAGAGGGAAAGAAGAGATCGCGATTTGAGAAGGAAATCAAGGTGAAGGGAAGAAATCGAGGAGGAAGAAATGGGAAATGCACAAACGATCGGGTTCAACCTTTAAGAACCAATCTCTTTGGGTTAAGCTAGCCTAGGTTCAGTCCAAGCTAGTCCAATGTTAACCCAAAGCTAACCCAACCACTAATTAGATCCAATTAACCCACTAATTAAACTCAATTTAATTAGAGGGTTAATCAATTTTTTTTTTTCGTATCTTACATTCTCCCCCACTAATAAAAATTTGGTCCCCAAATTTCCGACTCATGTACGAGTACAAGATGTCACAATAATCATCTCAAGTATCCGGAGTAAAGTCACACCTCAAGTGACTAAGTGGGGTACTGAGCTCGAATATTACCTTCCAGCTCTTATATACACTCTCTATCATCCTATTAAGAGGTCAATAACTGTACCAAAGTGGAGCTCTATATCCATAATCGGTGGGAGACTTTGCCAGAATTGTAAGGTAAATCATGAATCACTATCAGAAATGATACCCAAGGATACTCCATGAATATAATTCCATCAAGCGATCCAACGGAGTCCATCTTACGGCTTGAAAGAAAATGAGCAGACCTAGCTAATCGATCATCGACTATCCAAATCCGATCAAGTCCCTTCCGAATTCTAGATAATCTCCCAACCTAGTCTAACGTACTAGGCTCCCACTTCATCATGGTACATAACCCTACTGGTCACAATATTCCACCTTTGCTTGTGGGTATACCCAACATCAAACTACGGAATCATCTATGTCCCACATATCGTTCCACCAACACGAACGTCTCAATACTCATTATTTTCGGATACACTCCGAATAAATCATCACTCTCGAATGAAGAGTCTCCTGAAACAACTCTTCCTAAATCGAATGCAACTCTGGGAACCACTATCCTTCCCAGAGACAGAGATTTATTCTCACAAGAGAAATTAATCTAATGTCCAAAATTCACTCTGTCACCCAGAACTGAAAGTAACTGGGAGACTATAATGACTGATCTCGCTAGTTTCTCAACTAACATACACATAATATACGTCTCATTTAACTGCATCGGGATCGCTCCTAATCCCTGCAATATTGCATCTATGTGCAGTACCCTTCCATCCATATCGGACGGATTAACTAACACTGACACAAAAGTCAGTCACCTTCTAGGCCTTGAAACCTAGCTTCATAAACTTCCAACCAGGTGATTTCCATCACCTTCTTGGTCCCACAAGTCGGCGGTATAGTATCGCTAGAACATCCTATCCTCATCTATGGTAAATACCAAATCAATCTAAGGAAACATAACTTCCCTTAAGATCGTGAATATATCTCAAAAATATATCATCCACAGATATGATGACAATCGATCTCAAATACTCCAAGAGTACTTGATTCCTCAAGTTCATGAACGACTAAATCATCGATAAGTCTAACAACATTATCAACATCTCCTAAAATTCATACCAAGTACGAAATATTGTCTTCTACACACCTATATCCCTTTTACTCCAAGCTGATGATATCTCAACTCGTCACACTAACAATGATAATTGTATGACACTAAGTCACTACAATATCAACCCCAATCGTAGATCAACCCTAGGGTATACACATGTGTTATTTAACTGATCTAACCAGAGCATCTATCCATGACGAAGGATATTATTTCCAACAACTATTGCATTCCATCATCAATAACCAATGCATAACCTCAAAGGTTCGTCTCTCTTCTAACAAAGAGTTACAAGTCTTCCCAAGAAGAAACACTGAGGCAGATAAATCTCTCATAGTGTTTAGCAACACTGATACCCATAAAATCATCTCCCGGTATGAGGTCCCCAATATCAGGACTATTCTCGAAATCACCTCAATCACATATTCCACTTGCCCATGCAGTGACCAGCCCGAGAGTTCATCCGTAACTACATCCGAATACTCTCGGATTATACTTACATCCGAGATCTAGTATACCAACATTCCAACAATTTAACTATCCGTAAGGATATGTCTGTAGTGGAAGTTTGTCTAGCAAAGATTAAGGGTATCCCTTGACTTCTTGGTTGTTGATCAACATCTCACCGAACGGTAGAGAATAATCACCAACCCACAAGTCGATAGAAACCCTTCTAATCTTATCTAAGAATGTTCTAGACAAAGATACATGTAAACTACCAATATCTCTCGATATATCTGCAAATAGTATAACCTAAAGTAATACCCCGAAGGACCGATCCTTCGGTCTTCTATACTTCTTCTCGAGTAATCATGTAAACTTGTCCAACATCTATTCTGGACGGCTGAGCTCATGTAGATGCAAAGACTATCATGGAGGAATCAAATCAATCACGAACAGAGGTACAATCAAACAATCGCTGCAATGGAGATGGTAAACATCTGTATCGCAAAAGATATACATCCTAGTAAATATCAAGAATCACAACATCATAGCACGCTCCATCTCGTGGAAAGGTATAACTACGTCTCAAGAATATCGATAGATACGACCATTATCGTATACTCTCTCCTCGAACAAATCATAACCACGCTCGAAGGTAACATTCCGCGTCTAGGAAGGTAACAATTGTTGTCTGAACGTCTGAGTTTTCTGAGATGTCTTCGGTTGATACTGCGGAGTAACTTACTTCTTTCGGATGAAAGTATCAAAGAGCTTCAACTATATCTGAGGTAGTAGATCGCTGCTGATGTGATAATCCATTCTTCTATAATGATCTCAACTTTCGAGGTTGTGGATCGTCCGCCAAAGCATCATCCATAGTCTTCAATCGAGTCTTCAAAGTACATACTCTCGTAGATATACGCTTATAGTAGAAACAGATACAATGGTCCATCGGATAATCCGACTGTGGTCTCATCGTCGAACTCGTGACCGCACTGCACACACATAATCTCCTTTCGGAGTCTTTCCTCTGAGTTCGCTGATAAACATGAGAAGCTACTGACAATCTGCAATCGGTCTTCTATGATCGGAAAACTCTCCAATAGTCGCTCGTGACTCATGACTTTAATCTCGCTCCTTTTTATCCAACATACGGATACTTCTGATTCCAATAATTTGACTTGCAATATAGGCTTATCAAATCTCCAACTCTTAAAACACTGCTACGGAGTCATTTCTATACACATGACTCGGTCTATGCACTTCCGGTAGGATCTAGTAGGAGATCCAAACATCCTGATCAAGATGTCAACCGATAACCCGTGAGTGGCCAAAACCAACCCAATCACATTCTTGGGCTATTAGGTGGTCGTAACCCTCGCAAATCTAACGACTCTGTATGGTACCTTCGTAACCAAACGATCACCCTACTCAATGCCCAAGAATTCCCTGACAATGAGTCAAAGAAGATGACGTGGGAAAATACTACCTCACAACATCACTGAACTGTGACTAAATGATACGTTATTTCCCGTAGGTTATTTCCTATATCTTCCATCAAGTACCGGTTAGATCCGGATAATGGTATTCAACTAACACTACTATCTTCGTATAACACGAGTTAAGTACCCAAAAGTACTCTCAATGTTATACAACCTAGAACGACCATCTCAGGGATTAACATTCCTATGAATATCATCCCCTAATTTTCTACTATCTGCATCAACAATAGTATACTCGCTTAGTCCAATACCTCGCAGATAACAATCTGGCGAGTATAATTAGTGAAAATCCCTAGGACTGTAATCTTTGATCTCCACAAGAGATGTGACTACTTAACCCCTGCTTCCGACTCAGTATCAATCGGCTCTCAAAGGTAATTACCTTTTTGATAGCAGGTACATGTCTAATAATCTCAATATGTCATTTCCGTGGTAAAACTCAAACAACGGTTACAAATACTAACCAATATCCTACAAGTCATCCACTGTTATAAGCAACTAAATGCATAGCCAACAGAAGGATATGTAATAACAGTTAACATACCTTAATCCTTGTAGCTCGGAGATGTCCGCAACAGCCAGATCCCAGAACTCACAAAAACCAAGACAGAGTAAAGCAAAACTCGATGTCCGAATGAAATAAAATCCGAAAATGGACTTCGCAACCTAGGGCTCTGATACCAATAAAATTGTCACGCCCCGAGAGTATGCCGTGCCAAAAAGCAAACGGACGACATCTCCCCTGTACGTGGCAACATATCGGGTTAATACAAGGCCCGTAGGCCCACAACAACAATATGATATACACAAATATCAACATATCAAACGCACTAAACACAGTGGAAACAATACAAACAGATCAATAAGATACAAGACTAACTGTGCACTCCGGAGTGACTTGACACGACAAGAAACATAATAGAAGTCACATCGAAAGCCAAATATATACAACACGTCCGTATATCATAGATACGGAAACAATACAGCTAAAAACCCAAACAACAATCCGTAAGGATACAACAACATGGAAAACATATCCATTCGTCCGGTGTGAGATGGGATCAACGTCCAAGAAATCTTCTTATCTGAAGCCCGGTGGTCCTATAAACTCGGGGTAATATAGAAAGTGCATGAACAACATATAAGGATAGATCTACAAGTATACATGTGAAGATCTACGGTATACTGACATGAGTCCAATAGACATACATCGTATCCAAATCTAATAACAAGTAACTACGATGAAAGTCATACTCAATGTATATACTAAAGTGATCAATTGAACATGAAGTAATGTACCAGCGCACGACGGTCGATTAGAACACCATAAGCTATATCATCCATAGACAATAACATAACCCATATAATGTATCAAGTCAATCCCATACCGACCCAATACTCCAACATATGAACAATATATGATCACCTATAATAACAACCCAGTCCGTACCACACAATGACATGATGCTAATCAAATGCATATAATAGTCTGAATCAACGTATGTATCGTGCTCAACACATAGCAGTAAATAAAAATGCATATGACATGTATCATGATGAACAACCATATGCAGCAATCATAGCTCAATCAAATGCAGCATCTCACAGGCATATGTAAAACATATATCAAATACATGCATACATATATATCGTGATGCATATGCATGGCCATGTCTGCGGACCCCAACCACGACCCAGATATGGCCGGGTACGACATGACGACTAGCGACTCCGGTAGCCACTACTCTCGGTGGCCGAAGTTGGATAGTATGAATGAGTAGCATATAAGCGTAATGAGCTAACTACTCCCGGGGTCCCTGCGCGGTCGCTCGTACTACCCATGAGTAGGCGAGCTCTGCTGCAGACAAGCCGTCACACTGCAACCACGTCTATAGTGGGCGAGTGCTAACACCACTCTGCTCGGTGGCGGTCGCATCTCCAGCTACCACCATCCCTAGTGGCCGAGCGCGACACATCCAATGCTCTGCCCTCAACCCTGCTACCACTACCCCGAGTGGCCGGGGAGGCAGGATGACTGATGACCCGTCTCATCCACAAGGGAGACCCAGTCGTCAGCATGCATGCAATGTAATGATGCATAGCTCCATACATGTATCCTCGCCTCACTCCCTATCCCATGGGAAGTCCTGGTCAACCAAAAGTCAACTATGCAAGGACTACAATCACAAGACTCTCTCTATCGTACAAAGAGTCATACTCATCTGACAGTCCACCACGCTAAGACCTCTAGTCAGTAGCGATATACAATCGACCGTCCATATAACCATACACAGGCACACAATCCATAATGGATATACCATCACGCTAGGACCTCTAGCCCATGGTCACATACTGACAACCATACACTTATCTATGCACAGACAACTAGATCCACCATAAATGCACCACTAATACGGTTATGATATAACGATCGACTCCATAATCCAATCCATCACCTAACTCTAGTTATGTAACACAGTAACCCAATCTGAGGTCACAAAGATAACCCTAACTACATGTACTTACTGAACTTCTATCAGCTAATACATAATAGGGTTTATAGTTCCTATCCGTGCTAGATAATCAATGAGTAACAGAGTATATATCTCAAAGGTCAAGGAAGTACAAGCATATGATTAAATAAGAGTGGATTTAAGGTAAACAGGTATAAACATATATCCAAGATCATGCACAGGAATTTGATCAAAACTACCGGACCAGGTAGATATTACCCACCTGATACAAAGCTCGAATAATCCTCACGACTGTGGACGTGCTTCGTATCCCAAACCTGCACATAATAACAAACAATGATTAAGTACAAGTATTCAACAAACGTAGGAACAAAACACTACATCATTCCTATACTCGCATCCTTTTCTCGTCTACGAATTAAAAACTCAATTATCCCAATCTGATACACCATAACCACACTCACAATAGACCACCAACATCCAAAGATCCATTCAGGTAAATAGATCTAAACACACCCAAATCAACCTCACCACAACTCCATCATCCATTCTCACATCCATGGGCAGTAAAAGAAGAACCAATCGGAAGATACACCAACAACCGATTACAACTCCACCCTTGACTGTGCAGAACGAGGCCTTCCTCTATCCCACACTTGACCAATTGATCAACATCCACAACCCACTCAATTACACACATAATCAACATCTATTATAGCTCCTCATTACTGAATCAATAACAACAAACCTAACCACACCTACATCACTAATCCGAGCCAATCAAACCCAGCTTCCCACCTCAACTCCAAATCCAGCCGGCACCATCCACACTTAGAATTACTCCATCGCGTAGATCACACCAAAAACCTCAAACACTCCAATCAATAATCGGATACACTCCAATCTCAGCTTAGATTCCAATCAAAAGTCCATCGGAATCTCAACAACAATGACACATCCCAGAATACACAGCAATTTACAGATGAAACAAAAAGGATAAACACACCTACCGGCCAAATCTTCACCGACAGCCACCTCCCCTGTTCACCGTCGATTACCAACATCACAAACACATAGAACTCACTACCACTACCTAGATATTTCAATATAGCACAGTGGACAGAAAGAACGGATCGACTTACCAACACGGTAGATCCTCCGACGCTGCTCCTCCCCTATTCCCCTGCTCGCCGAACCAATCCAAGCTCCACCACTGCCAAACCAATCACCTAATCCACCGGCGACAGCTCCAACACCCTGCAGAGAGGATCGGGAGAGACCAGGTTAAGCTCGAGTCCGTGATCTAATGAACGCAAGCTCAGAATCAAAAAAGAGAAATCGAGTTGGCTTGTGGTCGAAATGATCAGCTAGGGCGATGATGATCTGAGCTCCACCGATGAAGACACCGTCGAGTTGGCCTCTCGAATAAGCGGTCGACGATGGCAGATGGGAGGTCGACAGCGGCTCAAACTCACGACGACTGAATCAGAAGAGAGGAGATCTGCTCCAGCGGCACTGGCTCACATCGATCTGCTGAGAGAAGAAATGACGGCGATCCTGCTCACAACCAACGCTCCACCCACGCGCCGCAGTGATAGGGAGGTGCCGGCGAAGAGGAGAGAGCTGCGGCGAACGGAAAAACAGAGGGAAAGAAGAGATCGCGATTTGAGAAGGAAATCGAGGTGAAGGGAAGAAATCGCGGAGGAAGAAATAGGAAATGCGCAAATGATCGGGTTCAACCTTTAAGAACCAATCTCTTTGGGTTAAGCTAGCCTAGGTTCAGTCCAAGCTAGTCCAATGTTAACCCAAAGCTAACCCAACCACTAATTAGATCCAATTAACCCACTAATTAAACTCAATTTAATTAGAGGGTTAATCAATTTTTTTTCTTCATATCTTACAACAAACCCAAACAAAACCACTCACCTACGATGCAGGCAATGGCTAGGTCAATGGCTAGGGCACAGCAGCATCAACAGTTTAGCTATCCGTTGAAGGCAACTCACGATCTGACAAAGTGATGTCGCTGTCGATCCAAGCTCCAGACCACTCGCACTCCAGCTCGTCCGCGGAGACCATCGAGAATGATCCGGTCACCACCGCTTGCAGGGAGGAAGGAAGCCATACAACTCAGCTAAACCACTCACCAGCCATCCCGACGACGACTGAGGCAGTGGTGTTCAACGAGTTGCTCCGGTGACGACGCGATGATGACCACCGACAAAAGAGAAAATAAAATGCAATGACAGATAATCGGTGTCTTCTGCTCGAGGTAACCTCCGACCACCAAGGGCGGCAGCACTACTATCGTTTGCGATGGAGAAGGCGACGATCGGACGGAGACAACCGACTGGTGCGGCGAAGTCAAGCTTGCTCCTGCGTCGGCGGTAGCAGATCGACCGATGCTGCTGCTACAGGCATTCGACGGAGCTAGCGACTGCTCCGACGACGCTCGAGTGAAGGAAAAGAAGCGGCGGAGAGCTCTTGGCGAGGAACAGCTCGAATCGGGGAAAAATCACGAAGGAACGAGGAAGAAGAAGAAGCAGATCGTGAGTGAAGTCGGTGAAATAAGCTCGCGATCGGTTCAACCCCTTTTAAACTTCGTTCCTTTGATTCGGTTCAAACCTAACCAAGCCCAATTCAATCCGTTTCAACCCAATTCAATCCAACTTCAGTTCAAGCCAACCCAAGCTCAATCCAATTGATTCAGCCCAACCGATTCAGCCAATTTCAAGCCCAGCAATTTGGCCCAAGCCCAATTTTAGCCCAAGCCCAATACCAGCCCAATAATTAAACATAATTTGTCATTTAATTAAACCCAATTAATTAAAGGGTTAATATTTTTTTTTCTGTATCTTACAATAGCCGTTGATGCAAGTGAACTGAATGAGGATGAAGATGAGGATTTTAATGATGAGGATGAGGATGAGGATGACGATGACGATGATGATTAGATGCATGAACAGGCCAAAAATTGTAATGCGGACTTCGATTTCTAATTGTGGGTAATTTTTTATTGAGTACCAATTATGTTTTAATTTACTGTGTAATTTGAAATTTTATATATTTGATATACTAATGAACTCTTTTTTTTAGAGTCATCCAGTTGCTATGAATATGGTAATATTTTCATATTGTTCATATTATAAATTCGATATGCAATTGTATTTTTTTTTACTGTGATATTCTTCTAATAATTATGATTGTTAGTTTCGACGTAGCGGTCATAGACGTAGTAGTGATGGAAGATCACAATCTTCCTCTGCTTCAGCCCCTGCACATTCTGATACTCTTGTAGGAAATGTGCCCTCCACCTCTTCCCCAGTTGCAGGATCTTCTGGTTCTCAGCAGATACCTACTAATGTATCTTCCCCGGTACAACAATCACTCGTGGAGAGGGAAGATACGAGAGAGTTTATATCTCCGCACGGAGATTCGTAAGTATTCAAGTTTTAGAATATCTATGTTTAATATTTAATACGATATGTATTTTTATAAGTATCTAATGTTAGGGCAATCTCTTGCCGTAATATGGTTTTGATGGTGTGGCAAAGGGTTTAAGTTAGTTTGATATGTTGATTTGATATGTGCGTTGAAGTCGTGCAGGACTTAGTAATTCGCACATGGAGCCATGGCGAGTTTCACATCTCATGACTCGTGCCTTGAGTCGGTGAAGGATAGCTAGCTGCAGGCCGTGCGCTTGGAGCATCAGGGACCGCCGGGACGAGGAGCTTGGAGGTGAAGCCGAGGAAGTAGACTTGAGGCAAGAGGCGAAGGAGCATTGCGAGCCGTGCGCCCTAATCTGAGGGGCGTGGCTGCGAACGAAGAAGAACTTCAAAGGCAAGGGACTCAGAGGGATGAGAGTGGCGATTGTAACCGGGAAGGGTAGCTCTTAGGTGAAACTTGGCCCATTTGGCCAAGTGTCGGATAGTTCGACACCCGGTCGTGCCATGGCATGGCGGCGATCATTGCTCTAATCGATAGTTGATCATTGGTCTAATGTCGTGAATCAAGTTGATCGATGCATTTGCCGGTATGGGCGATCGGTGATAAACCATCGATCGGCTACCGAGACTGACGATCGGTGATGTCGCAATGCGCAGAGCCGCGAGAATGCGTCGACCTCGTTGAGGACTCGGCGGTTGACATCAATCGGTGATGGGTGACATCGGATCGTGATGCGATCTGTTGGATAGTATCCAGCGTGAAGCGGCCGTTATTGGGCAGCGACTACGGCGCGATCGGTGATAGGGTGCCATCGGTCGGATTGATGGCTCTGTCAGCGGGAAGAAACCCTCTTCCTCTATAAAAAGGAAAGGGTTGGGGCTTTGGGGTGTTAATGCTTGAACGCCCAACTACTCCCAAAGTGCCCTAAACGATTTCCCACTCTTCTACTTGCTCTAATCTTCATTCCATTGTAGAAGAGTGATTGCTGTTGTAAAGAGGTTACCTCCACCTAGCTTTGTGCAAAGGAGAGATCTAGTGGATAGATTGCGGAGTGATTCACCGTGGACGAATCGGACCGTGGATTAGCGGCGTAGCGAAATGAACGTTATATCTCCGTGTTTGTATTGTCTTTGTTTTATTTTTATTTGCTTGTCTTAGTTTATTGCTTAAAAAAACGCCTTGCGCTAAGGCACGTTTTTCGTGAGCGAGCAAATCGACATCCAACAGCGGGGGCTATTCACCCCCTCTGGCCGTACGTGCTCGATCCTACATCTAATGGGGTTTGTTTTTATTTTATGTTAGATTTATAAATTCTGTACATGTTATTCATGAGATGAATAAAATAGTGAATAACCATTGGGGCAACACTTCTATGACTTATACGAGCACGTCGGAAGTAATAAAAGTACTGTGGTGGAATGAGTTCAAGGTAACTTATTTAAATCATTTTGTATATGAAATTGCAGTTAATATAATCAATTTAATTTTTCTCTACTGCAGTGGGTATTTACTTGGGAGGAGAGCCAAACACTAGAGATTAGGAGGATTTTTAAGAAAAAGTGTGGCGATCATATGAGAAACATACTCAATCATGCGAAAACTAGAAATAAGAAACCACACTGTATAACCGAGGAAAATTGGAATAAAATTGTTGCACATTGGGGATTTGAGGAAAACAAACGGAGGAGTGAACAGAATAAGAACAATCAACATTGTAATTCTGGAGTTATGTCTGCAACGTATGCAGGAGGATCAATAAATATTGATGAGCATAAACATCGATTGGTGAGTGTTTTCAAATTATAATTTTGTAATCTAATACTCACTAATTTATAAATTTTAACTGTTTAATTTGTTTAGGCCAAGGAGACGGAGACTGAGCCATTATTTATAGACACTTTCACCCGTACATTCCAAAAGAAAGATAAGACATGGAGTGGGGAAAGAGCTAGAACAATGAAGATTTATAATTTTAAAAATTTAATTTCTTATATTAGTATTTAATTTTTTTTCGTTCACAATAGGAGAAATACGATGAACTTTCACAAAGAAATTCGAGTGCAAGTGATGATGCAGTCGAATCTGAGCCTTCTGTTAGCAATATAAATTTATGGCTCGAAGCAATTGGAAGGCCGAAAAGTGGAAGAATAATTGGCCTCGGTTCTTTGAGCCGATCCTATAGAGTCCCTGACGCTTCTTCTTCATCCTCCCCAGTATCAAAAGCACAAGTAATTCAATTAACCAAAGAGGTTAATCATTTGAGGGAGTTACTAGCGCAGAAGGAAACTGAATCGAGAGAAAACGCTCAGAAAGTACAAGACTTAAATGAAAAGATGAATGAATTTCAAAGTCAACAAATGTTTATTATGCAACATCTTCAATTAACGTCTAGTTCAAATCAACTTCCTCCTTCTGGATCTGCTCCTCCTCCTCCTGATCCCTGTCATGGAGACAATGATGATGTATTTTTTGATGATGATGGTGGTTACCTTTGAATGTATTTGTTGTATTTAAATGCTAGCTACTTGACTTATGATATATACGATATTTATGTTTTTGTAAGTTTGTTGTATTTAAATGCTACTTGATGATGATGGTGATGATGGCGGTTAATTACCTTTGAATGTATTTGTTATATATATATTAATTCCGTATTAATGTTTGATGTCTAAATTTGTTAATATTGTTGTGTGTTTGTTGTAAACGGAGAAAAAAGAATAATCTATAAAAAAAAATCCCATATTTGCAACGAAAATACAATTTTCGTTGCAAAAATAGATGCATCAGTCGACTGATACATGAAATACTGTAGCTTCAAAATATATTTTCAACATCAGTCAACTGATAAACATCATTAGTCGACTGATGGTACTGTAGAAGCTTACAGAACGCTGCGTAGCCGACTACTCACTTGGCAGTCGACTGATGAATATGATCAGTCAACTGTCATTACTGTAGCATGTCACAGAACCTTTGGTAGTCGACCGATCAGTTCAACTAGTCGTATATTCAGTTGACTGATATTGAAAAGTTGGCGACGAATCTTTCTTTTCGTCGCCAAATTTGTAACAAAAACTAAATTCGTCGCCAAATTTAATTTTATTCATTGAAATATCTTTCGTCGCCAAATTTGCGATGAAAAATATATTCGTTGCCAAATTTAATTTTATTCGTTGAAGTACATTTGTGAGATTTTTGCGACGAATATATTTTTCATCACATATTTGGCGACGAAAAATATTTTTCGTTGCAAATTTGGCGACGAAAAGTAAAATTCATCGCCAAATTTGACGACCAAAAAAATTATTCGTCGCCATATTTGGCGATGAAAAGAAATATTCATCGCAAAATTTGGCGATGAATCTAGATTTTTGTCACCAAATTTGCGACGAAAAATGTATTTGTCGCCAAATTTGGCGATGAATTTTGCAACGAAAATATTATTCATTGCAATTTGACGATGAATTTTTATTTTTCATTGCAGAATTTGGCGACGAATTATTTGCAACGAAAAAATTTTCGTTGCAAAAAATTTTTACAATGAATTTTTTTTTCTAAAATTCGTTGCAAAATTCGTCGCCAAATTTACTTATTTTTATAGTGATTGATAGTGCACCAAAAGTACTTCTCGATATTAAATCATTAGAAAGAGTCATCATGGAGAGTATACTACATACAAACACAAAACACTTTTGCATTCATACAAAGATATTTAGAGGTGCACATGTTAGAAAAGGCACACCTCCCAAATGTCGAGTCCTTTTGCATAAGAGACGCACCTCTTAATGTCGAGTCCTTTCATTTGCTCATCGACTTAAATAATTGCCAAGTCGAATCCAAATTTGATTGGAGTGACTCGGATTTAGTTTGTCCAGATTCAAATTCTACTTGTTGTGACTTCCAACATAGCTCGACTATTGACTTGACTTGGCCATATGGTCTTGCTTATTTCTACCATATCACAGACATTTTCAGCTAGTCTAGTTAGAGGAGGTGTAAATCTGACTGACTGGACTTGTGTTGAGTCATTATCTTGAAAACTGGAGATAATGTGCAGAGGTGACATTTGCTTTCAGCCAATGAACCATCTCTTCGACGAACACGATGTCAATAAGCCTATGTTAGATAATGCATGTTAAGTCATAAATATCGATGTGGCATGCAATTACACCTGCCGAGGTAATCATGACGATCATGGAGATCAAATCTGATGTGGTAGTCTGAAGATCAGAATCTCTGATCTAATGATTACACGAGATATCCCTCCTTTTTCATTAGACGGTTATAGAAAAATACCCAAAGAGTTACTAGGGGAAGCAGAAACTAATTGTTGATTCAAATAGTGCCTTTATCTTCTTCTCTGAGCATCTGACCTCTGCCCTTCTGAGACTCCGACCATCTCCGATAGCCTATAAGTCTTCCTCCCTAGTTGTCTGCTTCTATTTTTAGTCATGACTGAAACTACCTTTTCATTTTGGTATGAAATTACTCCAACAAGTTACACTAGAGAAGATAGACCAACCATAAGGATGGCATTTGAAATTCCTCTAAATCTTCGAGTATGCATTCCTTGACTAGATCAGCATCTTCATCTTCCACCAACAGATGACTTCACTGCTTTCTTTCACTAGAAATTAGTGGGTGGTCTTCAATTCCCTATTTCATCTTTCTTTAGCGATATATCCAAATATTTTCAGATCCTTTTACAACAACTAACCCATAATTCTTTCCAACTAATGTGTGGAATTGTTATTATCTTTTGCTTTTATCATGCCCATCTAAGTCCAGTAATTTTTCACTATTTCTTTGTCCCCAAGAAGAAAAAAATTGGAGTCTTTTATTTCACAGTGAGAACATCAATTCAGTTTCTAGGTCAATATCCCACATCTCATAAATTTTGGAAGATCCGTTATTTTTATGTTCAACCTATTCCTACCTTTGAGTGGTTGACTAAGTGGTAAATGGATTTACCTCCGCCGCCTAAGTTGGGCAATTATAAAGAGCTTGCTTCATATCAAGAGGTAGCAGATACATTAGTCGACTTCCACTTTGATGTCAACTTATTATTTGAGGAAGATCTACTCTACTACTTCGGACTTAGCCCAATATAAATTGAGTTCAGTGGTCCTCTTAGTAAGGAAATTGAGAACTAGCTTTATCTGAAAATATGAACTGACTTGCTTTTTTTAAAGCTAAAGTTATGTTGAGGGCTTCCTGTAATAAGCATGAAGTGGTCTCGGGAAGTACATCTTGTGCCTTTATCTAATACCCCTGAGGAAGCCCCTACAGCTAAATCAACTAAACTACCTCCTCTATGACTGTCATTAGTGCCAGAGTCATGAATGCTGGCAAGTCTGAATAAGAATTCCAACCTCGCAAGCGAGGTCGGCCACATAAACAACTTGCAGAGTCGAGTTCTTCATATCACCTCCCTAGTCATAAGTTAGAGATACCTTCTTCAGGAGAAGGACCTTAACAAATCCCATCTGAAGGACTTCCTCATCCTGAGCGACATCTTCTCCTCGAGAACCAAGTACAAGCTCATCCACCATTCTAGGAATTACTTCTAGTCATAATCTACCTCATCAACAACGACCACCTCCTCCACATAGCATTCTGGCGAGTATCATGGAGACTAAGGAGGCAGAGCTAAAGGAGAAATCACTTGTAAGCCTATGTAACTTGATGAATATAACTACAATCAAGGTAACCAAAGTAGTTTTTTTCATAATTATCGTGAAATACTGATCTCCATTTATGCTCGCAACTTCTTGCTCAACAATGAGAGATGACAGCTCAACTTCCTTGCTTGGTCGAGACATACCAAGCCATGCGAGCTCAAGTTGCTGAGTGCACGACTTAGATTTAGAATAAAGAGAAGGAGCTAGAGTTAGCCTAGGCAGATCAGTTGTTCATCAAGCTAGGGCTCTAAAACATGAGATTTAGTTGGTAGATCTTCAAATTAAGCTCCAAGAATCATAGTGACTTCGACTGAGTCTAGAGACACGAGAAGCAGAAGAAATAAAGTGTCACAAGCATTTGGCTGTCGAAGTGGAGATACTTAAAGAGGAGCTAGCCAACTATAGGGCTGGAGAAGAAGGTCGGCGGACTAATAGGAAGAAATCCTTCCTGTCCCCCCCCCCCCCCCCCGAATTCTATGATATACTCAGAGATCGCATCATGAAGATGCTCAAGGTCGACTTCAAAGATCAATACATCAATTTCAAGAAGTCTGGCATCCTCCAAAGGGGACATCCTTAGAGTTTTTGGATCTTCAGAAGGTTCTTAACGAGATCCCCGATGATGAACTTGACAACTAGTGTTTTGACTTTTAGTAATGAACATTTTCTGGATATGAATTAGTACCTTTTTACACGAAGTAAACTGTCCTTTGTTTGAGATGCTCGTTCCCAAAGTTGGTTTAAGATAAGGAATTCTTGCGGATGAACTCATAGGTCTAAGACCAGAAAGAGTTAGTTACCGATAGATGCCTCGATCTGAGACCAGAGGGAATATGTCGATGTACACCTTGGTCTGAGACTAGAGAAAATTTACAAATAGATGCCTCGGTCTGATACCAGAGGAAATTTGACGATGTACATCTCAGTCCAAAACCAGAAGGAATTGTTGATAGATGCCTCAGTCCAAGACCAAAGGAAATTTATTGATGGATGTCTCAGTTTGAGACTAGAGGGAAATATTTTATTGAAGGAAGTCTCGATCCGAGACCAGAGGGAATTGTTGAAGGATGCCTCGGTCTGATACCAAAGGGAAATATCAATTGACACCTCGCTCTGAGACTAGAGGGAATATTGATGGATGCCTCAGTAATATTGATGGATGTCTTAGTCCAAGACCAAAGGAAATTTTCCAAAGGATGCCTCAGTCAGAAACGAGAGAAAAATAACCAAAATTTTTGAAGAAAAGGAAAACTTTGTTAAATTTATTGAAAAAATATTGTTACCAACTTGTGGATAGATTTATACATTTATAAATGTGATGCATTCCAAGGTCGCACGAGCTCAGTCCTTCTAATTTTCCTTGAATCAACCCATACCATCCTCACATAACATGTCCTTGCAGCTATTTGATCTCTTGTAACTTCACCGTTCTAATCACCAACGAGAAATTTTATTTTCTAGTGATAAGTATACGGTATTGCTTGGAACAAACTCATGGCTAGTCTTCCCAATATAACATTATATGATGAAGAGTCATCAACCACCGTAAAGATAGTGGTCCATGTTCATTGAGCAGGTTCTTCTCCCAAGGATAATGGAAGACTGATTTGTCCAAGAGGTTGTACTTCATATCTATAAAATTGAATAGAGAAATCTACATGAGTCGGAGATCTACACGGTTGATTTGTATTTGGTCAAAAGCATCTTTGAATAAAACATTAATCGAACTTCCCATCGGTATTTCCCCCTGAAATCATATTTATCATACCTCGATGAGGAATGCTCTTTATAGAAGCTTCTCTGTCTGAAGATTGCCTTAGCATCTTTGTTGGCCTTTCATCGAGCCGAGGTTGATTGATTTGGGATCGATTTGAAGGTTTAGGTATGTCATTGATGTACTTCTATTGATGATGTTGCATGGCCTGGTAAATCTTCTCAGTGACCCGATGACATTCATTGGTGGAATGACTATAGATTTGATGAAAAACACAAAAGAGTGAAAATTTTTCCATAGGTGATTTCTTCCTACTTGGATTTTGAAATGACTTGGGGACTTCTTCTAATGCTTAAGCAATTTTTCCTCCAACCCTCCTTGGGGTATAATTGGAAATTACTCAGGGTTCTTTGTTCCTAGGAGGAGGGAATACTTTTCTTTCCTATCGAGTAGAAGAAGATCTTGCTACACCTTCATCTTCTTTCCGAGCTCGTTGAGCCTCCTCTAGATTGATATATTTTTTTGCTCTTCCCAGAAGGTTATCTGTTAAATACTGAAATTTAAAATACTAAATTAAATGGTCAAAATTTAGGAAAAAAATCATAGGAATTATTTTCGAGATTTTTGAAGAATTTTAAAAAAATTTCCAGAATTTTTCTGGAATTAAACGGGGCTTGTACGAGATATTTATGGGGATAAGAAAAATAGACTTTTAAAGGGTCTGTTTAAATTATTTAATAGTTTAATTAACCTAAGTTATAAACCTAGGTTTTCTATTCCTATTTCCCCAATTTCCTTCTCACGCGCAGCCGTAATTTCTTCTTCCTTTGCCATTCTCGCGCGACCTTTTCTTTCTCTTCCGCGCCGCACCGCAACCTACTGTCCTGATCGTTTCTCCGCCACTTCCCTTAATGGCCGAGCGTTCAACCGTTCGTTCCATTGGGCGATCGTCGGCTCCTTTTCTCCCTCATGCGCGGCGACTCCTTTTCCTCACTGTGTACGCCTCTCATCTTCTCTGCTCTTTCGAAAACCACTACTGTCGAGCTTCTTCTTTTCCTCTCGGCCCTTCTTCTTCTATGCAAGCGGCAACATCTTCTCCAGGTCCTCGTTGAAGCTCATAGACGCGCCGACGGTGAGGGTGCGCACGGCTAGGAGTCTGCATCAACGATAGCTTCACCCTGATCTGTTCGGGAGCCATGAGTTCTGTCGGAGCAAGGGTTTCAGCTGGCGAATAGAGGAGATTTGGATAGTGAGTAGAGCCATCGTGTGGGGGATTTCACTGTCGGTGGTCGTTGGAGCTAGGTAAGATCCTGTTTTGTCTTACCTTGGACGAGATTTAGGTGTTTGATGTTGTTTCTCCTTCGTTGAATTGAAGCTGTAATTTGGGCAGAATCGGTGGACAGAGTAGCTCGGGGAAGGGGGTTGTTTTCTCCGATTTGTGCCGGAGGTTGGTGAGGGTTGTGTCGGGAGGTTCCAACCGCTGGTAAGCGTGATTTAACCTATGTGTTGTAGAAGATCATTAGAACGCTAGAGGGGGGGTGAATAGCGGTGTGCTTGTACGTCGATGGAATTCTTTCGCGTGTTCGTCAACAAACTTCGTTAGCGCAGAGAAATATAGATAATAATAACAATAACGAAATATACAAACACAACGAACACAAGAATATAACATGGTTCAGAACCGAACGGTTCATACTCCACGGATCGAGCTATAAAGAGCTCTAGTGATGCACACACTATCACTAATTACAAATAACTCCTTCTCGACACAAGTCGGAGGTGGAGAAACCCCTTACAATTGATTACAACAATAATCAAAATGCTATAAGAAAATACAACATGAAATACAAAAGAAAAGTAAAGAAAACTTTACAACACTTTGCTTTTGAATGCTTGCTTGCTAGGTTGATTGAGTAGCACTTGGAGACCCTGAATTGCAGCAGCAACTCGCCCCAAAACACCTCAAAGAACCTTAGCATTTTTCTCCTCCACGAGTTCCTTTTAAAGCTTCTACCTGTGCTGGAAAATGCCGATTAGTCGACTGCTCGGGACCATCAGTCGACTGATGCCACTATTGTCGTGAGATAACGACTAGATTCACGCTGAAAAATCTAACGGATCCATCATCAGTCGATTGATTATGACCATCACGATCGATCACATCACCGATCGGCGACACAATGGCCGAGTGAGACTCCATTCTGCTCTACCGAGCACCGGGCCGATGACACGATCACATGATCGATCAATGATCGCTTGACGCAATAAACATGAGGTTTTAACCCAAGTATGGTTCCCCCATACTTGCTAGACCACCCTTAGCCTAGACCTAAGCCTTCTAGCCACCTCCATCATCCTCACGCCTCTCGGATCCCTCCAAGTCATCCATGATTTGTTCATCCATCGCGCTAGCCTTCAGGTTCTTCCATTGGCTATGTCATGCTAACAGTGTCTACACTGCCAAAGCACATTGGACTTACGCCGCCAAGACTCCTCTTGGACTTTATGCCGCAACCATTGGACTTATGCTACCAAGATTCCCGCTTGGACTTTACGCCGCCAATATCAAACCCCTTGGACTTCTCAAATGTCAAGACTCAAGCTTGGACTTTCCTTGTCAACCCATGTTGGACTTTCCATTGCCAAGACCCATGCTTGGACTTTCCCAAATGCCAAGTGTCCCACTTGGACTTTTCATGCCAAGTACCCATCACTTGGACTTTCCCATGACAATTAAATTGTCATATGTTTTTGTCGAACATCAAAATATCTCTCGAGCCAAACTTGAGTCCTGGTCAATCGTGACCTGGGCCGATTGCACCAACAATCTCCCCTTTTTTGATGTTTGACAAAAACCAAAACAAACCATTGAGTTAGACCATCTAACTCAAACCAATCATCCCCATCAATTTTCTCAATTGATGTCATTCTCTCAATAAGTTCTCTCCCAAAACATTCTCCCCCTTTTTGACTAACATCAAAAAGGTTATCTCTCCAAGGAGGTCAATGTCTCATGTCCCAATGAGATCTTACAATCTCCCCCTTGGTCCAAACATACCTAGGATGCCTACCATCTTCCTAGTGATAAGTCCCATATCACTCAAGAGAGGCAATCCTATATACTCTCTCAATTTCCAAATTGGGTATCTTAAAATCTCATATTTCCTTCCCATGAGGAAAAATATCATCCATCATCCCATGATGGATACCTCCCTCTAAAGGCTTGCTCCCCCTTGACCATTCACCAACAATGTCCTTGGGAAGTCCCTAAGCCAATAGGAACTCTAAACCATAAAAAATAAGATTAGAAATTCAACATTGAACTTTCCAACACCTCTCCTAATCCATATCCAATGGATTTTCACCCTTTATAATGTTTCCCAAAGCATATCCTAGGGTTAGGAGTGGTTAGGGACCTTTACTATAGCTGAAATTGGGCTAACAAACCTTGTTTTCCCGAAATCAGATTGATAAATAACTCTTCATTTACTACCGATCAGCCACCAGTATACTGATCGATAATCAAATATCAGAATTTCAATTATTAGAAACGAAATTTAGAAAATCATAAATAATTATACATAATTCGAAAAATCATGAAATTTCATACGTATAATACTTATGACCAATACAATGGGTGAAAAATAATAGAAAAATATTTTACTCATAAGATAGTAAAATTGATACAAAATCCAAAAGTGAATAAAAACTTCAAAGTTTTAGCTCACTTTATATCAATCTCATCAATGGTGATTGCTATCAAAAGATAGACTTCACCAAGATTTTTCAAAAGGATTTTAAAATGTTTTCAAAATCTTACTTTGGATCATATTTTTTGGGCTCAATGTACATGACTTGTACACAAGCTTTCCCAATGATCCACCAATGAAATTAGATGAGTTTTAGTTCATCTAGATGCAAAAACTATGCACTTTGAACTTAACTCATATCCTAGCATCTCACATGTATCTAGGGTATATAAATACACATACATGTCAATGTGATGTGAGATGTGGGTTTTGTTCATCTTAATCTAGGGTTTCTTGCATTCTCTAAGGCAACACTACTTGATTCCCTTATACATGGGACTCCAAGTCATGTCAAAGTCCTTAAATCAATTTTCATCAAATTTAAATGCATGAATGATTATGGCATTAATGATGGCATAATAAAACATGGCCAATGATCATGATGTCATGACATATGATATATTCTAAAAACACATGACATTTAACCTAATCCTAAACATGAACATGACATTTTAAATGATTAAAAATAAGCATGATGTCATGACATGTTTTATGGCAAACAAAGCATGTCATATAAAATATATAGATATAATAATACCTAAATTTTAATATTAATTGCCATTTGATATAATTAAGTATATTTTGCCATAATACTACTTTTCTCCCTAGTGTGCCAAAAACCCAAAATGACACACTATGACTCTAATCCTAAATTGTGCCAATTTAATTGATTTTTCATAATTCCAAAACTATATTGGCACATCCTAAAATCTTTTAGAATCATAATATCAAGTCTATTTTCAAGGTATCCATAACCTTGAAAATATCCTAAAGTGCCACCTTTACCATGGTTGAGTTAACTATCCATCCAATTAAGGTTGGCACACCCTAAACTCATCTAGCATGAGTCAATCACGCTCTTAGGAACCAAAAACTTATTTGAGCTCATAGGGTTTACTAGGTATTCCTTAGGGATAACCTCCCTAGATACCTTCCTAATGACCCTCCTAGGCTTGGTAGCCTTGGTCATTTGGGTCTTGCCTAGGTTGACTCTAGGGGTGACTCCCCTTGCAACCTTCTTAGTGGCTTCCTTAGGTTTCCTTGAAACCCTAGCCACTAGGCACACACTATGGTCAACTCTAGGGATGACTTCCCTATTGACCTTGGTCTTCCTAGACCTAATTTGTGTTCCATAATCAAATGGAACACTATGATAAGCCACCTTAGGCTTAGGTTTGTGACCCAAATCCTTCTTGCCCTTAGTTGACTTTTCTCTCTTTGGCCCTAGGTGTTGACTTTGAGTCCTAGACCCTTGACTTGGACTATTTAACCCTTGAAATTGATTTTGCATCTTCTTGAGGGTCTTTTCTAATTTCTCAAGCCTTGATCTCAAGGCTTGATTTTCAATCTCTAATTGCCCAATTTTAGAATTTTGATTTGGTCTTTGGGCATTGTCCTTTCTAGGCATATGCCTAGTCCATTTGGGATTAAGACCTAGGTGCTCTTGTATTTTCCTAATAGATTCCCTAGGTAAGGTTTTTCTAGGGATATTAGTCCCAAATTTCTCCTTATTTCCTAAGTGGACACTTTTAGCTCCTAAACAAAAGTATTTATCTCTAGCATGCTTTTCATGATGAATTGTAGGAGAATTAAAATCCCTAGCATGCTTTTGACTTTTAACTAAAGAAAGAGCATTATTAACATATACCTTAGGGTTAGCCTTAGCCCCCCCTACTTGTGACGCTCCATTTTGCCTCTTCTTTTCCCCCTTCGAGCATTGATTCCGGTAATGTCCCGATTGTCGGCATTTGAAGCAAATGACTTGCTCCTTGCTTTTAGTTGTTGGGGGACCGACATCCTTTGACTTTTGTTGACTTTTAGGCACCGGAGGAGCTTTATTTACTTTCTTTGGGAACTTGCTCTTGTAGTGCCTGACTTCCCTTCACTCAAAACATATGATATGATTTTTATTACAAATTGATATGTTTGAGTTACCTAGGGTCGTGGTGGAAGCTTGAGCTTGCTCTTCTTCTTGATCGGAAGTAGAAGCTTCTTCTTGACTTTGCTCTTGCTCCAGAGTGGATGGTCTAACTTCCTCCCCCTCAATCCTAGAGGTGGATGCTTTTTCCACTTCTTCCACCGATTCGGAGGTTGACTCCCTATCAACTTCTGAATCCTCACTTGCTTGTGAGGATGAGCTCTCTTCCTCCTCTTCCTTTTCTTCTTGAATTGAGTGCTCTTCATGGAATTTTGCCATTTTTTCCCATAGCTCCTTGGCGTCCAAATATTCACCTAGCCTAAACAAAACATCATTAGGTATCAAATCTTCTAAAAGTTTTGTTACCTTGGCTTCGGTCTTGAATTTTAGCCTTTGCTCTTGGGTCCATTTCTTTAACTTGAGGACTTCTCCTTTCTTGTCCCTAGGAGGTTCAAAGCCTTCTACAAGAATGAACCAATCCTCTATGTCCATCATCAAGAATGTCTCCATTCTTACTCTCCACGTCGGAAAATCTTCTCGGTCGTATGGTGGTGGAGTGTTGATGTCCCATCCAAGCTTGTCTTGGAATTCCATCTTGACCCTCTAGTGTGCTCCCTTTGTTGTTAAACTTAGAAGAGCGGCCTCGCTCTGATACCACTTATAGGAGATCGTTGGAACGCTAGAGGGGGGTGAATAACGGTGTGCTCGTACGTCGATGGAATTCTTTCGCGTGTTTGTCTACAAACTTCATTAGAGCAGTGGAATATAGATAATAATAACAATAACGAAATAGACAAACACAACGAACACAAGAATATAACGTGGAACCGAACGGTTCATACTCCACGGATCGAGCTCTAAAGAGCTCAAGTGATGCACACGCTATCACTAATCACAAATAACTCCTTCTTGACACAAGTCGGAGGTGGAGAAACCCCTTACAATTGATTACAACAATAATTAAAATGCTACAAGCAAATACAACATGAAATACAAAAGACAAGTAAAGAAAACTTTACAACACTTTACTTTTGAATGCTTGTTTGCTAGGTTGATCGAGTAGCACTTGGACACCCTGAATTTCAGCAGCAACTCACCCCAAAACACCTCAAAGAACCTTAGCATTTTCCTCCTCCATGAGCTCCTTTTAAAGCTTCTACCTGTGTTGGAAAATGCCGATCAGTCGACTAATGCCACTGTTGTCGTGAGACAATAGCTAGATTCACGCTAGAAAAATCCAACGGATCCATCATCAGTCGACTGATTATGACCATCAGTCGACTGATCAAGCCATCACTCGATCACGACCGCATGGCCGAGTGAGACTCCATTCTCGCGGCTAAAACCGAGCACCACCGACTCGATCACACAATTAGTCGATCGCTGATGATCACGACCGCCCATCTCCGGCAAATGATCGTTAGGCCAATTCCACAAATAAACCCTAATTGATCTGATCACATGACACCAACATGAGGTTTTGACCCAAGTATGGTTCCCCCATACTTGCTAGACCACCCTTAGCCTAGACCTAAGCCTTCTAGCAACCTCCATCAGCCTCACGCCTCTCGGATCCCTCCAAGTCATCCATGACTTGTTCATCCATCGCGCTAGCCTTCAGGTGCTTCCATTGACTATGTCATGCTAACGGTGTCTACACAACCAAGGCACATTGGACTTACACCGCCAAGACTCCGCTTGGACTTTATGCGGCCAACCATTGGACTTATGCTTCCAAGACTCCCGCTTGGAATTTACTCCGCCAATATCAAACCCCTTGGACTTCTCAAATGCCAAGACTCAAGCTTGGACTTTCCTTGTCAACCCATGTTGGACTTTCCATTGCCAAGACCCATGCTTGGACTTTCCCAAATGCCAAGTGTCCCACTTGGACTTTTCATGTCAAGTACCCATGACTTGGACTTTCCCATGATAATTACATTGTCATATGTTTTTGTCGAACATCAAAACATCTCTCGAGTCAAACTCGAGTCCTGGTCAATCGTCACCTGGGCCGATTACACCAACATGTGTTTCATCTATCAATTTTTGTATGTGGTCATTGTGTTGGTCGTTGGGTTTATGTTGATGGATGTGTCAGCTGTGATTGGAGTTTTGAATGGCTGGGACAGCTATGTTGGATGTGAGTGAGAGGAGGGGACTCAGTTGGGTTGTGCTATGAAGTAGTAGCTTTGTTTGGGCTACGAATAGAGATGTGTATTAGTGTGAATATGGATTAGATTTATAACTAATTTTGTTGGTGATGCTATTACATCAGATTAGGTGTAAAAGGTTAAATCCTCATAAGATTAGCTTAGTTAAGTTGGATATAGATTGATCTTTATTATAGGCTATATGGGATTAAAGAAAGGGATAGATCGGTTAAGTGGATAGCTTAATCCATTAGGTTTTGATCTTAATACTAGAGTTGGCAATATAATCTGATTATATTTGCAATATACAGGTTTTGGTCACGAGACAAGTTCACGGGCGTAAAGACAGTTGGTATTCTTCTTAACAGACAGGTATCTTTGACTTATCTTCTTTTAGAGCTCTGTCATGGCTCCACGGTGGTCGCCAGTTATTGGTATCATGACGCGTGGTAGCGCATGTGATCCCTCCTTTGTCGTGAGACGAGGTGATATCCTCCATATACATACATGGGGTAGGAGGTTGATACTCCGCCAGCATCCTGTCCACTTGGTCACATAGATGTAGTGATGGCAGAGTGCACAGTTGTCACAACCCTACCCACTTGGCCAAGACACATGACATGTCGCTGGCTTGATCAAGGCGTGGGTGACACAAGTCATTGCATCATATGCATTGCTTGTTGCACTATTGGTTATTGTATATGATTGTCATGCATATACAGGAGGTATTATGTAGTTTGTTTTGGTGATTCGACATTTGCTTGTATGGATGTATCTTATGTCAGCTTAAGTGATTTTGGTATGTACATTTTTAGGTATGTATATGTATTGTTTTGTTTATTGTCGAAAAACTATACCAGTATAATTATTAATGCTACTTATGGCTTACTATGCATGACTATTAGATATCCGCTGAGTTTTACTCACTTCGTTGACATCTATTTTATTTCAGGATGAAGCCTTCCGGAGGGTCCAGTTGCCAATCCCCTAATCTGATGACTCCATTATTTTGTTTTTAGGCTTCCACATTTTTATTTCTAGTACTCTATGTTTTAAACTTGTAGTACTTTATACTCGTGATTGTCTTGGTGGTATTTGATTATGACCTTATGGACTTTTTGTTGGATTTGTTTTGGTTATGTGTGTGGTTGTGTATTCCTGCTCAAATGGCAGAAGAGGTGAGTCTAATAGTTTTAGGCTTCGTATGTACTTTGAGTTGTGGGCGTAAGGCCCATATATTATTTGCATTGTGTTTTTATGTTCCGACCATGTTGGCCGATGTATAGTGGGTCGTGTGAGCCTTGTATATAGGTTTCAATTATCCGCAGTACAGGAAAGGTTTTGTCCAATTTTCGGATAAGTACCCCCTCTCAGGGTATGACAATTTATTTGGTATCAGAGCCTAGGTTTTGAGTTCCTAAGGGATTTTTTTGGGGTTTCGGAGTTCGCCACGTTTGGCAGGTCAACTTGTGCATTTTCAGATTTTTTTTATGGATTTCCATCGATTTGGAGTGTCGGACATTTTGGAGTCATATTTCGACAAGATCGTATTGGGGACTTGGCGGCGATAAGACATCTCCAGATGACTAACAGGTGAAATTATTGATTTTCTATCTGTAGCAATACTTGGGTAATAATTTAGTAGATATGAAGCAAGGTGGGCATGCTCTCGCGCCGAGGCATGGTGCAGGGCAACCACGCAAGAGGACATTGAGATCTACTCAATTGCCAGAAAGGTCTACGGAGAATGAGCCTGTCGATCAGGGTCAGACTTCACATGGTGTCGCGGGTGTATTGGGCCCTCAGTCCCCGATGGTTCCTCCTCCAGAGATACCTACTCCCGTTGATATGTTAGTTGACACTGGTAGTTCACATTCATTTATTTCTCGGGCATTCCTGAGAGAGATTGGTATGTTGGTGCAATTAGCCCAGGTCACGATTGACTGGACTCGAGTTTGACTCGAGAAATGTTTTGATGTTCGACAAAAACATATGACAATGTGATTGTCATGGTAAAGACCAAGTAATGGGTACTTGGCATGGAAAGTCAAGTGAGACACTTGGCATTGGGAAGGTCCAAGTCTTGAGTACTTGGCATGTAAAGTCCAAGCATGGGTCTTGGCAAGGAAAAGTCCAACATAGGTTGGCAAGGAAAAGTCTAAGCATGGCTCTTGGCATGGAAAGTCCAACATGGGTTGGCAAGTAAAGTCCAAGGGTGTAGTCTTGGCCACGTAAGTCCAAGGGTGTAGTCTTGGCGGTGAAAGTCCAAGTCATGGGTACTTGGCATTTGGAAAGTCCAAGGGGTTTGATATTGGCGATGTAAAGTCTAAGGGTGGAGTTTTGGCAGCATAAGACCAATGGTTGGCGGCGTAAAGTCCAAGCAGAGTCTTGACAGCATAAGTCCAATGTGCCTTGGCGATGTAAACACCGTTAGCATGATAATAGCCGATGGAAGCACCTGAAGGCTAGCATATGGATGAACAAGTCATGGATGACTTGGAGGGATCCGATAGGCCTGAGGCTGATGGAGGTGGCTAGAAGGCTTAGGTCTAGGCTAAGGGTGGTCTAGCAAGTATGGGGGCACCATACTTGGGTTAAAACCTCATGTTTGAGGTGTATCAGTCGACTGGGACCATGGGTTAGTTGACTGGTGGGAGTCAACTAGGGTTTGACTACCGGGAGTGCCTCCGATCGAGCCAGGTGGGCGATCGCTTGCTTCGAGCGATTGGCGATATGGTGATCACCGATCGATGCTCGTGATCTCGCATAGAAGGTTTTCGGTCGAGTGGTCGGCCCAACACTCGATCGATTGAGACATCGATCGATGGGCATGATCAATCAAGTGATGGAGTATCCGCTGAACTTATCCGACAGGCGTGTTTATGCGTTGTGAGACAACGGCTACGAATCTGATGGTCCAATGGAGCTCGTGGAGGAAGGATTTGGCATCGGTTCTTGAGGAGTTTTGGGTCGATTTGTTGCTGCAAATCAGGGTCTCCAAGTGCAATTCAAGAAACCACAAAGCAAGCATCCAAGTTCACAATTGTAAAGTGTTTCTTTACTTGTATTTGTGCAGTTTACTTGTATTTGCTTGTATTCTTATTGTATTACTTTTGTAATCATTGTAAGAGGTTTCTCCACCTCCGGATTATTCCGAGAAGGAGTTATTTGAGTAGTGGTGTGTGATTGACATCACTAGGGCTCTTACGAGCCCAATCTATGGAGTAGGAACCATTCGGTTTCGAACCACATTATATTTTGTGTTGTGGATCGTGTTTGTGTGTTTGCATTATATTATTTCTATTTCCACTATGTACTAATCAATTTGTATCAAGCACGATCAATTTCCTCCATCAAACGATGAACGAGCTATTCACCCCCCCCCCCTCTAGCGGTCACGAGATCCCCTACAATTGGTATAAGAGCTAGGAGCTCTTCTGCAGACTAACACCCGGGAGAAAAACTGTCAGAGGAAGAAAGATGGAATTTTAAGAACAAGGATGGGACATCAACACGCCGATCCCATATACCTTCTATGGACAAGAAGGGTTTAGACAATGGAAGGCGAGGATTGAAGATTTTATGATGATGATAGACTTAGATGATTGGGCCACTTTGATGGAAGGGTTCCAATTTCCAAGAGGGCCTAAGGGAGGGTTCCTCAAAATGAAGAAGTGGATCGAAGAACAACTCCAAGGATTCGAAAGGAGTAATAAGGTAATCAAATTTTTGAGTGATTTAATTTCTAACGACATTGTGTCCAAATTAGGAGAATATAAGGATGCAAAGGAATTTTGGAGCGAATTGGCCAAGCTCCATGAGAACCCTCAACCGGTCCAAGAGCCCGAAGAAGAAGAATCCTCATCCTCACAAGCAAGTGAGGATTCGGAAGTTGAGGAGGAGTCAACTTCCGGATCAGTGGAAGAGGAGGTAGAAAAAGTAGGAGAAGCCTCCACCTCTAGGATTGAGGGGGAGGAGAGGATTTCCACTCCAGAGCATCAAGAAGAAGCCTCTACATCCGATCAAGATGAAGAAGCTCAAAATCCGATCGCCATTGACCTAGGTAACTCAAGTTTTTCGGTTAATATTAAAAATCATATTATATTCTTTGAGTGTAGGGAAGTAGGACATTACAAGAGTAAATGTCCTAAAAGAGTCAAAAAAACTCCTCCGGCACCAAAAGTCAATGAAAAAGTTAAGGATGTTGATGCCCCCACTAGAAGAAGCAAGGAGCACATCACTTGTTTCAAATGCAACCAAAAAGGGCATTTTAGGAGTCAATGCCCTAGGGGGAAGAAGAAGGTCCAAGAGGAAGCATCACAAGTAGGGGGAGCCTTGAAAGCTAACCCTAAGGTAAAATTTATTAATGCACATTCTTTAAGTTATAGACAAAAGCATGCTAGAAATAATTTTAGCAATATTGCAATTTATCATAAAGAGCATGCTAGAAATAGGGAGTATTGTTTAGGAGCTAAGAATGTCAACCTTAGGAATAAGGAGAAATTTGGGACTAATGTCCCTAAAAATATTTTATCTAAGGAAAGTATTAGGAAAATTGAGGGTCATCTAGGCCTTAATCCAAAGAATTCTAGACATATGCCTAGGAAGGGCAAAATTGATCAAATAAACAATGAGCCCACCAAATTAAAGAAATTGGAGTTGGAGAACCAAGCCTTGAGGTCAAGGCTTGAGAAACTAGAAAAGACTCTTAGGATTATGCAAAATCAAATTAAAGGGTCAAATGGTCAAACTCTAGGATCTAGAAGTCAAAACCTAGGATTTAGGAAGCAAGAGTCAACCAAGGGAAAGCCTAAGCCCAAAAAGACCTATCACAATGTTCCATTTGATTATGAAACTCAAACTAGGTCTAGGAAGATCAAGGTTACTAGGGAAGTCATCCCTAAGGGTAACCAAGGTATGTGCCTAGTGGCTAGGGTTTCAAGGAAACCTAGGGAGGTCACTAAGAAGGTTACAAGGGGAGTCACCCCTAGAGTTAACCTAGGCAAGACCCAAATGACCAAGGCTACCAAGTCTAGGAGGGTATCTAGGGAGGTTATGCCTAAGGAATACCTAATTAGCCCAAGGAGCTCAAATAGGTTTTGGGTTCCTAAGAGCGTGATCAATTCATGCTAGATGGGTTTAGGTGTGCCAACTTTGAATGGATGGGTAGTTAACCTAACTATAGTAAAGGTGACACTTTAGGTCATTTTCAAGGTTATGGGTACCTTGGAAATGTGATTTGAATTATGATCCTAAAAGAGTTTAGGATATGCCAATATATTTTTAGGATTATGAAAAATCAATTAAATTGACACAATTTAGGTTTAGAGGTCTTTGTGTGTCATTTTGGGTTTTGGCACACTTGGGAGACTTTTGGTATTATGGAAAAATGTACTTAAGTATAACGAATGACAATTAATATTAAAATTTAGGTATTATTATACCTATACATTTTACTTGTCATACTTTGTTTGCCATATAACATGCCATGACATCATATCTACTTTTTATCATTTAATATGTCAAGATCATGCTTAGGATTAAGGTTAAATATCATGTATATTTAGATTATATCATATGTCATGACATCATGATAATTGGTCATGTTTACTTATGCTATCATTTATGCCATGATCATTCATACATTAATTAAAATTGATTTAAGGACAAGTGACATGACTTGAAGTCTCATGTATAAAGGAATCAAGTAGTGTTGCCTTAGAAAAATACATGAGGCCTTAGTTTAAGATGAACCAAAATCTACATCTCACATTACATTGACATGTATGTGTATTGATACACTCTAGATACATGTGAGATGCTAGGATATGAGTTAAGTTCAAGGTGCATAGTTTTTGCATCTAGATGAATCCAAACTCATCTTATATTAGTTGTGGATCATTGGGAAAGCTTATGTTCAAGCTATGTACATTAAACCCAAGGAACATGATCCAATATATGTTTTCAAAAATATTTTAAAATCATTTTAGAAAACCTTGGTAAAGTCTATCTTTTGATAGCAATCACCATTGATGAAGTTGATACAAAGTGAGCTCAAATATTCACTACAAAAATACATGAATTTAGCAACGAAATTTAGCGATGATAATAATTTGTTGCAAATCTGCAACAAATTTTGTGACAAATTCCAAAATTCGTCGCAAATTTGTAATGAAATTTGCAACAAAATTTTTTTTATTGCAAACTTATTTACATTTCCAACAAATTTATTTTCGTCGCAAATATCGTCGCAAATTTGAGACGAAAATGATATTTCGTCGCAAATTTATGATGAAATATCAAATTTGTTGGAAAAGTTTGCAACGAATCCAGGATTCGTTGCAAAATTTGCGATAAATTTAGGAACGAAAGATTTTCATCGGAAAATTTTAATTATTTGGAAAAAATAACGGCAGAATAACTTTGCGATGAATTTTATATTCATCACTAATTTAGCAACGATTTTTATTTTCGTCGCTAATTTTGCGATGAAAAATAAAATTCGTCGCAAAATATTGCGACGAAATATGAATTCGTCGCTAAATCTGCAACGATTTAATAATTCATTGCAAATTTTTGCAACGAATATTAAATTAGTCGCAAAATTAGCGACGAATATTTGATTTGTCGCCAAATTCCTAATTATCAATATCCCCTCACTTTCCCTTTCTCATTTCCGCCGATCCGATCCCTCCGAAATCCCTTTCGGTACGCATCTCTTCCCTTTCCCCGCTCTTTCGGCCGAAGAAGATCCGGCGTCCACGCTCCGGCAAGCCTTTCTCCTCGCTTCCTTCGCCGCGCGAGCTCGCGCGCCGCCAAGCTCGCCGCGTCCTACCGCGAGAGGAGGCGCCGCGAGCTCGCGACGGCCGACACGAGCTCGCGTTCTCGCCGCTGGCGAGGAGGCGATCGCGAGCTCGCTACGCCTCCGCGAGCACGATCGTGACCACGATCGTGCTCACAATGGGTGGTCACGAGCACACGTCCCGCCGCGCGGCCGCGAGCTCGCCGCGTGAGCACGCTGTCATGCTCGCGGCCGATCACGCGAGCTCGCCGGGCCGCTGCGTGCTCACGCGGTAGTGCTACCGCGAGCACGCGGCACATGCTGCCGCAAGAATGCGATGCGTGCTCGCGGTCGGCAGTCAGCCCTGTCATGCGTCGGTGGTGCGATAGTAACACGCGCGCGTGGCGTGGTCGTCAGAGATTTAGCGATCGGTGCACGCCACCACGCGCGGCATGGTGCCTGGTGGCACGACCGACGGCACGTACCGGCCGATGGCATGGCGACGGTGACACGGCGCGATGCCACTGTGGGGTGGCACAACGCGGTGGCACAGCGCGGTGGCACGGCGCGATGCACGTCGTGGTGAACGACACGGCGTGATGGCACGACACGGTGGCACGGTGGCAGTGGCACGGCGTCGATGGCACGGCGCGGTGGCACGGCATCGGTGGCGCGACAGTCACGCACGAAGGGGCGACCGTACGACAGGGATGCCCCTGCCTCGTCCTTTGTGCGGCAGGGGTGATGGTCCTACCGCGTTGGTGCCCTCTACCGCGTCATTCGCGTGGCTCTGTCACGTCGATCCTTCTGCATCATTTGCGCAGTTAGGATCGACGATTTTATCGTACTGATGGTCTGGCTAGGTTGTTCACCCAGCTAGGACGTTGTTCTAGGCACGTGGGTAGTTCATCATCGTCCCTGGATCGACGCAACTATTGTGTTGACTTTAGATCACGCACAAAATATCAACATGTTATTTCAATTAAATTTTGTAATATAAATAAAAAATTAATGTTTTATTTTCCATCGGTTTATCGTATTTCCATTTTTCAGGTGATCCGCGAGTTTGTAAAGTCTTCTGCTGGGAGCTCATCCATTCCTTCCATAGAGCAGGTATATTATATATTCTAAAATTTATAACATTATTATTTTATACTGCATATAATTAATGTTTAATTTTTTGTATTTCTTCTCCGAAGATTTTATTATTATTATTTTTTCTTTTATGTTACTTTTTGTAGGGTTCAAATTTTATGATAAGTACCTATGTTGATCCATATATTTACAGGATATCATCAGTCTTTGAGAAGATGACCAGCAGTTTCTTATAACTTACAATTTTTTTCTTCGTTTGATTTGTATCGCTATCTATATGTGGTATCTTAATTTCTCCGGTCGAATTCTCGGCTTCAACTTTCCTCTGACTTAGACTTGGAATCATATCTAGTAACATGGCATGAAGAGGATCTGTCAAAATTGTTCTAACTTCTTATGTCGTCCAGGACATAAGAGTCACTTTAGGACTACACAAGAAGTTAGAACAATTTTGGTAGATTCTTTTCGTGTCATGTTACTAGATATGATTCCGAGTCTAAGCCAGAGGAAAGTTGAAGCTGAGATTTCGACCGAAGAAGTTAAGATACCACATATAGATAGGTAGGGATGCAAATCGAGCGAAGAAAAAAATTGTAAGTTATAAGATGTCAGAGAATTTTTTTGATATATTGGTAGATTATTTCGGCGTCTAGTATTGCAGATAAAATATGGTAAGTTTTTCCATATTATTCATTATACATTCAATGAATATGTGAATCTTTTTTACTTTATTATTCTAATAATTATGATTGATAGTTTTGGCGTGGCAGTTATAGATGGAATAGTGATGGAAGAATACTTTCTTCCTTTACTTCAACCCTTGTATCGACAGGACATGTGTCTTTGGGCTCTTCCCCAGTTGCAGGATCTCTCCAGTTGTAGAATTTTCTGGTTCTCCAACTACAAGATCTCCTTCTCCAGTTACAGCAGGATCTTCGGTTCTCTAGCTGTAAAATCTCTTTCTCCAGTAAAATTCAATTGTTGAGAGGAAATATATGCGAGAGTTGAGCGTAGTTATGTTTCAATTTTATACCTAAATGTTTCTTGACTAGTACGGTTCATTCGATATTTTTGTATTATAAATTTCATACGATTAATAGTTTATTATTTATATTGATGAATTATTTTGAATGATTAGATGTGTTTATCAAATTTGATATGTGAATTTTTATAGATTGTTATATGTGTTTGGAATACAAATTGTAAAAACATGTAAAAATAATAAATTATATAATAGTATTTTTTTCATATTTTTTTAAATTAATTTGCATTTAAAAATATAATTTTGTTGCAAAACTGCAATGCCACCGATCGATGTATCAGCACTATGTAATCTTCTGTGAGCTAACCGACCAATCAAATCCACACGTCACCGATCGATGGTATTTTTCAATGATCGAGAATGAATATTTTGCAACGAATTTTTTGTTTTCGTTGCAGATTTGGCGACGAAAAAAATTTCGTCGCCAAATTTATTTTTATTCATGAAAATCTGCAACCTTTTTTTCATCGCAGATTTGGCAACGAACTATGTTTCATCGCCAAATTTGGCGACGAATAATTATTTTCGTCGCCAAATTTAGCGACGAATAGTTATTTTCGTCGCCAAAATTGGCGACGAATAGTTATTTTCGTCGCCAAATTTTTGTGACGAATTATTTTTTTGTCGCAGATTTGGTGATGAATTATTTTTTCATCGCATATTTGGCGACGAATTATTTTTTTGACGCAGATTTGACAACGAACTTTGTTTTGTCGCCAAATTTGGCGATGAATAATTATTTTCATTGCTAAATTTGGCGACGAATTTTACAACGAAAATTTTATTCGTTGTAATTTTTACGATAAATTTTTTATTTTCGTTGCCAAATTTAGCGACAAATTATTTCCAACAAAAAAAAATTCATTGCAAATTTCGTTGCAAACAAATTTTGCAACGAATTTTTATTCAAAATTCATTGCAAAATTTGTCGCCAAATACTGAAATTTTTATAGTGATTGAAGTTTTTCTTTACTTTTGAACTTTGTGTTAATTTCTCTATTTTATGGGTAAAATATTTTTCAAATATTTTTCACCCATTTTATTGGTCATAAGTATTATACGTATGAATTTTCATGATTTTTTGAATTACATATAATTATTTATAAATTTCTAAAATTCGATTCTGATAACTAAAATTCAGAAATTTCAATTATCAGTCGACTGCCCTTGTTGGCAGTCGACTGATGATCACGATAGTCGACTGTTGCCTGATAAAGTCGACTATCAATGTTGATTTCAGGTAAACAAGATATGTTTAGCCCATTTTCAACTATGGTAAGGTTCCCTAACCACTCATAACCCTAGGATATGCTTTGGGAAACATTAAAAAGGGTGAAAATTCATTGGATATGGATTAGGAGAGTTGTTAGGGTAATGTATCAATTTTAAGGTGTGGGAAAGTTCAATGTTGAACTTTGAATCTTATTTTTTATGGTTTAGAGTTTCTATTGGCTTAGGGACTTTCCAAGGACATTGTTGGTGCAATGGTCAAGGGGGAGCAAGCCTTTAGGGGGAGGTATCCATCATGGGATGATGAATGTTATTTTTCCTCATTAAGGGGGAAAAAATGGGATTTTCAAATACCCAATTTGGAAATTGGGAGAGTTTATAGGATTGCCTCTCTTGAGTGATATGAGACTTATCACTAGGAAGATTGTAGGCATCCTAGATATTTTTGGACCAAGGGGGAGATTGTAAGATTTCATTAGGATATGATACATTGACATCCTTGGAGAGAACATTTTTGATGTTAGTCAAAAAGGAGGAGAAAGGTAAAAATTACCTATTTTGGATAATTGGTATAGGAATTTGAGTTAGGGGCCTAACTCAAGGGTGTTTTTATCAAATATCAAAAAGGGGGAGATTGTTGGTGCAATCGACCCAAGTCACAATTGACCGGACTTGAGTTTGACTCGAGCGATGTTTCGAAGTTTGACAAAAATATATGACAATGTGATTGTCATGGTAAAGACCAAGTCATGGGTACTTGGCATGGAAAGTCTAAGTGGGACACTTGACATTGGGAAAGTCCAAGTCTCGAGTACTTGACATGTAAAGTCCAAGCATGGGTCTTGGCAAGGAAAAGTCCAACATAGGTTGACAAGGAAAAGTCCAAGCATGGGTCTTGGCATGAAAAGTCCAACATGGGATAGCAAGTAAAGTCCAAGGGTGTAGTCTTGGAGGTGAAAGTCCAAGTCATAGGTACTTGGCATTTGAAAAGTCCAAGGGGTTTGATATTGGCGGCGTAAAGTCCAAGGGTGGAGTCTTGGCAGTATAAGTCTAATGGTTGGAGGCGTAAAGTCCAAGCGGAGTCTTGACAGTGTAAGTCCAATGTGCCTTGGCGGTGTAGACACCGTTAGCATGACAATAGCCGATGGAAGCACTTGAAGGATAGTGTATGGATGAACAAGTCATGGATGACTTGGAGGAATCCGATAGGCGTGAGGTTGACAGAGGTGGCTACAAGGCTTAGGTCTAGGCTAAGGGTGGTCTAGCAAGTATGGGGGCACCATACTTGGGTTAAAACCTCATATTTGAGGTGTATCAGTCGACTAGGACCATGGGTCAGTCGACTGGTGAGAGTCAACTACAGTTTGACTGCGGGGAGTGCCCTAGCAGTCAACTGTCAGAGGTGGGTAGTCGACTGCTGGCCTGAGCAGTCGATTGATATGGTGATCAGTCGAATGATGCTCAAGATCTTGGGCACAGAAGGTTCTCCAGTCGAGTGGTCAACCCGAACACTCGACTGCTTGAGACATCAGTCGACTGATGGGTATGATCAGTCGACTGATGGAGTATCCGTTGGACTTATCTGACGTGTTTTATATCGTTATGAGACAACGACTACAGGGGCAGTCGACTGATGGTGTCGATTAGTCGACTACTAGGCGGAATCCAACCCAAGGAGAAGCTTTAAATGGAACTCGTGGAGGAGGGATTTGGCATCGGTTCTTGAGGAGTTTTGGGGCGATTTGTTGCTGCAAATCAGGGTCTCTAAGTGCAATTTAAGCAACCACAAAGCAATCACCCAAGTTCACAATTGTAAAGTATTTCTTTACTTGTATTTGTGTAGTTTACTTGTATTTGCTTGTATTCTTATTGTATTACTTTTGTAATCATTGTAAGAGGTTTCTCTGCCTCTGGATTGTTCCGAGAAAGAGTTATTTTGAGTAGTGGTGTGTGTTTGGCATCACTAGGGCTCTTACGAGCCCAATCCGTAGAGTATGAACCATTTGGTTCCGAACCACATTATATTTTGTGTTGTGGATCATGTTTGTGTGTTTGCATTATATTATTTCTATTTACGATGCATACTAATCAATTTGTAGCAAGCACGATCGATTTCCTCCATCAAACGATGAACGAGCTATTCCCCCCCCCCCCCCCCCCCCCTCCCTCTAGCGGTCACGAGATCCCCTACATGGTAGACTACCCACTCTTAGGTCACAAAGATTGATGATATCTCTGCCCTCTGAGGATGAATTAGAAGTCACCCAGGAGGTTAGAGGATGTCAATTAGATTTCGGCAATGTTATATTCTCGATAGATTTGTTGGTTCTCGACATGATTGAATTTGACATCATACTTGGCATGGACTGGCTAACAACGTATCATGCCACTGTGGATTGCTAGACGAGGGTGGTTACGTTCCATCCTCCTAACGAACCCTCATGGGATTTCATTGGCACCAGAAACGATGGTATATCGACCATTTTTGTGATTCAGGCTCAGAAGATTTTATCACACGGCTGTCACGGTTTTTTTATTGTCATAGATCAACGCCGAGGACAGTGGTGACTCTCAGATCTCGGACATTCCTATTATAACACCCCCTCTCTCTCTCTCTTATCTCTACTCTAGTAAGGGAAGTGTTACCATCATACTTTATCTTACTCTTTGCGTGATCAGGTAAAACATGACTCAATTATTTCATAAACTCACATACACTATTTATAAATTAACTAATACCTGATTTAGAACCGAAGAGTGTTAACAAACTGTAACAAGATCTAAACATGGTTTCTAACCAAGTATCATAATTCAAACTCTTAACTTGAAACAGCGGAAGCTAAAGAAATAGGTCAACTACATTGGCAGGTTGACACATGGATATTATGCAAGTTCTTAACATATCTAAGCATGCACCTTTGCTAGGGTTCTAACATAAAACTTCTTAAGTAACTCAACCTCATGCATGTCGATAGTAATGATGTGCATCTTTGACATAAAGATAAATGTAACCAACAATACTAACATCAACACTAGCACCTAACATGAACACTAGCACATAACATAAACACTAGCACCTTAGCAAGTTCAAGGGTCTCAGCATAGCATAATACTAGTAAGTTCGACATTCTTAGACACAACATAATCAAACACAAAACATGAACCTAGCACACTAACAAGTTCAAGGGTCTTATCATAACATAATACTAGCAAGTTCAGGATCATAATCCACTGTTCCACCGCCACACACACCAAACACTTCATCCGCTACCCTCCCTTATTCCAATCTTGCTTTACCCTTATCTGCAGTATAAGGAATGCAACTATAAGCAATGAAGTTTAGTAAGTGCATCCTATTCTCACAAAACATCGCATTGTAAGAAAACATGCTATTAGAATACTCTCATGCAAACATATGCTCTTACTTGCATTTAAGAAAATTCTGCATTAAATATTTAGGAACACTTGCACATGATACAATGATTCAACTTGACATGCATGAACTTTCTGCATTAAACATATAGAGCCACTTGTACATAACACAATGGCTCAACTTGAAATGCATGAACTTGACATACACAACTTACAATACATGCTTTGAAATATGCTTCACTTGTAGAAACATATATATGTGACGTACTTAAACTTGTAACCATTGTGCTTTAGTTAACTTTAGAAAACCATATGTACATATATACTTTAAAATACTAATCATCCTTGTTTGGGCAGCCCGACATTGTACCATTTTGCGTGCAACCCTAATAGAATTCGGGGTAGCTAGCCACCGAACTTATTAGGGCAACTTAACTTACTAAGGGCGGTTTAGGGGCTCGTGGGCGATCTAAGGGCCCGGTACATGCCACTTCAAAGTAAAATACTTCCTTTATATATGACTTACTTATTTTTATCATTTCACGAGTATTTTACATGATCATAATCAAAAACCCATATAAGAAGTCTTTCAAGACATTTGATCATGCTCTTTGTCCCCAAAACTCGTAGGGGAAGTATCTTGTTATCTTTACATCTTGCTTCCAATGAAATATTCAAAGTGAAATATTTCCTTTATATATGACTTACTGATCTTTGTCATTTATCAAACATTTAACATGATCATACTCCCAAAACTCATATAGGAAGCCTTTCAAGAAATGCGATCATGCTCTTTGTCCCCAAAACTTATAGGGGAAGCATCTTTGCGATCTTATGTATTGCTTCAACATGAAATATACCTATAAATATATATGATCTACTGATTTTGTCATTTAACCAACATGTAACATGCTCATACTCCCAAAACTCATATAGGGAGCCTTTCGAGACATTTAATCATGCTTTTTGTCCCTAAAACTCGTAGGGGAAGCCTCTTTGAAATCTCTACATCTTGCCCCACGAGAAATATACCTAAAATACCTAAAATTCCAACCAACATAATCTGGACAAAACCTATAAATCTGAATAAAAACAAGATACTAGAAGTTAGATGTGCAAATCAAAGAGTTACTTATGCAATAGGTGAGAGATAGTATCCTAGTGATCTTATGTCTTGCTTAAAACAAAATATACCTTACCTATAAGTCTAAACACACCCATATAATCTGATCAAAACATATTTTTGTCATTTAACAAGTATTTTATATGATCATACTCAAAAACCCATATAGGAAGCCTTCCAAGACATTCGATCAAGCTCATTGTCCCCAAAACTCGTAGGGGAAGCATCTTGTAATCTTTACATCTTGCTTCCAATGAAATATACTTAAAATACCTAAAAGTCCAAACAAACATAATCTGGACAAAACATATAAATCCAAATAAAAAAGGATAATAGAACTTAGATGGGCAAATCAAAGAGTTACTTATGCTATAGGTGAGAAATAACATCTTGGTGATCTTATATCTTGCTTAAAAAGACCTATACCTCGACTATAAATCTGAACACACATATATATCATCTGATCCAAACATATAATCTATCAAAACATAGGAAAAGAAGTTATATAAAACAATCGAAGAACTACTTATACTGCAGGTGAGAGATACTTACATCCTTTTTCTAGATTCAATAAATATACCGCTAGGGTTATGAAGATCTTCTACACGTTTCTTAGCCCTAAGAGTGATCCTTGCATATACCAAGCCCTTAAGAGAAAATCCCCTTGAAAACCCCCTCAAGAACACCAACACAAGGGGTCCTAAAGCTTGGGATGGAGAGGGAGGAAGGAGAAGGATAGGTTTCGGCCAAGAATGAGGAGGAAAGGAGAATGAAGAAAGAATGTGAAGTGGTTTTTCTTTCCTTCTCCCTTTATTCTCCACGTTAATGGCTAGGGAGGTGAGAAAAATAAACTTTTCATCTTCTCATGGGGAGATGAAACAACTCTTCACTCTCTCATCTTCTCATTTATCTTCTTTGTATATTTCTTTTCTATTCTAGCCATGAATTATACTATGGTCTAGTGGTATCAAGGCTATCTCACAATTAGGAGGTTCATGGTTCAAATCCTAGCTATAACCATCTTTTATTTTATTTTAAACCATTTATGGACGTTATTATCCATAAAATTACTTTAAACAGTTTAGAATTTTACAGGTGTTACAATCCTTCATACCTTATAAAAGTTTCATCCTCGAAACTTAGAACAACTCTGGATACTTTTATTTCATGTCATCCTCGTGTTCCCAAGTTGCTTCTTCAAACTTTTGATTTTGCCATATGACTTTCACTAAGGGTACTTCTTTGTTTCTCAATTTCTTGATTTCTCGATCTATTATCTGAATAGGTCGACTTTCATAACTCAAATCTTCTTGAACTTGTACCGTCTATGGCTCAATCACATGGTCTGCATCAGGAATGTACTTTTTCAGCATTGAGACATGAAACACGTTGTGAATCGCTGACATTTCTTGAGGTAGCTCTAACTCATAAGATACTTTGCCAACTCTTTTTGTGATCTGGTAAGGTCCTACATAACTTGGACTCAACTTGACTTTCTTTCCAAATCTCATCACCCCTTTCATAGGAGCTACTTTAAGAAATACAAAATCCCCAATTTTGAATTCAAGCGGTCTACGTCGTACATCGGCATAACTTTTATGCCGACTCTGAGCAGTCTCTATTCTTTGGCGAATGCTCTTTATAGCTTTGGTGGTGTCATCTATAAATTTTGTCTTAAGCCACATCTCTTTCTTCTCACTACCTTCATACCAACAAATAGGAGACCTACACTTTCTTCCATATAAAGCTTCATAGGGTGTCATTCCAATTGTAGCTTGGTAGTTGTTATTGTAAGCAAACTCTGTCAAACATAGATATTTGCACCAGCTTCCTTTAAAATCTAAGGCACAATCTCGTCGCATATCCTCTAGAATTTGATTTACTCATTCGGTTTGCTCATCTGTTTGAGGATGAAATGTTGTGCTAAATAGTAGTTTAGTGCCAAGGGCCTTCTGAACACACTCCCAAAAGTGTGAAGTAAATCGACTATCCCTAACAGAAATGATGGTCCTAGGAACTCCATGCAAACTGATCACCTCCTTAACATACAACTGAGCTAGTTGTTCCATTGAGTACGATATTTTGATTGTTAGAAAATGGGCAGATTTTATCAATCTATCAACAATCATCCAAATAGAATCATAACCATTAGTTGTTTTGGGTAGTCCTACTATGAAATCCATAGCTATATCTTCCCACTTCCATTCTGGGATTTGAATAGGTTGCAGAACTCCTCTAGGTCTCTGATATTCTGCTTTGACTCTTTGACACGTCAGACAGGTGCTGACATATTTAGCCACATCCCTTTTTATACCAAACCACTAAAACTTTTCTTTCAAATCTTGATACATCTTGGTAGATCCAGGATGCATTGAATATGGGACCCCATGAGCTTCTTCTAAAATTCTCTTTCTCAATTCTAGATCATTGGGAATACATAAGCATTCACCAAAATATAGTACCCCACTGTTAGAGATACGAAATCCTTCATCCTTTCCTTCTTGGATCTCTTGCTTGATCCTTTGGTTGCTTGGATCTTCGTCTTGCTTTGTTAGTATATCATCAAACAGTGTTGGCGCTATTGTCAAGGTTAAAAGCTGTCCAGAAAAATCTCAACCCCAAAGTTCAACATCTCCAAATTTTGAGAGCGAAGACCACTGCTGCCAACTCAAGGTCATGAGTAGGATAATTCTTTTCATAATCCTTAAGTTGTCTAGATGCATAGGCAATGACTTACCATTCTGCATAAGCACAGCTTCGAGTCCCATTTTGGATGCATCACTATACAAATCAAAGCTTTCATTACTTTTTGGAAGAGTAAGAATTGGAGCACTTGTTAATCTTCTCTTTAGTTCAAGGAAACTTTTCTCACAATCCTCGGTCCATTCAAACTTTTGGTTCTTTCTGGTAAGAACCATCAGTGGTGAAGCTATCCTTGAGAAGTCTTCTATAAATTTTTTGTAGTACCCTGCTAATCCAAGGAAACTTCTGATTTCGCTGGCATTCTTTGGTCGACTCCAGTTACTAACAGCTTCTATCTTTGTCAGATCTACCATAACCCCATCTTTTGAAATAATGTGACCCAAGAAAGGTACTCGATCGAGCCAAAATTCACACTTGGAGAACTTTGCATACAATTGTCTCTGCTGAAGAGTCTGTAACACTGTATTCAAGTGTTCAGCATGTTCTTCCTGAGTTCTCGAGTAAATAAGGATATCGTCAATGAAGACGATCACAATCTTGTCAAGGAATGCCTTAAATACTCGATTCATTAGTTCCATAAAGGTTGATGGAGCATTTGTCACTCCGAAGGGCATGACCACGAACTCATAGTGTCCATACCTCGTTTCGGAAAACTATTTTCGGTACATCATCCTCTTTAACTTTTACTTGATGATAACCGGACCGCAAGTCAATCTTGGAGAAAATTGTGGCTCCCCTCAATTGATCAAACAGATCATCAATCCTTGGCAAGAGATATCTGTTTTTGATTGTCCCCTTACTCAGTGCTCGATAATCTATGCACATTCTCATAGACCCATCTTCCTTCTTCATGAACAATATTGGAGCTCCCCACGGTGAGTGACTAGGGCGAATGAATCCCTTGTCGAGTAACTTCTGTAATTGTTTCTGAAGCTCTTTCAATTCTGCCGGGGCCATACGATAGGGTGCTTTTGAGATTGGTTTGGTACCAAGAATAAGTTCAATCTCAAATTCGATTTCTCTTTTAGGACCCAACCCTGGCAACTCATCAGGGAATACTTCTGGGTAGTCACATACAACTCGGACTTCTTCGAGCTTTTGGCCTCTTTCTTACTTTGTATCTACCACATGCACTAGATACCCAGCGCATCCATTGACTAACATCTTTTGAGCTTTTACGGCAGATAAGAACTTCTTAGTTCTTTTCTTTGTTCTCCGATAAATTCAAACTTAGATTCTGCCTCAGGTTGGAATACGACTCTTTGCTTACGACACTCAATGGAAGCACCATACTTGCTCAGAAAGTTTATTCCCAAGATGACATCATAATCATGATGTCCAGAATTATCAGATCACTATAAAGTTCTCTTCCTGAAATTTGCACTGGTGCAACACGTAACTATTGGTCTTACTTCTTCTTCATAAAGTAAGACCAATATAAGACTACTACTATGGTCCATGTTCTAGCCATTTTTCTTCATAAAGTAAGACCAATATAAGACTACTACTATAGTCCGTGTTCTATCCATTTTTCTTCATAAAGTAAGACCAATATAAGACTACTACTATAACTTAATTTCTATCATCCTCACCTACATATGTAAGCATGTTTAACAAAAAAACATTCTTTACTAAGCATAGAAGAAAGTAAAACATATATGTACTTTCTACTTGGAAGCGGCAGGATTGATGCTCGATGTGCGTGTGGCGAAAAAGAGGAACTGGCTCTGAAACCATACTGTAACACCCCCTCTCTCTCTCTCTTATCTCGACTCTCGTAAGGGAGGTGTTACCATCATACTTTATCTTACTCTTTGCGTGATCAGGTAAAACATGACTCAATTATTCCATAAACTCACATACACTATTTGTAAATTAACTAATACCTGATTTTGAACCGAAGAGTGTCAACAAACCGTAACAAGATCTAAACATAATCAAGTATCATAATTCAAACTCTTAACTTGAAACAGCGGAAGCTAAAGAAATAGGTCGACTACATTGGCAGGTTGATACATGGATATTACACAAGTTCTTAACATATGTAAGAATGCACCTTCGCTAGAGTTCTAACATAAAACTTCTCAAGTAACTCAACCTCATGCATGGCGATAGTAATGATGTGCATCTTTGACATAAAGATAAACGTAACCGACAATACTAACATCAACACTAGCACCTAACATGAACACTAGCACGAAACATAGACACTAGCACCCTAGCAAGTTCAAGGGTCTCAACATAGCATAATACTAGTAAGTTCGGCATTCTTAGACACAACATAATCAAACACATAATATGAACACTAGCACACTAACAAGTTCGAGGGTCTTATCATAATATAATACTAGCAAGTTCAGGATCATAATCCACTGTTTCGCCGGCACACACACCAAACACTTCATCCGCTGCCCTCCCTTATTCCAATCTTGCTTTACCCTTATTTGCAGTATAAGGAATGCAACTATAAGCAATGAAGCTTAGTAAGTACATCCTATTCTCACAAAACATCGCATTGTAAGAAAATATGCTATTAGAATACTCTCATGCAAACATATGCTCTTACTTGCATTTAAGAAAATTCTGCATTAAACATTTAGGAAAACTTGCACATGATATAATGATTCAACTTGACATGCATGAACTTGACATACACAACTTACAATACATGCTTTGAAATATGCTTCGCTTGTAGAAACATATACATATGACATACTTAAACTTGTAACCATTATGCTTTAGTTAACTTTAGAAAACCATATGTACATGTATACTTTAAAATACTAATCATCCTTGTTTGGGTAGCCCTGCATTGTACCATTTTGCGTGCAACCCTAATAGAATTCGGGGTAGCTAGCCACCGAACTTATTAGGGCAACTTAACTTACTAAGGGCGGTCTAGGGGCCCGTGGGTGATCTAAGGGCCCGGTACATGCCACTTTAAAGTAAAATACTTCCTTTATATATGACTTACTTATTTTTATCATTTAACGATATTTTACATTATCATAATCAAAAACCCATATAGGAAATCTTTCAAGACATTTGATCATGCTCTTTGTCCCCAAAACTCGTAGGGGAAGCATCTTGTGATCTTTACATCTTGCTTCCAATGAAATATTCAAAGTGAAATATTTCCTTTATATATGACGTACTGATCTTTATCATTTATCAAACATTTAACATGATCATACTCCCAAAACTCATATAGGAAGTCTTTCAAGACATGCGATCATGCTCTTTGTCCCCAAAACTTATAGGGGAAGCATTTTTGTGATCTTATGTCTTGCTTCAACATGAAATATACCTATAAATATATATGACCTACTGATTTTATCATTTAACCAAAATGTAACATGCTCATACTCCCAAAACTCATATAGGGAGCCTTTCCAGACATTTAATTATGCTCTTTGTCCCCAGAACTCGTAGGGGAAGCCTCTTTGAAATCTCTACATCTTTCCCCACAAGAAATATACCTAAAATACCTAAAAATACAACCAACATAATCTGGACAGAACCTATAAATCTGAATAAAAACATGATACTAGAAGCTAGATGTGCAAATCAAAGAGTTACTTATGCTATAGGTGAGAGATAGCATCCTAGTGATCTTATGTCTAGATTAAAACAAAATATACCTTAACTATAAGTCTAAACACACCCATATAATCTGATAAAAAATATATTTTGTCATTTAACAAGTATTTTATGTTGGTGCAATCGGCCCAGGTCACGATCGACCAGGACTCGAGTTTGACTCGAGTGATGTTTTGATGTGTTTTGATGTTTCGACAAAAACATATGACAATATAATTGTCATGGGAAAGTCCAAGTCCTGAGTACTTGGCAAATTGAAAGTCCAACATGTGTTGGCAAGGAAAGTCCAACATGAGTTGGCAAGGAAAGTCCAAGCATGGGTCTTGGCAAATTGAAAGTCCAACATGTGTTGGCAAGGAAAGTCCAAGCATGGTCTTGGCATGGAAAGTCTAACATGGGTTAGCATTTGAAGTCCAAGGGGTTTAATATTGGCGGCGTAAAGTCCAAGCGGTAGTCTTGGCAGCATAAGTCCAATGGTTGGCGGCGTAAAGTCCAAGCGGAGTCTTGGCGGCGTAAGTCCAATGTGCCTTGGCGGTGTAGACACCGTTAGCATGACATAGCCGACGGAAGCACCTGAAGGCTAGCGCGATGGATGAACAAGTCATGGATGACTTGGAGGGATCCGAGAGGCGTGAGACTGATGGAGGTGGCTAGAAGGCTTAGGTCTAGGCTAAGGGTGGTCTAGCAAGTATGGGGGAACCATACTTGAGTTAAAACCTCATGTTTGAGGTGTGCCAGTCGACTGGTGCCATGTGGCAGTCGACTGGACCGAGTCAACTAGGGGTTGACTGCGGGTTATGGCCTAGCAGTCGACTGCCATAGGTTGGCGATCGGTGATGGCTCGGCCGACCGATCGGCCCGATCGTGTGATCACCGATCGGGGTGCTCGAGAATTGACCAGAATGGAGTCGAGACTCGACTGGTCGAGTGAGGACTCCATCAGTCGACTGATGGTCACAATCAGTCGACTGATGGTAGTTCCGTTGGACTTATCCAACGTGGAACTAGCCGTTGTCTCACGACAACAGTGGCATCAGTCGACTGATGGTCCCGATCAGTCGACTGATAGACTTTTTCCAGCACAGGTTGAAGCTATATATGGAGCTCGTGATGGAGGAAAAAGAAATCGGTTCTTGAGGGCTATTGGGGCTATTTGTTGGTGTAAATCAGGTCTCCAAGTGCAAGCAAGCAACCAAGCATTCAAGCAATCAAAACAAGTGTTGTAAAGTCTTTTCTTTACTTGTATTTCATATTTACATTGTATATTGCTTGTATTTTGTTCTTACTGTTGTAAGATCTACTGTACGAGGTTTCTCCGCCTCCGACTTGTTGTCGAGAAGGAGTTTATTGATTAGTGGTGTTTGTGGCATCGCTAGGGTTCGTACGAACCCGATCCGTGGAGTAGGAACCGGTTCGGTTCCGAACCATGTTATATACTTGTGTTAGCGTGTTGTGCATTTTGTTATCGTTATTATTTCTATTTCCGCTGCGCACTAACGAAATTGTAGACACGAACGCGATTGAATTTCATCAACGCTAATCACCCCCCCTCTAGCTATTCCAAAGGTCCTAACAAGTGGTATCAGAGCCCGGGGCTCTTCTACGGATTAACAACCCGGAGTCAAGAAGCTAGAGGGAAGAATATGGAATTTCAAGAAAAATTGGGTGACGACGTCAACATCCCACCTTCTTTCAACCGCGAACATTTCGCGTATTGGAAAGGTAGAATGCAATATTTTCTAATGACAAATATAGAAAATTGGTCGTGACTATAGGTTTTGATGCTCAGAGGAGAAAGCGCGAAATCCTCAAGATGAAGAGATGGACCGAGGAGCAACGGGAAAAATTCAAGACAACCGTTAAGGTAACAAAAATGCTAATTGATTTGATACCTAACGATATTCTGTCTAGATTAGGAAGCTATAGGGATGCCAAGGAATTGTGGAACAAGTTGATCAAGTTCCACGAAAATCCCGAATCGGTCCAAGAAGATTCGGAAGAGGAGGAGACCGAAGAAGAGAGCTCATCCTCAAGTGAAAGTGAGGAATCGGGAGGAAGTGAGGAGTCAACTTCCGGATCGGAAGAGGAAATAGAAGAAGGGGAGAGATCATCTATACCGGAACATCGAGAAGTAGAAGCTTCGACATCCGGTCAAGATGAAGAAGCCCAAAGTCCAATTCCGGTCTCCACCACCGAACTAGGTAACTCAAGCAATTTAGTTTTAAATAAAAAACATATTATGTGCTTTGAGTGTAGGGAGTATGGGCATTACAAGAGCAAATGTCCAAAGAGGATCAAGAAAGCTCCTCCGGCACCTAAAAGTCAACAAAAGTCAACGGACGCCGGTTCTCCAAGTCTAAAGAGCAAGGAGCATATCATTTGCTTCAAATGTCGGCAACCGGGTCATTACCGGAGTCATTGCCCAAGGGGGAAGAAGAAAGGGCAAGAAGGAGCAACACAAGTAGGGGGAGCCTCCAAGGCAAACCCTAAGGTAGAATTTATTAATGCACCTTCAATTTCTAGGGATAAGAAGCATGCTAGGAATAACTTTAATTCTCTTGCAATTTATGAAAAGCATGCTAATAGGAATAAACATATTTGTTTAGGTGCTAAGAGTGTCCATTTAGGAAATAAGAAGAAATTTGGGACTAATGTCCCTAGAAAAACCATGCCTAGGGAATCTATTGAGAAAATACAAGAACATCTAGGTTTTAATCCAAAATGGACTAGGCACATGCCTAGAAAGACCCATGCCCAAGAATTTAATCAAAAATCAATTGGGCAATTAGAATTAGAAAACCAAGCCTTGAGGTCAAGGCTTGAGAAATTGGAAAAGACCCTTAGAAATATACAAAATCAAGTTCAAGGGTCTAGTGGTCAAACTCCTAGGTCAAAAACTCAAAGTCAACATCGAGGACCTAAGAGTCAAAAGTCAACCAAGGGCAAGAATGGTTTGGGTCACAAACCTAAGCCTAAGGTGGCTTATCATAGTGTTCCATTTGACTATGGAACACTAACTAGGTCTAGGAAGACCAAGGTCAATAGGGAAGTTATCCCTAAGATTGACCAAAGGTTGTGCCTAGTGGCCAAGGTTTCGAAGAAACCTAGGATGGCCACCAATAAGGTTGTTAGGGAGGCAATCCCTAAGGTTAACCTAGGCAAGACCAAAATGACCAAGGCTAATAAGCCTAGGAGGGTCATTAGGAAGGTATCTAGGGAGGTTATCCCTAAGGAATACCTAATTAACCCTAGGAGCTCAAATCGATTTTGGGTTCCTAAGAGCGTGATTGATTCACGCTAAGATGGGTTTAGGGTGTGCCAACCTTGATTGGATGGGTAGTTAACTCAACCATAATAAAGGTGGCACTTTAAGGTTACTTTCAAGGTTATGGTTACTTTGGAAATATCCTTGAGTCTTAATTTCAAAGAATTTTAGGTTGTGTCAATATATATCTTGAAAACATGAAAATCAATAAAATTGACACGATCTAGATTTAGAGGTCATAGTGTGTACTTTTGATTATTGGCACATTTGGGAAGGTCATGTATCAAGAAATGTGTGGTTAAGATGTAAAGGTAATATCTAGAGTGATACTCAAGTGCCACACAACTTGATGTCTTGTATTCACCATGCTTCATATGTTTTACCATATGTTTGCATGGAATGAATGTCTAGGATAGATTACATCTCACAAAACAAGTCTTTTACCTTGATTGTGTATTTCAACACTTAGAAAGGGTGAGATGTTAGGTTTTGGAAATCATTGAATGTTAATGTTTGCAAAATGAAATAAAACATTAAAATACATTAACAAATACATAAATAAAAGTATAACATCAATACATTCAAATACAAGATCTAACGTGATAAAATGGAACAATTAAGATGATAAAATCGAGATTTTGATTTTGAAATCGGAAATCGGACATCGATCGTGATACAGTTATCAGTCGACTGATAACACTGTAGCGCGATACGATACGGCCATCAGTCGAGTGCTAGCTTCATGACTCGACTGATCGAACATCAGTCGACTGATAAGGTCCATCAGTCGACTGATGGTACTGTTCAACGAGGCCGAAGGCCATCAGTCGAGTGCTCGACGAGCAGTCGAGTGATATGCACATCGATCGTGATGACGAGCAACATCGATCGGCGATGCTATCGAGCACGTCACGAGAGTTCGTGATCGATTAACCGAGCGCGATCGGCTCGGTTCGGAAAACTCGATAACGACCCGTGATCAGTCGACTGATGCTCACATCAGTCGACTGCATCGCGATTTTATAACGCCGAACCGCTAGGGTTCGGCGTCTTCACGCGACGAGTTCTCCTTCTTCTTTCCCTCTCCGATCATCGTCTTCCTCTCCGATCGACTCCTCCGGCCGTCCCAATCGTCCAAGATATTAGGTTTGACAGATAAGCCCTTCCTCTTCCATTTTTCACTTGTTTCGAGCCTAGTTCACGCGGTTTAGGTTTTTGTTCTCTTGCTCCAGTTAGGGTTGGTGGCGTTCTCCGGCGACTTTTCCGGCGATCCTCAGCAACTTTTGAGTTTTCCCTCCGGCACACACATGGCGCCTAAGTAACGATTTTTCTTTCCGAGCCCTAATTTTCATTTCCATTACAATGTAGGTTTATCTAATCGCGTATTGTTGCCATTGCATTGCATATCATCACATTACATTCATAATAGGAGAGCCCGTAGGAATGATCCCTCCGAGGGTGAGTCGAGATTATACCAACCTATGTTGGTTCGGTACATAGATAGGGATTTCTTCAATAGGCATTGTAGTGATGTCATGGAACTCATCGCATACTACAATTTGATGAAGATCGTCTTGTGCACGCATCCAATCAATGATGACCTTATCAAGGAATTCTATCAAAACCTTAAAAAGGTAGATGACGGCCCTACATACACTACTCGCGTTGCAAAACGCGATTTAGAGTTCACTCCTGCGATACTGCAGGAGTTTCTCGAGTGTAGGCCTTCAGTTGACACCTTCATCTTTTACCCTACCATGGACTTTCCTCTACCTGAGCCTTTTACCCATATCTCTATGGAGTCCATGCATGAGCATATTTTTGGTTATCCTCGTCCACTGGCCCAGAATTTATTTCCTATCACCGAGTTATCTGCACCTGACAATGTCCTTTATAAGGTCATTGTGTGTTTTCCCCATTGTCACTGTGCGGTCCGCCAAGATTCGCCTCCCATCTCTTTCTTCTATATGCCATGCGTCATCAGTTAGACATAAACTTTGCATTGAACATTTTCCATTGCATTGTGCACTTCACTTCCCCTGTACAAGGGAAAGTGTATATGCCATTTGGACACATCATCACAAAGATGGCTCGACTGTAGGCATTAACATCCATAGGGGCTCTCACGGCTATCGGAAGTGTACGATGTATATCAGCCAGAATCTCCTTAGCGGGCTACGGATGGGCACCGACAGATGGAGTTGGCGCCGACCACCCAGAAGCGCACAGACCCTCCTCCGCCACCCGAGATGCAGCAGAGGAGCGAGGATGGACACCTCGATGAGGATGACGGATGATGTCGGCAGACACATCAGGGGTCCATCGATTCGTGGTGGCTACTGAGTCCAGATTGAGGATTATCGTGAGTCGGTTGACTCCAGTCAGTTATTGGCGAGTGCCAGGCTTTGGCACACGTCTCGATAGGATGGAGGAGACCCAGGGCCGCATAGAGCAGCATCAGCGTGATATGCTAGAGATGATGCGGGCCTGGACTCTGAGTCAGCAGCCACCTCCACTGCCACCTCCTGCGGACGATTAGAGGATATTAGATTTTTTTGTGTGGATGTCATTTTTGTAGTGAGATTGAGCATAGCCAATCTCCATTTTGATTGTAAAAGACAAAATTAAGTTAAATGAAATCCTTATTTCTGGAAAAAAAAAATATCTTGTGTGTATGAATGAATATTTGTATAATTGTATTACTATCATATGCCATGTCATGACATCATGTTTATTCTTAATCATTTTATATGTCATGATTATGCTTAGGGATTAAGGACCAATGTCATGTGTTTTTAGATTTTATCATATGCCGTGACATCATGATCATTGGCCATGATTAATTATTGCTATCTTTATGCCATGATCATTTCATGCATTTAATTGATTAAAATTGATTTAAGGACTATGACATGACTTGGAGTCCCATTTATAAGGGAATCAAGTAGAGTTGCCTTAGAAAAATGCATGAAACCCTAGATTAGGGAGAACAAAACCCACATCTCACATCTAACTGACATGTATGTGTATGTATACACCCTAGATACATGTGAGATGCTAGGATATGAGTTGAGTTCAAGGTGCATAGTTTTTGCATCTAGATGAACTAAAACTCATCCAATTCCATTGTGGATCATTAGAAGAATTCGTGTACAAGTCACATACATAGAGCCCAAGGAATATGATCCAAGATAAGTTTTTGAAAACATTTTAAAATCATTTTAGAAAACCTTGGTGAAGCCTATCTTTTGATAACAATAACCATTGATGAAGTTGATACAAAATAGGGCCAAAACATTGAAAATTTCAATGGTTTTGAGTTTTGTATCAAATTCACTATTTTATGGTTAAAATATTTTTCAAATATTTTTCACTGATTGTATGTGTGTTAAGTAATGTACGTATCAAGTTTCATAATTTTCTGATTTACGTAGAATTACTTATGCATTTCTAGATCGTGATGGCGGCGTTGGACTTCATATCGGCGCTTTATCACTCATTGTTGCTTCGCGTGCGATCGGTCGATGGACACATCACCGATCCGTAGCCGACAAGTCGATCGGTAACCTGATTTCGGGTTAACCACGGTTGTTTAACCCGATTTCAGCTGCGGTTAAGGTCCCTAACCACTCCTAACCCTAGAATATGCTTTGAAAAGCATGATGAAGGGTGAAAATCCATTGGATATGGATTAGGAGAGATGTTTAGGGTTTGTATCAACTTTAAGGTGTTGGAAAGTTTAATGTAGAATTTCTAACCTTAATTTTGATGGTTTAGAGTTCCTAGTAGCTTAGGGACTTCCCAAGGACATTGTTGGTGCAATGGTCAAGGGGGAGCAAGCCTTTAGGGGGAGGTATCCATCTTGGGATGATGGATGTATTTTTCTCCTTGAAAAGGAGATGTTATTGTAAGAGTATCATCAATTTGGGAAAATTGATGGGTTTTTTATACCCAATTTGGAAATTGGGAGAGTGAATAGGATTGCCTCTCTTGAGTGATATGGGACTTATCACTAGGAAGATGGTAGGCATCCTAGATATTTTTAGACCAAGGGGGAGATTGTAAGATCTCATTGGGACATGGGACATTGACCTCCTTGGGGAGAAGACCTTTTTGATGTTAGTCAAAAAGGGGGAGAATGTTTGGGGGAGAACATTTAAAATTACCAATTTGGCATAATTGGTAAGGGATTTGAGTTAGTGTTCTAACTCAATAAATTGTTTGGTTTTATGTGTTTGGTTTTTGTCAAACATCAAAAAGGGGGAGATTGTTGGTGCAATCGGCCCAGGTCATGATCGACCAGGACTCGAGTTTGACTCGAGTGATATTTTGATGTGTTTTGATGTTTCGACAAAAATATATGACAATATAATTGTCATGGGAAAGTCCAAGTCCTGAGTACTTGGCAAATTGAAAGTCCAACATGTGTTGGCAAGGAAAGTCCAACATGAGTTGGCAAGGAAAGTCCAAGCATGGGTCTTGGCAAATTGAAAGTCCAACATGTGTTGGCAAGGAAAGTCCAAGCATGGTCTTGGCATGGAAAGTCTAACATGGGTTAGCATTTGAAGTCCAAGGGGTTTAATATTGGCGGCGTAAAGTCCAAGCGGTAGTCTTGGCAGCATAAGTCCAATGGTTGGCGGCGTAAAGTCCAAGCGGAGTCTTGGCGGCGTAAGTCCAATGTGCCTTAGCGGTGTAGACACCGTTAGCATGACATAGCCGACGGAAGCACCTGAAGGCTAGCGCGATGGATGAACAAGTCATGGATGACTTGGAGGGATCCGAGAGGCGTGAGGCTGATGGAGGTGGCTAGAAGGCTTAGGTCTAGGCTAAGGGTGGTCTAGCAAGTATGGGGGAACCATACTTGAGTTAAAACCTCATGTTTGAGGTGTGCCAGTCGACTGGTGCCATGTGGCAGTCGACTGGACCGAGTCAACTAGGGGTTGACTGCGGGTTATGGCCTAGCGATCGCCATAGGTTGCATCGGTGATGGCTCGAGCGATCGTGATCGTGTGATCGATCGGTGCTCGGTGCTCGACCGAGAATGGAGTCGAGACTTGACTGGTCGAGTGAGGACTCCATCAGTCGACTGATGGTAGTTCCGTTGGACTTATCCAACGTTGAACTAGCCGTTGTCTCACGACAACAGTGGCATCAGTCGACTGATGGTCCCGATCAGTCGACTGATAGACTTTTTCCAGCACAGGTTGAAGCTATATATGGAGCTCGTGATGGAGGAAAAAGAAATCGGTTCTTGAGGGCTATTGGGGCGATTTGTTGGTGCAAATCAGGTCTCCAAGTGCAAGCAAGCAACCAAGCATTCAAGCAATCAAAACAAGTATTGTAAAGTCTTTTCTTTACTTGTATTTCATATTTACATTGTATATTGCTTGTATTTTGTTCTTACTGTTGTAAGATCTACTGTACGAGGTTTCTCTGCCTCCGACTTGTTGTCGAGAAGGAGTTTATTGATTAGTGGTGTTTGTGGCATCGCTAGGGTTCGTACGAACCCGATCCGTGGAGTAGGAACCGATTTGGTTCCGAACCACGTTATATACTTGTGTTAGCGTGTTGTGCATTTCGTTATCGTTATTATTTCTATTTCCGCTGCGCACTAACGAAATTGTAGACACGAACGCGATTGAATTTCATCAACGCTAATCACCCCCCCTCTAGCTATTCCAAAGGTCCTAACATTTTACATGATCATTCTCAAAAACCCATATAGGAAGCCTTTCAAGACATTCGATCATGCTCTTTGTCCTCAAAACTCGTAAGGGAAGCAACTTGTGATCTTTACATCTTGCTTCCAATGAAATATACTTAAAATACCTAAAAGTCTAAACAAACATAATCTGGACAGAACATATAAATCTGAATAAAACATGATAATAGAACCTAGATGGGCAAATGAAAGAGTTACTTATGCTATAGGTGAGAAATAACATCTTGGTGATCTTAGATCTTGCTTAAAAAGACCTATACTTCGACTATAAATCTGAACACACACATATATCATCTGATCCAAACATATAATCTATCAAAACATAGGAAAAGAAGTTATATAAAACAATCGAAGAACTACTTATACTGTAGGTGAGAGATACTTACATCCTTTTGCTAGATTTAATAAATATACCGCTAGGGTTATGAAGATCTTCTACACATTTCTTAGCCCTAAGAGTGATCCTTGCATATACCAAGCCCTTGTGATAAAATCCCCTTGAAAGCCCCCTCAAGAACACTAACACAAGGGGGCCTAAAGCTTGGGATGGAGAGGGAGGAAGGAGAAGGATAGGTTTCGACCAAGAATGAGGAAGAAGGAGAATGAAGAAGGAATGTGAAGTGGTTTTGCTTTCCTTCTCCCTTTAATCTCCGCGTTAATGGATAGGGAGGTGAGAAAAATAAACTTTTCATCTTCTCATGGGGAGATGAAACAACTCTTCACTCTCTCATCTTCTCATTTATCTTCTTTGTATATTCCTTATTTATTCTAGCCAAGAATTATCCTATGGTCTAGTGGTATCAAGGCTATCTCATAATTAGGAGGTTCATGGTTCAAATCCTAGCTATAATTATCTTTTATTTTATCTTATTTTAAACCTTTTATGAACGTTATTATCCATATAATTACTTTAAACAGTTTAAATTTTTACGGGTGTTATAATCTTTCATACCTTATAAAAGTTTCATCCTTGAAACTTAGAAACAACTCTGGATACTTTTGTTTCATGTCATTCTCGCGTTCCCAAGTTGCTTCTTCAAACTTTTGATTTTGCCATATGACTTTCACTAAGGGTACTTCTTTGTTTCTCAATTTCTTGATTTCTCGATCTATTATTTGAATAGGTCGACTTTCATAACTCAAATCTTCTTGAACTTGTACCGTCTATGGCTCAATCACATGGTCTGCATCAGGAATGTACTTTTTTAGCATTGAGTCATGAAACACGTTGTGAATCGCTAACATTTCTTGAGGTAGCTCTAACTCATAAGATACTTTGCCAACTCTTTTTGTGATCCAGTAAGGTCCTACATAACTTGGACTCAGCTTGTCTTTCTTCCCAAATCTCATCACCCCTTTCATAGGAGCTACTTTAAGAAATACAAAATCCCCAACTTCAAATTCAAGTGGTCTACGTCGTACATCGGCATAACTTTTATACCGACTCTGAGCAGTCTCTATTCTTTGGCGGATGCTCTTTATAGCTTTGGTGGTGTCATTTATAAAGTTGGTCTTAAGCCACATCTCTTTCTTCTCACCGCCTTCATACCAACAAATAGGAGACCTACACTTTCTTCCATATAAAGCTTCATAGGGTGCCATTCCAATTGTAGCTTGGTAGCTATTATTGTAAGCAAACTCTGCCAAACATAGATATTTACACCATCTTCCTTTAAAATCTAAGGCACAAGCTCATAGCATATCCTCTAGAATTTGATTTACTCATTCGGTTTGCCCATCTGTTTGAGGATGAAATGCTGTGCTAAATAGTAGTTTAGTGCCAAGGGCCTTCTGAACACACTCCCAAAAGTGTGAAGTAAATCGACTATCCCTAACAGAAATGATGGTCCTAGGAACTCCATGCAATCTGATCACCTCCTTAACATACAACTGAGCTAGTTGTTCCATTGAGTACGATATTTTGATTGTCAGAAAATGGGCAAATTTTGTCAATCTATCAACAATCATCCAAATAGAATCATAACCATTAGTTGTTTTGGGTAGTCCTACTAGGGTTTTTTCCGAATTTTGCAGCAGCCCGAGGCGATGTCTATATAAGGATGGCTCCACCCAAACCCTAGGGAGGAGGCACGACAGCTAGGACGACACGTCGAAGCCCTAAAAAACTTCGGTAACTCGCAACGGGGAGGAGGAACGCCGCCGGAGGTCCACACCTTGCAATTCAACGCCGGAGAGAAGATCACGAAAGCATTGTATATTTTTATTTCTGTATTTTATTCCTTATGTATTCAAACTTAGCCATGCTTTGTGATTCTTCCTTCGTATACATACTTTCGATTCTAGGATTAGGGAGTAGCTTGTGTACATAAATAATATTGGTTCATGTTAAATTCTGCCCATGAGTTTGATTTGACAATTGGTAGTTGCTCTTTACTAAATCTATGCGTGTTTGGCTTTCTTTCCGCTATGCTTAGGAGATACGAGGGGTGACATCCCTCGCAATCTAAAATTTAGGAGATTTGATATAAGAAACCTAGGGGTAAACCTGATCTCCTGTAACTGCGGGGGGAAGGGTGCGGTGGAATCGGAAACGGTCCACCGTAGGGATTGATTTGGCATCCTCGTACCATTTATTCCGTCCTTTTAGGCAGAGATAGCTCTCGGTAGATGCGGCAGCTCTGCGGGAGAGTGTATGATGTCCCTTCCACAAAACTGTAGGTAAACATCTAGACAACGCCAATTGACAACATTGTTCTGTGATACACAAGTGAAATCGAAGTCCTGGAATCATCTTTGAAGACCTTGGCACACTCCTTTCCTCCTCCGTGTGACACCGTATAGAGTAGAGTCCACCGACAACCCTCACCAATCGAAACCTCTTAGAGATCACGTCCGAACAATTACAACCACTGAGTATATTGGTATTCGAATCCCAGTCCCTGTGGGATCGATAATCTTTATTACTTGACGACATCCGTGCACTTGCGGGCGTTGAGCGCGAGCGCACGCTTTGAGTCCTCGACGGTATCCGTCGCGAAATTTGAGGTCGTGTCCGTGCACATCAAGATTTTGGCACCATTGTCGGGGACTGATTGATTCGATATCAAATCGAACAGTGGATAATTGGATCAGACTTAGGATAGATTTACTTTTCTTGTTTTATTTTATTTTATTTCAGTTTTGTTTATTCAGTTTCTCTTTCCTTATTTATAATTTCCTGCATATAACGATACATGCTTTTACTCATGATTATGGTCAATTTAATGTTGTAAGTTTTGGTAATATTTATTGTGAATATTGTGGTGAAACATGGCATACATTTAATGATTGTCCGGATATATTCGAACCTTCACAATTTGAACAAGAAGATGTCACTTACAATTACAACCAGTGGCCACAAGATGATTTCTATTCATATAGTTATGACCCTGGGTACTTAAACCCTCAATATTGTCCGCCTAAATCCCGACTTGAGACGATGATGGAAGATTTCATTCGAACAGAAAAAGCGGCGAACGATGAATTCCGATGGCGGCATTCGCAGACAGAGACTCAATATCGTTTCCAAAATAAGAATGAGAGCTATGAGTCACCATGCAAATTTTATCCAGAACCAAGCCTCCACTTAGAAGCCCTGCTAGATAATTTTACTAGGGAATGCAAAGAGCATAGCCAACAATTTGCAGAGATGATGGAACAGGATCTAGCTAGAATAGAAACTAAACAACTAGAAGGTGGCTTTAATGACTGGATCACACCGAATAGGGTGGAGACTCACTTTGAGCGAATGAATGAGGAGGACGTAGATGACATTGGAAGTAAAGAAGAACAATCCATTCAATAACCACTAGAAGTAGAACTTGAGGATTATATAATTGATACTTTAATCGAGGAGTGCATTGCTTCAATCAAAACACCTCCTAACCTCAAGGGTCTAGAAGAGCTTACCTTAACCCTCACCAAAACTTTAGTTACCAATAACAAAGCCCACCCAGTTATTTGTAATGATAAAATTTCATTCGACATGATAGAATCTGCTAATAAATATTTTGGTGAGAATATTTGTGGTGAGTTACATTATTTACAGCATATGGATGAAACAAAATATTATGATCAAACTCCTAATGATTACTTGAGGCTAAGCATGTTCAATCTTGAACCAAGGAAAGCAGCTAATAAATACCTTGTCCCTCCACGAGCAAGATTTAAGAGATATGGTGATAAGGGACCACAAGGGAGGAGGTGTAAGGCGAGCAAATATCTTGCTCCCCCACGAGCAAGATTCAAACACCTCAAATGAAACGTAGGAATAAGGTAGAGCTAAACGACCTTAAACAAAGTGCTTCTTGGGAGGTAACCCAAGTTTAGTTTTAGATTTCCCTTTTAGATTGCATTGCGTGCATTTGTTTGACTTTAGTTTTGATATCTATTTCATTTAGAGTTAGGACTAGAAAAGAACTTTGTTAAGCAAAAATAAAATTCATATTAGCCTACACGACGAAGTGTATGAGAAAATTTAGACCGTGGTGCATAAATGGGCGAAAAATGGGGACACACGACCTAGTTGTGTGTTTTCCCACGGTCGTGCCCGACCAACCAGAGGCACACACGGTCGTGGCGCGCGAGGTTAAAAGGGGCGAGCCATGTGTTTTCACCCCATTTGCACCGTGTGCTTCGAAAGCTCTTGCCCTAGCCGTGTGATTTCGTCTTCCCCACCATCTAGAAGCATTTTTAACCTCTAAGGAATCCAAAAGGATCAAGGATGAGGAGGACCAAGCATGTAGCCCCCCCCCCCCCCGATCCGGCGCCTCGGAGCAACGAACAAGGAGAGCCGACGCCCCTCAAGCTCCGGAGGTGGGTAACGCCCTACCCACTCTACTTTTTTGCAATAATGAACATAGAGATAGATACAATATGCTCTCTACTCGTAAACTTACTGCTACTAGGTACTTAGATGAGGATTTGCTAGAATATTTAGGGTTGTTGGGTGATATGCAAACCCTATTTGCAAAAATAGGGTGGGAAGGGATTATGGGAATAAAGCACCTAACCTACCCTAGGATAGTTTTGGAATTTTTGAGTTCCTTAGAGGCGGAAGTTTAACGGGTAGAGAGAGCAAGGAGGGTAGGATAACTTTTAGGCTTTTTAACATTGAGCATGAGTGGACCCTTCACCAATGGAATTCATGCTTTGGCTTACCAAGTGGGGGAGAGAGAAGGACCCCTAATGGGTACAACTCTCGAATAGTTTGGATTGAGTTGACAGGGGAGCACGCTTATGACTCATCTAGGGCCAAAGTGTCGCACCTCCAAAACCCCATCTTTCGATACCTCCACTGCATCATGGCCAGTACTATATTTGGTTGTGGGGAGAGTGACGGTGTAGTTAGAGCCAGCGAGCTGCTTTGCCTATGGAATATGCTACAAGAAAGGAGTAGCATCGATGTAGGGTCCCACTTCATTAGACACTTAGTGAAGATGGGCAAAGCAGCACGAGGAGAGATCAATGTGGGAGGCTACTTACCCACATTTTCCATAAGATGGGGTACGATTACAAAACATTAGAGAGTATAGAGGGGAGCCCTAGGATCAACCTAGGAGTATGCATGGCCATGAAAATGATTGTGAGAGAAGGAGACTCCTTATGCTTTATGAGGAAAAATTTGACGACCCTTAACCTCCCCGACCCGGATCGTACCACCATCGCTATACGCGCCAACTGATGCTTGGACCTGATAGTGGAGTCCCTTTCACATGAGGGACCATCCACATCGGCGCCCATCTCTCCACCCTTGTATCACTCTCCCTCTAGTCCACACATGCATAGAAGCCCACCTAGTCCACGTCGACATTAGCCTACACCTGCGCCGCCACCTTTTTCTACTTTTGAGTAGGATGCAGGTACGTCAGCCTATGATTTCTCAGAGTTCCAATCGCGCCTCGATGACATTTACACTGAGCAGCAGATGTAGAGGTAACGATGGGAGGAGCAGAGCGCCTACCAGCAGGCGGAGTTCCAGGGATTCCGAGAGCATTTCCAGTGGGCTGAGGAGTTCTACGATGAGGCCCGCATATACTTCTAGGAGGAGGTTGTTCATCGCCAGGATGAGGTCGCCTATTGTAGGGAGATGCGGCAACACATGCATGCCCAGCAGGCACAGTGGGCTAGGGAGGAGGAGCACCGAGCAGCCGTTGCATCCACCAGCTCCTAGATCGACCACATGTATATGTGGCATCAGCGGCTCAGCAGCAGGTTCTCCTAGGATCCAGAGATGCCTAGGCTCCTAGACTTTCCACCTCGTCCACCATATTAGAGGTATATTTTCGTTTAAGTCTGGGGGGGAGAACCCAAGGGTTATTTTTTTTGTTTCCTAGCAGTAGTTTCTTTTCTGATATTTTCATTTATTCATGCCTGAGTTGTTGAGTTTCTTTCAGTACTTAATTTTTGTTGTCTGTAAAGCTACCTCAGTAGTATTTTTGAAAATTTCTTGCATGAGTTGTTCTCATAGGTAGCTTAACTCCATTTATCTTGTAGTATTTTATTTTATTCGCTCTATTGAATGTTCTAGAATTACACTGGTTAGCTTTATTTTTGCACTTACACATGTCGAACATTCTAAAAGAGAGAATCTAGTACATACATAGTTATGATTCACTTCAGTAGTCTAGTACTTTAGAATCCATAGGTGACTCTAGGTTTAGCATTTTAGTTACTGGAGATGCTCGGATTGTGTAAGCTCATTCGGAAAAATCAAAATACCAGTGAGCCGAAAAATAAAAGAGAGAAAAGAAAAAGAGAAAAAAAAATGAGAAAAAAAAAAGAGAAGGAAAAAAAAGAAGAAGAAAAAATTATGAGGGATAAAAAACAGTTGTCGTGGATGGAAATGGCTAGGTGCCCCTTTGAGACTGAGTTAGGTTACTGGGGAAACACCAACCAATTTCTCTCAATACCGAGCACGCCTTTGAGACTTTATGCTAGATCTAGGGAATAACCCTCGCTTTGGGCAGGTAAGTGCCTAAGAGCCGGAAACCTTAGGAAAGGTATGGGGTGACGACTTAACTCACCATGGAACGAGCATCCCTTAAGAATTGTTCGCTTAGCACGAGCACGAGGAGCTAACTTGGTGAATTTCTAGAACATATTTGTTTTGCTTTGATTGCAAATACCACATGATAAATTTAGTTAACATGTTAATTATGGAACGATATCTTTTTAAAATTTCATGGCACTGAGATTTTCTTGAGGGCAAGCAAAGATTTAAGTCTGGGGGAAGTGATGTGAGTAAAACATATAGAGTTTTAGGAGTAGTTTTTACTCACATCTCATTACATTTTTTGTTAGTTTCATGCATATATTACTCTATTTTTGCACGCATTTCCTATTTTCTGGTTCGGAGGTCTGCTCGTTGTACTTTTGTGTGCAGGTTAGCTTTTTGAATGAAAAGGACGTGTTTTCAGAGCAAAAGAAGGACATTTCGCAGCTAGACGCAGAGTGGGACACGGCCAGGGCGTGTGGATTCACACGGTCGTGTCCAATGGGCGAGATCAGCACCCCAGGGCCGCACACGGCCTGGCCGTGTGGAAACACACGGCCGTGTGGCGGCCCGACAGATTTGCACGACTAGGGTTTTTTTCGGATTTTGCAGCAGTCCGAGGCGATGTCTATATAAGGATGGCTCCGCCCAAACCCTAGGAGGGAGGCACGATGACTAGGACAACACGTTGAAGCCCTAAAAAGCTTCGGTAACTCACAACGGGGAGGAGGAACACCGTCGAAGGTCCACACCTTGCAATTCAACGCCGGAGAGAAGATCACGAAAGCATTGTATATCTTTATTTCTGCATTTTATTCCTTATGTATTCAAACTTAGACATGATTTGTGATTCTTCCTTCGTATACATGGAGTAATACTTTCGATTCTAGGATTAGGGAGTAGCTTGTGTACATAAACAATGTTGGTTCATGTTAAATTCTGCCCATGAGTTTGATTTGACAATTGGTAGTTGCTCTTTACTAAATCTATGCGTGTTTGGCTTTCTTTCCGCTGTGCTTAGGCGATACGAGGGGTGACAACCCTCGCAATCTAAAATTTAGGAGATTTGATATAAGGAACCTAGGGGTAAACCTAATCTCCTGTAACTACGGGGAGAAGGGTGCGGTGGAACCGAAAACGGTCCACCATAGGGATTGATTTGGCATCCTCATATCGTCTATCTCGTCCTTTTAGACGGAGATAGCTCCCAGTAGATGTTGTCATGCCCGCCCTTCCCCGTAATCTAGAGGGGGAGGAAGGGCGGCGCGACGCGATCATACATGCGTGCATATACAGCAAAAGACTTTAAACTTTTTTTTTAAAAAAAAATATAAAACATGAAACATGCATTTACCTTCGACCATGCAAATAACTCAACATTCTTAACCATGTAACAGGTGAACATTTACTAAGCATGCATAATCATTTCATAAGGACACTACTTGGTTCAAGTTCATGATAATCAAAATAATGGACACCAAGTAGCAACCATCAAAACATCAAGTAGTGATCAACTCTTAACAACTAACATGCAAAACTTTAAAACATGCATAAGTCTTGGAACATAAAACAGATCTCTTCCACCATACCACTGCCACACACACACTTTGCCCCTCCTGCTGCCCCCTTTAGTTTAGCCATTCTTTACCCTTTTCTGCAGTACAAGGAAAACATGAAACTATAAGCACATAGGCTTAGTAAGATCCTTTCCTACTCACAAAAGCCATACATCAGGTATTAGACATAGAATAGTGACATGTTCATCTAGACAACATATAGGCATAACATTCATATAGAAGTCTTGACATAATCATTTAGGAACATATAGGCATATCATTCATATAAAAGTAGTAACATGATCATTTAGGAACATATAGGCATAGCATTCATATAAAAGTAGTGACATGATCATTTAGAGCATATAACTAGAATTCGTAAAACATAATAATCACATAGACATGAAAAAGGGTATATGCAAGATGTTCTTTGAAAATATATATTTTATAGGTACTTAAACATAATCTCAACATTGAGGGCCCGACATTGTACCACATACATCATCATCTTTGCGTGCATCCCTAAATAGACCCGAGGTAGCTAATCCCGAACCTACTAGGGTACTAGATCCATACTATGACCGTCGACCTAGGGGCAACATAGGAGCCCATCCTAGGCCTGTACTATGATTGTCGACCCAGGGAAACTTAGGATTCCATCCCGTACTAGGTCCCTACTATGACCGTCGACCTAGGGGCACGTAGGAGCCCATCCCATGGACCTTGCTAGGGTCCAGTACAAGTCATACAAAAGTAAAATAGCATATCATGTTCCTTATCATAACATATCATGTTCCTTATCATAACATATCATGTTCCTTTTCATAACATAAAGAGTGCTCTTAGTCCCCATTCATAGGGAAGCGTCTCTTAGGCATTTCATCATACATACTTGTACATCATGACGCAATGAGCATAACATAAGCATACATTAATACAATTTAGGCATTTCATCATACATACTTGTACATCATGACACAATGAGCATAACATAAGCATACATTAATACAATTAACATGGACATAAGGTAGTGGCATAAACAAATCATGCTATTATAAAGTCTAACTATCATCATGTCAACATCATATATATACATATACATCATGGCATGGAGAATCATTAGTAAGCATAAGCATGTTTTAAGGATGATAACCGATACCATCACATACTGCCTAACATAGGGGATTCTTAGCAACCATAGAGAGGCTTGGAATCTCTTCCTAACCCTAATTCTTGGTCTTGGCCGAAACCCTTAATGGAGGTTTTAAGAAAACAAACATTCAAACATACTAACACAAGGCCTAACTAACATCATGTTAACATCATATATACATATAGCATGGTATGGAGTATCATTGGTGAGCATGAACATGGTTTGGCCGAAACATCCAAGGGAAGGTCTTAGGAAATCAAACACTCAAACATACTTGTACAAAGTCTAACTATCAACATGTTAACATCATATATAGGTATATCATGGCATGGAAGATCATTGGTGAGCATGAACATGGTTTGGCCGAAACATCCAAGGGAGGGATCTTAAGAATTCAAACCCTAAAACAACTTGTACAAGGTCTACTAACATCATGATAACATCATATACATATATAGTATGGCATGAAACATCACTAGCAAGCATAAACATGGTTTGGCCGAAAACTCTAATAGAGGTTTTAAGGATTCAAATACTCAAACAACTTACACAAAGCCTAACTTCATCATGTTAACATCTTATATACATGTAGCATGGCATGGAAGATCATTAGTAGGCATAAATAGGGACTTGGCCGAAACTTTCAAAGAGGGGTTTGAAATCAAACACTCAAACAACTTGTACAAGGTCTAACTAACATCATGTTAACATCATATATACATATAGCATGGTATGGAGGATCATTGGTAGCCCAAACATGTCATGGCCGAAATTTCCAAGGGAGATCTTAAGCAATCTAACAATCGAAACAACTTGTACTATAGGTGAGGGGATTACTTACATCCTTTTGCTTGGTTTTCTAATAGAACTATACCCTTGGAGCCAAGACAAAGCCTCCTCTTTTCTTCTTGAGGTTTTGGAAATGGGAGAAGGGAGAGGGATGGTTTTCGGTGGAGGAAGAAGAGAATGATGAATTGGTGTTCTCTTGTCTCCTCTTTACTCTTATTTATTCAAGTGAAGGTGTCCCTTTGCCTCCCCTACCCTTATCTATTATTTCCCTTACCCTTCTAATAGCACACCCCTACTGGGCTTCTGGTTATCACATGCATCTTAAGGTTTAGTTACCTGCTTGGAGGTTCAGGGTTCAAACCCTGGGCCATGCATCCTTTTTGGCTATATTCTCTTTTATTTTTGAAAGAGCTCACATAAAAGCCCATTATAATCATACAAATTTCTTATAAAATTTGCTAGAAATTTTACGGGTGTTACAGATGCGGCGGCTTTGCGGGAGAGTGTATGATGTCCCTTCCATAAAACCGTAGGTAAACATCTAGACAACGCCAATTGACAACATTATTCTGTGATACACAAGTGAAACCGAAGTCCTAGAATCACCTTTGAAGACCTCGGCACACTTCTTTCCTCCTCCGTGTGACACCATACAGAGTAGAGTCCATGGACATCCCTCACCAATCGAAACCTCTTAGAGATCACGTCCGAACAATTACAACCACTGAGTATATTGGTATTCGAATTCCAGTCCCTGTGGGATCGATAATCTTTATTACTTGACGACATTCGTGCACTTGCGAGTGTTGAGCGTGAGTGCGCGCTTTGAGTCCTCGACGGTATCCGTCGTGAGATTTGAGGTCGCGTCCGTGCGCATCAACATGATACAATGATTCAATTTGACATGCATGAACTTTCTATATTAAACATATAGAGCCACTTATACATAACACAATGGTTCAACTTGAAATGCATGAACTTGACATACACAACTTACAATACATGCTTTGAAATATGCTTCGCTTGTAGAAACATATACATGCGACATACTTAAACTTGTAACCATTGTGCTTTAGTTAACTTTAGAAAACCATATGTACATATATACTTTAAAATACTAATCATCCTTGTTTGGGCAGCCCGGCATTGTACCATTTTGTGTGCAACCCTAATATAATTCGGGGTAGCTAGCTACCGAACTTATTAGGGCAACTTAACTTACTAAGGGCGGTCTAGGGGCCCATGGGCGATCTAAGGGCCCGGTACATGCCACTTCAAAGTAAAATACTTCCTGTAGTATTCATGGACTTGATGAACTGTGAATTTATGGATTTCCTAAATCGGTTCGTCATTGTCTTTATTGACGACATTCTAGTCTATTCCCGTTCTAAAGAGGAACACTCGCAGCATCTTCGCATTGTCCTGGTTAGGCTTCGACAGAAGCAACTATATGCGAAGTTAGTAAAAGCGTGTTCTGGTTACCCTCAGTCAGTTTTCTAGGACATGTGGTTTCTAGCAAAGGCATTTCAGTTGACCCCCAGAAGATCGAGGCTGTCACCAGTTGGGAGCAGTAGAAATCAGTTCAGGAGGTTCGTAGTTTCTTGGGATTAGCTTGATATTACAGATGTGTTATTGAGGGTTTTCTCGAGCATTGTTATGCCATTGACACGCCTTACCAGGAAGGGCATGAAGTTCACGTGGTCAGAGGCCTGCGAGACCAGCTTTCAGGAGTAGAAGGAGAGACTGGTTTCAGCACGGATTATGGTATTGCCATCAGGGGATGACAGCTTCATCCTTTATATCGATGCATCTCTCTAGGGTTTAGGTGCAGTACAGATGCAGTACGGTAGGGTGGTCTCTTATGCTTCTCGCTAGTTGAAGGAGCATGAGAAAAACTACCCAGTACATGATCTAGAGTTAGCCGCTATTATTTTTGCCTTGAAGATTAGGAGACATCATTTGTATGGTATTACATTTGAGATTCTCACTGATCATAAAAGTCTCAAATATCTATTTACACAGAAAGAACTCAATCTCCGACAAAGGAGATGGATAGAGTTCCTGAAGGATTAGGACTGTACCATTAGCTACCACCGAAGGAAAACTAGATTATTGAGATAAATGCTTAGAATGTATATATTGGTTCTTTGACTCTCTAGATTTTAGTGCATGGTGATATGATTACGTTGCTTACGTGGTTTATAGTGTATTTGCACTTGATGCTCTATTTAGTATTGTCTTGACTTCGTACTGGCATGCCCCCTTTAGTTATACCTTAATTAATTTCAGTCATTAATTTCTATTAGTATGTTTTTGCTGTTATTATTGGACATCATGGTTAAATGCTTATTTGGTTATGTATCGTCGCGGTTGATACCATGATTGAGACTAGTAGATAGTATAATTTAGATGAGGTCATGTCGTAGGAGCGGATCTCAGGAATGAAACAACATTATTGGAACCCTATGCGTAATAACCTCAACTTACTTATTGGTAGATCGATGATCTTTATCGACTTTGATAGACGTTCTATGTTAGATGTATTGGATAACCCTAGGCTTAACACCCTAGGATAATCGACTGCCCACGAGACATATTCGTGGTAGCATGTTGTTGCGTGCAGTCGATAACTAGATAGTTATACACTCTGACTAACCACGAGACCTGTTCGTGGTAGAATGTTGTTGCGTGCAGTCGATAACTAGATAGTTATACACTCTGACTTCCCACGAGACCTGTTCGTGGTAGCATGTTGTTGCGTGTAGTCGATAACTAGATAGTTATACACTCTGACTGCCCACGAGACCTGTTCATGGTAGTATGTTGTAGCATGTATAATTGAATTGGTAGAAATAATATAATTTAGACTTAACCGTCTTGATGCGTTTATGAGTAGATTTATGATCTTATTGGCCTTGATAAGTGTTCATATTAGAAGGGTTGGAACCCTAGACTTAACCACTCGGGAAAAGCCAATGTGGTTGCCGATGCACTTAGCCGGAAGTCTCGAGGGACTTTAGCTTGCTACCGAGTTTTAGTCACAATTTGATTCAGGGTTTCTCCGAGTTGGGCCTTGAGGAGCAGGGACCGACAGAGCAGGGCATTCTTGTTACCACGGTTGCTCAATTATCTATCAGGACGAGAGTCCGAGAGGCTCAGGCCGGTGATCAGCACTTACAATACATTGGCAGCCAGATAACCTCTGGATAGCAGACAAAGTTCACCCGAGATGACGAGGGTATTATTTATTTCCGGGGCAGATTATGCGTACCTCAGTCTCACCCGGTCATGGAGGAGTTATTTTAGGAGGCTCATCGCTCTCGATTTACAATCCACCTAGGCGAAACCCGCATGTATCGAGATATAAGGCATTTGTATTGATGGAATGGCATGAAGAAAGACATCACAGATTTTGTAGCTAGATGTCTAGTTTGTCAACAAGTGAAGGCTGAGCACCAGAGACCAGCCGAACTACTTCAGAGGATTCCTATTCCCGAGTGGAAGTGGGATCACATTACCATAGATTTTGTGGTGGGTATGCCTAGGACACGATAAGGCCATGACGCAATTTGGGTAGTCGTTGACCAATTAACCAAATCTGCACACTTCTTAGCCATTCGGAAGACCAACTCTCTGGATCGTATGACAGAGTTATATTATCAGGAGATCATCAGATTGTATAGTGTCCCTTTGAGCATTATATCAGATAGAGATCCTCGATTCACGTCCCAGTTCTAACAGAGTCTACAGCAGGCCTTAGGCACACAACTCCATTTTAGTATAGCATTCCATCAGCAGACAGATGGACAGTCTGAGCGGACCATTCAGACTCTAGAGAACTTGTTGAGGTCCTACGTTATGGATTTCGGGGGCAACTGGGAGGACCACTTGCCATTAGTGGAATTCGCCTACAACAACAGCTATCATTCGGCTATCCAAATGACCCCGTTTGAAGCATTGTATAGTAGACAATGTCGGACACCCACCCTCTAGGAGGAGGTTGGTGAGGCCCAGTTGCTAGGACCCCAGAGAGCTCAGTATGAGGCAAAGTTGGTCTATACTATCAGACAAAGGAGAGGTGCAGGATCGTCAGAAGAGTTATGTCAATCGGAGATGGAGACCTCAGGAGTTCTCTATTAGTGACCATGTATTCTTGTGAGTCTCACCCACGAAAGGGGTGAAGAGATTTGGCCTCTGTGGTAAGCTAGCTCCAAGGTACATTGGTCCTTTCGAGATTTTGGAGAGGATCGAAGCAGTCGCTTACCGCCTAGTGATGCACGCGATCGCGACCTCAAATCTCGCGATGAAGGCCATCGAGGACTCAAAGTGCGTGCTCACGCTTAACGCCCGCAAGTGCACGGATGTCGTCAAGTAATAAAATATTATCGATCCCACAGGGACTGGGATTTAAATATCGATATGTTCAGTAGTTGTAATTGTTCGGACGTAACTCTAAGAGGTTTCGATTGGTGAGGGATGTCGATGGACTATACTCTATACGGTGTCACACAGACAGGGAAGGGAGTGTGCCGAGGTCTTCAAAGGTGATTCTAGGACTTTGGTTTCGCTTGTGTATCATAAAACAATGCTGTTAATTGGCATTGTCTAGACGTTTAGCTATAGTTTTGTGGAAGGGACATCATACACTCTCCCGATGAGCCGCCGCATCTACCGGGAGCTATCTCCGCCTAAAAGGATAGGATAGACGGTACAAGGATATCGAATCAATCCCTACGATGAACCGTTTCCGATTCCATCGCACCCTTCTACCCACGGTTATAGGGGATTGGGTTTACCCTTAGGTTCCTTGTATAAAATCCCCTAAATCTTAGATACGAGGGCTGTCACCCCTCGTATCGCCTAAGCACAATAGGTAGAAAACCAAACACGCATAGATATAGTAAAAACAACTACCAATTGTCAAATTAAACTCAAAGGCAGAATTTAACATGAACGAACATTATAATGTGCACACAAGCTACTCCCTAATCCTAGAATCGAAAGAACTACTCCATGTATATGAAGGAAGAATCACAAAGCATGTTTATGTTCAAATACATAAGGAATAAAACACAGGAACAAAGGATTACAATGCTTTTGTGGTCTTCTCTCCAGCGTTGAAGTGCAAGGCGTGGACCTTCGGCGGCGTTCCTCCTCCCCGTTGTGAGTTCCCGAAGCTTTTTAGGGCTTCGGTGTGTCATCCTAGTCGTCATGCCTCTCCCCTAGGGTTTGGGCAGAGCCATCCTTATATAGACATCACCTCGGACTGCTGCAAAATCTAAAAAAAAACCCTAGTTGCATAAATCTGGCGGGCCACCACATGGTCATGTGTTTCCACACAGCTAGGCCATGTGCGGCCCTAAGTTGGCTGATCTCGCCCATTGGACACGGCCGTGTGTAGCCACACATCCTGACCGTGTCCCACTCTGCGTCTAGCTGCAAAATGTTCGTCTTTTGCTCCGAAAGTGCGCCTTTTTCTCCCGAAATGCTAACCTGCACCCAAAAAGTACAAAGAGCATACCTCCGAACCAGAAAATAGGAAATGCGTACAAAATAGAATAACATATGCATGAAACTAACATAAAATCTAACAAGATGTGAGTGAAAACTACTCCTAAAACCCTATATGTTTCGCTCACATCACTTCCCCCAGACTTAAATCTTTGTTTGTCTTCAAGCAAATTTCAGTACCATGAAATTTAAAAAGACATTGTTCTATACTTAGCATGTCAACTAAATTTATCAAGTGGTATTTACAATCAAAGAAGAACAAATATGTTCTAGAAATTCACTAAGTTAGCTCCTCGTGCTCGTGCTAAGCGAATCATTCTTAGGGGATGTCCGTTCCATGGTGAGATAAGTCATCACCCCATAGCTTTCCTAAGGTTCCCGGCTCTTAGGCACTTACCTGCCCAAAGCGAGGGTCGTTCCCTAGATCTAGCATAAAGTCTCAAAGGTGTGCTCGGTATTGAGAGAAATTGGTAGGTGTTTCCCCAGTAACCTAACTCGGTCTCAAAGGGGCACCTAGCCATTTCAACCCACGACAACTATTTTTTATCCCTCATAATCTTCTCTCTCTCCTTTTTTTTCTTTCTTTTTCACCTTTTTCTCTTTCTCTCTTTTTTTTTTCTCACTGGGATTTTGATTTTTCCAAATGGGCTTACACAATCCGAGCATCTTCAGTAACTAAAATGCTAAACCTAGAGTCACCTATGGATTCCAAAGTACTAGACTACTAAGATGAATCATAACTAGGTATGTACTAGATTATCCCTTTTAGAATATTCGACATGTGTAAGTGTAAAGAAATAAAGCTAACCAGTGTAAGTCTAGAACATTCATTAGAGCTAATAAAATAAAATACCACGAGATAAATGAAGTTAAGCTACCTATGGGAAAAACTCATTTAAGCAACTTTTTATAAATACTACTGAGGCAGCTTTTACGGATAACAAAGACTAAGTACTGAAAGAAATTCAACAACCCATGCATGAATAAATGAATGAAAACACCAAAAAAGAAAATACTGCTAGGAAACAAAACAAAATAAACTTTGGGGTCCCCCCCCCCCCCCCCCCCCAGGCTTAAATGAAAAATATACCTCTAGTATGGTGGATGAGGTGGAAAGTCTAGGAGCCTCGGCATCTCTGGATCCTGGGAGAACCTGTTGCTAAGCTGTTGATGCCACATGTACATGTGGTCGATCTGGGAGCTGGTGGATGCAGCGCTACTCGGTGCTCCTTCTCCCTAGCCCACTGCGCCTGTTGGACATGTATGTGCTACCGCATCTCCCTGCGGTAGGCGGCCTCATCTTGGCGACGAGCAGCCTCCTCCTGGAAGAATATGCGGGCCTCATCATAGAACTCCTCAGCCCGCTGGAAGTGCTCCCGGAATCCCTAGAACTCCACCTGCTGGTAGGCGCTCTGCTCCTCCCATCGTTGCCTCTGTGTCTGCTGCTCGGTGTATATGTCGTCAAGACGCGATCGGAACTCTGAGAAATCATAGGTCGGCATATCTGCATCATGCTCAAAGGTGGTGCAGGTGCAGACTCATGTCGGCGTGGACTAGGTGGACTCCTATGCATGTGTGGACTGGAGAGAGAGTGATATAAAGGTGGAGAGATGGGCGCCGATGTGGATGGTCCCTCATGTGAAGGGGACTCCACTATTAGGTCCAAGCGTCAGTTGGCGTGTGTAGTGATGGTGGTACGATCAGGGTCGGGGAGCCTAAGGGTCGTCAGATTTTTCCTTACAAAGCATAAGGAGTCTCCTTCTTTCACAATCATCTTCATGGCCATGCACACTCCTAGATCGATCCTAGGGCTCCCCTCTATACTTTCTAATGCAGTGTAATTGTACCCCATCCTATGGCAAATGTGGGTAAGTAGGCCTTCCACATTAATCTCTCCTCGTGCCGCCTTGCCCATCTTCACTAAGTGTCTGATGAAGTGGAACCCTACATCGATGCTACTCCTTTCTTGTAGCATATCCCAGAGGCAAAGTAGCTCACTAGCTCTAACTACACCGTCACTCTCCCCACGACCAAATATAGTACTCACCATAATGCGATGGAGGTATCAGAAGACGGGGTTTTGGAGGCACGACGCTTTGGCCCTAGAAGGGTCATAAGCGTGCTCTCCAGTCAACTTAGTCCAAAATACCCGAGAGTTGAACCCAATAGGGATTCTTCTCTCTCCCCCACTCGGCAAGCCAAAGCATGAGTTCCATTGGTGAAGAGTCCACTCATGCTCAATGTTAAAAAGCCTAAAAGTTATCCTACCCTCCTCGCTCTCTCTACCCGTTAAAATTTCCACCTCTAAGGAACTCAAAAATCTAGAACTATCATAGGGTAGGTTGGGTGTCTTATTCCCATCATCTCTTCCCACCCAATTTTTGCAAATAGAGCTTGAATATCACCCAACAACCCTAAAGACTCTAGCAAATCTTCATCTAAGTACCTAATAGCAGTGAGTTTACAAGTAGAAAGCACATTATATCTATTTTTATGTTTGTTATTACGAAAAAGAAGAGTGGGTAGGGTGTTACCCTCCTCCGGAGCTTGAGGGGCGTCGACTCTCCTTAATCGTCGCTCCGAAGCGCCGGATCGAGGTGCTACATGCTTGGTCCTCCTCATCCTTACTTCGTTTGGCTTCCTTTGAGGTTAAAAGTGCTTCTAGATGGTGGGGAAGACGAATCACACGGCTAGGGAAAGAGCTTTCGAAGCACACGACGCAAATGGGGTGAAAACATACGGCTCGCCCCTTTTAACCTCGTGTGATATGGCCATGTGAAAACACATGGCCAGGCCATGTGGGCCTTGGGTCGGTCGGGCACGGCCGTGGGAAAACACACGGTCAGGTCATGTGTCCCCATTTCTCTCCCCGTTTTGCATTAGGGTTCGAATTCTCTCATACATTTCGCTGTGTAGGTTAATATGAATTTTATTTTTGCCTAGCAAAGTTTTTTTCTAGTCCTAACTCTAAATGGGATGGAAATCAAAACTAAAATCAAACAAATGCATGCAATGTAATCAAAGGGAAATATAAAACTAAACTTGGGTTGTCTCCCAAGAAGCGCTTTGTTTAAGGTCATTTAGCTCGACTGCACTCCACTATCAACTCGGCTCTGGAGGTTTAGTGAACCTCCATTCATCCGTCTCGAAAGCTTCATTTGGCGGTTCTGACTTCATTTTGCTAAATGTGAAGCCGTCGAGGTAGGGGGCTCTGTGCTCCTAAAGGATAAAGAGGATGATCTCCCCATCTACCTCCAGGGAGATCTGGTGTGCCTTCACGTCTATGCACGCCCCTGCAGTTGCCAGAAAAGGCCTTCCCAGAATGATGAGATTCTAGAGATTGGGTCCTATGTCCAGTATGATGAAGTCCGTGGGTATCACGAAATCCTCAATCACCACAGGCATGTGTGGTAGCATGCCAACGGGCTCCTTGACTGAATCATCCCTTATACGAATACCAAGATTCGCTAGTTGGAGCTCGCTTAGTCCCATCTTCAGATAGTATGCGTAGGGCATCACACTGACCGATGACCCCAAGTCGCATAGAGCTTCATCAAAGCTCTCCCCATAAATTGAGCAAGGGATAACAAATTCACCAGTGTCCTCAAGCTATAATGGAATCTTCTCTTCAAACTCAGATTGGTCAGGTAGGGTGGTAATCATGGTTGCACACCCCTTGGCGAATTTGCTACTCTGCCCCACTCCTTCCTCTTTACCTTGACTCACCGGAGAGCTCTTCACTGGTTGCAACACGGTTTGGGCTATCTTGGCCACTTGCGTCTCCAACATCCTGGTGTGACTTGCAAAGCCATCAACGGTGGCCTTCAAGTCTCTGAGTGATTCTTCAGACTTCTGATGTTGGCGACGAAATTCCTCATTGACCTTAGTTTGGGTAGCGATGAAGTCCTCCATCATCAGTTCCAGTCTGGACTTCTGTGGTCGCTGCCCATTGCCCTACTGCTGCCCATACCCCCCTGATGGTTGGGAGTTTCCCGAGTTATTCTTATAAGATAAATTTGGGTGATTTCTCCATCCAGGATTATAGGTATTGGAGTATGGGTTGTGGGGCCTTTGGTCATAGTCCCCAACCGCGTCAATATGCTCAATCTGCTCCTCTGAGGTTCCCTGTCCTCCATAGTGGTCCTCTCGATACTCTGTCGCTCCCTTCCCAAAGTCAATGGTCGCGCATGCAGATGAAGGATTCAAAGATTCAAACCGTATGCTGAGCGTGTCCATCCTTGCTGCAAGGTAGTTCATGGAGTTGATAGTGTATCGTCCCACTGTAGGTGTAGGTTGACCACATTCGGAAGCCCATTGATGGTGGTTCTGGGCCACCTCTTCGATCAGCTCCTCTGCCTCCTCTATGGTCTTGTTCATCAGTGCTCCTCCTGCAACATAATCTAGGGACATCTTCGTGGCGTACGTGATCCCATTGTAGAAGTTGTGGATCACCAGCCACCTCTCCAGTCCGTGATGGGGGCATTGGTAGAGTAGCCCCTTGTAGCGATCCCAAAGCTCAACAAGGACTCCTCCTTCCGCAAAGCTTCGTGATGAGATGGCGCATGTGAGCAGTCTTGCTTGATGGGAAGTATTTGTTTAGAAACTGCTGCTCACATTGCTCCCATGTAGTGATGCTCCCCGAAGGTAGGGAGTGAAGTCATGCCTTAGCCTTATTCCACAGTGAGAACGAAAATAGGCTCAGGCAGATCGCGTCTGTAGGGACTCCATTCATTTTCATTGTCGAGTAGATTTCAAGAAATGCCTCAAGGTGCCGGTTTGGGTCTTCAGTCGCAGCTCCCCCGAATTGACTCTGCTGGACCATATGTATAAGTGTCAGCTTCAGCTCAAAGTTATTTTCCGAAATAGATGGTCCAGCTATACTCGGCCTGAATCCTCTAGCGCTAGGAGCTGCGTAATCTCGCAGAGGTTGCGTACCTATGTTCACTTCGAATGCGGCTTGATCCTCCATCCTTCGCTGCTCTGCTCTTCGGCGATGAAAGGTTCGCTCAATTTCTAAGTCGATCGGAATTAGGCCTTCCGATCCTAAGTGTCTAAGCATACGACGAACCAAACCACAAAAATTAGGAGTGCAAAATAATTCTAAAAGTAGAAAATAAAACAATCTAGGTAATAAAATCTAAGATGCAAAAAGGAAATAAAAACAACTACTGCTAGAAAAATAAAAAAAAATAAAAACTAAATCTAAATATGGAAGATATAAGACTAAAGAAAATAAAGCAAGTAAATAAATCTAATCCTAAGTCCGATCTAATTTACTACCGTTCAATTCGATATCGAATCGATCAGTCCCCGGCAATGGTGCCAAAAACTTGATGCACACAATCGTGAACTCAAATCTCAAGACGAAGGTCGTCGAGGACTCAAAGTGCATGCTCGCACTTAACGCCCGCAAGTGCACGGAAGTCGTCAAGTAATAAAATATTATCGATCCCACAGGGACTGGGATTTGAATATCGATATGTTCAGTGGTTGTAATTGTTCGGACGTAACTCTAAGATGTTTCGATTGGTGAGGGATGTCGGTGGACTATACTTTATACAGTATCACACGGACGGGGAAGGGAGTGTGTCAAGGTCTTCAAAGGTGATTCTAGGACTTTGGTTTCGCTTGTGTATCATAAAATAATGCTGTCAATTGGCGTTGTCTAGACGTTTAGCTATGGTTTTGTGGAAGGGACATCATACACTCTCCCGATGAGCCACCGCATCTACTGGGAGCTATCTCCGCCTAAAAGGACGGGATAGACGATACGAGGATGCCGAATCAATCCCTACGATGAACCGTTTCCGATTCCATCACACCCTTCTACCCATGGTTACAGGGGATCGGGTTTACCCCTAGGTTCCTTGTATAAAATCCCCTAAATCTTAGATACGAGGGTTGTCACCCCTCATATCGCCTAAGCACAGCAGGTAGAAAACCAAACACGCATAGATATAGTAAAAACAACTACCAATTGTCAAATTAAACTCAAAGGCAGAATTTAACATGAACGAACATTGTAATGTGCACACAAGTTACTCCCTAATCCTAGAATCGAAAGAACTACTCCATGTATATGAAGAAAGAATCACAAAGCATGTTTATGTTTGAATACATAAGGAATAAAACGCAGGAACAAAGGATTACAATGCTTTCGTGGTCTTCTCTCCGGCGTTGAAGTGCAAGGCGTGGACCTCCGGCGGCGTTCCTCCTCCCCGTTGCGAGTTCCCGAAGCTTTTTAGGGCTTCGACGTGCTGTCCTAGCCGTTGTGCCTCTCTCCTAGGGTTTGGGCGGAGCCATCCTTATATAGACATTACCTCGGACCGCTGCAAAATCTAGAAAAAGCTTTAGTCGCGCAAATCTGGCGGGCCACCACACGGCCATGTGTTTTCACATGGCTAGGTCATGTGCGGCCCTAAGTTGGCTGATCTCGCCCATTAGACACGGCCGTGTGTAGCCACATGCCCTGGTCGTGTCCCACTCTATGTCTAGCTGCAAAATGTTCATCTTTTACTCCGAAAGTGCACCTTTTCTCCCGAAATGCTAACCTGTACCCAAAAGTACAAAGAGTAGACCTCCAAACTAGAAAATAGGAAATGCCTACAAAATAGAATAACATATGCATGAAACTAACATAAAATATAACAAAATGTGAGCGAAAACTACTCCTAAAATCCTATATGTTTCGCTCACATTACCTAGCGCTACCACCATCCTTGGCAGGTATTCATGATGTGTTTCATGTATTAATGCTGAGGAAATATGTGCCAGACCCTACACATATTCTGTCAGATGTGTCAGGTTCCATGCAACCTGATGCTACTTACGAAGAGGTTCTGGTACGGATTCTGGATCACAAAGAATGACAGTTGCGGAACAAGATTGTACAACTTGTTAAAGTCGGGTGGAGTCACCACACCGATGAGGAGGCTACTTGGGAGCTTGAGGAAAAGGTCATAGCTCAATACCCCCACCTGTTTACTTAAGGTACGTGAAATATACTTTCAGTACTTGTGCTACTTGAGTATGTTATCTCTTAACCATTATACATTTGAGTGGAAAATTTAGGGACCAAATTTTATTAAGTGGGGGAGAATGTTAAATATTGAAATTTAAAATACTAAATTAAATGGTCAAAATTTAGGAAAAAAATCCTAGAAATTATTTTTGGGATTTTTGGAGAATTTTAGAAATTTTTCCAAAATTTTTCTGGAATTAAACGGGGCTTGTACAGGATATTTACGGGGATAAAAAAAATAGGCTTTTAAAGGGCCTGTTTAAATTATTTAATAGTTTAATTAACCTAAGTTATAAACCTAGGTTTTCTATTCCTATTTCCCCAATTTCCTTCTCACGCGCAGCTGTGATTTCTTCTTCCTTTGTCATTCTCACGCGACCTTTTCTTTCTCTTCCGCGCCGCACCACAACCTACCATCCCGATCGTTTCTCCGCCGCTTCCCTTAATGGCTGAGCGTTCGGTCGTTCGTTCCACCGGGCGATCGTCGACTCCTTTTCTTCCTCACGCGTGGTGACTCCTGTTCCTCATCGCGTACGCCTCTCGTCTTCTCTGCTCTTCTGAAAACCACTGCTGCCGAACTTTTTCTTTTCCTCTCGACCCTTCTTCTTCTCTACAAGTGGCAGCAACTTCTCCAGGTCCTCATCGGAGCCCACAGACACGCTGACAGTGAGGGTGTGCACGGCTGGGAGTCTGCGTCGGCGACATCTTCACCCTGATCTGTTTGGGAGTTGCGAGTTCTGTCGGAGCAAGGGTTTCAGCCGGCGAACAGAGGAGATTTAGGTAGCTTGCAGAGTCGTCAATGTGGGGGATTTCGCTGTCAGTGGTCGTCGGATCTAGGTAAGAGCCTATTTTGTCTTACCTTGGATGAGATTTTGGTGTTTGATGTGGTTTCTCCTTCGTTGAATTGGAGCTGTAATTTGGGCAGAATCAGTGGACAGAGCAGCTCGGGGAAGGGGGTTGTTTTCTCCGATTTGCACAGGAGGTTGGTGAGGGTTGTGTCAGGAGGTTCCAACAGATGATAAGTGTGATTTAACCTGTGCATTTCATCTGTCAATTTCTGTATGTGGTCGTTGTGTTGGTCGTTGGGTTTCTATTGATGGATGTGTCAGTTGTGATTGGAGTTGTGAATGGCTGGGACAGCTGTGTTGGCTGTGAGTGAGAGGAGGGGACTGGGTTAGGCTGTGCTGTGAAGTAGTAGCTTTGTTTGGGCTACGAATAGAGATGTGTATTAGTGTGAATATGGATCAGATTTATAACTAATTTTGTTGGTGATACTATTACATCAGATTAGGTGTACAAGACTAAATCCTCATAAGATTAGCTTAGTTAAGTTGGATATAGATTGATCTTTATTATGGGGTATATGGGATTAAAGAAAGGGATAGATCGGTTAAGTGGATACCTTAATCCATTAGGTTTTGATATTAATACTAGAGTTGGCAATATAATCTGATTATATTTGCAATATACATATTTCGGTCACGAGACAGGTCCACGGGCATAAAGACAGTTGGTATTCTTCTTAGTAGGCTGGTATCTTTGACTTATCTTCTTTTAGATATTGTCATATTGTTGTGCATTGTTTACTATATCTAGTAGTAGTTTTCTATGCTTGTTAACTACCCTGGTATGTCACTACCTAGTATGTGTTGTAGTCGTTTCATATGCTTATTATATTATGCTCTATCACTTTGATACTTGTCAATTGTTTATTTAGCACTAGAGTAGTGACATACCTTACATACTGGGCATTGAATGAATAATGAGTATATCTTGCATGTGTACATAGACTTATGTATTTAGGTTATTTGATATGGGCTCCTATTGGTACATACCATAGGTAGCCTTGGATTGATAGGTGTATCGTGCATTAGTGACATGCACCATTTTTGCATTATTATATGACTGGCGATCATCGGCTCCTTGGTAGGAGGTGATACTACTTTGTAGTTGAGTCCATCATCAGTCACATTATCTACACACACAATCACTCATGGATTAGTGGTATTTCAGGTGTGTGTGTAGTTGCTCTGTCAGGGCTCCACGATGGTCGCTCAGGTTATTGGTATTGCGGCATTGTAGCAGACAAGGATCCCTCCTTTGTCGTGAGGCGAAGAGATGAGACGAGGTGATGCCCCCCATATACATACATGGGGTAGGAGGGTGATACTCCGCCAGCATCCTGTCCACTCGGTCACATAGGTGTAGTGACGGCAGAGTACACAGTTGTCATAGCCCTACCCACTCGGTCAGCACACATGACATGTCGGTGGCTTGACTGGCATCAGGGGTGACACAGGTCATTGCATCATGTGCATATGCTTTTACTATATGCATTGGTTGTTGCATATGATTGTCATGCATATACAGGAGGTATTATGTAGTTTGTTTTGGTGATTCGACATTTGCTTGTATGGATGTATCTTATGTCAGCTTAGGTGATTCTGGTATGTACAGTTTCAGGTATGTATATGTATTATTTTGTCTATTGTCGAGAAACTGTACCAGCATAATTATTAATGCTACTTATAGTTTACTATGCATGACTATTAGATATCCACTGAGTTTTACTCACTCCGTTGATATCTATTTTATTTCAGGATGAAGCCTTCCGGAGGGTCCAGTTGTCAGTCCCCTGATCTGATGACTCCGTTATTTGATTTTCAGGCCTCCACATTTTTATTTCTAGTACTTTATACTCATGATTGTCTTGGTGGTATTTGATTATGTCCTTATGGACTTTTTGTTGGATTTGTTTTGGTTGTGTGTGGTTATGTATTCCTGCTCAGATGGCAGAAGAGGTGAGTCTAGTAGTTTTAGGCTTTGTATGTACTTTGAGTTGTGGGCCTGAGGCCCGGCCATATATTATTTGCATTGTAGTTTTATGTTCCGGCCATGTTGGCCGATATATAGTGGGTCGTGTGAGCCTTGTATATAGGTTTCAATTATCCACAGTATAGGGGAGGTGTTGTCCGATTTTCGAACAAGTACCCCCTCTCGGGGCGTGACACTATCATAATCAGATGGAGGTTTTTTTTCACTAAGGATCTAAAAAATCACCATCCAACAATCCTTGTGAGAAGACACTCACTAGGACCTTTGAAGTGGTTGAGGATACATCTAGATTCATTTAGTTGAATTGTTGAATATATTTTCTCAGAGTTTCTTGGTGCTTTTGTTTGATTGAAAAAAGGTTCATAGCAGTTTTATGATACCTTTTACTGTTGGAGGAATGATGTAGGAAGAGACACTCAAATTCTCAAAAGACCATATAGAATCAATGAGAAGTTTTCTAAACCATCTCTGTGCTAGTCCAGACAAGATAGTTAGAAAAACCCAATACTTAATTCCATCAGTATACTAGTGTAACAAAGAAACAGTTTTGAACTGATAGAGATAATCTTTCGAATATGGTGACCCATTATATTCTCTGAATTTCAAAGACCAAAAATTCTTTGGTAACTCCTTAGCTAATATGCTAGGGGAGAAAGGGGTACTTCGACTATTTATTTCTACAATAATTAGTGGAGCTTTACTTTTTCTATGTTATATTGGAGGTGATTTTTGGGATACATACTCCCAAGATTGTTCTTCTTACGGGATTGGCATCCACCTTAGTCTTCTGCAGGAGTCGGAGGCACTTCAGCATGGGTGGTAATCCTCCAATCATAACTTCATTCTACGACATATGTCTTCATAGAATTTCTTCGACAGTAGCGGCTACAATCTAACTCAAATTCTCTCTTGTCAGAACCTCCCAATTGAGCATGAGAGTATGCATTCTTCGACTGGTAGAATCTTGATTTTCTAAATTTCCTCTCGTCTCTTCCATCTCAACGTCTTAGCTCACACTACAAAAAATATCCAATTAACGATGAATTTTAGCAACGAAAATAATTCATAACTAATCTGCAATGAATTTGGCGATGAATTATTAAATCGTCGCATATTTGTAACAAAATTTTCAACAAAAGAGAAGATGTCATAAAAATAGCAACAAACTAAATATTTGATGCAAAGTTTTCAACAAATTAATTTTTATAGCTAAAATAACCACAATTTTTATGATGCATTTCTCTTTCATCGCCAAATTTGTGACGAAGAACCACATTTGTTGCAAAATTTTGCAACAAAATTTGAATTCATCGTAAATTTTGCAACGAAAATGAAATTCGATGCAAACTTTGTGATGAAAATGGAATTTGTCCCAAACTTTTGCGATGAATTCCATTTTCTTTGCAAAGTTTGCAATGAATCTAGAATTCATGGCAAATATTCTGATAAATTTCAGCCAAAACACAACCTTTTTTGTTAGAGGTGCAAATTTTATGATTAATTTCATATTCGTCGCTAAATCAAAGATGAATTTTAACTTTCATCATAGAATTTACGATGAATTTTATCTTTCGCCGTAGAGTTGCCATGATTTTTGCAATGAAATTTATTTCATCGTAGAATTCACATATAATTTCTTTATTTCCTTCTCGCGATCCTTGCTCAATCCGCATCCGTTGCTTGCATGTATTCTCCTCTCTCCCTCTCTCTCTCTCTCAAAATCCGACAAATCCACCGTCGAATCTACGCAGATCCAGTGGTGGATCGTCAGATCAGTGAAGGGGTGACAGGAATATTATGATCGTCGCCCACGCGAGGGGGCATCACTTATGCAAGAGGGTGTCGCCTAGCATGGGCGACAGTGGCACGGGCGATGGCCATGAGGGCATTGCCGATCCCCTCTCGGGCATCGCTCTCCGCACGGGTGTTGACCACCCCACGAGCATCATCCCCCGAGGTTTTCACCCTCGTGCAGGTGTCGACCCCCCCCCCCCCTCTTTATTGTTTTATATAAAGTGTACAAATTTAATGTTTTATCTCCTTTAGGTTTGTCACGTGATTATTCATCCTTCAAGTGATCGACACGTACGTAAAGGCTTTTGCTACCAACTGATCATACATTGCTTCAACCAGTGACTATACTCTATTAGAAATTTTTACAATTATCATTCTATAGTAAAATATTTTTTATGTATTTCTTTTACGGTAAATAATTCATTATTAGTTGATTATTTTGGGTATAAATTAATTGTACAGTTACTTATTGATGCAAACTGATGAGAATAGAATTAATCTTTGATATAAATTTAGAAACAGGAAAAATAGAGAAAGAAAGGAGTTGGATATATAAAAAGAACTTACCTAAATGTTGGGATTTAACTGATAAATTTTTCTCGTAATAATGTTGAGTTTATGGATGAGAATAAGTTAAGGTGTTCAAGTAAAAAATATCATAATGGTAAATTTTACAGTGTGATAAAGTTTGAGAACATATTTGTAGATTTTATTTTACCTTAAATTAATGGTCATGGTGAACCTTTCATATCCGATGAAGTGGATTGACAAAACATACAAATATCAGTTAGTGGAGATCAGAGATATTATGATCAATTAAATTCATATAAGAGGACGATAGTTGATGCAGCTGGTCAAAATTTTATTCCCGAACCAAGCACTGCAAGTTTTAATTTTCCTCAAACACTTAAACAAATGTACAACAATTATGCATCATCGTTGGAGGAGGTATAAGTAATAGATGTTGATGAAAATGCAAATATTGAATCATATATCCAATTTCAGGAAGTATTAAGAGTTGCAGATGAACCTATCTGGTCTGGTTATGACAGTCACACTAAATTATCTCTAACTGCGAGACTACTGAATGTTAAAGCTGAGTATAATATGTCTGAAGATTATTTTAATGATTTTGTTCAAGTTATTGGACAAGTATTGTCGCGTACTCACATAATGCCTAATGATTTCTACAATATTGATATGTGCAAATCATATAGGATTTTAGGAGTAGTTTTGACACACATCTTATTGCATTTTGTGGTTGTTTCATGTATATTTGTTTTACTTTGTACTTATTTGCTATTTCCTAATTTGGAGATCTACTTTCGTTACTTTTATATGCAAGACGGAGTTTTTAGAGCTAAATGACATGCCAAACGAAGCAAGAGGAAGAAGAGCGTGCTCTGGCCATGTTCCCGAGACACAGGAATGCTTCAGAACGGAAAGATGACATCCATATGGTGCTCCAAAGAAAGACACAGTCGACTGTGTGAAATTCACACGACCATGCCTTTTCTCCAAATCCAGTTTTCAAGTGGCAACTTCCAGCGCTTCACACGGTTGGGCATGTGGAATCTACATGGTCGTGTGGCAGCGATGCAGAAAAAGAAAATCTGATGTCACGCCCCGAGAGTATGCCGTACCGAAAAGTAAACGGACGGCATCTCCCCTGTACGTGGCAATATATCGGATTAATACAAGGCCCGTAGGCCCAACAACAACACAATATATAAAGATACCAACATACCAATTATACAAAACACAGCGGAAATAATACAAACAGATAACCAAGATACAAAGACCAAACCGTGCACTCCGGAGTGACTTGACACGACAAGAATCATAGCAGAAATCGAATCAAAGACCAAATACGTACATCACATCCGTATATCACAAATATGGAAACAATACAGGGTAAAAACCCAAACCAACAATCCATAGTAATACAACAATATGGAAAAAAAACATATCCATTCGTCCGGTGTGAGATTGGATCACCATGGAGCTCAACGCCCAAGGAATCTTTCTACCGCTTATCTGGGCGACAGAAGCCTGTGGTCCCGGTGGTGAGTATAAACTCGTGGGTAATATATAGAAAGTGCATGAACATATAGGGTAAAGAAATCTACAAGTATACATGTGAAGATCTACAGTGTATACAAAGATGAGTCCAATAGACATACAAATTCTATCCAACTCTAATAACAAGTAACTACAAGAAAGTCATACTCAATGTATATACTAAACTATCAATCAACATGAAGTAATGTACCAACGCATTCGACGTCAGAATACCATATGCTAGATCATCCCGAACAGTATATACAATAACATAACTCATATAACGTACTCAAGTCAATCCCATACCCGACCAATACTCCAACATACGAACAATATGATCACCGTAATAACAACCCTCTGCACATACACAATGACATGATGCTAATCAAATGCATATAATCAATCAACGCATGTATCATGCTCAACACATAGCAAGAAGATATAAAATGCAAATGACATGTATCATGATGAACAAGCATGTGCAACAATCATAGCTCAATCAAATGCAAGATCTCAGTGCATATGTAAAACATATATCAAATACATGCATACATATATATCAAGAATGCATATGCATGGTCATCGTCATGACCTGGCCCAACCACGACCCCAGAGTGGCTGTGGTGGCACGACAAATGACAACTAGCCCGAGTCCACCGCCACCACTCTCGAGTGACCGAGTTGGGTAGTATGACCGAGTAGCGATAAGCGCAAAAGCTAACTACTCCTAGGCCTCACGCAAGCCACGCTTGTCCCTACCCATGAGTAGACAAACGCCTCACACAGACAATCGCACGTCCACACAACCACTGCCTATAGTGGGCCAGTGCTAACACCACTCGCACTGGGTGATCTCCATACCACCATCCATAGTGGCGAGCACGCACATCCAATGCTCGCCTCAACCTCGCTACCACTACCCCGAGTGGCGGGAGGTAGGGATGACCGACGACCGTCCTCATCCATAAGGGAGACCTACCAACAAGATGCATGCAAATGTAATGATGCATAGATCCACACAAGTATCCTCGCAACACTCCTATCTCACGGGAGTCATGGTCAACCAAAAGTCAAACTATGCAAGGACTACAATCCACAAGACTCTCTCTATCGCATAAAGAGTCATACTCATCCGACATAACCACGCTAAGACCTCTAGTCAAGAGCGAGATACATCGACCATCCATATAATCATACCGGATATACGATCCATAATGGATATACAATCATGCTAGGACCTCTAGTCCGGTCACATACGACAACCATACATTTATCTATGCACAGACAACTAAATCCACCATAGATGCACAACTAATATGTGTACGATACAACAATCGACTTCATAATCCAATTCATCACCTAACCCTAGTGATGTAACACAGTAACCCAATCTGAGGTCACAAAGATAACCCTAACCACCTGTACTTACTGAACATCCATCAGCTAATACATAATAGGGTTTATAGTTCCTATCCAAGCTAGATAATCAATGAAGTACCAGAGTATATATCTCAAAGATCAAGGCAGTACAAGCATATGATTAAATAAGAGTGGATTTCAGGTAACAGGTATAAACATATATCCAATATCATGCACTAGAATTTGATCAAAACTACCAGATCAGGTAGATATTACCCGCCTGATATGCAATCTGTACTATCCATCTCCACGTCCATGTATCTATGACAATTAAAGTCGATCCAGTCTCACACACCGATCGGATCAGACCATAGGAAACACATCTCAGTGACCCCAATTGCTGTCGGAAAGTCCAAGCTCTGTTGCAAACAGAGTTATCCAAGTTTAATGTTACTATGAACAATAATAATAATCATATGCATTCATAACTTACCCGGATCCATCTCACCTAGCCTAGCATCCGTTAAGCAGCTTCTGGATCCATGGTAACTTAGCCCTGTACAATTCTTCAACCAACTGTAATTCTAATGCCAATTCAATAGCACTAAAATCCAAGCTTACCTCATGATATTACCATTGTCCACTGCCTATCTTGAAGCATAAACTTCTCCCAAACGATCAACCCTAGATCAATTCAAATCTTCCTCAACTGCTCAAATTTTGCATAACCCATCCGTAAAATCCAATGCATAATTACAACACATCCAACTAGTATAGCTTCAATTCCAGATTCCCAAATCAATTCATTTGCATAAAGCCTCAACTCATTCTACATCACGCCAGGCCGAAATGCCGTTTGATGAAGGTGACGCAGATCCATAGAATTGAATCGTCGATAAAGAAGCAATTATCCAAATCTCCGCCTGACGATGAGCTCATCGTAATCGTAATCCATGAAGTTGTCGGCGCCGTGATTGGCTAGAAATATTGGCTTCTCGAGGAATGGAGAAGACGCAGATCAATCCAAGCCGCGGAGGTGCCGAGGCGCTCTAATGGTTCACCGGAACCCATCGAGTTGCTAGGCGAAAGAAACGACCCTTGTTGCTGTTGAGATCACAAGAAGAGGCCGGCAACGGATCGTACTCGATGAGATGAGTGTGATCTGCTCAATCGGGGAATACAAAAGGAATCGGCAACTCCATCACTGAGCTGGACTCGCTCGAAGTAAAGTGCCGGTGAGATCCACTGTCGTCAGAAGGTCGGCGGCAACTGGTTCTCGCGGCGAGGAGGAGATCAGCCGTGGCGACGAAACAGGGAAGAACTCGCGCGATCGGGTTCGGCGGGGCGTCAATGGAGAACTCCGGCGACCTAGGGCGGCGGCGAGGATGAGGAGATGTCGCGGGATGGCTAGCTTAGCCGCCGACGATGAGGCGGCAACCATCGGGCTTGGCGACGGCGAGGAGCTGCTCTCGATCGCAGGGGGAGAAGGCTCATGACGGAAGAACAGAGAAGGGGCATCGTGTCGTTTGGGTTCAGAATTTAAAGGCCGTTCGAAAACTGGTTAATCCGGCTCAAGCCTACCGGCCCAAACCCATTTTCAGCCCAACAAAGCCAACCCAATGGGCTCAGCCCAATAGATTCAACCCAAGTCCAATCCTTAAATAAATCACTAATTAAGCCCAATTAATCCACTAATTAAATCCAAATCAATTAAAGGGATTAATCCATAATAATTTTTTTTTAATCGTATTTTACATTCTCCCCCACTTATAAAAATTTGGTCCCCAAATTTCTGACTTATATACTTGTACAGTGTGTCAAAATAACCATCTCAAGTATCCGGAGAAAAGTCACCCCTCAAGTGACTAAGTGGGGTACTGAGCTCGAATATTACATTCCAGCTCTTATATACACTCTCAATCAATCTATTAATAGGTCAATAACTGTACCAGAGTGGAGCTCTATACCCATAACCGATGGGAGACTTTGCCAGAATCGTAAGGTGAATCATGAATCACCATCAGAAATGATACTCAAGGTTACTCCATGGATATAATTCCATCAAGCGATCCAACGAAATCCATCTTACGGCTCAGAAGAAAATGAGCGGACCTAGCTAATCGATCATCGACTACCCAAATCCTATCAAGTCCTTTCCGAATTCTAGATAATCCCCCACATACCCTAACGTACTAGGCTACCACTTCCATCACGGTACATAACCCTACCGATCACAATATTCCACCTTTGCTTGTTGACATACCCAACATCAAACTACGAAATCAACCGTGTTCTACCTGACGTTCCACCATAAAGGACATCTCAAACTCGCTATTTTCGGATAAACTTCGAATAAATCATCACTCTCGAATGAAGAGTCTCCTGAACCAACTCTTCCTAAATCGAATGCAACTCTGGGAACCACTATCCTTTCCAGAGACGGAGATTTATTCTCACAATAGAAATTAATCCAATGTCCAAAATTCACTCTGTCACACAACACTATAAGTGACTGGAAGTCATTAATAATTAATCTCGCTAGTTTCTCAACTAGCATACACATAATATACGTCTCATTCAACTGCATCGGGATCGCTCCTAATCCCTGAAATGATGCATCTACGTACAATACTCTTCCATCCATATCGGACGGATTAACTAACACTGACACAAAAGTCAGCCACCTTCTAGGCCTTGAAACCTAGCTTCCCCAACTTCCGACTAAGTGATTCCCATCACTTCCTTAGTCCAACAAGTCAGCGATATAGTATTGCTAAAACATCCTATCCGCATCTCTAGTAAATACCAAATCAATCTAGGGACACCGCAATTTCCCCTAAGATTTTAAATATATCCCAAAAATATATCATCCACAGATATGATGACAATCGATCTCAAATACTCCCAGAGTACTTGATTCCTCTAATCCATGAACAACTAAATCGTCGATAGGTCTAACAACATTATCAACATCTCCTCAAATTCATACCAAGTATGAAATGTCGTCTTCTACACCCTGCATCCTTTTTACTCCAAGCTGATGATATATCAATCATCACACCGACAATGATAATTGTATGACACTAAGTCACTACAATATCAAACCTCCAGTCGTAGACCAACCCTAGGATATACACAGGTGTCATTTAGCTGATCTAAACAGATCATCTATCCCCAACGAAGGATATTCATTCTCAGCAATTATTGCATTCCAATCATCGATAATCGATGTATAAACTCAAGGTCTGACTCTCTTCTAACAAAGAGTTACAAGTCTTCTCAAGAAGAAACACTGAGGCAGATAAATCTCCCATAGTGTTTAGCAACACTGATACCCATAAAATCATCTCCCGGTATGAGGTCCCCAATATCAGGACTATTCCCGAAATCACCTCAATCGCATATTCCACTTGTCCATGCAAAGGACCCGGCCAGAGTTCATCCGTAACTACATCCGAATACTCTCAGATTATACGTACATCCGAGAGTCCTAGTATACCAACGCTCCAACAATCCAACTATCCGTAAGGATATGTCTATAGTGGAGGTATGTCTAGCAAAGGCTAAGGGTATCCCTTGACTTCTTGATTGTTGATCAACATCTCACCTGACGGTAGAGAAAATCACCAACCCACAAGTCGATAGGAACCCTTCGAACCCTATCCAAGAATGTTCTAGACAAAGATACCTATAAACTACCAGTATCTCTCGATATATCCGCAAATAGGATAACCTAAAATAATACCCCGATGGACCGATCCTTCGGTCTTCTATACTTCATCTCGAGTAACCATGTAAACTCGCCCAACATCTGTTCTGGACGACTGAGCTCATGTAAATACAAAATACTATCATGGAGGAACTGAAATCATCTGCTGAACCTGAAGTACAAACTGATGCAACTGCAGTGGAGATGGTAAACATTGTTATACTGGCAAAGGATACACATCCGACTGTATAATACTGAAGAACTGTCAACATCATAGCACGTTCCATCTCTGTGAAAGGTATAGCTGCAACTGGAGAATACTGCGTAGATACGACCATCATCGTAAAATCTCTCCTCTGTATAAAGCATAACCACGTCTGGGAAAGTAATGCTTGTCATCGCTCGGAAGGTAATAGCTTGTTGTCCAATGGGTCTTCTTGAGATATCTTCTACCGATATCGAGTAATTTACTTCTTCCGAATGAAAGTATCAAAGAGCTCCAACTATATCTGAGGTAGTAAATCGCTGCTGATGTGATAATCCATTCTTCTGTCATGATCTCGGCTTCCGAGGGTGTGGATCGTCCGCTCGAAAGCATCATCCATAGTCTTCAACTGGGTCTTTAAAGTACATACTCTCCTCGTAGATACCGACTGCTTATAGTGGAAACAGATACAATGGTCCATCGGATAATCTGACTCTGTGTCGTCGTAACTGACCGCACACCCTTAATCTCCCTTCGGAGTCTTTCCTCTGAGTTCACTGATAAACATGAGAAGCTACTGACAATCTGCAATCGGTCTTCTATGATCGAAAAACTCTCCAATAGTCGCTCGTGACTCATGACTTTAATCTTGCTCCTTTTATCCAACATTCGGAGACTTCTAATTCTCATAATTTGACTTGCAATATATGCTTATCAAATCTCCAACTCTTAAAACACTTGCTACGGAGTCATTTCTATACACATGACTCGGTCTATACACTTCCAGTAGGATCTGGTAGGAGATCCATACATCATGATCAAGATGTCAGCCAATAAACCGTAGGTGGCCGAAATCAACCCAATCACACTCTCGAGCTATTAGGTGGTCGTAACCCTCGCAAGTCTAACGACTCTGCATTGTACCTTCATTACCAAACGATCACCCTACTCGATGCCCAAGAATTCTCGGACAATGAGTCAAAGAAAATGACGTGGGGAAATACTATCTCACAACATCACTGAACTGTGACCAAGTGATATATTATTTCCCGTAGGTTACTTTCCATCTCTTCCACCAAGTACCGGCTAAAATCCGGATAATGGTATTCAACTGACACTACTATCTTCGTATAACCCGAGTCAAGTACTCCAAAAGTACTCCCAATGTTATACAACCTAGAATAACCAACTCAGGGATTAAAATCCCTATGAATATCTCCAAACTAATCCTCTACTATCTGCATCAGCAATAGTATACTCGCTTAGTCCATTACCCCTCAGGTAATAATCTGACAAACATAATTAGTGGAAATCCTTAGGACTATAATCCTTGATCTCCACAAGAGATGTGCTTACCTAATCCCTGCTTTCCGACTCAGTATCAGTCAGCTCTCAAAGGTAATTACCTTTTCGATAGCAGGTACATATCTAATAACCTCAACATATCGTTCCAGTGGTCAAACTCAAACCATGGTTACGAATATTAACCAATATCCTACAAGTCATCCATGTTATAAGCAACTAAATGCATAACCAATAGAAGGATATGTAATAACAATTAACATACCTTAAATCTTGTAGCTCGGAGATGTCCGCAACAGCCAGATCCCAGAAATCACGAAACCAAAACCGAGTAAAGCAAAACTCGATATCCGAACGAAATAAAATCCGAAAATGGACTTCGCAACCTAGGGCTCTGATACCAATAAAATTGTCACGCCCCGAGAGTATGTCATACCGAAAAGTAAACGGACGGCATCTCCCCTGTACGTGGCAATATATCGGATTAATACAAGGCCCGTAGGCCCAACAACAACACAATATATAAAGATACCAACATACCAATTATACAAAACACAGCGAAAACAATACAAACAGATAACCAAGATACAAAGACCAAACCATGCACTCCGGAGTGACTTGACACGACAGGAATCATAACAGAAATCGAATCAAAGACCAAATACGTACATCACATCCATATATCACAAATACGGAAATAATACAGGATAAAAACCCAAACCAACAATCCATAATAATACAACAATATGGAAAAAAAACATATCCATTCGTCCGGTGTGAGATGGAATCAGCTGGCGGAGCTCCGAACGTCCAAGGAATCTTCTACCTGTTACCTGGGCGACAGGAAGCCCAGGGTCCCGGGGTGGTGAGTATAAACTCAGGGGTAATATATAGAAAGTGCATGAACATATAGGGTAAAGAAATCTACAAGTATACATGTGAAGATCTACAGGTATACAGCATGAGTCCAAATGACATACAGTCCTATCCAACTCTAATAACAAGTAACTACAGTAAAGTCATACTCAGTGTATATATACTAAACTGATCAACTGAACATGAAGTAATGTACCAACGTACCTGACGGTCTGTAACACCAGATGCTAGATCATCCTGAACAGATTTACAATAACATAACTCATATAACGTACCAAGTCAATCCCATACCTGACCAATACTCCAACATATGAACAGTATATGATCACCTGTAATAACAACCCGGTCCGTACCACACAATGACATGATGCTAATCAAATGCATATAACAGTCTGAATCAACGCATGTATCATGCTCAACACATAGCAGAATATAAAATGCAAATGACATGTATCATGATGAACAAGCATGTGCAACAATCATAGCTCAATCAAATGCAGCATCTCACAGGCATATGTAAAACATATATCAAATACATGCATACATATATATCAGCAATGCATATGCATGGTCACTGTCTGCGGACCCGTCCAACCACGACCCCAGAGTGGCCAGGGTGGCACGACAAATGACAACTAGCCCGACTCCAGCTGCCACCACTCTCGAGTGATCGAGTTGGGTAGTATGACTGAGTAGCGTATAAGCGTAAAAAGCTAACTACTCCTAGGGGCCCCTGCTGCAAGCCACGTTGTCCCTACCCATGAGTAGACAAACGCCGTACACAGGACAACTGCACGTCACACAACCACCGTCTATAGTGGGCGAGTGCTAACACCACTCTGCACAGTGGCCAGGTGCGCATCTCCAGCTACCACCATCCATAGTGGCCGAGCGCGGCACATCCAATGCTCTGCCCTCAACCCTGCTACCACTACCCCGAGTGGCCGGGGAGGCAGGATGACTGACGACCCATCTCATCCATAAGGGAGACCCAGTCGTCAGCATGCATGTAAATGTAATGATGCATAGATCCACACAAGTATCCTCGCAACACTCCCTATCTCACGGGGAGTCCTGGTCAACCAAAAGTTAAACTATGCAAGGACTACAATTCACAAGACTCTCTCTATCGTACAAAGAGTCATACTCATCTGACAGTCAACCACGCTAAGACCTCTAGTCAGTAGCGAGATACTATCGACCATCCATATAATCATACCCAGATATATGATCCATAATGGATATACAATCATGCTAGGACCTCTAGTCCGTAACCACATACACAACCACACACATTTATCTATGCACAGACAACTAAATCCACCATAGATGCACAACTAATATGTGTACGATACAATAATCGACTCCATAATCCAATTCATCACCTAACCCTAGTAATGTAACATAGTAATCCAATCTGAGGTCACAAAGATAACCCTAACCACCTGTACTTACTGAACATCCATCAGCTAATACATAATAGGGTTTATAGTTCCTATCCAAGCTAGATAATCAATGAAGTACCAGAGTATATATCTCAAAGATCAAGGCAGTACAAGCATATGATTAAATAAGAGTGGATTTCAGGTAACAGATATAAACATATATCCAATATCATGCACTAGAATTTGATCAAAACTACCGGACCAGGTAGATATTACCCACTTAATATGCAATCCGTACTATCCATCTCCACGTCCATGTATCTATGACAATTAAAGTCCATCCAGTCTCACACACCGATCGGATCAAACCATAGGAAACACATCTCAGTGACCCCAATTGCTGTCGGAAAGTCTAAGCTCTGTTGCAAACAGAGTTATCCAAGTTTAATGTTACTATGAACAATAATAATAATCATATGCATTCATAACTTACCCGGATCCATCTCACCTAGCCTAGCATCCGTTAAGCAGCTTCTGGATCCATGGTAACTTAGCCCTGTACAATTCTTCAACCAACTATAATTCTAATGCCAATTCAATAGCACTAAAATCCAAGCTTACCTCATGATATTACCATTGTCCACTGCCTATCTTGAAGCATAAACTTCTGTCCAAATAACTGAACCCTAGATCAATTCAAATCTTCCCTCAACTGTTCAGCTTGCATAACCCATCCAGAAAATCCAATGCATAATTACAACACATCCAACTAGTATAGATTCAATTCTAGATTCCCCAAATCAATTCATTTGCATAAAGCCTCAACCCATTCTGCATCACGTTGTGCTGAGCTGCCGGTGAAGGTGACGACAGATCCATAGCCGATGAGTTGAACTGTCGATAAAGAAGCAATTATCCAAATCTCTGCCCGACGATGAGCTCACTGCAATCAGACCCCATGAAGTTATCGGCGTCATGATTGGCTAGAAATGTTGGCTTCTCGGGAGGAATAGAGAAGACGCAAATCAATCCAAGCTGCGGAGGTGCTGAGGCGGCTCGGAATGGTTCACCGGAACCCATCGAGTTGCTAGGCGAAAGAAACGACCCTTGTTGCTGTTGAGATCACAAGAAGAGGCCGGCGACGGATCGAACTCGATGAGATGAGTGTGATCTGCTCGATCGGGGAATACAAAAGGAATCGGCAACTCCATCACTGAGCTGGACTCGCTCAAAGAAAAGTGTCGGTGAGATCCGCTGTCGTCAGAAGGTCGGCGGCAACTGGTTCTCGCGACGAGGAGGAGATCAGCCATGGTGATGAAACAGGGAAGAACTCGCACGATCGGGTTCGGCGGGGCGTCAATGGAGAGCTCCGGCGACCCAAGGCGGCGGCGAGGATGAGGAGATGTCGCGGGATGGCTAGCTTAGCCGCCGACGATGAGGCGGCAACCATCGGGCTTGGTGACGGCGAGGAGCTGCGCTCGATCGCAGGGGGAGAAGGCTCGTGACGGAAGAACAGAGAAGGGGCATCGCGTTGTTTGGGTTCAGAATTTAAAGGTCGTTCGGAAACTGGTTAATCCAGCTCAAGCCTACCGGCCCAAACCCATTTTCAGCCCAACAAAGCCAACCCAATGGACTCAACCCAATGGGCTCAGCCCAATAGATTCAACCCAAGTCCAATCCTTAAATAAATCACTAATTAAGCCCAATTAAGCCCAATTAATCCACTAATTAAATCCAAATCAATTAAAGGGATTAATTCATAATAATTTTTTTTAATCGTATTTTACATCTGATTTCGCAGGGGAATAAGGAAAACCATGTTCACTCCTATATAAGGGAAGGCACGCCTAACCCTAGAGGGGAAGAGATGATGGCTGGGACGACTAAAAGGGGTGCTCTAAAAAGCATTGGAGGCTTGCAAATGGGGAGGAGGAAGGCAACTTATGGTTGATGACAAAGCTCCAATATACCGAAAGCTGCCAAGATGACTCCACAAACCAAACAGGGCATATTTCTTCTATTTTAATTGTGGTTTGGTTGTAATAATTAAGAATACAATGTCTTGTGTTCGTCCTTCAATATTTATGGAGTAGAGACTTCGATCATAGGATTAGAGAGTAGCTTGTGCTTGTTGGACATGTTAGAACAAATATATATTAATGTCTTTTAATTATTTTTGTGATTTATGTTTTTCTAATTCAATGATAATTACGACTTGGTTCTATTTCTACCGCACTTAGTCGATATAGAGGTCAAAAGCCTCTATATCAAAACCTAGGAGAACCAAGGAGGAACTGAATGGTCATCCTCCCTCCCAAAATCGTAGACAATAGGTTGTGAAAGAGTAGGGCATGAAACACGGTCCACCTATTCATGGGGGTAACATAGGACAACTTAGAACTCCATGAACCTAGTTTATCTAGAGGTCACAAAGTAGAAGAAATCAACTCAGTAGTTGTGGCACCCGTAACAGGGGCTACCCAGTGACAACAACCTTCTGAGCTCTATGGATCTGAAAGGGATGCTCTAGAAAATTAGGTAAGTCTTGTGTAGAAGCAAAAGTTCACCGGGATTACAAACTACAAGAAAATCTAGAATTAGAGACCGACTCAAAATCGGTCTCTAATTAGAGACCGATTTTTTAAAATCGGTCTCAAATTAGAGACCAATCAAAATTCGATCTCTAATTAGAGACCTATCCAATTTCGATCTCTAATTAGAAACTGATTTTAATATCGATCTCTAAATTAGAAATCGACATCTAAATCGGTATCTAAATTAGAGACCAACATTTAAATCAGATTTTCCAAATTATTATTCGTGTTATAATTATTTTTATGGTAGGATTTTCCAAAACTTATATTTTGAGCTTCCAGCACATGAGTTTGATCGTTTATGCGATGAAGAATTTGCATAATGGTTCAAAAAAATATGTAAGTAGTCTATAATAATCTATTGGTTAATTCTTCACTCATAACACATATTTATTTGACTTTAGGTTCATGACAATCAAGCTCACATTGAGCAAGAATTGTTAATCCATCTGTCATGGGGTCCAAAAGCTATAGTGAACTTGGCCGACATATTTCATAAACTGATATAATTTTCATACTCAAGAATATGGAATAGAAAAAACTACAATGAATAGTAGAGTATATGTTAAGTCATCTATTGATGGAGGTGCAGAGAATGAATTTTATGGTTTGTTGGATGAAATTTTAGAGGTAGAATACCCTGATTCAGATTTACGAGTTGTTTTATTTATGTGTCATTGGTTTAACCTTGTCAAAGGCATGAAGGTGCATCCATAGTTTAATTTGGTCGAAATTAATCATAAAAAATTATATAAGAGGTATGAACCATTTGTGTTGGCACAACAAACAATTCAAGTATTTTATGCGTCGTAGTTTGAAATGTGAAAAAATTGATTGGTGGGCTATTTGTAAAACAAAAGCACGAAAAAAATGAGGAACGGTAGGAAGACATAGCATATCAACAAGATGAGGTGGTGAATACATTTCATATCGAAGAATATAATATTTTAACGTTATGAGATCCTAGCGGTGTTGTGATCGATGTTGGTGCAAGTGAAATTAATGAAGAGGATGATGAGGAATTTAATTTTGAGATAGAGGATGTGGCTGACGATGAGGAGGAAGAGGAGGAAGACGATGATGATATTGATATTGAAGAGACAAAAGTTGAGGATGAAAATGAGAATGAGGGCTTCGATTTTCAATAAAGGGTAACTTTTATTCCGTATCAAATATTTGTCTATTTCCTATCTCATTCTTAATTTCATATATTTGATATTTTAATGAACTATCTTTTTTTTCTACATGTTAATATTTGAGAAAATTTTGACGTATTCGTAGACTATTTCGGTGATTTAATACTTCAAATTAAATATGGTCAATTTTTCATATTTTTTGTTATACATCCAATAAAATGTAATTATTTTATATTTTATTATTCTAATAATTATGATTGATAGTTTCGACGTGGCGGTCACACTACAAGAATATCCTATTTTAGAGACCGATTTAGAGACCGAAAATCGGTCTCTAAATGTATTAGAGACCGTTTTAGAAACCGAAACTTTCAATCCCTAAATTCATGGTCTCTAATCTTAGAGACCGATTTTTCCCATTCGGTCTCTAAATGTTGAGAATGAATCGAATTTAGAGACCAAAATAAATTCGGTCTCTAATCTTATAAACCAAAATTAATACAAATTTAATCCATATGTGATTAACCTGTATATTATAAATCTAATTAATATCAACTACAATATTTACTTCTAACATCCAATCAACCATAAATACAGTATAAATATCGAAACAAATTAATTTTATTAATTTTCAAATGTACACAATGACAAAATAAATAGAATGAATAATTACAACTACATTATTAATTGTAAAACTTCTTCGACCTCAAAAACATCTTATCCACTCCATTGCTTCATGACCTTATGAAGTTCAACCTCACGAAGGCATTCATGGACGTGGCCAAACCAACCTAATCACATCTCTTGGGCTATTTAAATGGGTGTAAAATTTCAAGAAGCTAAAACAAGCCAGTTGATGGTACAATGAGGTGAGAAACGCATAAGAGCAATACGTACCAAGTAGTTTCTTATTGTTCCTACAATTAATAAGCACCTGTTGTAGAAAGTATTTGTTAGAAATTCAAATTCATGCTAAAAAAAGAGAGCTACATCAAATGAATCGAGTACTGCCACCTAGTGAAGTGTTCCATTACTAAAATGATAGACAAGTAGAACTAATAGGAAACTAGTCATTCATCCGACTCAGAAACCACGGAAAAGAAGCTCGTCTCCCGAGTTAATGTGTGAGGCTAAAACTGACGGAATTATATTCTCTCTACCAAAGATTGATAACTGTAAATGATGTAGAAGCATGATGGAGTTAAAAAACAAACAAAAAAAACTAACTATATCTATGCACATACTTTAGCAACTTTGCATGTGTCAATACTATATTGTGTGTAAGCTTTAATATACCTGAGTATTATTCTTGACACTCATCATCAGAACAGAGAGGTGCTCCGTATTGAATTCTTCCTCTTCTTTCTTGGCCTGAATATAATATAATATATTTAAAACAAGTAACTTCATAAAAAACTGTAGCAATTATATTCAAACAAGAGAAAACTCGATGAGAAACTCTTTTCAATGAATACTGGACTGAAACATTTGAGGTTGGAAGCTTACATTACTTTCGTCCTCCATTGAGTTCTGCAAAATGAAGCAGGAATAATGTTAGGACTTGGAAATGGTAGAGGAAGATTAGCTATTACGTTGCAGCAATATAATATGAATAATGAGCATGGATGATCTTTGAACACTAAAAGTTGGTAACAGAGTAGAAAGCAAAAACAAATCATAAAAATAAAACGGATGTCACAAAGCAAACTTCTCAAACACTATATATGTTTCTAAAAGTGATGGAAGATGATTTGTGTAGATTATTATGAGGCTAAAGAACTCTTAAAGCAATGTCAATTTCTAATGTCCATATTCTTTTATGCAAAACATAAGCAAATGAAATTCCAGGTTTGATTTTCGCACTTAAATTCAAATAATTAAATTATGACCTGAATCTTTAGGAATTATTTTATTTTCCAACAGGAATTTGGAAAATAAGAGTATGCTTTTTTTCCCCAATTTCCAAATCGTTATGACTGATTATTCTCAAATTCCTGTATCTAAGCGAGACTTTTGCACTAATTAGGTACCAACATGCCAGCGTTACACCTAGTTGGCAAATCATTCAAATAACAGCAAGCAATAGACTAAAAACCATGTTAGTCCTTGTGAATCTAAAGAAGACTAAAATGGTCATTTTCTAGAGTGAAAGATCCATTAACCTTCCAAATAAATAAGATTAACCATCAATCATCATTCGGTTAAGAGTGTGTAGAGATAAACAACGAAAACTTGCGAAGTAACTCGCTCATATATATGATATGTCAACCATGCAGCTTGATCGAATAACTTTACTCTGATAGCTAATTCACGATCCATTTGTCATCCTTGGTTTTATGATTTCTTGCTTCTGCCTCACTATCTTTGGAGTGAGTTCATGATAGCAAGAGGCCCCTTTGAAAATCTCATGAAGAACAAATGTTCTAGTGCAACTACAAGATCTCATCAAGATTCAAGTTAAGATGACACAGGAACAAATAAGAACCAAATAAACAAGTCATGCAGCAGAGCTGGAGTAAGATGCGCTTACATAGTGAACAAGTTAGATGATTCATTTGTCAGTATTGGTTGTATGATTTCTTGCTTCTGCCTCACTATCTTCAGAAGGAGCTCAGGATAGCAACGGAGATCATTTTTGAAGTCTTATGAAATCAACTGTTCTGGCACAACTACCAGATCTCACAAAGGATCAAGTTAGAAACCAACGGTTTAGGTTTACAACATCTAATGAGGTGTTTGTGTTCTTCAAACAGGACCTGCAGCAGCACATAAATTTTCCAGCTAGAAATTTGATCTTTCTTAGTAGAACAGGAAGAAACAAAATAGGAAGAACACACCAAATATAGCTTAAGTTTTCATCGGAATGGTAAGAACGAGTAGACTCAAAGGTGAAAATCAAGTTAAAATCCTTGATTCAGCTCCTGAAAAATCAATCTCTTAAAAGAGTAAGAAACAACCCCAGACATGCAAATATTGGCTGAAGGGAACGAGGAGAAACCTAGATATCGAAGAGGAAGATTATGTTGGTGCAATCGGCCCAGGTCACGATTGATCAGGACTCGAGTTTGACTTGAGTGATGTTTTGATGTTTCGACAAAAACATATGACAATGTAATTATCATTTGGTAAAGTTCAAGTCTTGAGTACTTGGCATGGAAAGTCCAAGTGGGACACTTGGCACATGAAAAGTCCAAGCATGGTCTTGGCATTTGAGAAGTCCAACATGGGTTGGCAAGGGAAGTCCAAGCATGAGTCTTGGCATGGAAAGTCCAAGCATGGTCTTGGCATGGAAAGTCCAACATGGGTTGGCAAGGGAAAGTCCAAGCTTGAGCCTTGGCATTTGAGAAGTCCAAGGGTTTGATATTGGCAGCGTAAAGTCCAAGCAGGAGTCTTGGCAGCATAAGTCCAATGGTTGGCGGCGTATCTAATTGATTATTGTTGTAATCATTATTGTACGAGGTTTCTCCACCTCCGGATTATTCTGAGAAGGAGTGTTTATTAGTGGTTGCATGTGCATCACTAGAGCTCGTAGAGCTCGATCCGTGGAGTAGGAACCGTGCAGTCCCGAACCACGTTATATCGTTGTGTTAGCGTGTTGTGCATTTCGTTATCATTATTACTTTTCTATTTCCGCTGCGCTAACGAAATTGTAGAAACAAACGCGAAAGAATTACATTGACGCTATTCACCCCCCTTTAGCCGTTACAATATTCCTAACAAGTGGTATCAGAGCCCGGGGCTCTTCTACGGACTAACCGCCGGGAGCTAAGACAAAAGGCTAGAGGGTGAAGATGGAATTCCAAGACAAGCTTGGATGGGATATCAATACTCCACCTCCATATGATCCAGAAGATTTTCCGGCGTGGAGAGCAAGAATGGAAACATTCTTGATGATGAACATAGAGGATTGGTTCATCCTCGTTGAAGGCCTTGAACCCCCTAGGGATAAGAAGGGGAATGTCCTAAAATTGAAAAAGTGGACCCAAGAGCAACGTCAAAAGCTCAAGACCGAAGTTAAGGTAACGAAACTTTTGGAAGATTTAATCCCTAATGATGTTTTGTACAAGCTAGGAGATTACATGTATGCCAAGGAGCTATGGAGAAAATTGGCAAGATTCCATGAGGAGAGTTCATCCTCAAGTGAAAGTGAGGAATCGGAAGTTGAGATGGAGTCAACCTCCGGATCGGAGAAAGAAGAGGTGGAAGAAGTGGAAGAAGTATCCACTTCTAGGATTGAGGAGATTAGAGCATTCTCAACACCGGAGCAACAAGAAGTAACATCTACATCCAGTCAAGAGGAAGAACAAGTTCAAGAGATCCTCACCACCGAACTAGGTAACTCAAGCAATTTAGTTTTAAACAAAAATCATATAATTTGCTTTGAGTGTAGGGAATCTGGGCACTACAAGAGTAAGTGCCCAAAAAGGGTAAAGAAGGCTCAACCGAGACCAAAAGTCAAGGATGACGGTCCCCAAAGTCAAAAGAGCAAGGAGCATATCATATGCTTCAAGTGCAACTCAAAGGGGCATTACCGGAGTCATTGCCCAAGGGGGAAGAAGAAAGGGCAAGAAGGAGCAACACAAGTAGGGGGAGCCTCCAAGGCAAACCCTAAGGTAAAATTTATTAATGCACCTTCAATTTCTAGGGATAAGAAGCATGCTAGGAATAATTTTAATAGTCTTGCTATTGTACATGAAAAGAATGCTAGAAACGATAGACATATTTGTTTAGGTGCTAAAAACGTCCACTTAGGAAATAAGGAGAAATTTGGGACTAATGTCCCTAAAAACAATTTACCTAAGAACAAACCTAGGTCAAATAACTCAAGATCAATTTTACCTAGGGAGACAATTAGAAAGGTGCAAGAGCACCTAGGTGTTAACCCTAAATGGACTAGGCATATGCCTAGAAAGTCCCATGCCTAAGAATTTAATCAAAAATTAATTGGGCAATTAGAATTAGAAAATCAAGCCTTGAGGTCAAGGCTTGAGAAACTAGAAAAGACCCTTGGGAATATACAAAACCAATTTAAAGGGTCTAATAGTCAAAGTCAAAGGTCCAAAAGTCAAAGTCAACACCAAGGACCTAAGAGTCAAAAGTCAACCAAAGGCAAGCAAGGTTTGGGTCACAAACCTAAGCCTAAGGTAGCTTATCATAGTGTTCCATTTGATTATGGGACACAAACTAGGTCTAGGAAGACCAAGGTCAATAGGGAAGTCATCCCTAAGGTTGACCAAAGGTTGTGCCTAGTAGCTAGGGTTTCTAGGAAACCTAGGGTGGCCACTAAGAAGGTTGCAAGGGGAGTTACCCCTAGAGTCAACCTAGGTAAGACCCAAATGACCAAGGCTAACAAGCCTAGGAAGGTCATTAGGAAGGTATCTAGGGAGGTTATCCCTAAGGAATACCTAATTAACCCTAGGAGCTCAAATCGTTTTTGGGTTCCTAAGAGCGTGATTGATTCACGCTAAGATGGGTTTAGGGTGTGCCAACCTTGATTGGATAGGTAGTTAACTCAACCATGGCAAAGGTGGCATGTTAGGTCATTTTCAAGGTTATGGTTACCTTGGAAATACATTTGAGTCTTAATCCTAAAAGTTTTAGGATGTGCCAATATTACTTGAGAAGTTTGATAAAATGATCAAAATTGGCACAATTTAGGTTTAGAGGTTAGTGTGTCATTTTGGATTTTTGGCACACTTAGGAGAAAAATAGAAATATGGCAAAATATAATTAATTATATGAAATGGCAATTAGTATTAAAATTTAGGTATTACTATACCTATATATTTTATATGTCATGCTTTGTTTGCCATATAACATGTCATGACATCATGCTTATTTTTAATCATTATATATGTCATGTACAAGTTTAGGATTAAGGATTAAATGTCATGTATTTTTAGATTTCATATTATGCCATGACATCATAATTATGAGCATGTGTTTATCTATATCATCTCTAATGCCATAATCACTCATGCATTTAAGATAATTTGATTGAAATTGATTTAAGGACAATGGCATGACTTAGAGTCTCATTTATAAGGGAATCAAGTAGGGTTGCCTTAGAAAAATACATGAAACCCTAGATTAAATGAACCAAAACCCACATCTCACATCACATTGACATGTATGTGTATTTATACACCCTAGATACATGTGAGATGCTAGGATAATAAGTTAGGTTCAAGGTGCATAGGTAGTGCATCTAGATGAACTCAAACTTATTTCAACTATCACCAAGAATCATAAGGAAAGCTAATATACAAGTTATGTATATTTAGCCAATAAATTATGGTTCAAAATAGGTTTTTAAAAATATTTTAAAATCAATTTAGAAAACCTTGGTGAAGTCTATCTTTTGATAGACATCATCATTGTAGAAGTTGATACAAAGTGGATCAAAAACTTTAAAGTTTTTAATAGTTTTGAACTTTGTATCAATCTCCTATTTCAATGGTAAAAATATTTTTCCAAAATTTTTCACTGATTGTATGTGTGATAAGTAATATACGTATCAAGTTTCGTGATTTTTTGATTTACGTAGAATTACTTATGAATTTCCAAAAGTTGAGTCGATTTACAAAATCGAGTTTTGATTATCGATCATTGCGGCAATCTGATCGGTGATGGCAGCGTTTGGACTCATTGCATGCTGTATCACTTGGATATTTTGCCTCGTGCGATCGGTGATGACACATCATCGATCGTAGTAACAGTTGATGATAGCTGATTTGGTAACCAAAGTTATTTAACCCGATTTAATGCAGTTGGGTCCCTAACCACTCCTGACCCTAGGATATGCCTTGGGAAGCATGATGAAGGGTGAAAATCCATTGGATATGGATTAGGAGAAGTGTTTAGGGTTTGTATCAATTTCAAGGTGTTGGAAAGTTCAATGTTGAATTTCTACCCTTAATTTTTGATGGCTTAGAGTTCCTATTGGCTTAGGGGCTTCCCAAGAACATTGTTGGTGCAATAGTCAAGGGGGAGCAAGCCTTTAGGGGGAGGTATCCATCTTGGGATGATGGATGTGTTTTTCTCCTTGAAAAGGAAAAGTTATTGGGAAAGTATCATCAATTGGGAAAATTGATGGGTTTTTGATACCCAATTTGGAAATTGGGAGAGTAAATAGGATTGCCTCTCTTGAGTGATATATGACTTATCACTAGGAAGATGGTAGGCATCCTAGGTATTTTTGGACGGAGGGGGAGATTGTAAGATCTCATTGGGACATGAGACATTGACCTTCTTGGAGAGAAAACCTTTTTGATGTTAGTCAAAAAGGGAGAGAATATTTGGGGGAGAACATTTGGAGAGTATTTACCAATTTTGGATAATTGGTAAAAGATTTGAGTTAGTGTTCTAACTCAATCATTTGTTTGGTTTTTGTCAAACATCAAAAAGGGGGAGATTGTTGGTGCAATTGGCCCAGGTCAAGATTGACCAGGACTCGAGTTTGACTTGAGTGATGTTTTGATGTTTCGACAAAAACATATGACAATGTAATTGTCATTTGGTAAAGTTCAAGTCTTGAGTACTTGGCATGGAAAGTCCAAGTGGGACACTTGGCACATGAAAAGTCCAAGCATGGTCTTGGCATTTGAGAAGTCCAACATGGGTTGGCAAGGGAAGTCCAAGCATGGGTCTTGGCATGGAAAGTCCAAGCATGGTCTTGGCATGGAAAGTCCAACATGGGTTGGCAAGGGAAAGTCCAAGCTTGAGCCTTGGCATTTGAGAAGTCCAAGGGTTTGATATTGGCAATGTAAAGTCCAAGCGGGAGTCTTGGCAGCATAAGTCCAATGGTTGGCGGCGTAAAGTCCAAGCGGAGTCTTGGCGGCGTAAGTCCAATGTGCCTTGGCAGTGTAGACACTGTTAGCATGACATAGCCGATGGAAGCACCTGAAGGCTAGCGCGATGGATAAACAAGTCATGGATGACTTGGAGGGATCCGAGAGGCGTGAGGCTGATGGAGGTGGCTAGAAGGCTTAGGTCTAGGCTAAGGGTGGTCTAGCAAGTATGGGGGAACCATACTTGGGTTAAAACCTCATGGTTGAGGTGTGTCAGTCGACTGATGCCATGTGATGACAATGGACCGACCAAGTCAACTAGGGTTTGATCGGAGGGAAGTGGGCAATGCGCCATTGTTAGCGATCGGTGATGGAGCAGCGATCGGATCGTGTGATCGATCGTGATGCTGATTTTCCACTGAAATGGAGTCTCACTCATTGCTGAGACGAGCGGTCGGTGATGGCTCATCGATCGATGGTCATGATCGATCGGTGATGTCCTAGCCGCTGATTTTTCAGGTGGATTACACCGTTGTCTCACAAGGTGATCGATCGGTGATGGTCCCGACGGTCGATCGATCGACCTTTCCCTGAGTTGAAGCTATATAAGGAGCTCGTGATGGAGGAAAAGATAGCGATTTTTTTGGCGAAATTGAAGGAGGAAGTTGGTGCTTTCCAGTCCTTCAAAGCTAGTTCAAGGCAATCAAAGATCAAGTAATCCAAAGCTCTTGTAAAGTGTTTTTCCTTTACTTGCATTTGTATTTCATATTGTATTTGCTTGTATCTAATTGATTATTATTGTAATTATTATTGTACGAGGTTTCTCCGCCTCCGGATTGTTCCGAGAAGGAGTGTTTATTAGTGGTTGCATGTGCATCACTAGAGCTCGTAGAGCTCGATCCGTGGAGTAGGAACCGTGCGGTTCCGAACCACGTTATATCGTTGTATTAGCGTGTTGTGCATTTCGTTATCATTATTACTTTTCTATTTCCGCTGCGCTAACGAAATTGTAGAAACAAACGCGAAAGAATTACATTGACACTATTCACCCCCCTCTAGTCGTTACAATATTCCTAACAGATTACCTTGTTGAGGCCGGCTTAGCACAACTGATTGGGCAAGGAAGGATCGGCTTGATGAGAGGCCAGACAACAGCGAACGAATGAAAGACCGAGGTTTGACCGGTGTAATCGAGGTCGCGTGAGTGGCCATGACCGCTACGTCACGCCACCGAGGTTGCGGGTGTGGTACCGCCGACGACCGAGGCTCGCTCATCGCGCCCTCGCACGGCGGGGCTCGTCGCGGGCGCCGCGTGGCCGGGGCTCAGACGATCGTGCCCTCATGCGACAGGGGGCTCGCGCGGCTGTGCAAGGGCAGCCACGATCGCACCCTCGCGCAACCGGGGGCTCGCGTGGCCTCCACGAGTAAGAGCTCACACTGAGAGCGCAGCAGCGAGCTCCACAACCGAGAGGGGAGGCGAGGTGGGATCAGGAAAAAAATCAGAAAAAAAATGGGAAGGCAGGATCGGGGAGGGGAGGCGAACATAGAGGGAAACTGTAGACCTGGCCACGGTCCGGTTTCGGTCCGGGTCCGGGTCGAAACCGCCAGGTCCGGGTTGACAAAATACCGACTTAACTGCCCGTGGCGATTTGCGGCCCAGTCGTGGAACCACGGTTCCGATCCGGTCCGGGTCCGGATCCGGGTTCGGTCAAGTCCGGTCGGTCCGGTCCGGTCCGGTCCGCTTAGTTAAATAAATAAAAAAATAAAAAATGATGTAAATAATTAAAATAAAAAAAATCACAATTAAACTTATAAAAACTCTATCAAATATTTCATTATCTCAATACAAAATATATTACATCTTAGACTTAAATAAAAAAATCTATTACAATAAAAAAATCAAATACATTTGATTATTATTATTTCCTCCGTCGTCGTAGTTAGGATGTTCATACATTTCGTCTTGGTCTTCTTCGTCACTTTTAATATGTTGGGTTCGACTTGCGACTTTTGACCAATCATTGAGTAAACATTGCGCTTCCAAATTTTCCTTAAACTAGAGCGTCTCTCGTCCCAATGTATTTCCTCCGATACTAAAAGCTTGTTCCATCGCAGTTGAAAGCTGGACAAGCTAGAATTTCTTTGTCATTATAGATAAGATTGGAAATAATTGAGTTCTTTGCGACCATCATTTTAGAATGTGAAGCTTTCTTCATCTGCATCACTAAAATCAAAAGAAGTGGTCAATAATTCTCAAGTTCTGTTTGGAACTTGAGGATCCTCGTGACGTTTAGTCCGTTGCCTTAATAACAATTGTGCTTTAGTGAGTTTAGAAGTAATAATACTAGTTGTAGTGGATTGATGTGTTTCATGTCCAATAATTTGTTCACCATATTTAATGTTATATTCATTATAAATATCATGTAAATGTGTTTTAATGTTAAACAAAATCAAAGGAATATTAGGAGCAGTTTCGGTAATAGGACTTAAAGATTCATAATATAATGCTAACATATCTTGCAAACCATCTAATTTAAGTCTAGGATCTAAAACAAAAGCACATAAAAATATTTCAGAAATGTTTAAGAAATATTTTTCCCATTTTTCTTTCATTACATAAATACATTGAGATAAATAAGTATCATTTGATTGAATATGTTCATTAAAAATACATGCAATATTACAACAATGTGTTAAAACTAAATGTGAAGTTGGATAATAAACACTTGATAATTGGTCACTAGCATCACTAAAAACTTTTAGAATTTCACAAATACTAGTGCATATATTCCATTGATTTGAAAACAAATAAATATCACGTGATTGAACATGTTGATGAAAAAACATACATAATAAATCTTTATATTCAAAAGTAGATAACAACAATTTATAAGTAGAATTCCAACGAGTTGGAACGTCACGTGAAAACCGTTTAGGCTTCATGCCATTTATTTTACAAAATTTTCTCCATTCTTTCATTACTTGAGGATGTGTCCATAAATAATGAATTGCACTCCTAATTGGTTGAATATGTGATCCTAAATTTTTAAGTCCATCTTGAACACACAAATTTAAAATGTGACATGTACACCTAATATGAAAAAATCTTCCACCTATTGATGGTTTACATATATCAATAAGTTCACTAATACTAGAGGTATTTGCACTAGCATTATCAAAATAAATTGAAAAAACTTTAGAAGTTAGACCATATTCTTCTAAAATAATAAAAATAAGTTGTGAAATATTTTGTGCCGTGTGTGTTTCGTTAAAACATCTATATGCTAGCAATCTTTTTTGAATGTCCCAATTATTATCAATCCAATGACAAGTAATACCCATATATGAACAACTTTGCCAATGATCACTCCAAATATCGGAACACAAAGAAACTTTACTGTTTAAACTAGAAAATTCTTTAATCAATTCTTGTTTTTGTTCTAGGACTAATTTTAAAAGTGTACGTTTTAGAGTATTTCTTGGGATACGTTTAATAGAAGGATTTGCACTTGTAGAAAGCCAATTTTCAAAAGATAATTTATCACTAAAACTAAAAGAAAGTTGTTCAATTGCACAAAATTTAGCAGTTTCTTCTCTAAATTTAGTTTCGTCAAATTTAAAGAGTTTAGATTCGTTACCCCAACCCGATTGAGAAGAGAATGTCGGAATTTGAGTTTGAGAACGATCAATACCAATTTCCACCGGATGATTTCTCTCCACGTGTCGAGTAAGGGTTCCGTAACCTCCTCCTTGTTGAAATTTGTAATATTTCGAACAATATTTGCATTTTGCTTGCATATCACCGGAAGGGAGCATTACTTTTTCGAAATGTTTGGTGAAGATATCGGATGCGGGGCGAGGCACTCAAGTTGGTCTTGTAGCCGTAGAACCCACCATCGTACTGGATGTATTGCTCCTACTTTCTTGACTTTGATGATGACGACGTATTTGAAATTCATCATCGGAAATATCAAGATCGTAGTTGGCGCCGATATCGAATGGAGGTGAATTGCCGCTTTGCTCGAACTCAAACTCGGGCGGTGGTAGCATTATGCTCTTTCCCTTTCTGGCACCGGCCGCACCCTTACGACTTGATCCGGCTCCAGATATTTGTAAAAATATGACTTGAGAGTTGAGACTTGAAAGCGGAATGAGAATTAGAGAAGAGAAGTTGTGATTTGTGAAAAAATGAAAGAGAATGGAGGTGTATTTATAGGAAAAAGTTGATCATCAACGACCCGCGAAATCGTGGTCGTTGATCATCAAATTCTTCTTAAAAAAAAAAAAAGCGACCGTCGGGTCGACACGCTGTGCTCAACAACGCACGCCTATTTGTCGACACGCCGCCCGTGTCGTGATGGAAACAACCGCGCCGCTGACGGAGAGCAACACGCGCCGCGCGCAGCGGTGTCGTGATGGAGAAAGCGACACGCGTGCGCGTACACGCCGTGTCGTTTTTCGGCCGGTTTTTAAAAATCGGGACCGGACCGCTAATAGCGGTCGGTCAGTCGGTCAAACCGTTGGCGGTTAGCGAACCGTTGACCCGCGGTCGGTTAGAATCAGTCGGGTTTGACCGGACCTTGCCAGTCTAAGGGAAAGGAAGCGGCGGGGAAAAAGTCGTGAAAAATAGATTAAAAAAATAAATTTAGAGACCGAATTATGGTTCGGTCTCTGAATTAGAGACCGAACCAATAATTCGGTCTCTAAATATTTTAATTTTTATTTTTTAATTGTTGAATTAAAAATTATAAAAAAAGTCAAATCAGAAATTGATTTAAATTAAAATTTTAATTCCGGATCCGATCCGGGTCCGGGTCGGAATCGTCGGGTCCGGGTTGGCAAAAAATCGCCCCTTGGCCGGTTACGGTCCGGGTTGTGGAACCGCCGATTCCGATCTGAGTCTGGGTCCGGGTTCGAGTCCGGTCTGGTTAATTGTCGTCTTAGAAATAAATAAAAATTTAAAGAATGATGTAAATAATTAAAATAAAAAAATTGCACAATTGAACTTATAAAAACTCTATCGAGGTATTTTGGATATATTTTGGACAAAGAAATTGTTTTGGGGTATTTTTTATGTTAACGGGTGAAGAATCGGAAATTATCGAGGCGTATCAAAACAACATAGTCGTGTCATCAGAGACACATCTGTGTCAGAACTTTCAGATCTCAACACACCCTGGGTGTGTTAGCCGACACGCCCATGTTCCTCAACACACTCCGGGTGTGTTAGCCGACACGCCCACATCTCATGCCCGACACGCCCATGTTACTCAACACACCCCGGGTGTGTTAGCCAACACGCCCACGTCTAATGTCTGACACACCCATATTCCTCAACACACCCCGGGCGTGTTAGCCGATACACTCATGTTCCTCAACACACCCCGGGCGTGTCGGCTAACACACCCACGTCTCATCATGCCTGACACGCCCGTGCCCTCCATTGGCATGGCATGTCGCCGTATTTCCCGTTCAATTTTTTTTTTTAAATCGTCAGTTCGGTTTTTTAAAAAATTGTGACCGGACCGCCTAATCCGGTCACGGGGTCACAACCGTTGACCACAGTGCAGTTCGAAGTCGGTCGTCAGGCCCGACCTTGGTGTCTAGACCGAATAAGAAATTCGGTTTCTAAAAATTCAAATTTTTCTTTCAAATTTCTTTTGTGTTTGTCGGAATTCGAAAATACAATCTCTCATATAACTACAAAATTAAATAAGCACAAACTTATTTAGTAATAATATATTTAAATATAATTAAAGCCTTTTTACATAATTTGGAATACAAAATTATAATTCTGCATATTATTTTGTTAAACATAAAATATTTTTACACTGTACTTTTCTTTCAAAATTAAATTAAAATTAAATTTTTCAACTTTTTTATTTAATTCAAAAAAATTAAGAATTTAAAATTTATATGAAGATTTTTTTTCTCATAGAAATTATTCTTTGTGTATTTTTTTATAATACTTTTATTATTTGTATTTTCTATTTACTCTATTTTTCTAAAAATAATAATGTTATTTTTTATATATCTCAAATGCATCCTTAATTAAATATTTAATCCGTCAATTTTGAACTAAATTCTACATAATTATCATTTAAATTAAAAGATATAAAAAATTTGAAAACAAATATCATTTAATGAAATTAATACAAGATTGAATAACAAATAAAATGCATACCATCTTTATTTCATTTTAAAAAACATAAATAATAATTTGACAAAAAAAAAAATTAGATACCGATTTTTCATATCGGTCTCTAATTAGAGACCGATTTCTAGTCGGTCTCTAAATTAGAGACCGACTTAGAAATCGGTCTCTAAATTAGAGACCGATCTAGAAGTCAATCTCTAATTAGAGACTGATTTCTAGTCGGTCTCTAAATTAGAGACCGACTTAAAAATCGGTCTCTAAATTAGAGACCGATTTAGAAGTCGGTCTCTAATTAGAGACCGATTTAGAAGTCGGTCTCTAATTAGACACCGACTTAAAAATCAGTTTCTAATTAGAGACCGACTTAAAAATCGGTCTCTAATTAGAGACCGATTTCTTAAGTCGGTGTCTAATTAGAGACCGATTTTTTAGTCGGTCTCTAATTTGAGACAGATTTTCAGTTGGTCTCTAATTCGGTCTCAAATTCTAGTTTTTCTTGTAGTGTCATAGATGCGGTACTGATGAAAGATCACACTCTTCACCTGCTTCGGCACCATTACTGTCTGATTCCCTTGTAGGCAATATACAATCATCTCCTTCTCTGATTGTAGGATCTTCTGGTTCTCAGCATTTGCCTGCGGATATACCTTCCCCAATTACTGACAGGACAGATAGACGAGGGTTGATATCCCCTCGCGGAGATTCGTAAGTATTCATTTTTTAAATTTTTTATGTTTTTAATAATATTAGTTTTCATAAATATTTAATATAGTTTGTTTTTATTTTATGATAGATTTATAAATTCTTACAAGTTATTCACGAGATTAATAAAATAGTGAATAACCATTGAGGATGAGCTTTGGTGACTTATACAAGCACTCTGGAAGAAATAAAAATTTTGTGGTGGAATGAATTCAAGGTCAATTTTTTCAATAAATTTATATATATAATTTTACTTATTATAATCAAATAATTTTGTTTCCGCAGCGGATATTTACTTGGGATGATACTGAAACACTAGAGATGAAGAGGATTTTTAAGAAAAAATATGGCGATCACATTAGAAACGTACTAAATCATGAGAAAACAAAATCCAAAAAGCCACACTGCATAACTGAGGAGAATTGGAATAAGATTGTTCAATATTGGGGACCTGAGGATAGCAAACGGAGGAGTGAACAAAATAAGAAAAATCAAACTTATAATTCTGGTGCTTCATCTACGACATATGCAGGAGGCTCAATCAATATCGATGAACATAGACATTGATTGGTGAGTTTTTTCAAATCTTATTTTTTGAATTTAATCGGTACTACTTTATTATTTATAACAATGTTTATTTAGGCTACCGAAATGGGAACTAAGTCATTATTCATTGACACTTTCACCTGTACATTTCAAAAGAAAGATAAGACGTGGAGTGGAGACAGAGCTAAAATAATTAAGATTTGTATTTTCAAAATTTTAAACTAATTTGATATGATTTAACTTTTTTCATTTCAATACAGGATAAATATGATGAACTTGTACAGAGAAATTCGTATGCAAGTGATGATGCTGTTGAATCGGAGTCATAAGATGAAAATATGAATTTATGGCTCAAAGAGACTAGCAGATCGAAAGGTGGACAAATAGTTGGACTTGGTTCTTTTGAGCTGAACTTATAAAGTCTTTGGTACATCTTCAAATTCACCGGCAATAAGAGTAAAAATTAATCAGTTGACTGAAGAGGTTAGTCATTTGAAAGAGTTACTTGTACAAAAAAATAACGAACTTGAAGATGTCCACAATTTACAAAGATAGAGGGATCAAGAAGTCAAGGATTTAAATGAATAAATGAGTGAATTTCGCAGACAATAGATGTTAATCATGCAACATCTTCAATTACCATCTGCTTCAAGTCAATTACCTCCTCCTCGATCTCCTACTAATGCAAATGTTGATGCAGATGATTTTTTTGTTGATGGTGGTGATAATGTCTAATTTGTTGCATTCAAATATTATTTGACTTGATACATTCGATATGGATGTGTAAGGTTAATATGTACGATGAATGATTTAGTACATTTAATATGGATGTCTGATGGTTATCTCTGTATTGTTGATTTAGTATTTATTTCATTTTGAATGATTAAATGCTTATGGAGTTTAATATGTGATGTATTTGAAATTGCTATATGTTAAAATTTTATTGAATTATTTGGTATGTGTTTTGGTGGTCAAATTTGTAAAAGCAAGTTGAAATATTTGATTTTATTGTAGTATTTTTATTTGATTTATGACGAAGTATATTTTTAAATCATGATTAGCGACGAAAATAATTTTTCTTCACGATTTAGCGAAAATAATTTTTAGATTTGATTTATGACGAAAATATATTTCGTCGCAAAAATCTGAATGTCCAATCTACTGCTAAAGAACGTCAATCAATTGCCACTGAGACAGTTGATTGCACAATCGACCAAAAAATATTATGTGGTCTCCCACAGTATCATCAGTCGATTGATACTAAGTCTACGGTTTACGCGATCCGATCGGTGAATAACTCGGTCGTGATATTATTGTAGCAAGTTACGAATATTTTTTACTCGTGAGCAATCGACTATCAGCGAATGATCGAGCGATCTTTGTGATCATTGGACATCCTGATTTTTGCGACGAAATTAAGTTTTCGTCACTAAATCTGCAACGAAAATTTTTTCGACAATCGACTAGTGACCTACGACAATCAACTGATAACAGTACTACTATTGACAATTCGTAATGCCACGAAGAATTACTGGATTTAGCGATAATTTTTTTTCATTGCAAAAATTTGTGACGAAATAATATTTTCGTCGCAAATATGTGCGACGAAAACATAAATTCGCCGTAAATTTTTGCGACGAAAATAAAAATTCGTTGCAAATATAATATTACTTTGTCGTAAAATTTTGTGACGAAATTGTGTTTTCATCGTAAATATTTGTGGCAACTTATTTGCAACGAAAATATTTTCGTTACAAATTTCATTGCAAAATAATTTTGTAATAAGAATTCGTTACAAAATTCGTCGCAAAATTGTGCTTTTTTTGTAGTGGAAATTGTCGATAAATGATTCAGTTGCAATTCTAGAATTGAAAGGGAACGAGGAATTGAAATTGAAATTAAAATTACTGATGAATGATTTAATTCTGATTATATTGAATGATAAACTTAAATAAAATACGACTACAATCAACCATATGGCAGAAGAACTAGATATGAAACTTTTAGATGAACGAGGGTCAATTCTCGAAGATTTCACTACTCTGGACTATCGATAAATCTCTTCCTCTGTACTTATCAACTAAATTCTTGATTTATCTCTTCCACCGATAGAACAGCTAGAGAGAGCCGTTAGCGGTTTCACCGATAGGACAGTCGGAGAGTTTGGCGTTTAGTGGTGGATGACTGCATGCCTCGTGTCTTCCTCCATTATTTGCATGCTAGTGTGGTGTCCCAAAGCATGTACCATTGTGGCCCTGAAACATCCTTATCATGTCATTCCTTTTGTGCTCTTTTAGTAAGATATATGAATGAACGATCAGAATCCATGTGTGCGTTATCACATGCACGCTGACACCCAAAAACCATCGAGATATGAGTGCCAAGGACGCGAGGCTTTCCTGTGCATGTGAGATGCAGTAGTCTTGTGCACTGTGCATGGATTTCATGCTCGATCGCTAGCTACGTACCTCTGGTCTTGTATTGCAGGATAAGTCTAAAAGACCGTGATACGAGTGATTTGTATTGATCCGTGTGTGTGTGTGTGTTTTCTCGGTACGTCCCATCCTGTGTGAGTCTGAAGCTTTCTGGGTGATTTTAAGGCTGTGACGAATGCTACAGTGAGCATGCACGCACGCAGCATAATCCATGCAGGCAGTACGGACGTGCCCTAGCTACTACTGAGTGAATCCGAATCCCACAGTAACTTTCATGCCCCTGTCGCACTGCATCTTTTGGCAATCGTTTCCTTCCGTGTTGAAGTTCGTAAATTAATTAACTGCATAATTGTAGAAAAGATAAGCCAATACTGCTGAATGACGAGAAGCAGAAGTTATGACAAGAAGGCAAGATGTCCCGTCCCATCAGTGAAAAAAAGACTGTCCACTCGAAAAAAGTGTACTGCGGTTTGGCTTTGGTGGCTTGTCATCTCTAGATGCTCTCTCAAAGAGGTTGGGGGATCCAAACACCCCAAGCAAGAAGGGAGGCGATAAGAAGGGAAGAGATTCAATTCTCAAACTGCTGCAAGACTAGAAATTCTCCCAGCCCTAATTTTATTTTTCTTTCTTTTTTTCGTTTTTAGAATATTTTGATCAGCTTTTTAATCATAATTAAGCTGCTGCTGCAGCTAGCTCGTCGAGAATAAATAGCAGGAAAAAGGGTCATTTTTTCTCCTCTATATTTGGTCTATCATCTTGTTTAATCAACTCTTTTGTCTAGCTATCCATGGACAATTTGGATAAAGCTCCGTTAAAGGATTCTGGTCTCTGACAGCAACAGCACGTACAATTAAGTATTCTCTGTTTATAATTCTTAAGTATACATGCATGTTTTACATTTTATATATATATAGAGAGAGAACTGACTTGAAAATTAGATTTTTTTTGTTTAACGAATTTTAATTTAAATTTAAAACTCTACTTTCCACGACTTTTTAAATTTTTAATAAAATTCTACGAACCCAATTACCTGAACTCATTTGTTTGTTCAAGATTTTTGGAGTTAGTCTCTTGGATTCAGGTTCTTTAATTTGATTGATTATAGAAGTGTAAAATGGGTTGAGCATCGATCGACCCATAGGTCTGGACCAGAATTGATCATGTCTCAAATGATATGATTTTTAGCTAACTAATTCAATCTTATATTATAATTTTTCCTTTTTAAATTTATTTTTATTATTTATTACTTATTTGTTTATACTTGAACTTGAGTTGGGAGACAAAGCTCTTATCTAGATCATACTTGGCATAATTGGTTTGGAGCCATATCAAGCCGAAAATGACGAAGAAAAAGAGATCGAACCAGCTCATATCATCTCTAGTTTAAGCAAGAAGATGATTAGTTGCTAAATGGCAGTGTTAATTTCTAAAGCCTAATCCGATGGATATATATATCGAGCCATAGCGAAAAGAAAAAAAAAATAGTATAAATACGTCTTCTATACTATTTTATTGAAGGCTCCTTTTATCGTTATCGCATTAATAAAGTGGATTATTTAAGGGGAACCAGTCCCTTCATAATGTTTTCTTGTAACTCCTTTCGTAATCAGTAATTAATTGGATTAAAATGGATTTTAAGGGAATCAATCCCTCGACATTTGAGATCCATTTAGTTTTCATATTTGTTTTCAAATTTTACATGGTCCATCTTAAAATTAAAGTTGGGAAAATTGATCGATAATGGTGTCATACTGTACTCGCTCTCCTTAATTGTACCAAGGAAAAAATGATAAATATATAATAATACGAGAGCAGAATATTCTCGACCTAATTTTTTTTTTATCCCATAAATATCATTTTCAAATTTTATTATTTGTTCGTAATTAATAATCAATATATATATCTAGAAAGCTTCAAGGTTAATAATCAATATTTTCAGGTCAACAAAATATTAAATATTTTCATGTTAATTAACCAATTATTATTTGCTATTTCTGCATGACAGCTCAGCTGCGATTAAATATGCCATCAAGAATCATGCCGACTGCTTTAAAAAACGTGATTATATCATCATGCATGTTTGATTGACTGTACAATTAATGTTAATTATGCTGCCAAAAAATGTCTTCTACGTATATAAAACGATTGAAAGCTAAGCTTGCATGAAACAATAATCGAAAAATAATGTTTGAAAAAGAAGCTCATTCGATTTGATCTTGATCTTAATCTTAATCTTAATCTTGTAGCTAGTTGGATTAATTTATAGGCGTAGTTAATAAATCAATTAATAGCTAGGATATCAAATTAGATGTGGCGGCCATGATAAATATACTACAAAAGAGGAACATGCACGTATATAGCTAGCTCATTTTAATATGCTGCTTTAAAAATTAGCAACTCATACAGCTCTTTTATATATTTTATTAATCGATTCGTCATTTTTATATTATTTGCAAAAGAAATTATCCTTCATGCATGCACGAGGTTCGTTTTGACGAGACAAATGTAAGAGATCATGTAGTCATTAATCATAAATATATACGTTACATTAATTAGTATATATAAATTGTGGAATAAAGAAAATGACAATGTTGGGGAACTAATGAAAATAAGATTAACTTGTTCAGATGTTAAATGATGATGAAGAAGCAACTTTATAAATATAATTCTAACAAAAATCCATCAATTAAAAGATTTTGTTTGACACTAGATCACAGTACTGTTAATATATATATATATATATTTTACATTTTCATAGTTGTTTTAATATTTTGTATATAATCATAATTTATAGGTATTAATTAACCAATCCAATAATTAATACATTAATCCACCTTATTAGACATTACCCATAAAAAGACATTAATCCACCTTATTAGACATTAGCCATAAAAAGACATTAATCTTCTGATCTCTTTGCTGCCATTTCATTACCAATCCCACAAATATATTATGTGATGATTAATTGAGAGATCGGCAAAAAGGAATACATCTAATCAAATAGACAATTGGGATGCTCCCACTGATAAAATACCAAATAAGAGGATCGAAGTTTGAAAATTAATCGACTTCTAATTGTACATCGTACTGCAGATTTATTTGATAGACGAATCAATGGCCGGGAAAGATAGTTTAACTTCAGATCGATCAATTCGCTTAATATTTAAGAAACTAACTAAAAAAAGACAAATAAAATACTTAAAGTGAGGTATGTTAAGTCACTTGCCCCTCTCACGTCCTTGATAGTATATTAAGAGGAGATGATGAACTAGTTATATTCTATTAATATATAAAAATAAATAAAAAATATTAATTATTGGTCAAAATTTAAAACCCTAGAGCTCTTATCTACTTAGCCAATGCCTCTAGCCTTCCAATTCCACCTCTCAAAATTTCAGGCTTGGAGAAGAAGATCGGGTAATTAAATTCCTCTCCTGTTAATTAACTAATTAATTATGCATATATTTATACTGGTTTGATTTGTATTATATATTGCTTGTTCTTATATCATGTTTTATGATCATGATTCATTATCATGGCGAAAAAATTCATTGGAGAAGATCTTGCCCGTCGATCGACGACTGAGCCGATCGATGGCCTCCGGCTTGAACCTCCTCCGGCTTCAGGGTCACCGGAATATTCGCCATGGGAGCTTCTTTTCTGACGACGTGATGGAGGAGGAAGAGATGGTGGTTGCGTCAGAGGAAGAGGACGAGATCAGGAAGCGAGGAGACGCCACTGCTCCAACGACGACGACTGCCATCGCCGGCAGTGGGTCGAAGACAGCCGGCGTTGACCGGGGGTGGCTCCAGCTCGCCATCAGCGACGATGGACGCCGTCGCGATTACAACGGCGACCCCAGATCGAGCAGTAATCACAGTAGCGCTAAGCCGGAGCTCGACTTGCTCGGTGGCTGCAGTGGAAGCGCCCGCAAGTCGCCGCTTGCCGTCTTCCCTGCTTTCCCTTGCGTTGGAGGCCGACAGCGGCGGTGGGAGCATCAAAGGCCGAGCTCTAGCGCGACTCCATCGCCGTCGACTTCCGCCAGGGGAAGATCGCCTCCGGCGACGGCCAACTTGATCTCTTGCGGCGAGATCAGGGTGGTGAGATTACCGCGAAGGACTCAAACGACAGCGCTGTGGCTCGTTCTCCAAGCGGCTCAAGAACAGTACATTCCCCCTTTTTTTTTACAAAAAAAATAAAAATAATAATAATTAATTTGTTCATAAAAGTTTTCATAGAATAACTACATCCTGCTTAATATCCCAAAATTTATCATTTACAGCTATAATTTTTTGTTAAATTTATACTCGTCCTGAAGTTGGAGGTGCACTTTTTTTTTTCCCCTTTTCAGAAAAAAAGGGCCTTTTTTGCCTCAGATACCAAAGAGCTACCTGAGGGTCAAGTATATTTTCCTCCTCTTTCATACAACTGTTTGTTTCTAAGAAATAATGAATCATTAATTCTACATGCATTATGTTTTCAGGGATGGAAAGATGACAATAAGACTAATGATGAAGTATTTGGCTAATAAGCTTGCTTTAGAGGACGAATCTGAGGTGCTAATTAATTGTTATTTCTCCATTATCTACCTATATATGTCCCTTATATATTTACATTTTTTTTTTTTTTTGCATGCATCAAGAAACATGCACACTCATATATATGCTTCATATTGTTCACTCTCATTACTTGCTTGCCCTAGAACTTGATTGATCTTATACATAACGTATAGATAATGCATGCATTGGCATATCTAGAAACTATAGATCTATTAATAATTAAACCAATCACCTTGGAATGGAAGCAATAAATATTTTTGGGGTCGATATGTATGAAGCTAGAATAGTGGTCATATCTCCTTGGTTTGGACTTTAAGTCATGAAAGGAAATTGAAAGGCGAGCTTCACCTTAGATGGTGGATCGTAGAGGGTAGAAGTTGAAGTAAGTAGGTGAAAAGTATATGTCTAAGGCTCCATCATTTGCCAACAATAGCTTGTAAGATTACACAAGATTAATTAAATGCTTTTTAAGCAATATGTGTACCTAATCATTTAAGCTTCATCTATGAACATGTTTAGATGTGTATAAAAATGAACATGCACGTGTAGTTTGTAAATTAATTAGTTAAAAAAAAATTTAACTTTGGTCAAAGACTATTTTATTTATTTTTTAAAAATAAGTTTACTACTAGTGCATCATGGACCAACTTAAGGACAATGTTGGAGATTTTTTTGCTGATTAATTAATGTATAAATGCAATGATGTTAATTAATTCAACTAATTAATCAGGTAGAGATAAGTTGCAGAGGTCAGCAGCTTCCTCCTTCCATGACACTGATCTCTGTTCGAGATAGCATCTGGTGCTCTTCGACAGAAGCAGCAGACGAGCAGCAGGACACGGACCCATCCACCGCTCTATATGTCATGAACCTTCTCTACGGCAGAAGCAAAACATCTTGCAGGATTTGAAGTGTTTTTCTCTTTCTTTAAGGGTAGTTCAGTGCATATGCATGAAGTTTTTATCAGTGTGATATTTTGAAGAAAATTTTATTATATATAATTTTATCATGCTTTGTAAAAAGCTATTTTCATATAACTCATATCCATAATTTTCAGATTACAATTATTGTGGCACCAAAATTTACTTTTGTCTCTCAATTTTTTTGAAAAAAAAAAAGTTCTACCCTCCATGTATTCAACTGTGTAATATTTCTCAAATGATCAGTTAATTAATTAACCTATTGAAACAATTGGCTACGTATTTCATTATTTTATTTAATTAGTATATATATACCCTGGGTGACTCCACCCTATGTGCACCCGTGCATGACTCACGATCTGTCGTCCGTTCTTCTCTTGAAATTGTCTGATCCTCGTCCAATCCACTGCTCACATTCGTTTCTTCCGATCTGCACTAAAGTCCAACCCTTAAATCCCAGTTGATCGCCTGGGTCGTCCTCTCATCAAAATCGAGCGTGAGTAGTCTAGTTGTGACACGATGGCGATGTCGTGATCATGATTTGCGACAATGCGGCTGCCGTGATCTAGTGGTTGCGATTTGACCATGACACGATAGCTGCAATCCGATCGCGATGTGGCCGCAATGTGTTGGTTCATGGTTGTGACATCGTGACCATGATTTGATCGGAATCCCACTATGTCTCGGTTGAGATCCGACCGCGACCACGAGACGTTGAGCGAGCGACAATGTCGAACCAAGGGAATTGTGTGTGTGTGAGTGTGTGTGTGTGTGTGTGTGTGCTCCCGTGCACGACCCATCCTCAACCGTATGATCCACGGAGATGCACAGTAAATGAAAAATACACAGTATTTCTCTCTTGCAACTTCGGTAAGATTATTCATCATTGATCGTTGTCCGTATAATAGCCCAACTTCTAAATATGTCGGGGTTGCCACCATCGTTCGACCGATATATTGAGATGCGGTCGGATTGCGATTGGAATCGGACCGAATTGTGGTCGCCAACGCCACAGCTGTTGGTGGTCGCAGTCGTGGCCGCTAGTGGTTGTGGAACTGGTGATCGCGATCGTCTCAATCCGATCGGACTCCAATGTCAACCGGATTGCAGTCGAAATCCAATCGCTTGGCTACGATGCAGAGTAGCTAAATCTCTGACTAGAAACACTGTATATTCCCCATTACTGTGCTTACTCGAGCTCGCATAAGTTGCGCAATGTAAGGAATGTAACGTTCGATTGGGTGAACACTCGTGAGCACCTCCATTATCCACCATCCGATCGAATGCATACTATAGTTCCATCCTCGAACCAATTTAACAATATGTTTGACATACAAATTAAGAGAAATTATTATGAGAGAGATTGTTAGAGCAATCAATCTCAAGTCAAGGTTTACCACTCGAGTGAGACTTGAGTGAAAATTCAAGTATGGATGTTTGGCAATAGAGAAGTCCAAGTATGGAGACTTAGGAAAGGAGAAGTCCAAGAATGGATTCTTGGTAATAGGGAATGTCACGCCCCGGGAGTATGCCGTGCCAAAAAGTAAACGGACGGCATCTCCCCTGTATGTGGCAACTTATCGGGTTAATACAAGACCCGTAGGCCCACAACAACAATATGATATACACAGATATCAACATATCAAACATACTAAACACAGCGGAAACAATACAAACAGATCAACAAGATACAAAAACCAACTGTGCACTCCGGAGTGACTTGACACGACAAGAATCATAATAGAAACCGAATCAAAGACCAAATACATACAATATGTTCGTATATCACAAATACGAAAACAATACAGAGAAAAACTCAAACCAACAATCCGTAAGGATACAACAACACGGAAAACATATCCATTCGTCCGGTGTGAGATGGGATCAGCTGACGGAGCTCCGAACGTCCAAGGAATCTTCTACCTGTTATCTGGGCGACAGGAAGCCCAGGGTCCCGGGGTGGTGAGTATAAACTCAGGGGTAATATATAGAAAGTGCATGAACAACATATAAGGATAGATCTACAAGTATACATGTGAAGATCTACAGGTATACAGCATGAGTCCAATAGACATACAGTCATATCCATATCTAATAACGAGTAACTACAGTAAAGTCATACTCAATGTATATACTAAACTGATCAACTGAACAGGAAGTAATGTACCAACGTACCCGACGGTCTGCAACACCATAAGCTATATCATCATCTCGATGTATATACAATAACATAACCCATATAATGTATCAAGTCAATCCCATACGACCAATACTGGACATATGAGCGATATATGATCACCTGTATAATAACCCGGTCCGTACCACACAATGACATGATGCTAATCAAATGCATATAACAGTCTGAATCAACGCATGTATCATGCTCAACACATAGCAGTAAATAAAATGCAAATGTCATGTATCATGATGTACAAACATGTGCAACAATCATAGCTCAATCAAATGCAGCATCTCACAGGCATATGTAAAACATATATCAAATACATGCATACATATATATGAGCAATGCATATGCATGGTCATGCTCACAAGACCCACTCGCTACCACGACCCCAGTGTGGCCTAGGTGGCAAGACATGACAACTATCCCGACTCCAGCCATCACCACTCTCGAGTGATCGAGTTGGGTAGTATGAAACAGTAGCTAGCCCGCCATAGAGCTATATGCTACCCACATCGGGGTCCTCGCTGTCGCCTCGCTCTACCCATGAGTAGACGAGCACCGCACCCAGGACAACTGCACATCACACGACCACTGTCTATAGTGGGTGAGTGCGCTAACTACCACTTCGCACAGTGGCCAAGTGCGCATCTCCAGCTACCACCATCCATAGTGGCCGAGAACGGCACGCACACAATGCTCGCCTCAACCCTCATAACCACTACCCCGAGTGGTGGGAGGCAGGATGACGACGACTCGCTCCCAACCACAAGGCGGACCACTCATGCATGAAATGTAATGATGCATAGCTCACACACAAATCCTGCAACACTCCTAACTCACGGGAGACCTAGTCAACCAAAAGTCAACCATGCAAGGACGACAACCAGAATCACAACCTATTTACCTATGTACAGATAAATAGATCCACAAACTAACACACCGAGCATATGTATACGATACAACGATCGACCTCATAATTTGACTCATCACCTAACCTAGTGATGCAACCCAAGAACCCAACTGAGGTCATAAAATAACCCTAACCACATGTACTTACTAAACATCTATCAGCTAACACATAATAGGGTTTTATAGTTCCTATCCGTTCTAGATAATCAATGAAGTAACAGAGTATATATCTCAAATGTCAAAGGCAGTACAAGCATACGATTAAATAAGAGTGGATTTAAGGCAAAAAAGTATAAACATAAATCCAAGATCATGCACTGGAATTGATCAAACTACCGGACCAGGTAGATATTACCCACCGATACGGCTCGAATAATCCTCACTGTAGACACCGCCAGATCCCAAACCTGCACATAATAGCAAGCAATGATTAAGTACAATCACTAGACAAATATACGAATCAAACACTACTCATTTCTATGTTCGCATTCTTTCCTTGTCTACGAGTTAGAACTCGAGCCTCCCAGTCTGATACATCCTAACCAAACTCATAATAGATCACGACATCCACAGGATCAACCGTAACATACATGAAAGTCTAAACATCCAAATCAACCTGCATATTCATAGATCTAATACCAAACACAACCAATGAACGCCACAAATCTGAGCTGTAATGGCAGCTTACCAAAAGACCAAACCACCACCTCAACTAAAACAGCCACTATCAACACACCTGCATCCTCCCATCGCAGCACAACACACCCAAACATTCCAAGCTCACCTCAAACACGATTCACCGTTCCAACATCACTGACTCAACGATAGCCAAACTACCTTCTCGACCGCTAATTCAAACCTAGCGGCTTCCTTCCACACACGAATCGACTACACGACAACCCATGAATAGAACCCATCGATCCCCAAATCACACCGACACACCACAAATTCATAGTAATTACGCATAACACAAAGAAAAGGAAAATCAACTCACCACCCCAAATCTGCACCGGCAGCTACCCCCCTATTCACCGTCGACCATCAAGCTTCACAAATTGCCCAAACCACCAATTGAAACCTTACTACAATCCAAATAACATCTAGATCGGCTTACCTTGCACAAGGAGATCCAAATGACGTGCCAGGCGTAAAATGGAGGCGACACCACGAAACCAACCTCGAAACAGAGCTCGTGGTGATCATAGGTTGCGACGGTTGACGCAGGTGAGCCTCGAGCACGGTGGTGGTAGATCGTCGGAAGAGGTGAGATCCCGCCAGGAAGTGCACCGGTTCTCGCGGCGAGGAGGATCGAGCAGAGGCGCGACTCACCGATCGCTTCCAACGAAGATCTCCGACAACGCCGGAAGGGAAAGAACGATCGGCGATGGTGACCTTGCCGAGCTCTCTCAAGTGAAGAAGCCGGCGAATGGTAGCTCAGAGAAGACGCGCGCTCGAGAAATCGAAGAGGGGAAAATCGCAATCGGGGGGAAAATGCGACGAGAAGGAGAAGAAATCGCACGCTAATCGATTTGGGTTCGGCCTTATAAATTCCATTCAATTGGATTGAGCCACCCTAGGTCCAGTCCAACCTAGGTTAAGCCCACCCCGCCTAATCCAAAAACCAAATTTCAATGGACTCAATCCAACTGGCTAATCGATCTCATTAGCCCACTAATTAAGCTTAATTAATCTACTAATTAAACCCAATTAATTAAAGGATTTAATCCATATATAAATTTTTTTTTTCGTATTTTACATTCTCCCCCACTTATAAAAATTTGGTCCCCAAATTTCCGACTCATGTACAAGCGAGATGTCACAATAATCATCTCAAGTATCTGGAGCAAAGTCACACTTCAAGTGACTAAGTGGGGTATTGAGCTCGAATATTATATTTCCAGCTCTTATATACTCTCTCAACATATCGACCATCTATCAAAGATACATAACTGTACCAGAGTGGAGCTCTATACCCATGACTTGTGGAAGACTTTGCTAGAATCGTAAGGTGAATCATGAATCACTATCAAAAATGATACTCAAGGATACTCCATGGATATCATTCCGTCAAACGATCCAACGAAATCCATCTTACGGCTCGGAAGAAAATGAGCGGACCTAGCTAATCGATCATCGACTACCCAAATCCTATCAAGTCCTTTCCGAATTCTAGATAATCTCCCAACACAGTCTAACGTACTAGGCTCTCACTTCATCATAGTACGTAACCCTACCGATCACAATATTTCACCTTTGCTTGTTGGCATACCCAACATCAAACTACGAATCAACCATGTCCCACATATCGTTCCACCAACCGGAACGTCTCAATACTCACTATTTTCGGATACACTCCGAATAAATCATCACTCTCGAATGAAGAGTCTCCTGAAACAACTCTTCCTAAATCGAATTACAACTTTGAAAACTACCATCCTTCCTAGAGACGGAGATTTATTCTCACAAGAGAAATTAATCTAATGTCCAAAATTCACGCTGTCACCTAGAACTGAAGGTAACTGGAAGACTATAATGACTAATCTCGCTAGTTCCTCAACTAGCATACACATAATATACGTCTATTCAACCGCATCGGATCGCTCCTAATCCTCAAAATGATGCATCTGCGTAGATAATACCCTTCCATCCATATCGGACTGATTAACTAACACTGACACAAAAGTCAGTCACCTTCTAGGCCTTGAAACCTAGCTTCACAAACTTCCGACCAGGTGATTGCCATCACCTTCTTGGTCCCACAAGTCAACAATATAGTAACTCTAGCGTATCCTATCCACATCTACGGTAAACACCAAATCAATCTAAAGAAACCACAACTTCCTTCAAGATTGGGAATATATCCATAAATATATCCTCCACAGATATGATGACAATCGATTTCAAATACTCCAAGAGTACTTGATTCCTCAAATCCATGAACGACTAAATCGTCGATAAGTCTAACAACATTATCAATCAGCTCTATACACCTGCATCCTTTTACTCTATGCTAATGATAGCTCAATCATCACATCGACAATGATAATTGTATGACACTAAGTCACTACAATATCAAACCTCCAAATAGAGACCAACCCTAGGATATACACAGTATCATTTATGATCTAAACAAATCATCTATCCACAACGAAGGATATTCATTCACAACAACTATCGATTCCAATCATCGATAATCGATGTATAACCCCAAAGGTTCATCTCTCTTCTAACAAAGAGTTCTGGATCCTCTCCAGAGAAATCCCAAGACAAATAAATCTCCCATAGTGTTTAGCAACACTGATACCAATAAAATCATCTCGCGGTATGAGGTCCCCAGTATCAGGACTATTCCCGAAATCACCTCAATCGCTTACTCTACTTGCCCATGCAGTGGCAAGCTCGAGAGTTTATCCAAAACTATATCCGAATACTCGAATTATATGTACATCCGAGAGTCCTAGTATACCAACGCCCAACAATCGAACTATCCGTAAGGATATGTCTATAGTAAAGGTATGTCTAGCAAAGGCTAAGGGTATCCCTTGACTTCTTGATGGTTGATCAACATCTCACCTGACGGTAGAGAAAATCACCAACCACCAGTCGATAGGAACCCTTCAAACCCTATCCAAGAATGTTCTAGACAAAGATACTTGTAAACTACCAGTATCTCTCGATATATCTACAAATAGTATAACCTAAAGTAATACCCCGAAGGACCTATCCTTCGGGCTTCTATACTTCTTCTCGAGTAATCATGTAAACTTGCGGTCGAGCTCATGTAGTTGCAAAGACTATCATGGAGGAATCCAAATCAATCAAACCGAGGTACAAACCGAAACAATCAGAATGGAGATGGTAAACATTGTATCGGTAAGGGTACACATCCGTCATATAATCAAGAATCACAACAACATAGCACATTCCATCTCTGTGAAAGGTATAGCTGCAACTGGAGAATACCGCATAGATACGACCATCGTCGTATACTCTCTCTCCTCTGAACAAATCATAACTACGCCTGGGAAGGTAACAGTTGTTGTCGTCTGGGAAGGTAACAGTTGTTGTCTGAATGTCTGAATCTTCTAAAATGTCTTGGTACCGACATCGTGAGTAACTTACTTCTTCCGGATGAAAGTATCAAAGAACTCCAACTATATCTGGGGTAGTAGATAGCTGCTGATGTGATAACCTAATCTTCTGTAATAATCTCGGCTTTCGAGGTTGTGGATCATCCGCTCGAAAGCATCATCCATAGTCTTCAACTGAGTCTTCAAAGTACATACTCTCCTCGTAGATACCGGCTGCTTATAGAAGAAACATATACAATGGTCCATCGGATAATCTGGCTCTGTGTCTCGTCGTAACCCGCACTGCACACACATAATCTCCTTTCGGAGTCTTTCCTCTGAGTTCGCTGATAACATGAGAAGCTGCTGACAATCTGCAATCGGTCTTCTATGATCGAAAAACTCTCCAATAGTCGCTCGTGACTCATGACTTAAACTTGCCCCTTTTTATCCAACATTCTGAGACTTCTAATTCCAATAATTTGACTTGCAATATATGTTTATCAAATCTCCAACTCTTAAAACACTTGCTACGGAGTCATTTTTATACATATGACTCGGTCTATGCACTTCCGGTAGGATCTGGTAGGAGATCCAAACATCCTGATCAAGATGTCAACCGATAACCCGTGGGTGGTCAAAACCAACCCAATCACATTCTTGGGCTATTAAATAGTCGTAACCTTCGCAAGTCTAACGACTCTGCATGGTACCTTCGTAACCAAACGATTACCCTACTCGATGCCCAAGAATTCCCTGACAATGAGTCAAAGAAAATGATGTGGGAAAATACTCTCTCATAACATCACTACACCGTGGCCAAGTGATGTGTGATTTCACGTAGGTTATTTCCTATATCTTCCACCAATTACCGGCTAAATCCGGATAATGGTATTCAACAAACACTACTATCTTTGTATAACCCGAGTCAAGTACTCTAAAAGTACTCCCAATGTTATACAACTTAGAACGACCAGTACGAGGATCAAAATCCCCATGAATATCATCCACTAATTTTCTACTATCTGCATCCGCAATAGTATACTTGCTTGTCCATTACCCCATGGGTAATGATCTGACTAACCTAATTAGTGAAAATTCTTAGGATCGTAATCCTTGATCTTCACAAGAGATGTGACTACCTAACCCCTGCTTTCCGACTCAGACGGGCTCTCAAAGGTAATCGAAAGCGTACATATCTAATAACTCAACATATCGCTCCTGGTCAAACTCAAACCACGCATTTAATACGAACATACTACAAGTCATGCATTGTTATAAGCAACTAAATGCATAGCCAACAAAAGGATATGTAATAACAATTAACATACCTTAATCGAGATGTCCGCAATAATGATCCCAGAACTCACAAAACCAAGACCGAGTAAAGCAAAACTCGATGTCCGAACGAAATAAAATCCGAAAATGGACTTCGCAACCTAGGGCTCTGATACCAATAAAATTGTCACGCCCCGGGAGTATGCCGTGCCGAAAAGCAAACGGACGGCATCTCCCCTGTACGTGGCAACTTATCGGGTTAATACAAGGCCCGTAGGCCCACAACAACAATATGATATACACAGATATCAACATATCAAACATACTAAACACAGCGGAAATAATACAAACAGATCAACAAGATACAAAGACCAACTGTGCACTCCGGAGTGACTTGACACGACAAGAATCATAATAGAAACCGAATCAAAGACCAAATACATACAATATGTCCGTATATCACAAATACAGAAACAATACAGAGAAAAACTCAAACCAACAATACGTAAGGATACAACAACACAGAAAACATATTCATTCGTCCGGTGTGAGATGGGATCAGCTGACGGAGCTCCGAACGTCCAAGGAATCTTCTACCTGTTATCTGGGCGACAGGAAGCCCAGGGTCCCGGGGTGGTGAGTATAAACTCAGGGGTAATATATAGAAAGTGCATGAACAACATATAAGGATAGATCTACAAGTATACATGTGAAGATCTACAGGTATACAGCATGAGTCCAATAGACATACAGTCATATCCATATCTAATAACGAGTAACTACAGTAAAGTCATACTCAATGTATATACTAAACTGATCAACTGAACAGGAAGTAATGTACCAACGTACCCGACGGTCTGCAACACCATAAGCTATATCATCCTGACAGATATACAATAACATAACCCATATAATGTATCAAGTCAATCCCATACCTGACCAATACTCAGACATATGAACAGTATATGATCACCTGTATAATAACCCGGTCCGTACCACACAATGACATGATGCTAATCAAATGCATATAACAGTCTAAATCAACGCATGTATCATGCTCAACACATATCAATAAATAAAATGCAAATGGCATGTATCATGATGTACAAACATGTGCAACAATCATAGCTCAATCAAATGCAGCATCTCACAGGCATATGTAAAACATATATTAAATACATGCATACATATATATGAGCAATGCATATGCATGGTCATGCCTGCGCACCCCACTCGCTACCACGACCCCAGTGTGGCCTAGGTGGCAAGACATGACAACTATCCCGACTCCAGCCGTCACCACTCTCGAGTGACCGAGTTGGGTAGTATGAAACAGTAGCTAGCCCGCCATAGAGCTATATGCTACCCACACGGGGGTCCCTGCTGCTAGCCGCTCCGTCTCTACCCATGAGTAGACGAGCACCGCACCCAGGACAACTGCACATCACACGACCACTGTCTATAGTGGGTGAGTGCGCTAACTACCACTCCGCACAGTGGCCAAGTGCGCATCTCCAGCTACTAATTATCCATAGTGGCGAGCGCACACACACAATGCTCTGCCCTCAACCCTACAACCACTACCCCGAGTGGCCGGGGAGGCAGGATGACTGACGACTCGTCTCAACCACAAGGCAGACCCAGTCAACATGCATGAAATGTAATGATGCATAGCTCACAAACAAATCCTCGCAACACTCCCTAACTCACGTGGAGACCTAGTCAACCAAAAGTCAACCATGCAAGGACTATAACCAGTAATCACAACCTATTTACCTATGTACAGATAAATAGATCCGTCAAACTAACACACTGATATGTATACGATACAACGACCGACCTCATAATTTGGACTCATCACCTAACCTAGTGATGCAACCCAGTAACCCAATCTGAGGTCATAAAAATAACCCTAACCACATGTACTTACTAAACATCTATCAGCTAACACATAATAGGGTTTTATAGTTCCTATCCGTGCTAGATAATCAATGAAGTAACAGAGTATATATCTCAAATGTCAAAGGCAGTACAAGCATACGATTAAATAAGAGTGGATTTAAGGCAAACAAGTATAAACATAAATCCAAGATCATGCACTGGAATTGATCAAACTACCGGACCAGGTAGATATTACCCACCTGATACGAAGCTCGAATAATCCTCAAGGTCGCAGACCTGCTTCGTATCCCAAACCTGCACATAATAGCAAGCAATGATTAAGTACAATCACTAGACAAATATACGAATCAAACACTACTCATTTCTATGTTCGCATTCTTTCCTTGTCTACGAGTTAGAACTCGAGCCTCCCAGTCTGATACATCCTAACCAAACTCATAATAGATCACGACATCCACAGGATCAACCGTAACATACATGAAAGTCTAAACATCCAAATCAACCTGCATATTCATAGATCTAATACCAAACACAACCAATGAACGCCACAAATCTGAGCTGTAATGGCAGCTTACCAAAAGACCAAACCACCACCTCAACTAAAACAGCCACTATCAACACACCTGCATCCTCCCATCGCAGCACAACACACCCAAACATTCCAAGCTCACCTCAAACACGATTCACCGTTCCAACATCACTGACTCAACGATAGCCAAACTACCTTCTCGATCTGCCAATTCAAACCTAGCGGCTTCCTTCCACACACGACCGACACTACACGACAACCCATGAATAGAACCCATCAGATCCCCAAATCACACCGACACACCACAAATTCATAGTAATTACAGACAACACAGCAAAAGGGAAATCAACTCACCACCCCAAATCTACACCGGCAGCTACCCCCCTATTCACCGTCGACCATCAAGCTTCACAAATTGCCCAAACCACCGATTGAAACCTTACTACAATCCAAACAACATCTAGATCGGCTTACCTTGCACAAGGAGATCCAGCGACGGTTGTGGCAGAAAATGGAGAGCGACACCACGAAACCAACCTCGCTGCAAAACAGAGCTCGTGGTGATCATAGGTTGCGACGGGTTGACGGTGCGAGCTGAGCTCGAGCATCGGTGGTGGTAGATCGTCGGAAGAGGTGAGATCCCGCTCAGGGAAGTCGGCGGCAGCTGGTTCTCGCGGCGAGGAGGACTGAGCAGAGGCAGCGGCGACCGGCTGACTGCTCCAAACGAAGATCTCCGACAACGCCGGAAGGGAAAGAACGATCGGCGATGGTGACCTTGCCGAGCTCTCTCGCGTGAAGAAGCCGGCGAATGGTAGCTCGGAGAAGATGCGCGCTCGAGAAATCGAAGAGGGGAAAATCGCAATCGGGGGAAAAATGCGACGGAGAAGGAGAAGAAATCGCAGCTGCTAATCGGATTTGGGTTCGGGCCTTATAAATTCCATTCAATTGATCGAGCCAAGGTCCAGTCCAACCTAGGTTAAGCCCAATTCCCGCCCAATCCGAAACCAGCCCAATGGACTCAATCCAACTAGCTAATCGATCTCATTAGCCCACTAATTAAGCTTAATTAATCTACTAATTAAACCCAATTAATTAAAGGATTTAATCCATATATAAATTTTTTTTTTCGTATTTTACATTCTCCCCCACTTATAAAAATTTGGTCCCCAAATTTTCGACTCATGTACAAGCGAGATGTCACAATAATCATCTCAAGTATCTGGAGCAAAGTCACACTTCAAGTGACTAAGTGGGGTATTGAGCTCGAATATTATATTTCCAGCTCTTATATACTCTCAACATATCGACCATCTATCAAAGATACATAACTGTACCAGAGTGGAGCTCTATACCCATGACTTGTGGAAGACTTTGCTAGAATCGTAAGGTGAATCATGAATCACTATCAAAAATGATACTCAAGGATACTCCATGGATATCATTCCATCAAACGATCCACGAAATCCATCTTACGGCTCGGAAGAAACTGAGCGGACCTAGCTAATCGATCATCGACTACCCAAATCCTATCAAGTCCTTTCCGAATTCTAGATAATCTCCCAACACAGTCTAACGTACTAGGCTCTCACTTCATCATGGTACGTAACCCTACCGATCACAATATTTCACCTTTGCTTGTTGGCATACCCAACATCAAACTACGAATCAACCATGTCCCACATATCGTTCCACCAACCGGAACGTCTCAATACTCACTATTTTCGGATACACTCCGAATAAATCATCACTCTCGAATGAAGAGTCTCCTGAAACAACTCTTCCTAAATCGAATTACAACTTTGGAAACTACCATCCTTCCTAGAGACGGAGATTTATTCTCACAAGAGAAATTAATCTAATGTCCAAAATTCACGCTGTCACCTAGAACTGAAGGTAACTGGAAGACTATAATGACTAATCTCGCTAGTTCTCAACTAGCATACACATAATATACGCCTCATTCAACCGTGACGGATCGCTTCCTAATCCTCGAAATGATGCATCTCGTATAATACCCTTCCATCCATATCGGACTGATTAACTAACACTGACACAAAAGTCAGCCACCTTCTAGGCCTTGAAACCTAGCTTCACAAACTTCCGACCAGGTGATTGCCATCACCTTCTTGGTCCCACAAGTCAACAATATAGTAACTCTAGCGTATCCTATCCACATCTACGGTAAACACCAAATCAATCTAAAGAAACCACAACTTCCTTCAAGATTGGGAATATATCCATAAATATATCCTCCACAGATATGATGACAATCGATTTCAAATACTCCAAGAGTACTTGATTCCTCAAATCCATGAACGACTAAATCGTCGATAAGTCTAACAACATTATCAATCAGCTCTATACACCTGCATCCTTTTACTCTATGCTAATGATAGCTCAATCATCACATCGACAATGATAATTGTATGACACTAAGTCACTACAATATCAAACCTCCAGTCGTAGACCAACCCTAGGATATACACAGGTATCATTTAGCTGATCTAAACAAATCATCTATCCACAACGAAGGATATTCATTCACAACAACTATCGCATTCCAATCATCGATAATCGATGCATAACCTCAAAGGTTCATCTCTTCTAACAAAGAGTTACGATCTTCTCAAGAAGAAATCCCAAGACAAATAAATCTCCCATAGTGTTTAGCAACACCGATACCAATAAAATCATCTCCTGATGAGGTCCCCAATATCGTGACTATTCCCAAATCACCTCAATCGCTATTCCACTTGCCCATGCAAAGGCAAGCTAGAGTTTATCCAAAACTATATCCGAATACTCGAATTATACGTATATCCGAGAGTCCTAGTATACCAACGCCTCCAACAATCTAACTATCCGTAAGGATATGTCTATAGTAAAGGTATGTCTAGCAAAGGCTAAGGGTATCCTCGACTTCTTGATGGTTGATCAACATCTCACCCGACGGTAGAGAAAATCACCAACCCACAAGTCGATAGGAACCCTTCAAACCCTATCCAAGAATGTTCTAGACAAAGATACTGTAAACTACCAAAGATCTCTCGATATATCTACAAATAGTATAACCTAAAGTAATACCTCAAGGACCTATCCTTGGCTTCTATACTTCTCGAGTAATCATGTAAACTTGTCCAACATCTGCTCGACTACCGAGCTCATGTAGATGCAAAAGACTATCATGGAGGAATCAAATCAATCACAAACCGAGGTACAAATCAAAACAATCTGAATGGAGATGGTAAACATGCTTGTATCGTAAAAGATACACATCCGTCAGATAATATCAAGAATCACAACATCATAGCACATTCCATCTCTCGAAAGGTATAGCCGCAATCGGAGAATACGCATAGATACGACCATCGTCGTATACTCTCTCCTCCAACAAATCATAACCACGCTGAAGGTAACAGCTTGTTGTCTCGGGAAGGTAATAGCTTGTTGTCCGAATGTCCGAATCTTCTAAAATGTCTTCTACCGACATCACCGAGTAACTTACTTCTTCCGGATGAAAGTATTAAAGAACTCCAACTGTATCTGGGTAGTAGATCGCTGCTGATGTGATAACCTAATCTTTACGTAATAATCTCGGCTTTGAGGTTGTGGATCATCCGCTCGAAAGCATCATCCATAGTCTTCAACCGAGTCTTCAAATACATACTCTCCTCGTAGATACAGTGCTTATAGTAGAAAGCAGATATACAATGGTCCATCGGATAATCTGGCTCTGTGTCTCGTCGTAACCCGCACTGCACACACATAATCTCCCTTCGGAGTTTTTCCTCTGAGTTCACTGATAAACATGAGAAGCTGCTGACAATCTGCAATCAGTCTTCTATGATCGAAAACTCTCCAATAGTCGCTCGTGACTCATGACTCTAATCTTGCTCCTTTTGTCCAACATTCGGAGACTTCTAATTCCAATAATTTGACTTGCAATATCTGCTTATCAAATCCCCAACTCTTAAAATACTTGCTACAGAGTCATTTCTATACACATGACTCGGTCCAAGGACTTCCGATAGGATCTAGTAGAAAAATCCAAACATCCTGATCAGGCCAAACCCAACCCAATCACATTCTTGGGCTATTAAATGGTCGTAACCTTCGCAAGTCTAACGACTCTGCATGGTACCTTCGTAACCAAGCGATCACGCCCAAGAATTCCTCGACAATGAGTCAAAGAAAATGATGGAAAATACTATCTCACAACATCACTGAACTGTGACCAAGTGATATGTGATTTCCCGTAGGTTATTTCCTATATCTTCCACCAATTACCGGCTAAATCCGGATAATGGTATTCAACTAACACTACTATCTTCGTATAACCCGAGTCAAGTACTCTAAAAGTACTCCCAATGTTATACAACCTAGAACGACCAGCCCGGGGATCAAAATCCCCATGAATATCATCCACTAATTTTCTATTATCTGCACCAGCAATAGTATACTCGCTTAGTCCATTACCCCATAGGTAATGATCCGACTAACCATAATTAGTGAAAATCTTAGGATCGTAATCCTTGATCTTCACAAGAGATGTGACTACCTAACCACGCTTTCAGGCTTCGATTATCGGCGGCTCTCAAAGTAATTACCTTTTGATAGCAGGTACATATCTAATAACCTCAACATATCGTTCCCGTGGTCATCTCAAACCACGGTTACGAATACTGATTAACATACTACAAGTCATGCACTGTTATAAGCAACTAAATGCATAGCCAACAGAAGGATATGTAATAACAGTTAACATACCTTAATCCTTGTAGCTCGGAGATGTCCGCAATAGCCAGATCCCAGAACTCACAAAACCAAGACCGAGTAAAGCAAAACTCGATGTCCGAACGAAATAAAATCCGAAAATGGACTTCGCAACCTAGGGCTCTGATACCAATAAAATTGTCACGCCCCGGGAGTATGCCGTGCCGAAAAGCAAACGGACGGCATCTCCCCTGTACGTGGCAACATATCGGGTTAATACAAGGCCCGTAGGCCCACAATAACAATATGATATACACAGATATCAACATATCAAACATACTAAACATGAAACAATAAAACAATACAATATCTGAAGACCAGTGCACTCGGGTGACTTGACACGACAAGAATCATAATGAAATCAGATCAAAGACCATATTCATACAATATGTACGTATATCACAAATCGGAAACAATACGAGAAAACCCAAACCAACACTCCGTAAGGATACAGCAACACGGAAAACATATCCATTCGTCCGGTGTGAGATGGGATCAATTTGGCGGGCTCGAGCGTCAAGGAATCTTCTGTTATTATCTCGGCGACAGAAGCCTGTGGTCCCGTGGTGGTGAGTATAAACTCAGTGGTAATATATAGAAAGTGCATGAACAACATATAAGGATAGATCTACAAGTATACATGTGAAGATCTACAGGTATACAACATGAGTCCAATAGACATACAGTCATATCCATATCTAATAACGAGTAACTACAGTAAAGTCATACTCAATGTATATACTAAACTGATCAACTGAACAGGAAGTAATGTACCAACGTACCCGACGGTCTGCAACACCATAAGCTATATCATCCTGACAGATATACAATAACATAACCCATATAATGTATCAAGTCAATCCCATACCGAAATACTAGACATATGAACGGTATATGATCACCAGATAATAACGGTCATACCACACAATTACATGATGCTAATCAAATGCATATAACAGTCTAAATCAACGCATGTATCATGCTCAACACATATCAGTAAATAAAATGCAAATGGCATGTATCATGATGTACAAACATGTGCAACAATCATAGCTCAATCAAATGCAGCATCTCACAGGCATATGTAAAACATATATTAAATACATGCATACATATATATGAGCAATGCATATGCATGGTCATGCCTGCGCACCCCACTCGCTACCACGACCCCAGTGTGGCCTAGGTGGCAAGACATGACAACTATCCCGACTCCAGCCGTCACCACTCTCGAGTGACCGAGTTGGGTAGTATGAAACAGTAGCTAGCCCGCCATAGAGCTATATGCTACCCACATGGGGGTCCCTGCTGCTAGCTGCTCCGTCCCTACCCATGAGTAGACGAGCACTGTCTATAGTGGGTGAGTGCGCTAACTACCACTCCGCACAGTGGCCAAGTGCGCATCTCCAGCTACCACCATCCATAGTGGCCGAGAACGGCACACACACAATGCTCTGCCCTCAACCCTACAACCACTACCCCGAGTGGCCGGGGAGGCAGGATGACTGACGACTCGTCTCAACCACAAGGCAGACCCTGTCGTCAACATGCATGAAATGTAATGATGCATAGCTCACACACAAATCCTCGCAACACTCCCTAACTCACGGGGAGACCTAGTCAACCAAAAGTCAACCATGCAAGGACGACAAATCCGTAATCACAACCTATTTACCTATGTACAGATAAATAGATCCGTCAAACTAACACACTGATATGTATACGATACAACGACCGACCTCATAATTTGGACTCATCACCTAACCTAGTGATGCAACCCAAGAACAACTGAGGTCATAAAAATAACCCTAACCACATGTACTTACTAAACATCTATCAGCTAACACATAATAGGGTTTTATAGTTCCTATCCGTGCTAGATAATCAATGAAGTAACAGAGTATATATCTCAAATGTCAAAGGCAGTACAAGCATACGATTAAATAAGAGTGGATTTAAGGCAAACAAGTATAAACATAAATCCAAGATCATGATCAAAACTACCGGACCAGGTAGATATTACCCACCTGATACGAAGCTCGAATAATCCTCACGGCCGTAGACCTGCTTCGTATCCCAAACCTGCACATAATAGCAAGCAATGATTAAGTACAATCACTAGACAAATATACGAATCAAACACTACTCATTTCTATGTTCGCATTCTTTCCTTGTCTACGAGTTAGAACTCGAGCCTCCCAGTCTGATACATCCTAACCAAACTCATAATAGATCACGACATCCACAGGATCAACCGTAACATACATGAAAGTCTAAACATCCAAATCAACCTGCATATTCATAGATCTAATACCAAACACAACCAATGAACGCCACAAATCTGAGCTGTAATGGCAGCTTACCAAAAGACCAAACCACCACCTCAACTAAAACAGCCACTATCAATACACCTGCATCCTCCCATCGCAGCACAACAGACCCAAACATTCCAAACTCACCTCAAAAGCTTTCCTTCCACACACAAAATTAGATACCATGAATGACTCCATCGATCTAACCAACACACACCAATTCATAGTACACTCCTTAACTAAAATAACAAGGAGGAAATCAAATCGGCCCCCAAATCTACACGTATTTGATTCACCGTCGACCATCAAGCTTCACAAACTGCCCAAATGACCGATCAAACCTTACTACAATCCAAACAACATCTAAAGGCCACCTGGCCGATAGAGATCGATCCGTAGCCAGCAGAATGAGAGCGAACGACGAAACCAACCTGGCACGCAAACAGAGCTCGTGGTGATAAAAGATCGCGATTTAGGGATCGATAGCCGAGCGAGCATCGGGTGGTGGCAGATCGTCGAAGAGGTGAGATCCACCAGGGAAAGTCGGCACCGGTTCTTTTTGCCATGAGGAGGACTGAGCCCGACCACCGATCGCTCCAAACGAAGATATCCGACAACGCCGGAAGGGAAAGAACGATCGGCGATGGTGACCTTGCCGAGCTCTCTCGCGTGAAGAAGCCGGCGAATGGTAGCTCGGAGAAGACGCGCGCTCGAGAAATCGAAGAGGGGAAAATCGCAATCGGGGGAAAAATGCGACGGAGAAGGAGAAGAAATCGCAGCTGCTAATCGGATTTGGGTTCGGGCCTTATAAATTCCATTCAATTGGATTGAGCCAGCCCTAGGTCCAGGTCCAACCTAGGTTAAGCCCAATTCCCGCCCAATCCGAAACCAGCCCAATGGACTCAATCCAACTAGCTAATCGATCTCATTAGCCCACTAATTAAGCTTAATTAATCTACTAATTAAACCCAATTAATTAAAGGATTTAATCCATATATAAATTTTTTTTTTCGTATTTTACATTCTCCCCCACTTATAAAAATTTGGTCCCCAAATTTCCGACTCATGTACAAGCGAGATGTCACAATAATCATCTCAAGTATCCGGAGCAAAGTCACACTTCAAGTGACTAAGTGGGGTATTGAGCTCGAATATTATATTTCCAGCTCTTATATACTCTCTCAACATATCGACCATCTATCAAAGATACATAACTGTACCAGAGTGGAGCTCTATACCCATGACTTGTGGAAGACTTTGCTAGAATCGTAAGGTGAATCATGAATCACTATCAAAAATGATACTCAAGGATACTCCATGGATATCATTCCGTCAAACGATCCAACGAAATCCATCTTACGGCTCGGAAGAAAATGAGCGGACCTAGCTAATCGATCATCGACTACCCAAATCCTATCAAGTCCTTTCCGAATTCTAGATAATCTCCCAACACAGTCTAACGTACTAGGCTCTCACTTCATCATGGTACGTAACCCTACCGATCACAATATTTCACCTTTGCTTGTTGGCATACCCAACATCAAACTACGAATCAACCATGTCCCACATATCGTTCCACCAACCGGAACGTCTCAATACTCACTATTTTCGGATACACTCCGAATAAATCATCACTCTCGAATGAAGAGTCTCCAAACAACTCTTCCTAAATCGAATTACAACTTTGGAAACTACCATCCTTCCTAGAGCGAGATTTATTCTCACAAGAGAAATTAATCTAATGTCCAAAATTCATGTCACCTAGAATCAAAGTAATCAAGACTATAATGACTAATCTCGCTAGTTTCTCAACTAGCATACACATAATATACGTCTCATTCAACTGCATCGGGATCGCTCCTAATCCCTGAAATGATGCTTCTGCGTATAATACCCTTCCATTCATATCGGACTGATTAACTAACACTGACACAAAAGTCAGTCACCTTCTAGGCCTTGCAACCTAGCCTCACAAACTTCCGACCAGGTGATTTCCATCACCTTCCTTGGTCCAACAAGTCGGCGGTATAGTATCGCTAGAACATCCTATCCACATCTATGGTAAATATCAAATCAATCTAAAGAAACCACAACTTTCTTCAAGATTGGGAATATATCCATAAATATATCCTCCACAGATATGATGACAATCGATCTCAAATACTCCAAGAGTACTTGATTCCTCAAATCCATGAACGACTAAATCGTCGATAAGTCTAACAACATTATCAATCAGCTCTATACACCTGCATCCTTTTACTCTCTATGCTAATGATAGCTCAATCATCACATCGACAATGATAATTGTATGACACTAAGTCACTACAATATCAAACCTCCAAATCGTAGACCAACCCTAGGATATACACAGTGTCATTTAATGATCTAAACAAATCATCTATCCACAACGGGATATTCATTCACAACAACTATCGATTCCAATCATCGATAATCGATGTATAACTCAAAGGTTCATCTCTCTTCTAACAAAGAGTTACAAGTCCTCTCAAGAAGAAATCCCAAGACAAATAAATCTCCCATAGTGTTTAGCAACACGATACCAATAAAATCATCTCGGATGAGGTCCCCAAGATCGTGACTATTCGAAATCACCTCAATCGCTTACTCTACTTGCCCATGCAGTGGCAAGCTCGAGAGTTTATCCAAAACTATATCCGAATACTCTCGAATTATATGTACATCCGAGAGTCCTAGTATACCAACGCTCCAACAATCTAACTATCCGTAAGGATATGTCTATAGTAAAGGTATGTCTAGCAAAGGCTAAGGGTATCCCTTGACTTCTTGATGGTTCATCAACATCTCACCTGACGGTAGAGAAAATCACCAACCACCAGTCGATAGGAACCCTTCAAACCCTATCCAAGAATGTTCTAGACAAAGATACCTGTAAACTACCAGTATCTCTCGATATATCTACAAATAGTATAACCTAGTAATACTCAAGGACCTATCCTTCTCTTCTATACTTCTTCTCGAGTAATCATGTAAACTTGTCCAACATCTGTTCTGGACGGCTGAGCTCATGTAGTTGCAAAGACTATCATGGAGGAAATCAAATCAATCAAAATCGAGGTACAAATCAAAACAATCGTAATGGAGATGGTAAACACTATTGTAGATCGTAAGGGTACACATCCGTCAGATAATATCAAGAATCACAACAACATAGCACATTCCATCTCTGCGAAAGGTATAGCGCAAGAATCGGAGAATAATGATAGATACGTACCATCGTCGTATACTCTCTCCTCTGAACAAATCATAACTACGCCTGGGAAGGTAACAGTTGTTGTCGTCTGGGAAGGTAACAATTGTTGTCTGAACGTCTGAATCTTCTAAAGATGTCTTCTACCGACATCACGAGTAACTTACTTCTTCCTGATGAAAGTATCAAAGAACTCCAACTATATCTGGGGTAGTAGATAGATCAGCCGATGTGATAACCTAATCTTCAGTAATAATCTCGGCTCGAGGTTGTGGATCATCCGCTCGAAAGCATCATCCATAGTCTTCAACTGAGTCTTCAAAGTACATACTCTCCTCGTAGATACCGGCTGCTTATAGAAGAAACATATACAATGGTCCATCGGATAACTGACTGTGTCTCGTCAGAACCATGACCGCACACACATAATCTCCTTCTGAGTCTTTCCTCCGAGTTCACGATAAACATGAGAAGTCACGACAACTGCAATCGGTCTATGATCGAAAAACTCTCCAATAGTCGCCGTGACTCATGACTTAAATCTTGCCTCCTTTATCCAACATTTGAGACTTCTAATTCCAATAATTTGACTTGCAATATATGCTTATCAAATCTCCAACTCTTAAAAACACTTGCTACTGAGTCATTTTTATACATATGACTCGGTCTATGCACTTCCTAGGATCTAGTAGGAGATCCAAACATCCCGATCAAGATGTCAACCGATAAACCCGTGGGTGGCCAAAACCAACCCAATCACATTCTCGAGGCTATTAAATGGTCGTAACTCGCAAGTCTAACGACTCGCATGGTACTTCCATTACCAAACGATCACCCTACTCGATGCTCAAGAATTCTTGACAATGAGTCAAAGAAGATGACGTGGGAAAATACTATCTCACAACATCACTCAGTGACTAAGTGATACATTATTTCCTGAGGTTATTTCTTATATCTTCCACCAAGTACCGGGCCAATCCGATAATGGTATTCAACTAACACTACTATCTTCGTGATAACCCGAAGTCAAGTACTCCAAAAGTACTCCCAATGTTATATACAACCTAGAACGACCAACCTAGTGGATCAAAATCCTATGAATATCATCCACTAATTTTCTACTATCTCGCATCAGCATAGTATACTTCGCTTTAGTCCATTACCCTACAGGTAATGATCCGACTAACATAATTAGTGAAAATCTTAGGACTGTAATCCTTGATCTCCACAAGAGATGTGACTACCTAATCTCGCTTTTCGACTCAGATCACTCAAAGGTAATTACCTTTTCGATAGTGTACATATCTAATAACCTCAACATATCGCTCCTGGTGGTCAAACTTCAAACCACTTGTACTAATAATCGATTAACATACTACAAGTCATGCACTATTATAAGCAACTAAAGGCATCGCCAAACAGAAGGATATGTAATAACAGTTAACATACCTTAATCCTTGTAGCTCGGAGATGTCCGCACATGATCCCGTAACTCACAAACAAAACCGAGTAAAGCAAAACTCGATGTCCGAACGAAATCAAATCAAAATGGACTTCGCAACCTAGGGCTCGATACTAATAAAATTGTCACGCCCGAGTATGCGTAAAAGCAACGGACGATCTCCTACGCGTGGCAACATATCGGGTTAATACAAGGCCCGTAAGCCCACAACAACAATATGATATACACAGATATCATCATATCAAACATAATAAACACAGCGGAAATAATACAAACAGATCAACAAGATACAATGACCCAACTGTGCACTCCGGAGTGACTTGACACAACAAGAAACATAATAGAAGTCGAATCAAAGACCAAATACATACCACACATCCGTATATCACATATACGGAAACAATACGACGTAAAAACCCCAAAACAACAATCCATAGTAATACAACAATATGGAAAACATATCCCTCCGTCCGGTGTGAGATGGGATCACCAGGTGGAGCTCAACGCTCAAGGAAAATCTTCACCGTTATCCGGCTGTGAAGCCTGTGGTCCCGGGGTGGTGAGTATAAACTCAGGGGTAATATATAGAAAGTGCATGAACAACGTATAAGGATAGATCTACAAGTATACATGTGAAGATCTACAGGTATACAGCATGAGTCCAATAGACATACAGTCTTATCCAACTCTAATAACAAGTAACTACAGTAAAGTCATACTCAATGTATATACTAAACTGATCAACTGAACATGAAGTAATATACCAACGTACCTGGCGGTCTGTAACGCCATATGCTAGATCATCCTGAACAGGTATACAATAACATAACCATATAACGTACCAGGTCAATCCCATACCTGACCAATACTCAGACATATGAACAGTATATGATCACCTGTATAATAACCCAGTCCGTACCACACAATGACATGATGCTAATCAAATGCATATAACAGTCTGAATCAACGCATGTATCATGCTCAACCCATAGCAGTAAATAAAATGCAAATGGCATGTATCATGATGTACAAGCATGTGCAACAATCATAGCTCAATCAAATGCAGCATCTCACAGGCATATGTAAAACATATATCAAATACATGCATACATATATATCAGCAATGCATATGCATGGTCACTGTCTGCGCACCCAACTCGCTACCACGACCCCAGAGTGGCCAGGGTGGCACGACACATGACAACTAGCCCGACTCCAGCTGCCACCACTCTCGAGTGGCCGAGTTGGGTAGTATGACTGAGTAGCGTGTAAGCGTAAAAAGCTAACTACTCCTAGGGGCCCCTGCTGCAAGCCACGCTGTCCCTACCCATGAGTAGACAAACGCGCAGACACAGATAATCGCACCTCACACAACCACCGTCCTATAGTGGGAGTGCTAACACCACTCGCATGTGGCGGTGCGCATCTCCACTACCACCATCCATAGTGGCGAGCGCGGCACATCCAATGCTCGCCCTCACCTCGCTACCACTACCCCCGAGTGGCCGGGAGGCGGGATGATGACGACCTGCTCGTCTCAACCACAAGGAGACCCAGCAAGATGCATGAAATGTAATGATGCATAGCTCCATACATGTATCCTCGCCTCACTCCCTATCCTACGGGAGTCCAGTCAACCAAAAGTCAACTATGCAAGGACTACAATCACAAGACTCTCTCTATCGCATAAAAGAGTCATACTTATCCGATACCAACCACGCTAAGACCTCTAGTCAAGAAGCGTATATACAATCATCATCCATATAACCATACACAGCACATAATCCATAATGGATATACCATCGCTTAGGACCTCTAGTCCATGGTCACATACGACAACCATACACTTATCTATGCACACAACTAGATCCACCATAAATGCACCACTAATACAGTTATGATATCACGATCGACTCCATAATCCAATCCATCACCTAACTCTAGTGATGTAACACAAGAACCTCTATCGAGGTCACAAAGATAACCCTAACCACATGTACTTCATCAACATCTATCACCTAATACATAATAGGGTTTATAGTTCCTATCCTGCTAGATAATCAATGAGCAATGAGTAGTATATATCTCAAAGGTCAAGGCGATAAGCATATGATTAAATAAGAGTGGATCTAAGGTAAACAGTATAAACATACATATCCAAGATCATGCACGAATTTGATCAAAACTACCGGACTGTAGATATTACCCACCGATACATGCTATCCATCTCCACATTCATGTATCCTCACCATCAAAGTCCTCAGAACAATAGTATACAATTGAATACCATCACATATCAAATGATCACGAATAAACATGATTGTTCTCCAACTATACCATCACTAGATCAAGCTTACCAAACTAAATTTCCATTGTCACACTGAGTTCCGAATCAAGCCTTCAAATAATAGAAATAATCCCTAGTTAAATACAAGAATACCAAATCACAATATATATATATATATATATATATATCTCCTTAAGATAGTTGTTTATATCCACAAAAATAACCACCATTCGGAAGCAACCCTAGATCGCAATAAATCAACATCAGATGACATAGAGAATATGGTGGCAAGAAGGGTAGCAATAAATTTGCTCGCGGAGATACCAAATCAAGGGGAAATTATTGACAACGCATAATCCACCTCGATCGTAGTAATAGTCGACAACAGACCCGACCGGGCGAAATGGATCGAAAGGCGGCGCGATCGAAGCGACACAAGCCAAATAGCGATCTCCGGCGACCATCAAGCTCCACCACCTACCCAAACACCGATCCGAGCTACTAGTAGTGAGACCCACAAGCAAGCATGGATTTCATCCAAATTAAGGGGAATGGATCAATTGCTTACCCAAATCTCAAAGATATAAACCTAACTCCAATCATCACCCGATCGCCGATCATCACGACTTCGCAATGAAGTCTCACCCGTCGGAGCTCGATCGAGTCCTCCTCCTCCAAATGAATCTACTTCCGACGAACGAGCAACCGAGATGCGGAGGAGATAAGAGACTAAGGGCGTAAATCGCAAAGAAGAGGAAATCACCATGAAGGGAGGAAGAAATCGAATCGAGGAGTTCGGAAGCTTTAAGGTCATGGAACTTGGTTCGACTAGCTCAAGTCCAACCCCAAATCTAACCTAGGTTTAACCCAGCCAAATCCAAACCAAACCTGATTTGGGTTCACCAAATTTGCTTGTCTAATCAAGCCCAAATTTCAAGCCCAACTAAGTCACCTAATGATAATTTCAACTAGATTTAGCCCATTAGGTTTTAGCCCAATTTCAGCCCACTAATTAAACCCAATTAATTAAAGGGGTTAATCCAAATATTTTTTTTTCATATTTTACATTCTCCCCCACTTATAAAAATTTGGTCCCCAAATTTCCGACTCATGCACAAGCGAGATGTCACAATAATCATCTCAAGTATCCGGAGCAAAGTCACACTTCAAGTGACTAAGTGGGGTACTGAGCTCGAATATTATATTCCAGCTCCTATATACACTCTCAATCGACCTATTAAGACGTCAATAATCGCATTCAAAGTGGAGCTCTATACCCGTAACCGATGGGAAACTTTGCCAGAATCATAAGGTGAATCATGAATCACTATCAGAAATGATACCCAAGGATACTCCCTGGATATAATTCCATCAAGCGATCCAACGGAGTCCATCTTACTACCGAAGAAAATGAGCGACCTAGCTAATCGATCATCGACTACCCAAATCCGATCAAGTCCTTTCAATTCTAAATAATCTCCCAACACGCCTAACGTATTAGGCTCCACTTCATCAAGACGTAACCCTATTGGTCATTTATATTCCACCTTTACATGTTGGCACACCAACATCAAACTACGGAATCAACCGTGTCCCATATGTCGTTCCGCCAACATGAACGTCTCAATACTTACTATTTTCGGATACACTCCGAATAAATCATCACTCTCGAATGAAGAGTCTTCTGAACAACTCTTCCTAAATCGAATTACAATTCTGGGAACTACTATCCTTCCCAGAGACGGAGATTTATTCTCACAAGAGAAATTAATCTAATGTCCAAAATTCACGCTGTCACCTAGAACTGAAGGTAACTGGAAGACTATAATAACTAATCTCGCTAGTTCCTCAACTAGCATACACATAATATATGTCTCATTCAACTGCATCGGGATCGCTCCTAATCCCTGAACTGATGCATCTGCGTATAATACCCTTTCATCCATATCAGACTGATTAACTAACACTGACACAAAAGTCAGTCACCTTCTAGGCCTTGAAACCTAGCTTCACAAACTTCCGACCAGGTGATTGCCATCACCTTCTTGGTCCCACAAGTCGACGATATAGTATCGCTAGAACATGTTATTCTCATCTATGGTAAATACCAAATCAATCTAAAGAAACCACAACTTTCTTCAAGATTGGGAATATATCCATAAATATATCCTCCACAGATACGATGACAATCGATCTCAAATACTCTAAGAGTACTTGATTCCTCAAATCCATGAACGACTAAATCGTCGATAAGTCTAACAACATTATCAATCAGCTCTATACACCTGAATCCTTTTTACCCTACGCTAATGATAGCTCAATCATCACACCGACAATGATAATTGTACGACACTAAGTCACTACAATATCAAATCTCCAGTCCTAGGCCAACCCTAGGATATACACAGGTGTCATTTAGCTGATCTAAACAGATCATCTATCCCCAATGAAGGATATTCATTCACAACAACTACTGCATTCCATCATCGATAATCGATGCATAAACTCAAGGTCTGACTCTCTTCTAACAAAGAGTTACAAGTCTTCTCAAGAAGAAACACTGAGGCCGATAAATCTCCCATAGTGTTTAGCAACACTGATACCCATAAAATCATCTCCGATGAGGTCCCCAATATCAGGATTATTCCCGAAATCACCTCAATCGCATATTCCACTTGCCCATGCAATGACCAGCCCGAGAGTTCATCCGTAACTACATCCGAATACTCTCGGATTATACGTACATCCGAAAGTCCTAGTATACCAACGCTCCAACAATCCAACTATCCGTAAGGATATGTCTATAGTGGAGGTAGGTCTAGCAAAGGCTAAGGGTATCCCTTGACTTCTTGATTGTTGATCAACATCTCACCTGACGGTAGAGAAAATCACCAACCCACAAGTCGATAGGAACCCTTCGAACCCTATTCAAGAATGTTCTAGACAAAGATACCTGTAAATTACCAGTACCTCTCGATATATCCGCAAATAGGATAACCTAAAGTAATACCCCGAAGGACCTATCCTTCGGTCTTCTATACTTCTTCTCAAGTAATCATGTAAACTCATCCAACATCTGTTCTGGACGGCTGAACTCATGTAGATGCAAAGACTATCATGGAGGAACTGAAGTCAACTGCTAAAACTGAGGTACAAACTGAAACAACTGCAATGGAGATGGGAAACACTGTTGTACTGGCAAAAGATACACATCCGACTGTAAAATACTGAAGAACTGTCAACATCGTAGCACGCTCCAACTCTGCGAAAGGTACAGCTGCAACTGAAGAATACCGCATAGATACGACCATCGTCGTATACTCCCTCTCCTCTGAACAAATCGTAACTACGCCTGGGAAGGTAACAGTTGTTGTCGTCTGGGAAGGTAACAGTTGTTGTCTGAATGTCTGAATCTTCTGAGATGTCTTCGGTTGATACTGCTGAGTAACTTACTTCTTCCGGATGAAAGTATCAAAGAACTCCAACTATATCTGGGGTAGTAGATCGTTGCTGATGTGATAACCTAATCTTCTGTAATAATCTCGGCTTTCGAGGTTGTGGATCGTCCGCTCGAAAGCATCATCCATAGTCTTCAACTGAGTCTTCAAAATACATACTCTCCTCGTAGATACCGGCTGCTTATAGTAGAAACAGATACAATGGTCCATCGAATAATCTGACTCTGTGTCTCGTCGTAACCCGCACTGCACACACATAATCTCCTTTCGGAGTCTTTCCTCTAAGTTCGCTGATAAACATGAGAAGCTACTGACAATCTGCAATCGCTCTTCTATGATCGGAAAACTCTCCAATAGTCGCTCGTGACTTACGACTTTAATCTTGCTCCTTTTTATCCAACATTTGGAGATTTCGAATTCCAATAATTTGACTCGCAATATCTGCTTATCAAATCTCCAACTCTTTAAAACATTTACTACGGAGTCATTTCTATACACATGACTCGGTCTATACACTTCCGGTAGGATCTGGTAGGAGATCCAAACATCCTGATCAAGATGTCAATCGATAACCCGTGGGTGGCCAAAACCAACCCAATCACATTCTTGGGCTATTAAATGGTCGTAACTTTTGCAAGTCTAACGACTCTGCATGGTACTTCCATTACCAAACGATCACCCAACCTGAAGCTCAAGAATTTCCTGACGATGAGTAAAAAAAAAATGACATGGGAAAATACCCTCTCACAACATCACTGAACTGTGACCAACTGATACATTATTTCCCGAAGGTTATTTCCTATCTCTTCCACCAAGTACCGGCTAAAATCCGGATAATGGTATTCAACTAACACTACTATCTTTGTATAACCCGAGTCAAGTACTCCAAAAGTACTCCCAATGTTATACAACCTAACATGACCAACTAAGGGATCAAAATCCCTATGATTATCTCCAAACAATTCCTCTACTATCTGCATCGGCAATAGTGTACTCGCTTTTCCATTACCCAATAGGTAATGATCTGACTAACATAATTAGTAAAAATCTTAGGACCGTAATCCTTGATCTCCATAAGAGATGTGACTACCTAATCTCTGCTATCCACTCGGTATCAGTCGGCTCTCAAAGGTAATTACCTTTTCGATAGCAGGTACATGTCTAATAACCTCAACATATCGTTCCCGTGGTCAACTCAAATCACGGTTACGAATACTGATTAACATACTACAAGTCATGCACTATTATAAGCAACTAAAGGCATCGCCAAACAGAAGGATATGTAATAACAGTTAACATACCTTAATCCTTGTAGCTCGGAGATGTCCGCAACAGCCAGATCCCAGAACTCACGAAACAAAACTGAGTAAAGCAAAACTCGATGTCCGAACGAAATCAAATCTGAAAATGGACTTCGCAACCTAGGGCTCTGATACCAATAAAATTGTCACGCCGAGTATGCCGCCGGTGCGAAAAGCAAATGGACGCATCTCACGCGTGGCAACATATCTGGTTAATACAAGGCCCGTAAGCACACAACAACAATATGATATACACAGATATCATCATATAAAACATAATAAACCCAGCGGAAATAATACAAACAGATCAACAAGATACAATGACCCAACTGCACTCCGAGTGACTTGACACAACAAGAAACATAATAAGTCAATAATCAAAGACCAAACATATATATACATCCAGTATATCACATATACGGAAACAATACGATGAAAAACCCCAAAACAACAATCCATAGTAATACAACAATATGGAAACATATCCCTCCGTCCGGTGAGATGGGATCACCGACGGAGCTTCAACGCCCAAGGAAAATCTTCTACATTATCTGGGCGAAAAGCCTGTGGTCCCGGTGGTGAGTATAAACTCGGGGTAATATATAGAAAGTGCATGAACAACGATAAGGATAGATCTACAAGTATACATGTGAAGATCTACGGTATACAAAGATGAGTCCAATAGACATACAATCTATCCAAATCTAATAACAAGTAACTACAAGAAAGTCATACTCAATGTATATACTAAATCGATCAATCAACATAAAGTAATATACCAACGTTCAGAACGCCATATAGCTAGATCATCTCGAATGTATATACAATAACATAACCATATAACGTATCAGTCAATCCCATACGACCAATACTGTAATATATGAACAAGATATGATCACTGTATAATAACCCTCCGTACCACACAATGACATGATGCTAATCAAATGCATATAATGATCAATCAACGCATGTATCATGCTCAACCCATAGCAAGAAATAAAATGCAAATGGCATGTATCATGATGTACAAGCATGCAACAATCATAGCTCAATCAAATGCAAGATCTCACGGGCATATGTAAAACATATATCAAATACATGCATACATATATATCAAGAATGCATATGCATGGTCATCTGTCATGACTATTCAACCACGACCCAGAGTGGCTGTGGTGGCACGACACATGACAACTAGCCCGACTCACCGCCACCACTCGAGTGGCCGAGTTGGGTAGTACGACCGAGTAGCGTGTAAGCCGCAAAAAGCTAACTACTCCTAGGCCCCTGGCCGCACAAGCCACGCTGTCCCTACCCATGAGTAGACAAACGCCAGACACAGACAACCGCACTCACACAACCACCGCCTATAGTGGGCGAGTGCTAACACCACTGCACAAGTGGCCGGCGATCTCCATACCACCATCCATAGTGGCCGAGCGAAGGCACATCCAATGCTCGCCTCACCTCGCTACCACTACCCCGAGTGGTCGGGAGGCAGGATGATCGACGACTGCCTCAACCACAAGATGTACCCACCATCAAGATGCATGAAATGTAATGATGCATAGCTCCATACATGTATCCTCGCCTCACTCCCTATCCCATGGGAGTCCCGTCAACCAAAAGTCAACTATGCAAGGACTACAATCACAAGACTCTCTCTATCGCACGAAGAGTCATACTTATCTGACAGTCCACCACGCTAAGACCTCTAGTCAGTAGCGATATACAATCGACCGTCCATATAACCATACACAGGCACGCAATCCATAATGGATATACCATCGCGCTAGGACCTCTAGTCCATGGTCACATACTGACAACCATACACTTATCTATGCACAGACAACTAGATCCACCATAAATGCACCACTAACACGGTTATGATATCACGATCGACTCCATAATCCAATCCATCACCTAACTCTAGTGATGTAACACAGTAACCCTATCTGAGGTCACAAAGATAACCCTAACCACATGTACTTACTGAACATCTATCAGCTAATACATAATAGGGTTTATAGTTCCTATCCGTGCTAGATAATCAATGAGTAACAGAGTATATATCTCAAAGGTCAAGGCAGTACAAGCATATGATTAAATATGAGTGGATCTAAGGTAAACAGGTATAAACATACATATCCAAGATCATGCACGGGAATTTGATCAAAACTACCGGACGTTGTAGATATTACCCACCTGATACATAATCCGTGCTATCCATCTCCACATTCATGTATCCCTCACCATCAAAGTCCTGTAACAATAGTATACAATTGAATACCATCACATATCAAATGATCACGAATAAACATGATTGTTCTCCAACTATACCATCACTAGATCAAGCTTACCAAACTAAATTTCCATTGTCCACAGTAGTTCTGGAATCAAGCCTTCAGTCGAATAGAAATAATCCCTAGTTAAATACAAGAATACCTGAAATCACAATATATATATATATATATATATATATATATATATATATATCTGTTTTCATCCGATCCTCACTTCCAACATCCTTATTCAAATAAAACAATCATGCTCATCCCATATGCACCGATCGACTACCACTCCAAATAGGGCAGATCTCATATCTCATTGATCTTAAACCAATTCAATCGCTTTTAAGATAGTTGTTTATATCCACATTGCATAGAACAAAAATATAAACAGACTTACCATGAATTGTCGTGGCGAACTGCAATTCCACGCTCAACCCAATCGATAGTTGCATTGATGGTGCTTCCTAGTTATAGAGGCGTGGTCGCCATGAAGCAACCCTAGATCGCAACAACCACGGTAAATCGACAACAACATCATAAGTCGCTGCGATGAAACATAGAGCAGATCGATTATGGTGGCAAAACAGGGAAGGGTAGCAATAAATTTGCTCGCAGTGAGATACCGATAATCAAGGGGAAATTATTGACAACGCATAATCCACCTCGATCGGAGTAGGTGACGATGTAAATCGCCGACAACAAACGACCGGGGCGACAATGGACTGAGCAGAGGCGGCGGCGATCGAGCGACTGCTCAAATAGCGATCTCCGGCGACCATCAAGCTCCACCACCTGCCCAAACACCGATCCGAGCTACTAGTAGTGAGACCCACAAGCAAGCATGGATTTCATCCAAATTAAGGGGAATGGATCAATTGCTTACCCAAATCTCAGCCGAAACTCGTAAATCCCAACTCACCGTCGCCGACCCGATCGCATCACCGCCGACTCCCCGCTACCAGCGAGAAGTCTCACCCGTCGGAGCTCGACCGGAGTCCCTCCCTCCAGCTGAATCTACTACCCGACGAACGACGGCGGCGAGATGCGGAGGAGATAAGAGACGAAGGGCAGAAATCGCAAAGAAGAGGAAATCTCGCGGCGAAGGGAGGAAGAAATCGCGCAAATTGGCAAACGGGTTCGGAAAGCTTTTAAGGCCGTTGGAACTTGGTTCGACTAGCTCAAGTCCAACCCCAAATCTAACCTAGGTTTAACCCAGCCAAATCCAAACCAAACCTGATTTGGGTTCAGCTCAGCCTGTTTGGCCCAATCAGCCCAAGCCCAAATTTCAGCCCAACTAAGTCAGCCCAATGGACTCAGCCCAACTAGATTTAGCCCATTAGGTTTTAGCCCAATTTCAGCCCACTAATTAAACCCAATTAATTAAAGGGGTTAATCCAAATATTTTTTTTTTCCGTATTTTACATTAAGATTTCTATCCATGTACCTAACATCTAATCCTTCGTAACTTATTAAAACGTTCACCACGTGTTACGTGTTCGATCTTCCATGATCCACCATGGATTTCACTCATTTTGTATCAAGTGTTTGGTCCTCCATGATTCACTGAGTTTGGTCACCCTTGATCAATAATCTTCATTTTTAGAATATCTTTTTTATTATCAATATATATTATTCAAATATCAAAATTCAACTTGAGGTTGATCACAACCATGACCAGAGGTTAATGGCACCAACAATTGATGTTTAGAGGATGAGATCAATCATGTAGGTTACGGTTATTGATGTAACATATGATAAAGGATTATGTGAATGTAAGTTGACTCCTCAATTAATATATTTATATTTATAGATAGAAAAATAAAAATATAATTTAGTAGCATTTAAAATATATTTTGATAATACTAATAATATGATATATTTATATAATAACTTAATAGGGATATAATTTTATAGTGTACCTATTATATAATTTGATAGAGATTTATATACAAATCATAAATATGACATTTATACCAATGTAATCCCTTTTTTAGATTAAGCCTAGCGTGAAGACCACTTCGTATAATGTTACATGGAGTATCTTTTTAATCACACAAATTTTAAAGTGAAGTTATGCATGAACCAATTAGCTAATATATAGTGCTTCTAGATTGTTTCATAAGATCTACCAAATTATATTATGAAGTATACCAAAATGTGTATAGTTTTACTAAATTGTATTATAAGTGCTACTAAATTATATTTCAAATATCATTAATTATATTTCAGATATCACAAAATTATATCCTAGATGAAACAAAAATATGTTAGAAGTTTTATTAAATTGTATTGTAGATATTACCAAATTATAATGTTAATATTATCAAATTATATTTACATGCTAACAATTCATGGCTATATGCTTATACGTCGTCAGGAGAGGCCAGATAAGAAGATGTAGAACAATGGAAGGGCAACAATAAATTAAAGGAGACAATAAAATTTTATTAATCAAATAAAAATAATAATTATTCAATGACATGACACCTCTATGTACTAATTAGACACTTTGAGCATCATTTAAAATTTAATTTGCGCTAAAAGAATTAATATTTATCTAATGCTAAGAAATAACATAAATGCTAGATAATAGGAATTAATGATCTTTGCCCTAGAAATACTTATCCAAAGGGAAGTAAATCGAGATTAGCCATTTAACTGGTATATAGTAGTGAATAAATGACAGTTATATATATTGTCAGAGGAGGAGAGAATATATTGTCAGTGAATAAAAAAAGACCCCTAATTAAGATGCTCACTGCACTTTAATTAACTCAATCAAATTAAATTAATCAATCAATCAATTGGTACAAGGGATTAGCAACTAACAAGTCCCCTCAAATGCTAAAGCTTTTGAACATACAGTTGGCCACATGGAGGAGAAAGGCTGGTCCCTCCTAATTTGATTTAGGCAGTGCTAAATTGTATTATTTACTAATCCTTAGTGGAGACTGTTGATTAATGTTATGATACATAGCTAGCTAGATATAGAGTTTTTGATAAATGTTTGATAAAGTCGAGCATACAGGGACCAATTAAAGCTGTAAAATAATGATTAAGTTATTGAAAGAGTTAGAATTAAAAGAGGACTAATCGGTCTGGTTAGCATTCGAGTGGTGAAGTCATATCCGACCTCAATAGAACTAGTCTAGAACTCATATCAAAGGAAAATAAATTAAAGAAAATATCTTTGTTATTCTCCATAATGTCTCCTACAAATTAAAGTTATTATAAAAAAAAAAAGATATTATAGGAAACTGACTTAATTAGATTTTTCCGAATCTATTGTATTTGATTTTTCACATGCTAGTTAATATAAATAAAATAAATGATTTGACATATGGATATATTATTGATTAATAATTTGGAGATGAAAAGTTACCGGTGTAATAACAAATTTATTGCAAATGCACCTTTAAGCGTATGGTAAAGTTGTTAGATTTAAAAGTCGATGATATATTTGTTATTATTTACTTGATTTTATTTGGTAATTAATATTTTCCATATATCCATGATTAATTTAATTTACAAGTAGAGTTTATCTCTCTTGAGAGACTCTTTTGCCATATCTATCATCATCACATCATGATTAATAATTAGTCGGCGCACAGAGGGAAGATTGAAGGAGACTTAATGAAGCTTGAAGGGGCAATAAATTGTAGTTCACTGGTAACTCCATCTCCACCATCCCTCCCCAAGTTCCAATGTGTTAACCGTTGATTGACCTCCAAACTAAAATATTTTAGCCAATTTCGCTTATCCCAAAATCAGAATACGACAAATTAAATGAACAATGTGTAATTTCAGAATTATATATTAAACCAAAGAAAATTAGTGATTCCATCGTCGTTGGCATTCTCATTATAGCTAGTTAAGCCCCTTCAAAGTTTAAAAGAAGGCCGGCAAAAATCTACTAGGAGTGATATTATTTATGACAGGACCGGAAATAAGAACCTATATAACTATATTCATGAGGTCTCTCTCCTTTCACAGATGACACAGAGATGTCAAATACCACAAAAGCACGCACGCACGAATTTCTTGGTAAACATCAATCAAAGATATACGCATTTGATGGTCAACATCAATCAAAGATATTGATATATGTTACATTTCTCCTGTCCTCTCGTATCAGCCTAGAGCCATGCACCCTCCCATGCATGCCATAACCTTCTGCTCATTTGGTGAATACATAGCCCATCTCTACTCCTCGGAACCACCACCGCCCATCTCCATGGCCGCAGCTTCGTTCGTTCTCCAGCTCTGAACGTCCGTCGTCATCATGCGAGCGGTTCCTCTGAATCTAAGGAGATGTGCGAAGAGCCAGTTGACCGGGCGTTCGACGTGGAGTGACGTGCGGATGTCGGTTCCGTGTTGGGTGGCTCGGCGGAGGCTCGGGTGGCCGCCGAGCTGTCGGACGGCTGTGATCGAGACGTCACGTCGGGCGCGGGGCCCGCCGGCCTCTCCCGGTCAGACGCCGGAGCGGGGACTCGGGAGTTCGGATCGCGCACGGACGGCTCCGATTCGGTTGTTGAGTTTGAGTCGACGCGGTCGCTGTCGTCCGGTGGGCCCCAGTGCCCCGGGCAGGATGGGACCTCTCGAGATTCGCGCCCCGACCTTCCCTCGCGCGACAGGCTCTGACTTCGTTGGAAATTTTCAACACGAATGCAACCCCCAATGGATTCTCACGCCATCGGGTTATCCTGCTCCATCACTGCGCACCCACCAAACACCCTCCCCGACGCCTTGGGCCCGCAGGATGACAGGGATGGTGCGACGTCGATTTCGCCCAGATGGGTGTAAATGCAATTTCTTCTCACCGCTGTGATTTATACGATGGATTCCATAACGTGGGAGCCACGCTGTCGTTGGAAAGTCTAAATCGAGGGGGTAATAATCACAGTTGTGTCGGATCCCGTGGAAGGCGGGGAACTAGGTCGACTTATTCGGGCCAATGACTGTCTTGATCTCCTTCGCTTCTCCAGCACGATTGGTGCGGTTTTGAGCAGGGTTTGGGCAATCGCTCGCAGAATCTTAGGGACCGTGGATTTAATTATACGGATAACTACGGGCCTTGTCTAAGCTGAGCTTTTTGGAGAAACACGTAGGTTTAGCCTGACGTTGACAGAGAGTGGCCGGAAACACCAATTAACAAGCGAGAGAGTACAGTAACAGCGAGCAAGCCGTCTGCCATGAAGAGAGAGAGGGGAAGAGAAGAAGGAACAGTGACTGTGGTGGAACTGCAAGAAAGAGAGCAGAAAAAAATTCTGAGATTGGGAGCAGAGGACGAGAGAGAGAGAGAGAGGGCGAAGAAAAAGGAAGGATCAAATGAGAAAATGCATGGGAATATAATATAACAAGAGAGACATGGCTGGCCCATCACCCATCCACCGCCTCTCCTTGGTTGTGTCATACCGTGGCGATCATCATCATCCATTTCGTATCTCCTCTCGTCCTTTTGACTAGCTACAGCGCTAACCCTAACCCGCCCTCCTTTCAGTCGTCTCTCCTCTTCCTCCGCCAAAACCACCTCTACTGAGCCACCACCGTCGATGAACAAACACCGATCCGAGCTAAAAATGGTAGAGAGTAAGTTGCACAGCTTTCAGCAATTCCATTTTAGCAGCTTTTGATTACTATAAAACTTTATTATATATGCATATCTTAGATAAGGTTGCAAGGAAAAGGAGAGACAAGACACCGAATTCCTTTTCCTTTCAACCTCATCTTTTCCGCGCCTAGCAGGCACTTAACTTGTTTTCCTTAATCTCCACACCTTCTTCGACTGCACTGTTCCATTTCCTGTGCGTTGTTAACTTACACCTACAAGCCAAGGGAACTTGCGAAGTGTGATGGATCCAATTACGCATCATCTTCCTCCTCCTTCCACAACCGGGAATTCCAACCCCTCCGCCACTTTCAACAATTCGAACAGCAGCAGCTCAAGATTGAAGACGACAACAACGGCATCCCCAGGCTCCACCGAGGCAAGAAGCGAGATCTCGACGAAGAAATTGGCGACAAAGGCGCGAACTCCAATTATAACGGTGGCGGCGGCGAATCCAAGGAGCTGCTCCCCACTACCTCAGCGGGGGAGGGCGGCGGTGAGATCATGCGCCGCCCCCGCGGCCGCCCAGCGGGTCCAAGAACAAGCCGAAGCCTCCGATCATCATCACGCGCGACAGCGCGCGCTGCGGTCGCATGTGATGGAGGTCGCCGGGGGCTGCGACATCGTGGAGAGCGTCTCTGAATTCGCGCGCCGCCGTCAGCGCGGCATCTGCGTGCTGAGTGGCAGCGGGGCGGTGGTTAATGTCACTCTGCGGCAGCCAGGCGCCGCCGGGAGTGCAGTGCTGAATCTGCACGGCCGGTTCGAGATCCTGTCGTTGTCGGGGTCGTTCTTGCCCCTGCCGGCTCCGCCCGCCGCGAGCGGTCTGGCGATCTACCTGGCGGGCGGGCAGGGGCAGGTGGTCGGCGGGACCGTGGTGGGGGCGCTCATAGCGTCAGGGCCGGTCATCATAATGGCGGCCTCGTTTGGGAACGCGGCGTACGAGCGGCTGCCACTGGAGGAGGAGGAGGCACTGCAGGGGCAGCAACTGGGCTGTGGGCTGGGGTCGCCTGCCGCAATGGTGGGTCAATCGCCGCCGCCTCATCAGCAGCAGTTAATTGACGGTAACCCCTCCTTTCTCCACGGACTTCCTGCGAACCTGCTCCACAATGTGCAATTGCCCGCCGACACCTACAGCTGGGCCACCGGCGACGGCGGCAGCGACGGACGCCCGACCTTCTGATGGCAGTACACATGCACATCGCCATAATCGAACGTAATTAACTGAACTCGAACGGCAGATCAAATTAACTAGCTTCTTGTTTCAGCTCCTAAGCAAGCCTGAACGATATCTCACGTATTCAGGCTTATTTTCTTCTTCTTCTTCTTCTTCTTCTTCCTTTTTCCGTTTCAGCTACTTATTCTCGTGCCAGTTACTTTCTTGGTTTTGTTTTCAAGTTTCTCCCTCTTTCATCTCGATGATTTGGACAATTACATTATGCATTGTACATTAATATTCTATGAGAACTCTTAAGAGTCTAACTTTCTTCTCGATTTGATGCATCGTAATTAAGTTTTGCAACTTGTGGATAATATACATGCAATGGGGGTTAATTCCATTTATCTTTATAGAGCAGCAACGCGTTGCTTTCCTCAACGTGTATGTAGCTCCATGCCCCTGGACATGTCGGAGATGGAAGAGAAGTCAGTAAGTTAACTATGAAAAGGATGTTGAACAATGTGTACTTTGGCTGCCTCCCTGCCACTTTTTTTTAGGTCTTCACGCATAATTATGGTCTCTCATGCCTGCCCTTTCATGCTATATGCCGATATTATTCTAATGGAGCAAGATGCTCATCGTTTGTATATATGTTACATTCGTGTGTTTTTTTTTTTTTGGAATTATATATACGCTATGGAAATCTTATCAGTATTCAGCAGGGTGTTTGCTTCTGAAAACTAATATAATTTTTATTGGCCAGTCGACGATATATAATGTATTGCGAAGAAGGTTGCAGTGGAATGGAAGATGAATGTAACTTGGACATCTCCATATAGATAGTGTTACAACGGAGAGTTAATCATATAACTATGAATCTCAAGGTCTCATTAGTTCCGATTTAAACATTTTTATAGCAATAAATTTAAAATTTTCAGATGCATTATAATTTCATATAGTCATAACTCATAATATAATTTTATAGACTAATTCTAAAATTTAGAAATCATAAATATATTACTTAAAATGCATATATATGCTTATTTAGAACTTCGACATATAATTTGTAAAAGAATTATAATATATATGTATGTATATTTTAATTATTATATGTTATATCTATATATTCTAGTATATGTTTTTAAAATATATAATATAATAAAATTTAAATAATAATATGAATCATATTTTAAATTTTATACGAGTTAAAAATTAATTAATTTTTTGTATATAATTTAATTTAATTTAATTTATCATGGGTTATTATCACATGCATGATCCAAGTTTCTAGTCTATTTAATCTGTTTAATTAAAAAGATCAACTCGTTTATAAATGAATCATTTGCGAATTATATATATTTTAATGCATATAGGTTAAACATGCCGATATCAAGTTAAAATCAAACATCAAGAAAATATGCTTATCAGTCTTCAATTCAAAATGTCACGTCGAAGTGAACCACTTAAAAGCGAAGTTTTAAAATCTTTTAATTTTTTTTAATTGATATTAGATATTTAAATTTTCAATCCGAATTCAATCTCACCAAAAATTTTTATCGTCTATTAAAATAAATTGAAAAAAAAAATCACAATGGACAATTCAACAGTCTAATATAATCAGGATCGGATTGATTCCTGATTATGAGATGTATTTCTTAGTCGTTCTAATTCTAATTGATAAACAAAAGGCTAGCCGTAGAAGAAGGCACGATGGGCATATCACACCGCTGCAAATGTTGCTGCAGATTGAGAGAGGCTTCACAATTTGGGCTCGTTGTGAGCGGAAAGGCCCAACAACGACGGCATTTGCTAGGCCCAATTAAATAGTGGGTTGGATTTCTGCTTCGTGAGTCACAGAGACCAAGTGGTGGTCGGGAGCAGTTTGCCGTGGGAAAAAAAATAAATGTGCATGCTTTGTGTTTCGGCATCTACGCCCAGTAAATTCATATCGACTGCATGTATGTGTTCTCTTTCTTTCAATTACCTTCACATCACTGTTCTCGAAAGGGAGAGGATCTTAGAAAGTGGATGTGTAAATCACGGTATGATAATAAATGAAGTGAATGGGGTGTCACATCATCAGTTATCTGCCCAATACCGCAGAGTTGAGCGACGCAGCTGGCTGCTGCATGAACACTGTTATTATCAATATATATTTTTTTTTCAAAGGGTGAAAAGAAAAATCAGATATGGATTTAGTGACATCATCGAGTGCATGTCAGGTGTGTGGGAATACAGTGCAATAAATTAAGCAGTTCTTCTCGGCAGATGAGTTTCGAGTTGATCAGGTCTGGTAGGTCTATTTTGTTCTACTCATAATTTGGCAGTATAATCTGTGCACCCCATGCTCACTCATCATCAATTTCGATTTAAGGCTTGCAATTATGCTGTTCACGGGAGAGCCATTTTAAGCTGAAAAAAAAAATGGCGATATCATTTGATTGGATGATGATGCCAATTTTTGGCCTCTCTCATGTGGATTGAACTTCAAAAGCCAGTAACACCAATTGTACTTTTGTTTAATAAAAAAACAATTTCGATCGATCATCCTAAAAAAAAGGGTATCGTTTGTGAATAATTTGTCAGTTTATTATTTGAAAAAAAGAATGAATTTATTAAAAAGATTCATTTTTACTAGGAATTAATTAATAATTTAATAATACAAGTTGAGTGTATTTGATGTTGGGCAGGTAGCATAAATTTAGGTGTATTTGACGTTAGGTAGGTAGCATAAATTAAGTAGATGTTTGGACATTTTGATAACGCAATGCACAGTGGCATAAATTGAAGAGAAAGCTTAATGGCCTCGAGAGTAGGTAGCCCAAATCAAGAAATGTCTCAAGGATAGGTAGCCCAGATTGAGGAACACCTGGAGCTTTAATTTAAAGACATGTGGATAGTCGTCGGAGTTAATCTAATTGATAAATTCAAAAAAAAAAAAAATTTAAATAGACCGAGATTAATTTTTGAAGAAGTATTATTCTGAACTATCGATCATTTTCTTCTTTACATTTGTCATTTAAATTCTTGATTTCCTTCCTTTGATTCATTGACAAAGATAGTCAAAAGGAATCGTTAATGTGATAACGATTCAATATATATATTTTTTAAGACATGTGAATGTTATATTGTGATTATGATATTAGATTTATTTGAAGTTTATTTGTATAATTAAGTCTATGATTACCTATATAATTTGGTGATTCACCTAGGCCTCGGTGAAACTTTGTGATTTTGGAAGGTTTCTAAGTCAATTTTATCCACTAATTCATACCCCAAAGCATGTAATCGACTTACAATAAAATATAAGCGAAGGAATCTACTCAAATGCTCTAGGTAGCTAAATAAGAATCTTCTTTCGTTAGAGTAGGCAATTAGCCAAGAGTTGACAATTGAATTGACTGAATGTAAAGTTTAGACAAATATAATGTTATTATTTGATCTTAGTCAAATAACTCAAGGTAAGCCAATTGATTCAATTATTGTTAATTGACTTAATGACATAAGTCAATGGACTAATATATTATGACAATTGAGATTTCAATATTCAAATTATTTATGTTTGATTGGAGGTGTGGTAATTTGGTTGACAGAAAATACCTAGTCAATGAATGTTGGGATCAAAGGTATATATAAAATCTCCATAAACTCTTGAGAGAAACTCATCGTAATAAGTGTCTAAAAGAAGTACATGAGCCTGGCCAAGGAATATATTAATTTTAATATTTAAGAACAGATGAGATTAATATTCTATTGAGAGATATCCTGATTAAGATTGAGTTCATTAAATCAAGAGCTTGTGAAATATAATCGGTAGTCAAGATCAACATCTTGCAATGTTATATATCATTGTAAAATTTCATTGGTTGAATTTCAACAGTGACACATCATTAGTGATTAAGTAGACGTGATGGACGATTTCTAAATCATGTCAAATCTTAACTTTAGTATGCTATTTTATTTTTTTATTTATTTTGTTGCATTTTGATCACTAGTTACAAATGGGCACCACATCTAACCTTCAATTTAAATTGAATTGCTTGCAAGAATCCATGATATTTTAATATCATCTATTTGTCCGCCCTACCTACCTAGGCCTAATTAAGGGTATAAATGAGCCGAGTTGAGTTATAAATTAAATTTATTCATTTTATTATCCAACTTGTTTAAGTTTATTTATTAAAAATCTTATTGAGGTTGAAACAAATTTGAACTTTTTATCAAGCTCAAAAATACAAAAAAAAAAAAAAAAATCAATTGCGTCGAAATTTGAGATGAATTTGAAATGTATATTTGTTGTAAAAAAATGGTCAAAATTTGTAATGAAAATATAAATAAGTTGTTGTAAAATTTTACGACAACTAATTGAAATTCATTGTAAATTTAACAACAAATAAAAATATTGTCGCAAACATCGTTGCAAAATTAGCGGTTAATTTTCCAACGAAAAATATTTTCGTCGTAAAAATTTATGATGAAAATATTTTTCGTTGTAAAATCTGTGGCGAAAATCAATTTTCATTGCAAATTCAAAATTCTTAATGTGTCCACTGTGATGGCTCCAAGAGATTCGATTTTTGCGATGAAAATATTTTCGTCAAAAATTTTGTGATGAAAATTATTCTCGTCACAAAATCTAGGATGAAAAAATAATTTTCGCAAAAATCAGAATGAAAATTGATTTTTGTCATAATAATATGTCATGAAAATTTTTTTCATCGCAAAAATTTAGGAAGAAAATTATTTTTCATCGCAAAATTCAAAATTCTTAACGTCAAGACAGTGGACACTACGATTAGGTCATGGTGGCCACTACGATGTGGCGGCAACCATGATCAGCTCATGGTGGCCACTACGACCATAATGCACAATGTGATAGCTATTGAAATTTTACAATGAAAAAAATTTTCATTACAAAACTCAAATTTCTTAGCATCAAAACAGTAGGACTATGGCTTGACCGTGGCTGCCACCACGGGTGTGGTGGAGACCACAGGCAGGCCATGGTGCCCACAGCGAGTGTGGTGGCATTCAAGGCTATGACCATGGTGGATACAATGACTGTTAGTGTCTATAAGAATCATATATCTCCACAAATGATATGATATTGTCCACTTTGGACCTAAGCCCTCATGGTTTTATTTTTGGGCTTTACCCAAAAGGTATCATACCAATGAAGATATCTTTTCATCTTATAAGCATATGATCTTTTCCATGTCTTACCAATGTGGGACTTTGATTGTATTCTCATTACTCCAACAATCTCCCCTTCAAACGGCGACCATCAATTTCAAGTCTATCCGTCCGAAGGGCATTCTTGATGTCCGATCCTCAACCCACCAGACTTTCGCTAACCTGCAGTCCTCGACTAACCGGACTTTTTATCATTTGTCCAACCCTTACGCCCAACTGGACTTCCTGCCAATTGTTCGGTCCTCCTGACCCAACTGGACTTCATGCCTAGTGTCTGGTTCTCTTGATCTGGACATGAGAGCTCCACTTTCTTTGTTCGAGGTTCATGGATTGACATGAACCATGACTTTGATACCAATTGTTAGTGCCTATAAAATCCACATATCTTCACAATGATATGATATTGTCTACTTTGGGCCTAAGCCCTCATGTTTTTATTTTTGGGCTTTACCCAAAAGGTCTCATACCAATGAAAATATTTTTTCATCTTATAAGTACATGATCTTTTCCATATCTTATCAATGTAGTACTTTGATTGTATTCTCAATATTTCAACAAATGACTAGGTCATGGTACCCACTGTGGTGGCCCAGACGATGCATGCCACAATAGGAATCACGGTCAGGCCGTGGTGCCTACTAACATAGATCAAACAACACCACAGTATAAATCATAGTCATCCACGATCATTATTCGTGGTAGCCCTTGAGGAGTATAAAAGATAAATCCTGTACTATCATATATCTAACTTCATAAACAACTAACAATCCAATCATTATCGACATTAAACTTATGTTGTCTCTATTAATCAATAAAACTAATTATTCAATAAGATTAATAAACTAATATTTCAATAATAAGTCAGTATAGTCACAATAAATGTTAACAAAACATTATCAAGTTTTAATGTTTGTATATTAACCTTACATAATTAAGAAAATCAATATAAAGAGTATCAAGTTTAATAATTAAATAATATTTATATACAATAATTTCAAGCATAATCACCACCACCATCATCGAAGAAATCATCACCATCACGAGCATCATCAAGAGGAGATAGAGCGGGAGGAATTTGACTTAGAGCAGATGTTAACTAAAGATGTTGCATGATTAACATCTATTGTTTACAGAACTTGTCCATATGTTTGTCGAATTCTTGTTCCCTTTGCCTCTTAATGTTCATTTTTCTTTTACACTAGTAACTTTTTCAAATGACTAATCTTTTTATTCAATTAATTTATTTCTACCTTTATTGTTGGTGGAGTAGAACAATAGGTACCAACAACTTTACAACTTCTGCTAAAGAACCCAGTTCAGATATTCTTTTCCCTTTTAGTCCATCGGGCACTTTGATCCATAAACTCATATTATCAATAGATGACTCATATTCGATAGCATCATCACTAGCACCCGAACTTATTTGTGCTAATTCATCATATTTCTCATGTCAATTAAACAAACTTAACCTCTTCCCTTTAGCATCATCTCCTTTTAATTTTAATATTTTAAACCATGTCAATATTAATTAAGCTAAACCTTAATTGAAATTTTTGAAATTATAAACTTTAATTGTTTCATCTCTCTCTACTCCACATCTTTTTTTCCCGAAATATACACATAAAAGTATTTATGAATAATGACTCAATCTCTATTTCCTATAGCTTAAAAAAAATACTATTAGAAATAATGAAATAGTGTGGATTATTTTCAAAAATGAATGTTTGAAAAAATTATCAATTTTATCTATATTCATTGATATTGATGAAGTTTCCCACACATCATAGATGAATTTTCAGAATTATAAGTTTGATTTTTTTATTTTGTTCACTCATTCGTTTGCTCTCCTCAGATTCTCAAAACTTCACAACCATACCTTATTTCTTCCAAGATTAGAGACATAACCATCAAAAAATCTCAATGATTTCAATTATTCATAAATAATCCATCTTTAATCATTATTTAATGTATAAAGCGCCTTTGACTTTGATCCTCTATTACTTTCATGACTTAGTGGGCGTTCTGAAAGCTTTTTGCATCAATTGTCTTTACTTTTCCACATCTTTGCATCGATTGATGACACATTAGTCCTTCATCTGTTTCATGATTTCCATATCAATCATGTGTTCATCAGTGATCTTTGATACATAAAACCTTTGTAATCTAAGAGTTAAAGACAAATAAAACATTTGTTTATATGATTTACGCCACTTATTACCACCCAATCTCCTGGTACTCTTGTATTTACATTGATTATAAAATTTATAAATATCTACATCTGTATTATCTCCCTAATATAACATACAATCATCTTTGCAAACATCAATTCTTTTCATTGGAAGACCTAATTTTTTTCATAAGTTTTTTTATATTGTAGAAATCATTAGACATTATGTGATCATACAATACTTTTCTAATAACTTGAACAAAATTATTAAAATAATATTCAGACGCATTATACTCAGTTTAAACATTTAATACCATTTAGAGATAATTTAGTGTGACTGTCACAATCAGACCTGATGGGTTCATCTGTAACTTTCAATACTTCTTGAAATTGGATATATGATTTATTATCTACATTTTCATCAACCCTCAAGTACTTTTACCTTCTCTAATGGTGATACATAACTGTTATATATTTATTCAAGTGTTTGAGGAAAACTAGAACTTACAGTGCTCGATTCGGGAATGAAATTCTGACATGTTGCATCAACTATCATCCTCTGATATAAATTTAATTGATTATAATATCTTTGGTCACCACTAATTGACATTTATATGTTTCATCTATCAACTTCATTAGATATGAACGGTTCACCATGATATGCCCAATTAAATAATTTGGGATAAAATCAATTTTATAAAGATGTTCTTGAATTTTATCACACTGTAAAAATTTACCATTATGATATTTTTTACACGAACACCTTAACTTTTTTCCATCCATAAACTTAACATTATTATGAGAAAAAAATTAAAAATTATTCTAGCCCAATTATAATCTCATCTGTTAAACCCATCCAACTCCTTCCTTTCTCCAATTTTCATGTTTCAAATTTATATCAAAGATTAATTTTATTCTCGCTCATTTTGCATCGATCGTAATTGAACAACTAATTTATACCCAAAACAATCTAATAATAAATTGTTTACGGTAAAAGAAATACATAAAAAATATTTTATTATAGAATGATAATTATAAAAATTTCGAATAGAGAGTATCATCACGGGTGAAAGCAATATACGATCAGCTAACAACATAAACCTTTATGTATGTGTCGATCACTTGAAGGATGAACAACCTTGTGACATGCCTAAAGAAGATAAAACATTAAATTTGTACACTTTATATAAAATATTAAAGGGGGTCGACTTTGCGACGGGTGAAAACCCCAAGGGGTTACGCCTTGTAAACCCTCCACACGGGTGTCTACCCTCTGTGCGAGCGTTGTCCCTCCGCATGGGTGTCACCCCCGAGCGACGACATCGTCGTAAAATCTGCGACAAAAGTTAAAATATGAAATTCATTGTAAATTCTGCGACAAAAGTGAAAATTCATCTTTGATTTAGTGACAAATATGTAATTCGTCACAAAATTTGTGTTTGGTAATTGACGATTCTAGTAAAAAAAATGATCGTGTTTTGGCAAAAAAATTGAAAAATAATGATGAAAATATTTCATTGCAAAATTTGTCGAAATATTTGTCATGAATTCGATTAGATTATGAACTTTGCAATGAAAATAAATTAAATCGCAACAATTTGTGACAATTTCCTTTATCACAAAGTTTGCATCGAATCTCATTTTCGTTGCAAAATTTGTGACGAATTCAGATTTCGTTGCAAAATTTACGACCAATTCATATTTCATTGCAAAATTTTCAACTAATTTGATTTTTCATCGTAAATTTAGCGATGAAAGAGAAATTCATCTTAAAAATTATGACGATTTCTGTAACAAAATTTAATTTATTAAAAATTTTGCATCAAATATTTAGTTTGTTGTTATTTTTATGACAAAATCTCTTTGCTACAAATTCCAATATAAATATATGACGATTTAATAATTCATCATCAAATCTATTACAGACTAATAACAAATTATTTCTATTGTTAAAATTCATATGTTTCTTTGCAGTGAGATATTGATGTAAATTTATGGGTTAGGCATTTGGCAACCCACTCGGTGAGTTATTTTGGATAATAAGTATTCCATATCCCCACAACTTATATAATAATGTTATATTCAGTGTAGCATTAGATCGACTCTAATTTTATGGTGCACTAGGCACTAGACACTATCAATCTCAACTTTCACACTGCGGCATCTTATATGAGATAAAATGTATAGACATAAAGTCTATAAAGGTTTTCATAAAGAGATGTGAATTATCATGATTGTATTTGAATCGAGGTACCAAATCTTGTGCGATGACCTCCATAATCACCTTAAACGTGGGATTTTAATTACTTTTGCATGCTTTGGATGCCCATTCTTATTATATGACAATAATTAACTCCTAATTTTCCTTGCGCTTAAGCCTCAACTTGTTTGACTATTAATTTATATTTATTTTTATTTTGTCTTGCATTTGTAATATTTGTACATATGTAATGAACTTAATTTGTTTATTATATTATATATTACTGTGATATATGATGTTCATTTTATCAATTTTTTACACCTATTCTTTTATATATTGTTACAATCTATTTATTGTAGACCCGATCATGGGCCAAGTTCAACTCAGATCTAGCTCGAGCCCATAATTGAATAAATATCTTAAATATATTAAATTGAATAATCAAAATTATAAGACCTTCAAATGCACAACAAGAGACTACACTAGTGATGGGGTCAGGATTTTCAGAGTATAGTTTCTGAACAGTTAGTAGGTTTTCCGAGTTATGAATATGATTCTAGTTGGTATGTTTGCCGAATGATCAATGTAATTCCAGAGCAGTATATCATTTCCCAAACTGAGTAGGGGTGAGCGAAGTAATTATGCTCAAAGTTAAGGGTAGTGTTCTCAGAGCAGTATATACACTTTCCGATTGATATATGTAATTCTCGAGCTCAGTAGGGGTAAGTAGATTAGTTATGCTTAGAGTTAAGTATTGTATTGACAGAGTAGTATGTGCACTTCCCGATTAATGTATATAATTCCCGAGCAGTATGTATAATTCCTGAGCTGAATAGGGGTGAGCAGATTAGTTGTGCTCAGAGTTAAGTATTGTGTTGACAGAGTAGTATGTGCACTTCTCAATTGATGTATGTAATTCCCAAGCAGTATGTATAATTCTCGACCTGGGTAGGGGTGAACAGATTAGTTGTGCTTAGAGTTAAGTATTGTGTTGACAAAGTAGTATGTGCACTTCCCAATTGATGTATATAATTCCCGAGCAGTATGTGTAATTCCGGAGCTGAGTAGGGGTGAGAAGATTAGTGGTGGTTAGAGCTAAGTATTATGTTGACAGAATAATATGTGCACTCCCCGATTAATGTATGTAATTTCTGAGCAGTATGTATAATTCCCGAGCTAAGTACGGGTGAGCAGATTAGTTGTGCTCAGAGCTAAGTATTGTATTGATAGAGCAATATGTGTGTTTCTCGATTGATATACGTATTTCCCTAGCAGTGTATATAATTCCCGAGTCATATGTGTATTTCCTGTTCTAAGTAAGGAGAAACAGACAGTTCACAGTGCATGTGAGAGTTGGGTTTTCTCGGTCAGATTATGTATGTCCCAAGCAATGTATATATTTCTCGAGCAGTATGTCTATTTCCTGAGCGATGCATGATTTTTCGGGATTCTTTCTAGAGAAGGTGAAAAAGGGGAATGAGGGTATTTTCGATACTGAAGTGACGAGGAATGTGTTAAATAAGTCTTATATATTGATATTTTTGTTTATATGTTTGATTAATAATTGGCGGGAAGATAGGGAGCACACGGGATACGTGGAGAGTGTGAAAGGAACTATTTTGAAAAGGAGCAGGAGAAGCGATTACATTTGACAGGCTAGCAGGGGCATTAAAGTAATTAATTCACTTCAAGAAGAGGCGGGATAAATCTCCTATAAAAGGGGTAGAGGTAGAAGGAGAAGGGATGGGTTTTTCTTTTCGTTATTCGGTACCTCAAAGATCTTCTTCTCATTTCTTCTTTCTGCATTTTACTTTCTTCATTCTTCTACCGTGTCTGACTTGAGTGTCAGAGGGGTCATGCTGGGAAGCCAACCCACTTTTAACATTCTTTTGTAAAGTGAAAGATCTGTTGGTGCAATCGGCCCAGGTCACGATTGACCATACGAGTAATGTTTTGATGTTTGACATAGGATGTTTGACAAAGTGGTTTGACATTGATGTTGGACATCGATGTTAATATGTTCGGGAGATTGTTGAGCAATCGACCCAGTTATATTGACTAGACTCGAGTTTGACTTGAGGAGACTTTGATGGTTGACTAGGGTTGACCATGTGATTAAGGGAAAGTCCAAGTCATGGGTACTTGGCATGGAAAGTCCAAGTGGGACACTTGGCATTTGGGAAAGTCCAAGTCATGGGTACTTGGCATGAAAAGCCCAAGTGGGACACTTGGCATTTGGGAAAGTCCAAGTCTTGAGTACTTGGCACAAGGAAAAGTCCAAGCATGGGTCTTGGCATGGAAAGTCCAACATGGGTTGGCAAGAGAAAGTCCAAGCTTGAGTCTTGGCATTTGAGAAGTCGAAGGGGATGAATATTGGCGGCGTAAAGTCCAAGCGGAGTCTTGACGGCGTAAGTCCAATGTGCCTTGGCGGTGTAGACACCGTTAGCATGACATAGCCGAGGGAAGCACCTGGAGGCTAGCGCGATGGATGAACAAGTCATTGATGACTTGGAGGGATCCGAGAGGCGTGAGGCTGATGGAGGTGGCTAGAAGGCTTAGGTCTAGGCTAAGGGTGGTCTAGCAAGTATGGGGGCACCATACTTGGGTTAAAACCTCATTTTTGAGGTTGGCAGTCGACTGACATTATGGTTGGTTCAACTGTCGTGAGTCGACTTGAGTTCGACTGCCAGTTTAGAGCTGGAAATGCTTTGGCAGTCGACTGCTCATTAGAGCAGGATCGTGTCGACGATGATCGCTAAGGTCGATACGATCGCTACCCAATGTCGAGCATATGCTCCGTGAGCCGACCGCGGCGGCTACGCCGCCGCGATCGCTAAGAGATCCGTTGGAATTTTTCCAGCGTGGATCGAGCCGTTGTCTCACGACAACAGTGGCATCAGTCGACTGGTGACTTATGGCAGTCGACTGATGGGTGGAAATCCAGTTCGCGCGCAAGGATAAAAGGAGCTCGACGGTGTTGGTGCAATCGGCCCAGGTCACGATTGACCAGACTCGAGTTTGACTCGAGTGATGTTTTGATGTTTGACAAAGGGATTTGACAAAGTGGTTTGACATTGATGTTTGACATTAATGTCGGTTAATATGTTGGGGAGATTATTTATACAATCGATCCAGGTTATAATTGACTAGACTCGAGTTTGACTCGAGGGAGACTTTGATGGTTGACTGGGGTTGACCATGTGATTATGGGAAAGTCCAAGCATGGGTCTTGGCAAGGTAAAGTCCAAGTCATGGGTACTTGGCATGGAAAGTCCAAGTGGGACACTTGGCATTTGGTAAAGTCCAAGTCTTGAGTACTGGGCATGAAAGTCCAACATGGGTTGGCAAGGGAAAGTCCAAGCTTGAGTCTTGACATTTGGGAAGTTTAAGGGGATTGATATTGGCGGCGTAAAGTCTAAGCGGAGTTTTGGCGGCGTAAGTCCAATGTGCCTTGGCGGTGTAGACACCGTTAGCATGACAATAGTCGAGGGAAGCACCTGGAGGCTAGCGCGATGGATGAACAAGTCATGGATGACTTGGAGGGATCCGAGAGGCGTGAGGCTGATGGAGGTGGCTAGAAGGCTTAGGTCTAGGCTAAGGGTGGTCTAGCAAGTATGGGGGCACCATACTTGGGTTAAAACCTCATTCTTGAGGTTGGCAGTCGACTGGCATTATGGCCGGTTCGACTGCCGTGAGTCGACTTGAGTTCGACTGCCAGCTTGGGGCTGAAAATGCCCTGGCAGTCGACTGCTCGTTGGTAGCAGTCGACTGATGGCTCTGGCAGTCGACTGCCAGTCGAGTGTCGAGCACAGAACGCTCCGTAGCCGACTGGGCAGTCGACTACGGGCGTTGGCAGTCGACTGCCAATGTTGGCAGTCGACTGCCAAGAGATCTGTTGGAGTTTTTCCAGCGTGGATCGAGCCGTTGTCTCACGACAACAGTGGCATCAGTCGACTGGTGACTTATGGCAGTCGACTGATAGGCGGAAATCCAGGTCGTGCGGAAGGATAAAAGGAGCTCGACGGGAGGATTTTTGGCAATGGTTTCTTGAGCATCTTTGGGGCGATTTGTTGCTGCAAATCAGAGTCTCCAAGACCACTCTTCAAGCAACCAAAAGCAAGCAATCCAAAGCATTTGTAAAGTATTTTCTTTACTTGTATTGCATTATTCTTCATTGTATTTGCTTGTTGCTTTTAGATTATTGTTGTAATCTATTGTAAGAGGTTTCTCCACCTCCGACTTGTGTTGAAAAGGAGTATTTGTGATTAATGAGTGCGTATGCATCACTAGGGCTCTTTAGAGCTCGATCCGTGGAGTAGGAACCGTTCGGTTCCGAACCATGTTATATCCTTGTGTTCGTGATTGCATCTTTTCGTTATTGCTTTTATTATTTCTATTCCGCTGCGCATAACGAGCTTTGTAGAGACGATCGCGAACGAATTCCATCTACGTACGAATTCAACGCTATTCACCCCCCCCTCTAGCGGCCTCAAATCTCCAACAATTGGTATCAGAGCCAGGTTCTCTTCTACGGACTAACCGCCGGGAGCTAGGACAAAGAAGCTAGAGGGTGAAGATGGAAGAACAATTGGGATGGAACATTAACACACCAATCCCTTACTCCTTCTATGGACAAGAAGGGTTTAAGCAATGGAAGTCAAGAATTGAAGACTTCCTAATGATGAGGGACTTCGAAGAATGGTCTATCTTGATGGAGGGTTTTAGCTATCCAATAGGACCAAAGGGAGGATTCCTCAAGAAGAAGAAGTGGAGTGAAGATCAACTCCAAGCCTTCGAGAAAAACATGAAGGTAGTAAAATTTATTCTTGATTTGGTCCCTAATGAGATTGTGTGTATGGTAGGGGACTATATGGACGCTAAGGAGTTGTGGAGCCAAGTGGCAAAGCTCCATGAAAAATCATCATTGGTCCAAGAAGAAGAAGAAGAAGAAGAAGAGTGCTCATCCTCTCAAGCTCAAAAAGAAGCAAGTACATCTTCATCTAAAGAGCTTGAGGATTCGGAGGTTGATAGGGAATCAACATCTGGATCGGAAGAGGTGGAGGAAGTGGAAGAAGCATCCACTTCTAGGATTGAGGAGGAGATTAGAGTTTCCTCAACACCGGAGCATCAAGAAGAAGCTTCCACATCCGGTCAAGATGAAGAAGTTTCAATTCCAACACCTTCCACCACTATAGGTAACTCAAACATGTAAATTTGTAATAAAAATCATATCATATGTTTTGAGTGTAGGGAAGCCGGGCACTATAAGAGCAAGTGCCCAAAGAAGATTAGGAAAGCTCCACCGGCACCAAAAGTCAAGGATGCCGGTTCCCCAACACCTAAAGGCAAGGAGCACATCATATGCTTCAAGTGCAATTCAAAGGGGCATTATCGGAGTCAATGCCCTAGGGGGAAGAAGAAGGGGCAAGGAGGAGCATCACAAGTAGGGGGAGCTCCTATAGCTAACCCTAAGGTATATTTTAATAATGCACATTCCAAATTTAAAAGTCAAAAGCATGCTAGAAATTTTAATTCTCTTGCAATTCACCATGAAAAGCATGCTAGAGATAAATATATTTGTTTAGGAGCTAAAAGCGTTAACTTCAAAAGTAGGGAGAAATTTGGGACTAATGTCCCTAAAAACAACTTATTTAAGGATAAACCTAGGTCAAATAACTCAAGATCAATTTTACCTAGGGAGACAATTAGAAAGGTGCAAGAGCACCTAGGTCTAAACCCTAAATGGACTAGGCATATGCCTAGGAAGTCCAATGCCCAGGATTTAAATCAAAATTCTAAACTTGGGCAATTAGAAAAGGAAAATCAAGTCTTGAGGTCAAGGCTTGAAAAACTTGAAAAGACCCTAAATAAGATACAAAATCAATTTAAAGGGTCTAATAGTCAAAGTCAACACCAAGGACCTAAGAGTCAAAAGTCAACCAAGGGCAAGCAAGGTTTGGGTCACAAACCTAAGCCTAAAGTGGCTTATCATAGTGTTCCATTTGACTATGGAACACAAACTAGGTCTAGGAAGACCAAGGTCAATAGGGAAGTCATCCCTAGAGTTGACCATGGTGTGTGCCTAGTGGCTAGGGTTTCTAGGAAACCTAGGGAAGCCACTAAGAAGGTTACAAGGGGAGTCACCCCTAGAGTTAACCATGGCAAAACCAAAATGACCAAGGCTTCCAAGCCTAGAAGGGTCATTAGAAAGGTATCTAGGGAGGTTATCCCTAAGGAATACCTAATTAACCCTAGGAGCTCAAATCGGTTTTGGGTTCCTAAGAGCGTGATTGATTCACGCTAGATGGGGTTAGGGTGTGCCAACCTTGATTGGATGGGTAGCTAACTCAACCATGATAAAGGTGACATTTTAGGTCATTTTCAAGGTTATGGTTACCTTGGGAATGTGGTTTGATTTGGATCCTAAAGGTTTTTAAGATGTGCCAATATTAATTAAGAAGTTTGATAATTCGATCAAATTGGCACAATTTAGTTTTAGAGGTTTTAATGTGTCAATTTGGGTTTTTGGCACATTTGGGAAAATTTAGATTAATATGGCAAAATAAACCTAATTATATCAAATGACAATTAATATTAAAATTTAGGTATTACTATACCTATATATTTTATATGCCATGCTTTGATTGTCATATGTCATGTTATGACATCATGCCTAGTTTTATCATTTTATATGTCATGTTCATGTTTTAGGATTAAGGTTTTAAATGTCATGTGTTTTTAGATTTCATCTTATGCCATGACATCATGATTATGAGCATATGCTTATTTATAACATTTCTAATGCCATAATCATTCATGCATTTAAGACAATTTGGTTGAAATTGAATTAAGGACTATGACATGACTTGAAGTCCCATTTATAAGGGAATCAAGTAGGGTTGCCTTAGAGAATGCATGAAACCCTAGATTAGGATGAACAAAACCCACATCTCACATCCAATTGACATGTATGTGTATTTATACACCTTAGATACATGTGAGATGGTAGGATATGAGTTGAGTTCAAGGTGCATAGTTTTTGCATCTAGATGAACTAAAACTCATCTTGTTTCATTTTTGGATCATTGAGAAAGCTTGTGTACAAGTCATGTACATATAGCCCAAGGAATATGATCCAAAATAAGGTTTTGAAAACGTTTTAAAATCATTTTGAAAAACCTTGATGAAGTCTATCTTTTGATAGCAATCATCATTGATAGAGTTGATACAAGATAGGGCCAAAATATTGAAAATTTCAATGGTTTTGAGTTTTATATCAAACTCCTTATTTTATGGGAAAAATATTTTTTAAACATTTTTCACCCATTGTATTGGTCATAGGTATTATACGTATCAAATTTTGTGATTTTTCGATATACGTATAATTATTTATGATTTTCTAAAATTCAACTCTGATAATTGAAATTCGGATATTTGATTAGTCGATCGCTATTGGTGGCGATCGATGATGGTGCCAACGATCGATTTATCATCACTCGATTGATTACTGATTCGGGATAACCAAGGTTGTTTAACCCGATTTCAAATTAACCACTCCTAACCCTAGGATATACTTTGGGAAGCATGATGAAGGGTGCAAATCCATTGGATATGGATTAGGAGAAGTATTTAGGGTTTGTATCAATTTTAAGGTGTTGGAAAGTTCTATATTGAATTTCTAACCTTAATTTTGATGGTTTAGAGTTCCTATTGGCTTAGGGACTTCCCAAGGACATTGTTGGTGCAATGGTCAAGGGGGAGCAAGCCTTTAGGGGGAGGTATCCATCTTGGAATGATGGATGTGTTTTTTCTCCTTGAAGAGGAGAAGTTATTGGGAAAATATGACATCAATTGGGAAATTGATGAGACTTTTAAGAGACCCAATTTGGAAATTGGGAGAGTAAATGGGATTGTCTCTCTTGAGTGATATGTGAATTATCACTAGGAAGATGGTAGGCATCCTAGGTTTTTATTTTTGGATCAAGAGGGAGATTGTAAGATCTCATTGGGACATGAGACATTGACCTCCTTGGAGAGAAAACCTTTTTGATGTTAGTCAAAAAGGGGGAGAATGTTTGGGGAGAACATTTGGAGAGTGTTTACCAATTTGGGATAATTGGTAAGGGATTTGAGTTAGTGGTCTAACTTAGATGATTTGTGTGGTTTTGTCAAACATCAAAAAGGGGGAGATTGTTGGTGCAATCGGCCCAGGTCACGATTGACCAGACTCGAGTTTGACTCGAGTGATGTGTTGATGTTTGACAAAGTGGTTTGACATTGATGTTTGACATTGATGTCGGTTAATATGTTGGGGAGATTGTTTATACAATCGATCCAGGTTATAATTGACTAGACTCGAGTTTGACTCGAGGGAGACTTTGATAGTTGACTGGGGTTGACCATGTGATTATGGGAAAGTCCACGCATGGGTCTTGGCAAGGTAAAGTCCAAGTCATGGGTACTTGGCATGGAAAGTCCAAGTGGGACACTTGGCATTTGGTAAAGTCCAAGTCTTGAGTACTTGGCATGAAAAGTCCAACATGGGTTGGCAAGGGAAAGTCCAAGCTTGAGTCTTGGCATTTGGAAAGTCCAAGGGATTGATATTGGTGGCGTAAAGTCCAAGCGGAGTCTTGGCGGCGTAAGTCCACTGTGCCTTGGCGGTGTAGACACCGATAGCATCCCAGAACCGATGGAAGCACCTGAAGGCTAGCGCGATGGATGAACAAGTCATGGATGACTTGGAGGGATCCGAGAGGCGTGAGGCTGATGGAGGTGGCTAGAAGGCTTAGGTCTAGGCTAAGGGTGGTCTAGCAAGTATGGGGGCACCATACTTGGGTTAAAACCTCATCCGTGAGGTTGGCGGTCGTATTATGGCGGTTCATTGCGTGAGTCGACGAGTTCGCCGGCAGGGATGAAAATGCCTGGCGATCAATTGCTCGTTAATGCGATTGCCCGGTCGAGTGTCGAGCGCGAGCGCTCCGTGGCCGTGGGCGATCGACTACGAGCGTTAGCGGTCGGCGCGCCAATGTTAGCGATCATTGCCAAGAGATTCGTTGGAGTTTTTCCAGCGTGGATCGAGCCGTTGTCTCACGACAATAGTGGCATCAGTCGACTGGTGACTTATGGCAGTCGACTGATAGGCGGAAATCCAGGTCGCACAGAAAGATAAAAGGAGCTCGACGGGAGGATTTTTGGCAATGGTTTTTTGAGCATCTTTGGGGCGATTTGTTGCTGCAAATCAGAGTCTCCAAGACCACTCTTCAAGCAACCAAAAGCAAGCAATCCAAAGCATTTGTAAAGTGTTTTCTTTACTTGTATTGCATTATTCTTCATTGTATTTGCTTGTTGCTTTTAGATTATTGTTGTAATCTATTGTAAGAGGTTTCTCCACCTCCGACTTGTGTCGAGAAGGAGTATTTGTGATTAGTGAGTGCGTATGCATCACTAGGGCTCTTTAGAGCTCGATCCATGGAGTAGGAACCGTTCGGTTCCGAACCACGTTATATCCTTGTGTTCGTGATTGCATCTTTTCGTTATTGCTTTTATTATTTCTATTCCGCTGCGCATAACGAGCTTTGTAGAGACGATCGCGAACGAATTCCATCTATGTACGAATTCAACGCTATTCACCCCCCCTCTAGCGGCCTCAAATCTCCAACAGACGGGAGGATTTTTGGCAGCGATTTCTTAGAAGTTTTTGAGGCGATTTGCTGCTACAAATCAGGGTCTTTAACCACGGTTCAAGCGATCAACAAGAAAGCAATCAAAAGGCATTTGTAAAGCTTTTTCTTTACTTATATTGCATTGTATCTCATTGTATTTGCTTGTATCTACTTAGATTATTGTTGTAATCTTTTGTACGAGGTTTCTCCACCTCCGACTTGTTGTCGAGAAGGAGTATTTGTGATTAGTGAGTGCGTGTGCATCACTAGGGCTCTTTAGAGCTCGATCCGTGGAGTAGAAACCGTTCGGTTTCGAACCACGTTATATCTTTGTGTTAGCGTGTTGTTCATTTCGTTATCGTTATTATTTTTCTATTTCCGCTGCGCTAACGAAATTGTAGAGACGACACGACAACGAATTCCATCTATGTACGAACCGCGCTATTCACCCCCCTCTAGCGGCGTCAAATATCCTACAATTGATATCAGAGCAGGGTTGCTCTTCAACGGATTAACAACCGGGAGCAAGACGCTAGAGGGTAAAAGATGGAAGTCCAAGATCAATTAGGTTGGGACATCAACACATCGGTGCCCTACACCCTATACGGACGAGAAGGATTCAATTCTTGGAAGGGAAGAATTGAGAATTTTATTATGATGAGAGACTTTGAGGAATGGTCCATTTTGATGGATGGATTTGAATATCCAAGAGGACCAAGAGGTGGATTCCTCAAAAAGAAGAGATGGACCGAAGAGCAAGTTCAAGCATCCGAGAAAAATGATAAGGTGATAAAATTTTTAATTGATTTAATGCCTAACAATATCTTGTGTATGTTAGGTAATTATGTAGATGCTAAAGAGTTATGGAGTCAAGTGGCAAAGCTCCATGAAAACTCATCATCGGTCCAAGAAGAAGAAGAAGAAGAAGAGTGCTCACCCTCTCAAGCTCAAGAAAGTACACCGTCATCCCAAGAGCTTGAGGATTCGGAGGTTGATAGGGAATCAACATCCGGATCGGAAGAAGTGGAAGAAGCATCCACTTCTGGATCGGAGAAGGAAGTAGAAGAGGTGGAAGAAGCATCCAATTCTATGATTGAGGGGGAGAGACCATCTACACCGGAGCCGAAACAAAATAAAGAAGATGCCTCAACCTCCGGTCAAGATGCAGAAGTTTCGACTCCGGCACCTACCACCGAACTAGGTAACTCAAGCAATTTAGGTTTAAATAAAAATCATATAATTTACTTTGAGTGTAGGGAAAGTGGGCATTACAAGAGCAAATGCCCAAAGAGAGTAAGAAAAGCTCCACCGACACCAAAGTCAAAGGATGCCGGTGCCTCAAGTCAAAAGAGCAAGGAGCATATCATATGCTTCAAGTGCAACTCAAAGGGACATTACCGGAGTCAATGTCCTAGGGGGAGGAAGAAGACCCAAGAAGGAGCTACACATGTAAGGGAAGCCTCGAAGGCAAACCCTAGGGTAACCTCTAATCTTGCACCTTCTAAATTTCAAAGTCAAAAGCATGCTAGGAGTTTTAATTCTCTTGCCATTGTACATGAAAAGGATGCTAGAAATAATAGATATATTTATTTAGGTGCTAAGAGTGTCCACTTAGGAAATAAGAAGAAATTTGGGACTAATGTCCCTAAAAATATTTTACCTATGGAATCTATCAAGAAAATAGAAGAACACCTAGGTTTCAATCCTAAATGGACTAGGCATATGCCTAGGAAGTCCAATGCCCAAGATTTAAATCAAAATTCTAAAATTGGGCAATTAGAAAAGGAAAATCAAGTCTTGAGGTCAAGGCTTGAAAAACTTGAAAAGACCCTAAATAAGATATAAAATCAATTTAAAGGGTCTAGTGGTCAAAATCAAGGGTCCAAAAGTCAAAGTCAACACCTAGGACCTAAGAGTCAAAAGTAAACCAAGGGAAAGCAAGGTTTGGGTCACAAACCTAAGCCTAAAGTGGCTTATCATAGTGTTCCATTTGACTATGGAACACAAACTAGGTCTAGGAAGACCAAGGTCAATAGGGAAGTCATCCCTAGAATTGACCAAAGGGTGTGCCTAGTGGCTAGGGTTTCTAGGAAACCTAGGGTGGCCACTAAGAAGGTTGCAAGGGGAGTTACCCCTAGAGTCAACCTAGGTAAGACCCAAATGACCAAGGCCAACAAGCCTAGGAGGGTCATTAGGAAGGTATCTAGGAGGTTATCCTAAGGAATACCTAATTAACCCTAGGAGCTCAAATCGGTTTTGGGTTCCTAAGAGTGTGATTGATTCACGCTAGATGGGTTTAGGGTGTGCCAACCTTGATTGGATGGGTAGTTAACTCAACCATGGTAAAGGTGGCACTTTAGGATATTTTCAAGGTTATGGTTACCTTGGAAATAGATTTGAATCAATATCCTAAAAGATTTTAGGATGTGCCAATGCACTTTTGAAATTAAGAAAAATCAATTAAATTGGCACAATTTAGGTTTAGAGGTTAGTGTGTCATTTTGGGTTTTTGGCACACTAGGGAGATTAGTGATAATATGACAAAATATATTTAATTATATCAAATGGCAATTAATATTAAAATTTAGGTATACTTATACCTATACTTTTTACTTGCCATGATTTGCTTGTCATATGTCATGTCATGACATCATGTTTATTCTTAATCATTTTATATGTCATGATTATGCTTAGGGATTAAGGACCAATGTCATGTATTTTTAGATTTTATCATATGTCATGACATCATGATCATTGGTCATGCTTAATTATTTCTATCTTTATGCCATGATCATTTCATGCATTTAATTGATTAAAATTGAACTAAGGACAATGGCATGACTTGGAGTCCCATTTATAAGGGAATCAAGTAGGGTTGCCTAGGAAATGCATGAAACCCTAGATAAAATGAATCAAAACCCATATCTCACATCTAATTGACATGTATGTGTATTTATACACCCTAGATACATGTGAGATGCTAGAATATGAGTTAAGTTCAAGGTGCATAGTTTTTGCATCTAGATGAACTAAAACTCATCTAATTTCAATTTGTGGATAATTGGGAGAGCATGTGTACAAGTCATGTACATAGAGCCCAAGGAATATGATCCAAAATAAGGTTTTGAAAATATTTTAAAATCATTTTGAAAAACCTTGGTGAAGTCTATCTTTTGATAGCAATCACCATTGATAGAGTTGATACAAAATAGGGCCAAAACATTGAAAATTTCAATGGTTTTGAGTTTTGTATCAAACTCACTATTTTGTGGGTAAAATAATTTTCAAATATTTTTCACCCATTGTATTGCTTATAAGTAATGTATGTATGAATTTTCACGAATTTTCAAAATACATAGAATTGCTTATGAATTGTCAAAACTCGATTCTGATAGCTGAAATTCGGAAATTTGATTATCGATCAGCCTTACTGTGGCGATCGTGATTAAATGTGATCGTTAGTTCTTGTCGAGTCATTGCCAGGTCTGATTTTGGGTTAACAAGGTTTGTTTAGCCCTTGTTCAACCATTGTAAAGGTCCCTAATCACTCCTAACCCTAGGATATGCTTTGGGAAGCATTATAAAGGGTGAAAATCCATTGGATATGGATTAGGAGATGTGTTAGGTCAAAATATCAAATTTAGGGTAAGTGAAAGTTCTATGTTGAACTTAGAACCTTAATTTTGATGGTTTAGCATTCCTATTGGCTTAGGAACTTCCCAAGGACATTGTTGGTGCAATGGTCAAGGGGGAGCAAGCCTTTAGGGGGAGTTATCCATCTTGGGATGATGGATGTGTTTCTCTTCTTGAAGGGGGAGAAGTTATTGGGAGAGTATCATCAATTGGGAAAATTGATGGGATTTTGAGAAACCCAATTTGGAAATTGGGAGAGAGTATAGGATTGCCTCTCTTGAGTGATATGGGACTTATCACTAGGAAGATGGTAGGCATCCTAAGTATTTTTGGATCAAGGGGGAGATTGTAAGATCTCATTTGGACATGAGACATTGACCTCCTTGAAGAGTTAACCTTTTTGATGTATGTCAAAAAGGGGGAGAAGATTAAATTACCAATTTGGAAAATTGGTAAGGGAATTTGAGTTAGGGGCCTAACTCAAGGTTTGTTTTGTCAAACATCAAAAAGGGGGAGATTGTTGGTGCAATCGGCCCAGGTCACGATTGACCATACTCGAGTTTGACTCGAGTAATATTTTGATGTTTGACATAGGATGTTTGACAAAGTGGTTTGACATTGATGTCGGTTAATATATTGGGGAGATTGTTGGAGAAATCGACCCAGGTTATAATTGACTAGACTCGAGTTTGACTCGAGGGAGACTTTGATGGTTGACTAGGGTTGACCATGTGATTAAGGGAAAGTCCAAGTCATGGGTACTTGGCATGGAAAGTCCAAGTGGGACACTTGGCATTTGGGAAAGTCCAAGTCATGGGTACTTGGCATGGAAAGTCCAAGTGGGACACTTGGCATTTGGGAAAGTCCAAGTCTTGAGTACTTGGCACAAGGAAAAGTCCAAGCATGGGTCTTGGCATGGAAATTACAACATGGGTTGGCAAGGGAAAGTCCAAGCTTGAGTCTTGGCATTTGAGAAGTCCAAGGGGATGGATATTGGCGGCGTAAAGTCCAAGCGGAGTCTTGGCGGCGTAAGTCCAATGTGCCTTGGCGGTGTAGACACCGTTAGCATGACATAGCCGAGGGAAGCACCTGGAGGCTAGCGCGATGGATGAACAAGTCATTGATGACTTGGAGGGATCCGAGAGGTATGAGGCTGATGGAGGTGGCTAGAAGGCTTAGGTCTAGGCTAAGGGTGGTCTAGCAAGTATGGGGGCACCATACTTGGGTTAAAACCTCATTTTTGAGGTTGGCAGTCGACTGGCATTATGGCCGGTTCGACTGCCGTGAGTCGACCGATTTAAAGTAGAGCTCGATCAATGCTCGGCATCGATTAGAGTCGGCTGATCGGTGCCGACGACGATCGCTAAGGGTCGACAATGATCGACATGTCGGCATACATATCGCCCGTCGATCGCTACCGGACAGCGCCGGGCAATGATTGCCAAGAGATCCGTTGGAGTTTTTCCAGCGTGGATCGAGCCGTTGTCTCACGACAACAGTGGCATCAGTCGACTGGTGACTTATGGCAGTCGACTGATGGGCGGAAATCCAGGTCGCGCGCAAGGATAAAAGGAGCTCGACGGGAGGGTTTTTGGCAGTGATTTCTTGGACGTTTTTGAGGCGATTTGCTGCTGCAAATCAGGGTCTTCAACCACGGTTCAAGCGATCAACAAGCAAGCAATCAAAAGGCATTTGTAAAGCTTTTTCTTTACTTATATTGCATTGTATCTCATTGTATTTGCTTGTATCTACTTAGATTATTGTTGTAATCTTTTGTACGAGGTTTCTCCACCTCCGACTTGTTGTCGAGAAGGAGTATTTGTGATTAGTGAGTGCGTGTGCATCACTAGGGCTCTTTAGAGCTCGATCCGTGGAGTAGGAACCGTTCGGTTCCGAACCACGTTATATCTTTGTGTTAGCGTGTTGTTCATTTCGTTATCGTTATTATTTTTCTATTTCCGCTGCGCTAACGAAATTGTAGAGACGACACGGCAACGAATTCCATCTACGTACGAACCGCGCTATTCACCCCCCCTCTAGCGGCGTCAAATATCCTACAAGATCTAGCTTTCATCTCAAAGACTACGACAATCAGAAGAGATTCTTAAGAAGGGAGAAGGGGATCTAAGCAGGCCGAAGAAGAGGACACCATCAAATTAGCATCGTCTATGGGATTCTGAACAAAAAGTTATGATGGTGAACACCTGGAGGACACTGAAGGAACCGATGGAGGAGGAGAAATCTGTATCCAATACTTCTAAGAGGGGTACTAATAGAAGGCATCGAGAGCCTATGTGCAATGAGGATCTCCTGCAAGTGATAACCACTGTGATGGATCAGATGTCTCAAAGAATCATGCCCAAAGAGGTAAAGGAAGATGATACCTCTGGTAATGATTCTGAAGAGGATCTAATCAGAGTCTCTCGCCCGAAGAACGATTCCTCTCATGTTTGTAAGCAATCAAGGGGGAAGAAAAAGAAGTATGTAGCTCCTCTTAGGGGAGAGCAACCTGAGGGGGGTTTTCCTTTTGTAAGTAATATCTTAAAAATAGAAGAGTAAAATCCCTTTACGAAGGATATCTTGAATGAGGAGTTATCTCGACATTTCCGAGTTCCTCATATGCTTGAGTATATTGGCTCTTCTTACCCAAAATATCATTTGGGTAGATTTGAGAATACAACCTTATTATATCGCTACACAAAGGGGGTTAAATGTCGAGTATTTCTTACTACATTAGTAGGACCTACTCAGCAATGGTTTAATACTTTAAAATCACAAAGCATCTCTTCATTTAAAGATTTCTCTACATTATTTTTAAGGCATTTTTCTAGTTCTAAGAAATATCTGCCTCAACCATTGAGTCTTTTTAATCTTAAGCAGAGAGAACAGGAGACTCTTCGGCAATATATGCAGAGATTTACTCAGTTGGCATGCGAAATTCTTGCTATAGAACCTGACATGATAGTAAGAGTCTTTACTCAAGGACTCAGAGAAGGATATTTCTTTAAATCTTTAGCTAAGAAGCCTCCTACAGATTTTGATGTTTTATTATCCCGAGCTGAGAAGTTCATTAATCTAGAGGATGCTCAAAAGTCTTAGCAAGATTCTAGAGATTATCGAATGACAAAAATGTCAGAGAGACGAGCTAAGTGGGTAAGACCCGCTCAGTCTTTAGGAGAAAGAGTTGTGCATGATTCTCAACTGCAGGTTTCTAAGGAAAGAGCTATGAATATCTGTGAAGAGCAGCAGTTGTTGAGAAGATCTTTTGGAGTTGTTAGAGGGCCTAGAAGATTACCATCTTCTACTTTCTATTCTTATCATCAAGATTATGGGCATAATACTCATGATTGTCAACAGTTATATTCTGATTTACAGAGAATTATGGGGACTCATCCTTGAATCAGAAATATGGTCATGAATCCAACCCTTTAACAACAAAGGCCTTGGGTCAGAAATTATGACAAAGGAAATCAATTGAGACCCTCTATTAACTGACCTGTACGACCTGCTCAGACAAGGGAAGTGGTTTCTGACAGAATAATGCTTACAGGTCAACCTCCTATAAGAGGTTCTATCAATATGATTTCTGGGGGTTTCACTAATGGAGATTTAAATCAGGCTTGAAAAAGACATAGTAAGGAGGAATGTGTAGCTATAATCACTTTGCCTAGAGTCGGAGGACCTATTTTGGGTTTTGGTCCTAGTGATTTGGAGGGAGTAATAATCCCTCATACTAATGCTTTAGTAATCCGAGCCCTTATTGTCAATTTTGATGTAAGGAGAGTTTTTGTGGACCCGGGTAGTTTAGTGGATATCTTATATTGGTCTACATTAGAACAGATGGGAGTCAGTGTCAATGACTTGCAACCGATTGGTACTTCTTTATTTGGGTTTTCTGGTCATGAAGTACAGCCGATGAGTCAGATTAAATTGCTTCTATCCTTAGGAGAAGAACTAAGGAGAAGAACAATACTTATTAATTTTACAGTGGTAGATATGTCTTCTTCTTATAATACTATTTTGGGTCGACCTGTTCTAGGAAGTTTACAGGCAGTGACTTCTCCTTATCATCAAAATACTAAATTTTCTATTGAGAGTGAAGTAGGAGAAGTTAGAGGTGATCAACAACTTTCTCGAAGGTGTTATGTGGATGCTATTCGAACGGGGCAGAAGGGAAAAGTTGTCAGAAAATCTATTCAAAAATTCAATCAATATGGGGATACCATGAGTATCATTCAAAAGGGGGCTCTGAAGAAATAGGGGAATCTGATAAAGAGGCAATCATACTTGACGCCAAGTGTTCTGAGCATATTACATTAATAGCTCGGGATCTTCCTTTACAGCTAAAAACTGATTTAATAAAATGTCTTGTTAAGAACGTTGATATTTTTGCATGGTCTCCACAGGTGTAAAATACTACAAATAAAATGGCGAAGGAGGGATATTATTATTATGGGATAAATTGAAACATATGTTTATGGGATTAAATGAACTTGGGTTTAATTGAATGAATATAGGTTTAAGGCCAACCCGATAAAGAAAACCCGACCTGTATTTGCTAAACCAACCCGTTTGGTTTAATGGCCGAACGTTTTTCTTTAGTTTCTCGTCCTCTCCGCAGAACTCCCTTATTTTTTGAGCGGTTTCTTTCTCCCCTTCCACGAGATTCTCTTCCTCACCGCATCCCATTCCTTCTCGCGATGTCACTGCCTCCTCATCTTCTCTACGGTGGCCAGAGCTTGTACGGTGGGAGGTCCGACAGGAAGCAAGGTCACCGAGCTGTCTCCTTCGTCTCCTCTAATTGTGCCTTTTGACTTCTTCCTGCTCTTCCATTTCCTCCATGATCCAGCGACTGTCGATGCCTTTTTCCTATGGGAGAACTGGCTAGAGGGAGGGGCGCCAACCGAGCTTCAGTGGGTGTGGTCCAGGTGAGTGATCAGTGGAGACAGGGACCGACAACGACGTCAATCTGCCTGATTAGGAGCTGGCTTGGCCAATCGCCATTGGAAATTAAGTAAGATGTTGATTCTCTTCTCAATCTTGGACAAGATTCCTTTTCCTTTGAAATCCACACCAATTGAATGAGATTTGGTATTTTGAGTATTTGACTCCTGCGAGGAACAGAGGAACTAGGGCAGCTACATTGGAGTTGCATTTTCAGGCGAACAGGGTAGCTTTAGGGAAAGGGCTACCGGTGGAGGTTCCTAGGGTTGGTAAGCTTGATCTACCCTCCTTTTTTCATCTGTTAATTGTTGGATTTTGCTAAGTATCAATGTATTGTGCGTGAATGGAGGGTTCTGTTGATGGATTAGGCCGACTGTGCAGCTGTGAGTGAGAGGAGAAGCCTTGATTGGTTGTGATGTTGTGTTTGGGAGGCTGTGAGTGAGCTGTAAACGATTGTGAATAGGGTTTGGTTGAGGTTAGGCAGGTCCCTAAATTAGTGTGAAATGTCAGTTGTTGATTGAGCTGTGTGATGCTTTGATCTCGGCTACAAATGGGGCCATAGATAAATCTGTGATGGTTGAGGATGTGAGTTGGTACGTTTAATTGATTTAGGTTGAGCATACTTAAGAGGTTTAATGATTTAAACCTAATTGGATGTTGTAGAAGGGTTATGTTTGATGATTGGGGGTTTCTAATTCGTATTCAATAAAGGGATGTGAATATAGGAACGATGTCGTAATGAGTTTGTATATTTATTGTGTGCTTGAATTTAATTGCAGTTGATGATATTTATAGGACGTGGATACGAGACTGGTCCGCGACCATGAAGATATTGATTTCGAGCTTTATAGCAGGTGGGTAATATTTCCTACCCTGGTCAGATAGTAGCTAAACCCTAAAGTATATAACTTCATAATGTTATCGCTTTGACATTGACTCCACTCTATTTATTTCTGATGCTTGATACTTGCCTTTGCATTTAAATACTCTATTATTGTTGTTATCTATTCATTCATCTTTATTATGAATTATATATGTTATGGTAAGTGGATTGTAGTGGTTTACCTATGTGCATGGAGCTAAATTCAATTGTAAAACTGAATTGTATAATTTAGATAAATCATCCGAGGGTGGATGATTCTATAAGTAAAGTTGAGCTTCCAGGTTATATCCTGATGTTGTGTACGTATCCACTATAGATCATGTAGTCGTGTATGGACATGTGATTTGTCGATACAACGTCGCTACGAACTAGAGGTCCTAGCTTGATGTTGTTTGCTGTATATGCCTCTCTATAAAATAGAGAGTGTGTTGATCAGTCAAGTATGACTCTTTGCAGGATAGAGAGTGTTATGATCAGTTGAGTACGACTCTCTATAGGATAGAGAGTGTGTTGATCAGTTGAGTATGCCTCTCTATATAATAGAGAGTATTTTATGGACATATGTATGTGTGTTGTCGTGCATTCATGCCATTTATATGCATGCTGGCGACTTGGTCTCCCTTATGGTTGAGAGGGTCGTCAGTCATCCTGCCTCCTAGGTTACTCGTGGAGGAGTAACTTGTGTGAGGGCAGAGCATTTGTTGTGCCGCACTCGCCCCACTATAGACAGTGGTTGTTGGAGTTGCGTGCAGTTGTCCTGAGTGCATGATACGCAACCACTCATATGTAGTGACAGTTGGAGTGACCAATAGCAGGGACCCCCGTTGCATAACTAACTCTTTATGCTTATATGCTACTTCATATTCACTCGGCCACTCGAGAGTAGTAGTTGGTGTTGAGTTGGGATAGTTATCATGTCGTGTCACCTAGGCCACACTAGTGTCGTGGTAGCGAGTAGGATATCTATATCTATATCTATATCTATATATATATATATATATAGTTGAGTGTGATGAGAATATATATAGCTAGAGTCTATATATATAATCGTCGGATGTTGCATTTGTTTGAACTATGCTTGCTGCATTTGATTGTACATCATCTTGCATTCTACTTGCATATTCTGTATGGTCATGTGTGGATTACTAGTATTGAGTTGGTCAGACTGTTGTATACCTTTGACCAGTACCTTGAGGTGATACGGGATGGACTCGGTTCATTGTGTATTGGACATAGAACGGTAGTATGTCAGTATTGTTGTTTGTAGGGTTAGTATTTACTCTACCATGTTTTAGGTGTTGTATTTTGGTACTTATACTCAGGTTGTATGAGTTACATCGTTGCTGATCCTCAAGTATGTCAGTACCTTATGTTGCTATTGTTGATCGGTTTAGTTATACAGTTGTTATATTATGCTGGTGTATATCTGTTATACTTGTAGACAGCATATTGTTGACTCGCATGTGATATATATAAATTATGCATGCACTTCTATTCTTATTACCGCTTGGAGCAATAAAGATCCAATGTTGGCTCAACTTCGTAACAGGTACTCAACTTCGTGATGGGCTTGGAGCAATGCTGGCTCACATCATCTCATCTAACATCCGAGGGTCTGAGTTTTGGGTATTCTGTGTATTTCTCGATATAACTTTGGTTTTATATGGTGGATCGAATCCATGTGGAACTTGTGGTTGATGTACGCATTTATGGATTCGGATTTTACCGATGTTTCCTTTATGTTTTCGGTGAGTCATACCGATATGCACTGTGTGTAGTTATTTCGTTTGGATAGTTTCTGCTGTATTTTGTGGTATTTACATTTATATATGTTGTTGTGATTGTGGCGAAAGGCCTTGTATCAACAGGATATGTTGCTAAATATAGGGGAGATGTTGTCAGTTTATTTTTCAGCTGGGCATACTCTCAGGGCGTGACAACAGGACTTGGCAAGAATTGATCCTACTGTTATGGAACATAAGTTGTATATTCTACCTACTGTATCACCTGTTAAACAGAAACATCGTAACTTTAGAGCCAGAAAGGATGCTATAATTAAGGAGGAAGTTCATAAATTGTTGAAGCCATCAATGAGATCTTCTAAAGGTTAAAAGCACTGGTCCGACTAGAAGTGCTAGCTCTTCTCTTTCTATGCCAGTTTCTGAGCTTCTTCTTGTGATAAGGTTGCCTGTTGTTTGTAAAATTCTACTTGTTCTCGGAGCAACCTAATAGTGGTGTCCTTGCTAGAACTTTCCCCTTTGGCCTTATGTAGATCTTGGCCATATTGAACATGGGCTTTTTCTTTCTCAGATAGTAATTGAGTTCTCTCGGTAGTTAGCACTTTTATTTGAAATTACAGGTCTTGTAGTTGTTGAAGTGCTTTTTCTTTCTCCATTTGGTCAAGAGATGCAGGAGGGCTGGTCTGTAACCCCTATGAGCTAGTTGAAGGTGCAGTGGGGTTGGTTTGGAGACCCTTTACAGCAGTTAAGATGGTACTGGGTATGATAGGAGGTTGAGGCATGTCTGTTTGAGATGATGAAGGTTGGGACTGTTGAATCTGATATTTAGTAAACCATTTATTGAAGTCATGGAGCATGGAGGTGCTCTGTAAGGGAAACAAAGTAAAAATGATATGAGAGATATACTAGTGCAATAAAATAAGTTAGTAAAGGGGAAAAAAAATTTACCATGTGGAGGCTCTGGTAGAGCTCTTGCAAAAATAATGGAATGTCAGTATTGGTATAGGAAGGTGCAGTTTGTGGTAGGGTGGAATTTGATACTAGAATCGAAGTATCAGAGGGAAGTAAAGATGTAGGAGGTATATGAGGAGAATCAGGACTGAAAGGGGATTTAGGAAGTGCTGGGGAGAAGAAGGGGGATGGCTGGTGTAGGTATCTGATAAAGCTTATACCAGGAGGTCCAGAGGAGAAGAGGTGGTAAATTCAGGAGCTATAGGGCTTGGGGGAAGTAAGGGTTGTTGTTGTCTAATTGGAAATAAAGAGGTCAAAGGAAGATCGTCAGTAGAAGAAGTTGAAGAAGGAGATGAGGAGAGGTCAATAAGGGCATCTGAAGTATCAGGTGGAAGGGGTGCTGTGGTACGAGGTAGTAAGTCTGGTGAAGGAAGTGAAGAGGTGGGCTATGCAAGGAGCAAAATGTCAAAAGGAGGAAAGGGTTTTGAAGGGGTTCCGGTGGAGGAAAGATCATAGGCGATTAGAGTGAGGGTAGGGTGCCCGGGTTCTTCAAGTATGATAATGGGGCTTCGGGGAAGTTTGGAGGAGACCTGTGATACAGATGTATAAATAAATTTTTGTGAAGAAGTTGCAATAATGAGATAAATATAATCCTGGTAAGCACAAGAGGAAGGGGGAGTAATTACTGATGAAGATCGTTCGTGGCTAGAGGTGGAGGTAGATGTTGCCTGGACTCTTTTTCTTTTCTTCTATTGTTTTTTTTTTGCCAAGGTTCTGGCAATAACAATGTGCATCATGTCTTCTGCGAAATCAGTATGTTAATATACATTTATAGGTAAATTTAGTAAGTATACAACAAAATAAAACTTACCTTTGGGATGGGCTTCGACTGAGAGGATATGATCAACAACCCGTAATAAGACAGTATGGGTTTTTGTAGAATTTCAAAAATGTTGAAATGTTTATTTTTTAGTAGAGGTTCGATAGAGGAGAAGTTGACATAGGATTTGATGATTTTCAACTCGGGGAGGGGCGAAGAACAATCCTCCAAGTTAAAGAGAAGTGGATGATAGGGTCTAAAGGGACATAGAAATACAGATCTTTCTAGCCCTTGTGAGAAGTAGGCATGTCGATAAGAAATTGATAATCTTAGCATGCCATAAAGTAAAACATGCCAGTGTCAGTCATTTTAAGTTGGTAAAAGAAATGGAAGACGTGGGGAATTTGGGGGATGTTGAGGTGTTGGATAACGATTAGGGTTCCGATAAGGATGCGGTTGGAGTTAGGTGTTAATTGATTAATAGGGATGCCATAGTATACCAGAATGTCGAAGAGAGGTTTGGGGACAGGAAGGTGGAGGCCTCCTTCAAGTTAGCACGTGAAGAAAGTGTTGGTGTCGGTTGGGGGTTGGTGAGGTCGTTGATGGGGGCTTGAGATGATGGCGGTGAAGCCTTCGTAGATGTATTTAGGTTCGTGAAGGAAGAAAGGGTGATTGAGGGTTAGTCGGCTAGGGGTCGTTTCATACCAGGGAGCATTGGAAGAAGAGGAGGCTATGAATGGAGACTTATTGTAGAGGGTTTGAAGGCATCGGGGACAAAAGAGGCTAGGGTTTTTTTTGTAAATGTAAAGAGGAAGTTATTAGTTAAGTGTTAAGTGAAGTAACACTCTTTAAAGGAAAAAGTGAAAAAGTTAAGTAAAATGGTGGATGCAGGGAAAAAAATGAAGGTAAGGGGGAATTGTTGTATTTTTTTTTCTCGGCTCTAACATTTTTTCTAAAAAATTTTCTCTGACAGGGATTATTGATGTTTTTAAGGCTTTTACACCTAATACAGGAGACTAAGGTATACCAAATTTCTTCTTGCAGGGTTCTAGATGTTGGGATGTATACTGAAAGTCTAACCTTTGTATGAACATCTTCATTTTGAAATAAGAATCACATGATTATTATTTGCATTTTATATTTATTATATGTGTGCATCTTGTCTAATACTTTACATTGTAGATAACATGGTGTGTGATATCACACAGAAGATCATGTTATCAGTTCCTTATAGAGTATAAGTAGAGGCTCCCAACCAAGATAGTTTTTGGACAAACCATTGGCATAGTTGTAGTGTAATTTAGTATTGATTTATCTTGACCATAGAATTACACTAGTACACTTTGAGTGTATTAAGCAGGACCGATTTAGAGGTAATTCAATTTATTGCTGACTATATAATTGAATCAAACCTCGGATATTATGGTATACATTCTCTTAATCCCAATATAATAACGGGCAAATGTACTTAATATTTATTTATTTTATTTACCAATGGGTGAGATTTATGGGTTAAATCGATAGGCTCGGTAAGTTGGGAAATAATATTATTTACATGGTGTGCCGTTAATTATAGGAGGAAACCGTGTCCTATGTATTAGAATGATGATGTCCCCTTGAGGAGCTCATAAGGATCATCATGTAAATCCTGCAGGTGGACTTGGTCCAGCATGATGATGAGGTTGAGTGGTACTACTCATGGAGTTAGATGTTAATTAATTAATTATCAGTAAATTAATTAATTAACAGACATTCGATATCTTAAACACGAGGAGATATTTGTACAAATAATATGTTGAGCCCATATTTAATTATGGGGGTTGGTGAGGTAGATCAATGATGATCGCTTTAGTGGAATGGATCATCATTAATGGATCGACTTTTGTGTGTTTCAGATCCATTGGGTGGCCAAGATCCAACTCCTCCTCATGGTCCCTATTGTAGCCTATTATAAATACCTCATGAAGTCTAGATCTATAAATAAGGGGGGAGAGGTTTGGGCGGCAACACAATTGAGGTTGTGCTAGGGTTTTAGAGTTGGCGTTGGGGGCTAGGGTTTGGTGGCTTTTCTCCTAGAGCCGACGGCAACACAAGGGTGGCTAGGGTTTTGGTTTTTTCCTTCCCTTCCCTTCACTTGGCCGGCGCCCCTTCACCCTCTCTCCTTGGTCGGCGGCATTCTCTCTCCCTCTCCTTTGGCCAGCGGCAACAAGATCTCTCTTGGCCGGTGCATCCTTCCCTCTCCTTAGGGCCGGCGGCATCCTTACTTGGTTTGGTGGTCGGCACAAGCAAGGAGAAAAAGGAGGGGTTATCTTCCCTTGTTCGGAGCGAGCAAGGAAGGGAAGATATGAGATCTAGGAGGCTTCGACTCTTGGAAGATCATCGCTCACACGACGTCCAAGAGAAGGATAGGTCATACAATAAAATATCAAGAGGTAAACAAGAGGTATAAATCTTGTTTGTTTTTATTTTAGTTCTTTTGTATCATGTATGTGGTTTATTTACTTGGATCTCGATGATAAACACAAAAATCAGCGATCCGTACATCATTTATTCCGTGACTAATCGAGGAAAAGAGTTAGGTTGCTTGAACAACAAGTTTGTTCAAGCGACCACTCAAATCGAATAACACGATGATGGATCGGTTGCTTGGGTAATCCATCTTCATCCGATTAAATTTTTTTAATCCGAGGACGTGTGATAGGATCGTCATGCACAAGCGACCGAGGTGAAACGAGAAGCGAAGCTTCAACAAACCTACAAGTGGTATCAGAGCCACAGTTTTCAATTTTGTATTTTGGATTCAGTTACTTTTATGCACTTATCATATATTATATGTGCCGGATAATAATAGGATGTGCGTAGACTAACTTTTTGCTTGCAAACATAAGATCCAACTATTATGGTCATATGTGGTTGTATGTGATTGTGTGTGTATAATTGTAATATTATTTGAATCCTCAGGGTTGACGAGGCTATTATTTAATTTTTGTAATTAAGTATGATATTATTTAGCCACTCTTTTATTTTTAGTTTACTTTCAATCTAGATTTCATTTACACTTCTTTGTGGAGTATAGGATCGATGGATGTAAATTAAAATAATTTTTCTCGGCTCGGATCCCCTTCGATAGGATGGCTTGTACATGGCGTAGGGAGGAACAGATGAGGTGCCAACATGACTGGATGAATATTGGAGAACAAAAGTCATAATAGTTGGAAAATTTGTTATTTTTCATATTTATTACTTTTGATTTATATGCTTGTTGCAGTTGCGTAGTTAAAATTCCTCAATTTTAAATTACTAAGTGGGAGAGGGATATTTTTTTTAAATTCCCGCGGCCTCCATTACAATTTGACATGTGATGCGAACAAGCTTGCGTGTTGGCTCTGAGTGCCTTCCTCCATATCGGGTGAATTTGTTTTGCGGATCACTAGGTCAAATATGGTTATAGGAAATTATTTAGGAGCGTATGTATTTCCCCATCGGAAAGCACATAATCTGAGATAATTGTCTTAGTATCGGGTAATGGTGAACACTTAGATGCAAATAAGAGTATCCTCCCCATCGAAGTCATTGCTTTTATTTGTAGGGTCGAAGAGTAACCAACTATTAATTTTATTTATCAAAAAGTAAGGTTGACAGGATAATAAAATTAATGGGTAAAACCTCCTCTTAAAAATATAGAATTCGTATACGTCCACACTATCGTGGCATACGATATTCTTGGTGTTTTGAGGTGTTGGTTGATTTTAAAATTTTATTGTTTGAGGAATCAATAAATTTTTGAAATCTAATGTTGTGATTTATGTGATTCTTAGGTTTTTCGAAATGACTTTCAACCCACTTGTTGTGATTATAAAGGAAAACAAACTTACTGAACCTAACTATGTTGATTGGAAAAGAAATCTGAACATTGTCTTAACTGCTGATGAGTACAAATATGTACTCTTCAAAGAGTGTCCTCCAAAGCCTACGGATGATTCTGGTGAAAAGGAGAAAGAGAGTTATAGGAAGTGGATCAAGACTGATGAGATGACGCGGTGTTACATTTTGGTTTCTATGTCAAATGTATTGCAACATCAGCATCAGACCATGAATACTGCCTATGACATGATGCTCAATCTCAAGGATCTTTTTGGACACCAGAATCGAGCTGCTAGGCAGGAAGCTATGAGGAACATAATGACGACCACCATGGTTGAGGGAACACCCGTGAGGGATCATGTTCTCAAGATGATATTTCATTTGAATGAGTTGGAAGTCCTTGGAGCGGAGATCGATGGGGAAACCCAGGTCGATATCATTCTTCAATCTCTACCTAGGAGTTTTGAGCAATTTCACCTGAACTACAACATGAATAAGAGGTTGTATTCATTGGCGGAACTTCTGACAGAACTCCAGGTGGCAGAGGGACTTTTTCGTTAGAGTTCTCAGGTTTTGGTTGCTCAGAAGGTTTCTACTTCTAAGCCGAAAGGCAAGAAGAAGAAGAAACAAGGTGCAGCAAAGGTGGTGGGAGGATCTCAGGGAGGGGTGAAGAAGCCGAAAAGCAAGTGCTTCACTTGCAAGTAGACTGGACATTGGAAGGTGAACTATCCCAACCATAAACAGAACAAAGGTATATCTTTTGGTTTAGTCGTTGAAATATGTTTAGCGATGTTATCTACCGGTACCTGGTGTGTAGATACGGGAGCCACTGATCATGTCTGCAATTCTTTGTAGGGGTTCCAGGAAACCAGACGACTAGCTAAAGGGGAGATTATCGTCTACATGGGCAATGCTGCAAAGGTGGCGGCTATTGCAGTGGGAGATGTTTATTTATCTTTTGATAGGAATAAAACTTTGGTTCTGAGAAATTGTCTTTATGTACCTTCATTTAGAAAGAATTTAATTTCAGTTTCTAAATTATTTTTGGATGGATATTCCATTTTTTTTTAATGACAGAGTTTTTATAAAAAGGAATAGGGAGATTATCTATTCTGGTATGTTGGTAGGAAATTTATATACTCTTGAACCAAAAGCTCCCACGATGCGAATAGAAATAAATAACTCATCTTCTAAATCTAATAAGAGAAAAGAACATTCGAAAATGAACCAAATGTATCTTTGACATCTAAGGTTATGTCATATTAACCTGAGTAGAATTCAAAGATTGATAGCTGATGGACCTTTGGGTTCATTAGTGGTGGAAGATTTCTCAACCTGTGAATCTTGCTTAGAAGGTAAAATGACCAAGAGACCTTTTAAGGCCAAGGGGTATAGAGCTAAAGATGTGTTGGAATTGGTTCATTCTGATTTGTGTGGTCCTATATCTATCCAGGCTAGAGGTGGTTTTGAATATTTCATCTCTTTTATAGACGATTATTTAAGATATGGATACATTTACTTGATGTGTCGTAAGTCTAAATACTTTGACAGGTTCAAAGAATTCAAGACTGATGTGGAGAAACGTCAAGGTAAAAGTATCAAGACACTACGATCTGATTGTGATGGTGAGTACCTCTTGGAAGAGTTTAGGAGTTACTTATCAGAGGCTGGGATTCAATCCCAACTGTCTGCACCTGGTACACCAAGCAGAATGGTGTGGCGGAGCGAAGGAATAGGACTCTTATGGAGATGGTTAGATCGATGATGAGTTATTCTGAGTTACCAGATTCGTTCTGGGGGTATGCTCTGAATACGACAGTGTACATTCTGAACTTGGTACCATCTAAATCAGTACCTTCTACACCGACAGAATTGTGGACTGGGCGAGAGCCTAGTCTGAGACATATTCGAATTTGGGATAGTCCAACACATGTGTTGAAGGGAGATGCTGGTAAGTTGGAACCTCATACAGAAGTGCGCCTGTTCGTAGGCTATCCTAGAGAAACGAAAGGTGGTTTGTTCTATAGTCCTAGAGATCAGAGGGTGATCGTTAGCACAAATGTCCAATTTTTAGAGGAAGACTATGTGATGAACCACAAGCCCATAAGCAAGATTGTTCAGGAGGAATTAAGAGGGGAAGTCACTATTCAATACCAATGGTACAAGAGGACATACCACAAGTGACTGCACCGCATGTCACAGAGGATACACAGGTGATACCTTGTCGTAGTGGGAGGGTTGTTAGACAACCTGATAGATTTATGTTCTTGGGAGAATCTTCTGATTTGGTCCCTGGCGAATATGAACCTGATCCTTGTTCATATGATGAGGTACTCCAAGATGAAGATGGGGTATCGATTATGAGGAGATTTTTTCGTTGGTAGCCATACTTAAGTCTATCCAGATTCTCTTATCTATTTCTGCTCATATGGATTATGAGGTTTGGCAGATGGATATCAAGACAGCTTTCCTTAATAGAAGTCTTGAAGAGAACATCTATATGGAGCAACTAGAGGGAATCATTGCAAAGGGCAAAGAGCATCTTATGTGCAAGTTTAATCGGTCCATTTATGAATTGAAGCAAGCTTCGAGATCTTGGAATATCCTCTTTGATGAGGTAATCTAGTTATATGGATTTATTCAAAGTCCGAATGAGTTTTATGTATACAAGAGATGTGATGGAAACTTAGTGGTATTTCTTGTACTATACATAGATGACATTTTGATTATTGGCAACAATGTCAAAGTGTTATCAGATGTAAGGGTATGATTGTCCAAACAATTTGATATGAAGGACTTGGGAGAAGTGGGATACATCCTTGGGATCAAGGTTATAAGGGATCGCAGGAAAATGATGTTGTGCTTATCTCAAGCTTCATACATAGACACTATTTTAGCTCGTTTTAGCATGCAAAACTCTAAGAAAGGTTTTCTACCTTTTCGGCATGGAGTACCTTTATCTAAAGAGATGTGTCCTAGAACATCAAAGGAGATAGAGAAGATGAAGGTGGTTCCTTATGCTTCGGCGATAGGAAGCCTCATGTATGCTATGTTATGCACAAGACCGGATATTTGCTTTGCCGTGGGCATGGTTAACAGATATCAGAATAATCCAGGACAGAAGCATTGGGCTGCGGTAAAACATATATTGAAGTACCTGAGAAAGACTAGGGATTATATGCTAGTATACCAAGCAGATCAATTACTCCCTGTGGGTTACACAGATTCTAACTTCCAATCAGATAGGGATAACAGTAAGTCTATCTCGGTTTTTGTGTTTACTTTAGGAGGTGGAGCTATAGTATGGAGGAGTGTCAAGCAAAAATGAGTGGCGGACTCCACCATGGAAGCTGAGTATGTGGCAGCCTCTGAGGCAGCCAAAGAAGTTATATGACTCAGGAACTTCTTAATGGACTTGGATGTGATTCCTGGTTTGCTCAGAACTATCACAATTTATTGTGATAATAGTGGTGTAGTTGCAAACTTGAAGGAACCACGAGCCCATAAGACAAGTAAACACATAGAGCGCAAGTACCACCTGATATGAGAGATCGTAAAGCGAGGAGAAGTTGTTGTCGCCAAGATTACATCAGAGGATAACCTGACAGATCCTTTCACTAGGGCCCTTTCATCGAGAGCTTTTAATAGGCATGTGGAGGGAATGGAAATCAGATGTATAGTAGTATGATGACAACATAATCTTTTAGTATAAGTGGGAGATTATTGGGATATATACTGAAAGTCTAGCCTTTGTATGAACATCTTCATTTTGAAATAAAAATCACATGATCATTGTTTGTATTTTATATTTATTATATATGTGTATCTCATCTAATACTTTACATTATAGATAATATGGTGTGTGGTGTCACACAGAAGATCATGTTATCAGTTCCATATAGAGTATAAGTAGAGGCTCACAACCAAGATGATTTTGGATAAACCATTGGCATGGTTGTAGTGTAATTTGGTATTGGTTTATCTTGACCATAGAATTACACTAGTACACTTTGTGTGTATTGAGCAGGACCGATTTAAAGGTGATTTAATTTATTTCTGACTACATAATTAAATCAGACCTCGGATATTATGGTGTACATGCTCTTAATCCCGATATAATAACGATCACATGTACTTAATATTTATTTCTTTGATTTACCAATGGGCGAGATTTATGGGTTAAATCGATAGGCTCGGTAAGTTGGGAAATAATATTATTTATATGGTGTGCCGTTGATTATAGGAGGAAATCGTGTCTTATGTATTAGGATGCTGATGTCCCCTTGAGGAGCTCATAAGGATCATCATGTAAATCCTGCAGGTGGACTTGGTCCAGCATGATGATGAGGTTGAGTGGTACTACTCATGGAGTTAGATGTTAATTAATTAATTATCAGTAAATTAATTAATTAACAGATATTCAATATCTTAAATATAGGGAGATATTTAGGGAGATATTTGTACAAATAATATGTGGAGCCCATATTTAATAATAGGGGTTGGTGAGGTAGATCAGTGATGATCACTTTAGTGGAATGGATCATCATTAATGGATCGGATTTTGTGTGGGTCGGATCCATTGGGTGGCCAAGATCCAACTCCTCCTTATGGTCCCTCTTGTAGCCTATTATAAATACCTCATGAAGCCTAGATCTATAAATAAGGGGGGAGAGGCTTGGGCGGCAACACAATTGAGGTTGTGCTAGGGTTTTGGAGTTGGTGTTGGGGGCTAGGGTTTGGTGGCTTTTCTCCTAGAGCCAGCGGCAACACAAGGGTGACTAGGGTTTTGGTTTTTCCCTCCCTTCCCTTCACTTGGCCTGCGCCCCTTCACCCTCTCTCCTTGGTCGGCGGCATTCTCTCTCCCTCTCCTTTGGCCGGCGGCAACAAGATCTCTCTTGGCCGATGCATCCTTCCCTCTCCTTAGGGTCGGTGGCATCCTTACTTGGTTTGGTGGTCGACACAAGCAAGGAGAAGAAGGGAGGGTTATCTTCCCTTGTTCAGAGCGAGCAAGGAAGGGAAGATACAAGATCTAGGAGGCTTCGACTCTTTGAAGATCGTCGCCCATACGACGTCCAAGAGGAGGATAGGTCATACAATAGAAGATCAAGAGGTAAACAAAAGGTATAAATCTTGTTTGTTTTGATTTAAGTTATTTTTGTATCATGTATGTGGTTTATTTACTTGGACCCCGATGATAAACACAAAAATCGGCGATCCATAAATCATCTATTCCGCGGCTAATCGAGGAAAAGAGTTAGGTTGCTTGAACAATAAGTTTGTTCAAGCGACCACTCAAATCAAATAGCACGATGATGGATCGGTTGCTTGGGTAATCCATCTTCGTCCGGATTAATTTTTTTTAATTCGGGGACGTGTGATAGGATCGCCATGCACAAGCGACCGAGGCGAAGCGAGAAGCGAAGCTTCAACAAACCTACACTGGAGATAAAAACTGACTCAAGGCTCTTACACCTACTATAACAACCTATGGGCTAGGTAGATACATTCCCCCACGGGAACTATAACGCCAACTATATGATAGGTAAAATGTTCTCAAGGCTTTTACACCTAATATAATAGCCTATGGTCTTGGTAATTACATCCCCCCACGGGGACTATAACGCTAACTATATGGCAAGTAAAATGTTCTCAAGGCTCTTACACCTAATATAACAGCGTATATGCTAGGTAATTTCCCTCACGGAGACTATAACGCCAACTGTATGGCAGGTAATTTGTTCTCAAGGCTCTCATGCCTCATATAATAGCCTATGGGTTAGGTAATTACATTTCCCTCACGGGGACTATAACGCCAACTATATGGCAGGTAAATTGCTAACATTTAAGTTTAAGGCCTTGCACCTAGTATGACAATTGAAGGCCTTGCACCTAGTATAACAATTGAAAGCTCTGTGCCTAGTATGACAATTGAAGGCCCTGCACCTAGTATGACAATTTAAAGGTCTGCGTCTATTATGACAGCTTGTGGTTCTATGTTTGATATGACATAATCTATATCAATAAGAACTTGTGAAATTTCACTCGACTTTGCTCTTCAATTTCACTAAAGAGGGGGAACTTATGATGGGTATGGGGTTTTTTAGCTGAAGGTAGAGAAGTTTTTTTTACCAGCTGAGGTAGAAAAGCTTTTGTTTTATCAGCTAGGGTAAAGAAGTTTTTGTTTTATTAGCTAAGGAAGAAAAGTTTTTATTTTATCAGCTAAGGCAAGAAATTTTTTTCAGTAAAGGCAGTTTCAATACTTGTAAAACTTCACTCTACTTCGCTCTTCAGTTTCACTAAAGAGGGAAAACTTATGATAGGGTCGGGATTTTCAGAGTATAGTTTCTGAATAGTTAGAAGGTTTTCCGAGTTATGAATATGATTCTATCCATATTTATGATTTCAATGATAATTGTTGCCAAAATTATCAAATTATATCATATCTTTTAGAGGTCTAAATAATACCTAGTGCAAAGATTTTATATTCAGCACATAATCTCCTAGAGTTCAAGGATTGGGCTATAGTGCTCACTCGATCGGACAGTGGATAATAGAGGTACTCACGGGTGCTCACGGTGAGTTGTATAGGGAATCATTCCTCTCTCTATATATAGAAAAATATTATCCTACACAACTCATCCGTGAGCATCCATGAGCACCTGTATTACCATCGTATGATCGCTTGTGCACTATAGCTCAATCATTAAACCCTGGGTTCGAACGGTGGATAACAAAATGGGTACATGAGAATCCCCAGCCTGGTATTACAAATTAAAATGCTTGAACAAATTTCCTATATGCAAGGAAGCTAAAACAAATAGGGTTGCAATTGTGAACTTTTATACAATCTTAGACAAGCTAACATTGACATGAATTATTTCACACCCTCCCCCCCCCCCCCCCAGAAATTCAAAGGTAAGATGATAACCACCTTAAGTTAGCAGTTAGATTGCATTTCAAGGCCTCTAATAATGAAGTTGAATATGAAGCCTTACTAATAGCTTTGAAAGCTGCTAAGAACATAGGAGCTGAGTGGGTAATAGTGCATATGGATTCTCAGTTAGTAGTACAATAGACTGGAGGAGGATTTGAGGTTAAGAATGATAAGTGTAGGAGTTATTGTGAATTGGTAGAGAGGGCCAGGGGAAAATTTTTAGAAGTATTGATAAAAAAAGATTACTCGAATAGAAAATCAGAACGCTGATGAATTGTCTCAAATCGCTAGCTCTTTGGGAAATTGGAATACTCGCGAAGTGATTGTGAAGATTGAATTATTTTCTCAGGGAGAAAAATTAGAAGAGTTAGTAGAGGATGATTGGAGGAAGGAGTTAGTCTCATTTTTTCAAGATAAGAAGATGTCGAGTGATTCTGTAAGGGCTCGGTAATTTAAATAGCAAGTGGTTCAATTTTGTATGGTAAAGGGAATTTTATATAAAAGAACTTGTGTCAGACCTTTATTGTGATGTTTAGGGAAAGCAAAAGCAAGCTATGTTTTGAAAGAAATGCATGAAGGAGCTTGTGGGAGTCATATAGGAGGTCGGGCACTGGCTCGGAAGGTATTGTTAGCTGAATATTTTTGGCCTACCTTGATGAAGGATTCTATACAATTAGTATAGCAATGTAAAAGTTGTCAAAAGCATCATGATTGGCAGCATCAGCCAGCCGAATATATGAAGGCAATAGTATCAGCTTGTCTTTTTTTATCAATGGGGTATGGATATAGTTGGGCCCTTTCTGGTCGGGACAGGTCAAAAGAAGTTTTTGCTAGTAGCTATTGACTATTTTTCTAAGTGGGTAGAAGCTAAGCCCTTGGCTTGTATTACTGAGCAGATGATATTGAATTTTTTATGGAAGAACATTGTGTGTCATTTTAGTATTCCTAGGAGGTTGATATCTAATAATGGTCGACAGTTTCAGGATAAGAAGTTAGCAAAATGGTGTCAAGACTTTAAGATTGATCAAGTATTTACATCAATAGCTTATCCCCAAAGTAATGGACAAACTGAGATAACCAATAGAGAATTAGTACATGGATTAAAGACTAAGTTGGAGCATGTAGGGGGTAGCTGGGTTGAGGAATTACCTAGTATACTCTGGTCTTTCTGAACCACTCCTAGGAGGGCTACAAGAGCAACTTCCTTTAGTATGGTATATGGCTCAAAAGCAGTATTGTCTGTAGAAGTTGAGGTGGAATTGGCCTGAGTGATGACTTACCTCTCGAGCGACAACAAGGTGGCTCGGCATATGGAGTTAGACTTGATTCAGAAAAGGAGGGATGTTGCTTCATGTAATGCTTAAAGGTATAGATTGTTGGTGCAATCAGCCCAGGTCACGATTGATCGGACTCGAGTTTGACTCGAGAGATGTTTTGATGTTTGACATGAAGGTTTGATATTGATGTTTGACATTGATGTCTGATAATGTTTTGGGGAGATTGTTGGTGCAATCGACCCGGGTCATGATTGATCGGACTCGAGTTTGACTCGAGGGGGATTTTGATGGTTGACTGGAGTTGACCATGTCATGAAAAGTCCAAGTCTTGAGTACTTAGCATGTAAAGTCCAAGCATGGGTCTTGGCAAGGAAAAGTCCAAGCATGGGTCTTGGCATGGAAAGTCCAATATGGGTTGGCAAGTAAAGTCCAAGGGTATAGTCTTGGCCACGTAAGCCCAAGGGTGTAGTCTTGGCGGTGAAAGTCCAAGTCATGAGTACTTGGCATTTGGAAAGTCCAAGGGGTTTGATATTGGCGGCGTAAAGTCCAAGGGTGAAGTCTTGGCAGCATAAGTCCAATGGTTGGCGGCGTAAAATCCAAGCGGAGTCTTGGCAGCGTAAGTCCAATGTGTCTTGGCGGTGTAGACACTATTAGCATGACATAGCCGATGGAAGCACCTGAAAGTTAGCATATGGATGAACAAGTCATGGATGACTTGGAGGGATCCGATAGGCACGAGGCTGACGGAGGTGGCTAGAAGGCTTAGGTCTCGGCTACGAGTGGTCTAGCAAGTATGGGGGCACCATACTTGGGTTAAACCTCATATTTGAGGTTAAAACCTCATGTTTGAGGTGTATCAGTCGACTGATACCATGTGGCAGTCGACTGGTGTGAGTCAACTAGGGTTTGACTATAGTGAGTGCCCTAGCAGTCGACTGCCAGAGGTGGGTAGTTGACTGCTGGATCGAGCAGTCGACTAATCTTGTGATCAGTCGACTGGTGCTCGGTATTTCGAGCATAGAATGGAGTCTGACTCGACTGCTGGGGTTAGCAATCGAATGAAGGCTCGATCAGTCGATTTATGTCCTATCCGTTGGATTTTTCCAGCGTGGATTACACCGTTGTCTCACAGCAACAGTGTCATCAGTCGACTGATGGTCCCGATCAGTCGACTGATAGGCGAAATCTAGCCCAGGCAACAACTATAAAGGAAGCTCGTGAAGAAGGATTTTGCAATCGGTTCTTGAGGAGTTTTGGGGCGATTTACTGCTGCAAATCAGGATCTCCAAGTGCATTTCAAGCAACCATCAAGCAAGCAATCAAAAGAGCAATTATAAAGTGTTATTTTCTTTACATGTTGTGTATTTCATTTGTATCTTGCTTGTATTTATTTCTTACTGTTGTAAGAGTTATTGTACGAGGTTTCTCCGCCTCCGACGTATTGTCAAGAAGGAGTTTATTGTTTAGTGGTGTTTGTGACATCGCTAGAGCTCTTTAGAGCTCGATCCGTGGAGTAGGAACCGTTCGGTTCCGAACCTTGTTATATTCTTGTGTAGTGTTTGTGATTGTGTATCATGTTATTGTTTTTATTATTATTCCGCTGCGCACTACCACGATTTGTAGACGTAATCGCGAACGAATTCCATCGAAGCATCGAAACATACTATTCAACCCCCTCTAGCGGTCATCGAATCCTCTACAATTGGTATCAGAGCCCGGGGCTCTTCTACGAACTAACCGTCGGGCGCAAAGATGCTAGAGGGAAAGATGGAAGTTGAAGAACAACTTGGATGAGACATCAATACACCGGTCCCGTATGCTTTCTATGGATGAGAGGGCTTCAACCAATAGAAGGCAAGGATTGAAGATTTTTTGACGATGAGGGATTTTGAGGAATGGTCCATCTTAATGGAAGAATTTGAATATCCAAGAGGACCAAAGGGAGGCTTCCTCAAAAAGAAGAGATGGAACGAGGAGCAACTCCAAGTCTTTAAGAAAAATGATAAGGTAATAAAATTCTTGGTTGATTTGATTCCTAACAACATTGTGTGTATGTTAGGTAATTACATGGATGCTAAAGAGCTTTGGAGCGATTTGGCCAAGCTTCATGAAAATCCTGAATCGGTCCAAGAAAACTTGGAAGAGGAAGAGGCCGAAGATGAATCCTCATCCTCACAAGCGAGTGAGGATTTAGAAGTTGAAGAGGAGTCAACTTCTGGATCAGTGGAAGAAGCCTCCACCTCTAGGATTGAGGGGGAGGAGATTAGGGCATCCTTAACACTGGAGCAACAAGAAAAACTATCTACATCCAGTTGAGAGGAAGAGCAAGCTCAAGAGACCCTCACCACCACCCAAGGTGACTCAAACACTTCAATTTCAAATAAAATTCATATAATATGTTTTGAATGTAGGGAGTTTGGGCACTATAAGAGCAAGTGCCCAAAGAAGGTCAAGAAACCTCAACTGGCACCAAAGGTCAAGGATGTCGGTCCCCTAACAATCAAAAGCAAGGAGCAAGTGATTTGCTTCAAATGTCGACTACCGAGTCATTACCGGAGTCAATGCCCAAAGGGAGAGAAAAAGACTAAAAAGGGAGCATCACAAGTAGGGGGAGCCTCTAAGGCAGACCCTAAGGTATATCTAAATAATGCTTTTTCTTTAAATTATCGGCAAAAGCATGCCAGAAATAATTTTAACAATCTTGCTATTGTACATGAAAAGCATGCTAGGAACAATGAATATTGTTTAGGAGCTAAGAAGGTCAACCTTAGAAATAAGGAGAAATTTAGGACTAATATCCCTAAAACAAATTTACCTAAAGACAAATCTAAGTCAAACAATTCTACCTAGGGAGACAATTAGAAAGGTACAAGATCACCTAGGTTTTAACCCCAAATGGACTAGGCATATGCCTAGGAAGAACCATTCCCAAGGATTAAATCAAAATTCAAAAATTGGGCAATTAGATGTTGAAAATCAAGCCTTGAGGTCAAGGCTTGAGAAACTTGAAAAGACCCTTGCAAAAATGACAAATCAAATGCAAAGGTCAAATGGTCAAACTCTAGGGTCTAAAAGTCAAAGTCAAAACCTAGGGCATAGGAGACAAGAGTCAACCAAGGGCAAGAAAGGTTTGGGTCACAAACCTAAGCCTAAGGTGACTTATCATAGTGTTCCATTTGATTATGGAACACAAACTAGGTCTAGGAAAGCCAAGGTCAATAGGGAAGTCATCCCTAAGGTTGACTAAGGTAGGTGCCTAGTGGCTAGGGTTTCGAAGAAACCTAGGGTGACCACTAAGAAGATTACAAGGGGAGTCACCCCTAGAGTTAACCATGGCAAGACTCAAATGACCAAGGCTAACAAGTCTAGAAGGGTCATTAGGAGGGTCTCTAGAGAGGTTATCCCTAAGGAATACCTAGTAAACCCTAGGATCTCAAATAGGTTTTGGGTTCCTAAGAGCGTGATCGATTCACGCTAAATGAGTTTAGGTGTGTCAACCTTAAATGGATGGGTAGTTAACCTAACCATGGTAAAGGTGACACTTTAGGTAATTTTCAAGGTTATGGATACCTTGGAAATAGATTTGATTTTTAATCCTAAAAGATTTTAGGATGTGCCAATATATTTTTGGGATTATGGAAAATCAATTAAATTGACACAATTTAGGTTTAGAGGTCATAGTGTGTCATTTTGGGTTTTTGGCACACTTTGGAAGATAAATGATAATATGACAAAATATACTTAATAATGACAAATGACAATCAATATTAAATTTTAGGTATTATTATACCTATACATCTTATTTGTCATGCCTTGTTTGTCATATAACATGTCATGACATCATATTTATTTTTAATCATTTAATATGTCATGATCATGTTTAGGATTAAGGTTAAAAATGTCATGTGTTTTTAGATTATATCATATGTCATGACATCATGATCATTGGTCATGCTTAATTATGTTATCATTTATGTCATGATCATTCATGCATTTAATTTAATTAAAATTGATTTAAGGGCAATAGCATGACTTGAAGCCTCATCTATAAGGGAATCAAGTAGTGTTATCTTAGAAAATGCATGAGGCTTTAGTTTAAGATAAACCAAAACTCACATCTCACATCTAACTTGACATGTATGTGTATTTATACACCCTAGATACATGTGAGATGCTAGGATATGAGTTAAGTTCAAGGTGCATAGCTTTTGCATCTAGATGAACTAAAACTCATCTTATCTTAATTGTGGATACAAGTCATGTACATTAAGCCCAAGGAATATGATCCAATATATGTAACGCCCGTAAAATTTCTAGCAATTTTACGAGAGTTTTTGGCTTTACAATAATGGGCTTGATGTGGGCTTTTTTCGAAAAATAAAAGAAAATAGCCAAAAAAGATATGCAAGGCCTAGGAATTGAACCCCAAACCTCTAGAGATAGCCAAGCCCTATAGATGCACCCACTAACCAGAAGCCCAATAGGATTATATCATTAGAAGAAGAGGGGAAATTGTAGATAAGTGTGATGAGGGTAAATGAAGGGGCATGGAAAAGAGAAGAGAAACTTCTCTTCCTCCCTTTATAAAGAAGAAGGAAGTTTCCACTTGGCCACTTCTTCTTCCCTTCTTCTTCCTCACCGAAAACCATCTCTCCCCCTCTCCATTTTCACCTTTGGCCGAACCCCATCCAAGCAAGGAGAAGCTAGTTCTTGGCTTCCATAAGGTCAACTACCCACTAAAAGCAAGCGAAGAATGTAAGATTCCCTCACCTGCAGTATATTAGTTTTGTAGGATAGGTTACATGAAAGAAATATGAAGTTTGTAGCCCTATATGTTTCGGCCAACTGAGTTTATGGGCTAGGATTCATGAAAATGCTATTAGGGAAATTTTTATAGGTTGTATGCTTCAAGTAGGAATCTTTAGGTGTCAAAAGTCCAAAGATTATAGCCCTACATGTTTCGGCCAACCCAAGCTTTTGGGGTTAGGGTTGCATGAACTTGATTCTAAGGTTATGTTCATAGATGGTATGCTTCAAGTAGGATTTTTAGGTGTCAACAATCCAAGATAATGACCCTATATGTTTCGGCCACCAATGGTTTTAGGGTTAGGGTTTCATGAAAATACCCCTTATGAAGTTATGTTATGATATATGCCTACATGAATGAATTTAGGTGACAAAAAATCCAAGCTTTGTGCCCCTATCTGTTTAACCAATGGTTTTAGGGTTAGGGTTTCATGAAAATACCCCTTATGAAGTTATCTTATGATATATACCTCGTGAATAAATTTGAGTGACAAAATTAGGTGGATGACTTTAATATGCCTATGTGATGAACATGTTTTATGATTTAATATGCCAAGAAATATGTTTATGAAATATGCCTATATGATGAACATGTTTATGATGTAATATGCCATGAAATATGCCTATGTGATGAACATGTTTTATGATTTAATATGCCAAGAAATATGTTTATGAAATATGCCTATGTGATGAACATGTTTATGATGTAATATGCCATGAAATATGCCTATATGATAAACATGTTTTATGATTTAATATGCCATGAATATGTCTATGAATTATGCTTATGTGATAAACATGTTTATGCTTTAGGACCCCTTTAGGGTACTCTTATGTTATGAATGCATGTATGCTATGAAATGTCTAAGATGGAGATGCTTCCCTTTCAAGTAGGGATTAAGAGCTCTCCTTATGATAAGATAAGATGGAGATGCTTCCCTTTCAAGTAGGGATTAAGAGCTCTCCTTATGATAAGATAAGATGGAGAAGCTTCCCTTTCAAGTAGGGATTAAGAGCTCTCCTTATGATAAGATAAGATGGAGATGCTTCCCTTTCAAGTAGGGATTAAGAGCTCTCCTTATGATAAGACAAGAAAGAAAGGAATTAAGTATTTTACTTTGTAAGAGGTTAGTACCCGACCCGTCAGGTGGTCGTTAATCAAATCCATAGGGACATAAGAAGACGTAAGAGGTCTTGCCCTGGTAAGACGTAAGAGGTCTTGCTCTAGTAGGTCTGGTGGCTCGCTACTGACCTATTAGGAGCACGCATTATGTGGTACTTAAGTTATGATTATGTTAAAGTATCTATATGTATATGTTTTGAAAAGAAAAGACCTTTAAGAAATTATGAAAGTTAGGTTCAAGTTTAAGAATGCTTATGATTATGTCTTTGATGCATGTTTAGGATTTAAGAAATTATGAATGCTTATATTCGAGTTTAAGAATGCTTATGATTATGTCTTTGATGCATGTTTAGGATTTAAGAAATTATGAATGCTTATATTCATGTTTAAGAATGCTTATGATTATGTCTTTGATGCATGTTTAGGATTTAAGAAATTATGAATGCTTATATTCAAGTTTAAGAATGCTTATGATTATGTCTTTGATGCATGTTTAGGATTTATGTAATTATGAATGCTTATATTCAAGTTTAAGAATGCTTATGATTATGTCTTTGATGCATGTTTAGGATTTATGCAATTATGAATGCTTATGTTTAATTTATGCCTTGCTTAGAGTTAATTATGTTTAGCATACTTATGTAAATTGTATGTCATGCTTATGTTTTCATTACGTTGGTATGATGATGAATAGTGTTGCTATGAAATACTTATGCTATTTTTGCTAGTATGCTCCTGTTTTCTAATTGTTTGATGAAGTTTGTGGCTTTTGTGAGTAGGCAAGAATCTTACTAAGCTATATGCTTATAGTTTATGTTGTCCATATACTGCAGATAAAGGAAACATGAACTAAGAAAAAGTAGCAGGAGGGGTCAAGTGTGTGTGATAGTGGCATGGTGGAAAGAGACCCTATTACTATCTGCTTATATTTATATGCTCAGTGAACACCTTAAGACATGTGCTTCCGCTTATAAGACCTATGATTTATTAGTACCATGATTGAATGTTGCTTAGTTATGTTACTGTTCAATTACTTATGAAAGTTTGGTATGTTAGAACTCATGGATGAATCTTGATGTTATGCATGTTATAAAATGAGATAAGATGAGATAACATGCTAATTATGAATATGATATGTGGTGCATGTATAAAAGAAGGTTTAAGCCATGATAACATGTTTAAGTAAGTAGAAGGAGAAATGATCCATATATGTTATGTTATAAGGAGAAAAAAAAGTAGCGTCGCCCTGAGAGCAGATAAGGGCGGGCGTTACAATATAGGTTTTCAAAATCATTTTAAAATCCTTTTAGAAAACCTTGGTGAAGTCTATCTTTTGATAGCAATCACCATTGATGAAGTTGATACAAAGTGAGCTAAAACATTGAAGTTTTTCTTCACTTTTGAACTTTGTATCAATTTCGATATTTTATGGGTAAAATATTTTTCTAACATTTTTCACCCATTGTATTGGTCATAAGTAAGATACGTATGAATTTTCACGATTTTTCAATATACGTAGAATTACTTACATTTTCCCGAATTTCATTTTTGATAACTGAAATTCTGATATTTCAGTTATCAGTCGACTGCCCTTGGTGGCAGTCGACTGATCTCTGATAGAGTCGACTATCAGACTAATTTCGAGAAAAATAAGGTTGTTTAGCCCGTTTTCAGCTACAGTAAAAATCTCTAACCACTCCTAATCCTAGGATATGCTTTAGGAAGCATTATAAAGGATGTAAATCCATTGGATATGGATTAGGAGAGTTGTTAGGGTGATATATCAAATTTAAGGTATGGAAAAGTTCTATGTTGAACTTTGAACCTTATTTTTGATGGTTTAGAGTTTCTATTGGCTTAGGGACTTCCTAAGGACATTGTTGGTGCAATGGTCAAGGGGGAGCAAGCCTTTAGGGGGAGGTATCCATCATGGGATGATGGATGATATTTTTCCTCATAAGGGGGAAATGGAAATTTTGAGATATCCAATTTGGAAATTGGGAGAGTTTGTAGGATTGCCTCTCTTGAGTGATATGAGACTTATCACTAGGAAGATTATAGGCATCCTAGGTATTTTTAGACCAAGGGAGAGATTGTAAGATCTCATTGGGACATGAGACATTGACCTCGTTGGAGAGAAAACCTTTTTGATGTTAGTCAAAAAGGGGGAGAATGTTTGGGAGAATTTATGGGATTACCAATTTGGATAATTGGTAAGAAGATTTGAGTTAGTGTTCTAACTCAAAGGTATGTGTTTTTGTCAAACATTAAAAAGGGGGAGATTATTAGTGCAATCGGCCCAGGTCACGATTGACCGGACTCGAGTTTGACTCAAGAGATGTTTTGATGTTTGATATGAAGGTTTGACATTAATATATGATAATGTTTTGGGGAGATTGTTGGTGCAATTGACCCGGGTCATGATTGACCAGACTCGAGTTTGACTCGAGGGGGATTTTGATGGTTGACTGGAGTTGACCATGTCATGGAAAGTCTAAGTCTTGAGTACTTGGCATGTAAAGTCCAAGCATGGGTCTTGGCAAGGAAAAGTCTAAGCATGGATTTTGGCATGGAAAGTCCAATATGGGTTGGCAAGTAAAGTCCAAGGGTGTAGTCTTGACCACGTAAACCCAAGGGTGTAGTCTTGGCGGTGAAAGTCCAAGTCATGAGTACTTGGCATTTGGAAAGTCCAAGGGGTTTGATATTGGCGGCGTAAAGTCCAAGGGTGAAGTCTTGGCAGCATAAGTCCAATGGTTGGCGGCGTAAAGTCCAAGCAGAGTCTTGGCAGTGTAAGTCCAATGTGTCTTGACGGTGTAGACACCATTAGCATGACATAGCTGATGGAAGCACCTGAAGGCTAGCATATGGATGAACAAGTCATGGATGACTTGGAGGGATCCGATAGGCACGAGGCTGACGGAGGTGGCTAGAAGGTTTAGGTCTAGGCTACGGGTGGTCTAGCGAGTATGGGGGCACCATACTTGGATTAAACCTCATGTTTGAGGTGTATTAGCCGACCTGTACCATATGACAGTCGACTGGTGTGAGTCAACTAGGGTTTAACTACGGGGAGTGCCCTAGCGATCATTGCCCGAGGTGGGAAGTCATTCTGGGCCAAAGCGATCGATCTTGTGATCGATGTGGTGCTTAGTATTTCGGACGAATGAGTCGACTCATCGACTTTGGGGTTAGCGATCAGTGAATGCTCGATCGGTCGGTGATGGACATGATCGATGGCGATGTCCTATCCGTTGGATTTTCAGGCGTGGATTGTTATCTCACGAACAATGTCATCGATCGTGATGGTCTCGATCGATCGACAAAATCTAGCCCGGTGCGGTATAAAGGAAGCTTGTGGAGGAGGATTTTGCAACCGGTTCTTGAGGAGTTTTGGGGCGATTTACTACTGCAAATCAGGGTCTCCAAGTGTATTTCAAGCAACCATCAAGCAAGCAATCAAAAGAGCAATTGTAAAGTGTTGTTTTCTTTACTTGTTGTGTATTTCATTTGTATCTTGCTTGTATTTATTTCTTACCATTGTAAGAGTTATTGTACGAGGTTTCTCCGCCTCCGACGTGTTGTCGAGAAGGAGTTTATTGTTTAGTGGTGTTTGTGATATCGCTAGAGCTCGATCCATGGAGTAGGAACCGTTCGGTTCCGAACCACGTTATATTCTTGTGTAGTGTTTATGATTGTGTATCATGTTATTATTTTTATTATTATTCCGCTACGCACTAACACGATTTATAGACGCAATCGCGAACGAATTCCATCGAAGCATCGAAACACGCTATTCACCCCCCTATAGCGGTCACCGAATCCTCTACATAGATTGCAAGTAATTAAAGCTTATAATAAGAAGGTAGTGTCTCGTTCTTTTCAGGTAGGAGATTTGGTGCTAAGGAAGGTGTTATCCAAGGGATGTGTCACGCCCCGAGAGCATACCGAGCCGAAAATCAAACGGACGGCACCTCCCCTGTACATGGCAACATTTCGGGTTAATACAAGGCCCGTAGGCCCACAATAACAACAATATATATAACAAAACAACTACACAAAAACACAGCGGAAACATACCACAACAATACAACAATCCCATACATGCATACCAGTATGACTAACACATTACAACGATACAAAACTTCGACAAAAATCCGAATATACAACATGTACATCACGAAAACTCCAAAACACAATACACAACGGACGGAAAGCCCAAATACACACGGGAGCCTCGGAGGTGAGATGAGACAATGTCGTAGCGGTGCTCAAGTCATCTGAAGTCTTCTACCGTTACAGGCGATGTAAAACTCAGGGTCCACGGGGGGTGGTGAGTAAAACTCAGCAGGTAATAGAAAACATGTATATATATGTAATATCACATGTATTTCAATGACATACTCTATAAGTACAACAGGTATATCAGCATAGTATATAAATACAAGCATATACCGTCTAACTGAATGATCAACATAAAAATGCAGACATACCTGAAGTCTGCCACACTACTCTGATCCAACCTGAACATATATCCAACATATATATATATATATAACAGGAAGAGTAGATCAACTCAAAATATACTCCAGCTACAGGTCAAGGTATCTAGTGGTCTGTCCAACACATACCAATATCCGACACAATCGTATAACAAATGCAAGAGACATGCATGAATATGATGTCCACCCAAATGCAGCAAGCATAGTACAAACAAATGCAACATCACAATAATCATATATATATATATATAGACCGCATCTATATATATATTGATCTCAACCATCCGTATATATATATATACATACATATATGTATCTATATATGGTAATATGCAAAGTGTCATAAGATACGGCAATGCAACATGCATGGTCATGCCTGCTCACCCCTACTCGCTACCATGACCCCAGTGTGGCCTAGGTGGCACGACATGACAACTATCCCGACTCCAGCCGCCACCACTCTCGAGTGACCAAGTTGGGTAGTATGATCAAGTAGCATATGAGCGTAAAGAGCTCGCTACGCAACGGGGGTCCCTGCTGCTGGCCACTCCGACTAACACTACCAATGAGTGGTCGAGTACCACGCACCCAGGACAACTGCACGCAACTCCAACTACCACCGTCTATAGTGGTAGAGTGCGGCACAACAGATGCTCTGCCCTCACACCAGTTACTCCTCGGGGAGTGCTCTGGGAGGCAAGATGACTGGCGACTCTCTCAATCCCCAAGGGAGACTATGTCGTCAGAATGCATGCAAATGACATGTGTATGCTGTCACACGTACAACCATCTACCACAGACTCTCTGTTCAGCAAAGAGTCATACCCATCTAATCAATACTCTCTGTCCTGTAGAGAGTTGTACTCAACAGATCGACGGGCTCTCTATCCTGTAGAGAGTCGTACTCAACTGATTATAACTCTCTTTCCAATAGAGAGTCGTACTCGACTAATCATACCAAGCTAGGACCACCGGTCCGCAACGACACACTAATCGCCCTTCACTTAACCATTACACAACTCATGGTTGGTAGCAGTATGCAACATACAGATATTGGAAGTAAATCCTACATTTAGGGCATTACCTACCCATTGATGACCTTCTTGCCAATTTATAAATTGGATCATCCTCCGTACTAACATTTACACCCTGCTAACCAACTAGGTCAATTTACATCACATCTATAACTCCTAAATCATGATAGGGTATATGTGTGATATCAACAATTGATCATAAATACATCAAATGATAAGTTCAAGCATACGATAATAAGAGCAGGGTCAAGGTAACATGAACACCTAGCATGCTCATATCTATGACTAAATCAGAATGCAATACATCTACCCGGACCAGGTAGGAAATTACCCACCTGATATGCAGACTACATTGTCCGTCTTCACATCCAAGATTCCGTCTTGTATCAATGTTCTGTACACAACATAAAACATATTTAAGTTCTATCATACATCGAATAATCGAATCAAATCTTACATCGACTTCATATTCCAAACTACTAAACGAATATTAACTAAAGTCTCGTTCACCCATCATACATAATATCTACTATATCACCATGATGCGATACTTGATATAATTAACCACCACATTAATTCATAGCTATAATTCTACAACAAATCAATCTATATCAACTTTGTGAATTGCATCCGCCATAATTCCAATAATCCTAAACCGAAACAATACAAGCTGCATAAGCTATAGGTAGACCACCTTTCAACAAATCAAAACTATCATTCATACAACTTAAAATTTACCTCAATCTCAGCTTCCACAGCCCCATCCGAAATATTCTCCCCTTGTTCACCACCATCCCTGAAATCACTATCATATTGGCTACAAAATATTCATATACCAGATTTCTGTAACTTGAACTTACCTAGTCTTTCCTTTCCCATTCACAATCCTCGATCTCCCAGATCAACTGTGATGAGATGAGTTGTACTTCGAATCAAAGTTTCCACTGAGATGAACACCATCGGCTCCATAAGATCGGTTCACGGTTGCAATGCCCTCGGCGGAGAAGAGAGGATGGTGGAGCTGTGGCTGTTCGCGATGTATTGGTAGGTTTCTGAAGCTTATAATTCGTCGAGGAGGATAGGGAAAAGGGCGAACACAACAATGGTAGAATACTGCTACCCGTGTTGAAGGGGGCAGTGGTGGCCGTTTGGGGTGATCACAGCTAGCCACAAAGCAGAGACGTCAGACGCAAGGCGGTGAAGCTGCAACGGAAATGGCTGCCGGCACCTGCTGCTGCCCCTTTTTCCTACCACAATCCGACACAGCAACCCCCAAAACAATCAGAACACTCCAACCACAATTTCTATATGAAATTCATCGACAAACACAACCATTCAACCGATTGGAATTCACAGCACACATAGAAAATCTATCTTGCTTACCCGAAGTTAAACCTCGTCGGCAGCAACTCTAGAACCGACAGCCCCACCTTTACCTATCCCCTGTTTGTCGACACCAACACCTAGTTTCCAGTGGCGATCCTCTGTTCACCGACGAAGTCAACGCGTCCGAAGCACTGCCCTAGCTCCCGCTGAGAACCCCGGGTCCGGCAGCAAGTCGTCGTCTTGTAGGGGATCGATATGGCCGGCTAGAGGGGGGTGAATAGCCCTCGTACGTTGGACGTTGTAAATTGCTCGTCTACAAAAGATTAGCGCAAGCGGAATATACAAATACAAAGCAAAAGATAAACAATAAAACAAACGCTAACACGATGGTATAACGTGGTTCACGGCTACGCCGCTAATCCACGGTCCGATTCGTCCACGGTGAATCACTCCGCCAAAACCAATCACTATCGGTCTCTCCTTTGCACAAAGCTAGGTGGAGGTAACCTTTACAACCAAGATCACTCTTCTTACAATAGGATTGAAGTAAAGACAAGTAAGAAGAGTTTAGAGCTTGTGGGGCACTAGGAAGATCGTTTGGAGTATGAGCATTAGCCTCTCAAAGGCTCACACCCTCTCTTTTTATAGAGAGGGCTAACTTCTTCCGTTTGCGCCATCGATCATTGCCGCCCTTGGCGATCATTGCCGTCCTACGACCTCCGAACACGTCGGATCCCGGCCGTTGTAGTCAGCGGAACTCTTGGCGATCGTGATGGACTCATCGGATCGGCTGCCTCGTCGTCGCCTGCCCGATCGGCTCGAGCGGTTCGTGGCGAACCCTTATTGACGGTCACGCGCCTTTAGCGATCGTGATCTTGATCGGCCCGTATGGCGATCGGCGCTGGCGCTAATCTAGTCGGTCGTATACGGTCGAACTCACTCGACTCGGAAGCGATCATTGCCGCGACATAGCGATCGGCGGTGTCGGGAAAACCCATCCGACACTTGGCCAAATGGCCAAGTTTCACCTAAGAGCTACCCTTCCCCGGGTTACAATCGCTCACTCTCATTTCTCGGAGTCCCTCGCCTTCGAAGTTCTCTTCGTTCTCGGCCACGTCCCTCGGCAGCATCAGGCGCACGGCTCTGTAATGCTCCTTCGCGTCTCTTGCCTCGAAGTCTACTTCCTCCGGCTTCACTCCAAGCTTCTCGTCCGGCGGTCCCTCGGATGCTCCAAGCGCACGGCTTCCGCAAAGCTATCCTTCACCGACTCAAGGCACGAGTCATGAGATGTGAAACTCGCCATGGCTCCATGTGCGAATTACTAAGTCCTGCACGACTTCAACGCACATATCACATCAACATATCAAACTAACTTAAACCCTTTGCCACACCATCAAAACCATATTACGGCAAGAGATTGCCCTAACAATCTCCCCCTTTTTGATGTGTGGCAATCCGTTTAAGTTAGGTAAAAACATTTGATATAAATTCTAAGGTAAGAAAGCATGTAAAGATAAACATGATATAGCAACATGCAACTCCCCCTTAATCCATGAAAACTCTCTATGCAAATTTTCTCCCCCTATCATATATTTCTCCCCCTACAATATATTTCTCCCCCTAAAGTGATTAACTTAAACATACTTATTTCTCCCCCTTTGACACTATCAAAAAGATTAACACTAAGTTATAAGCTCATGGCATCAAGTATAATGGAGGGAAAATATGACAAGTTGATTTAAAATTGGGTACCACTTGTTGATGGCATCAAGTATATTTCTACCACTTGTTGTAGGTTTACAAACTGAATTCGGCCTTCAATGTTCTGATTATAGGCCACCGATCATTGCTATCGGTATGGCGGTCGGTAGCTAAAGAATCCAAATTTGATTTTACGGGATTTGAAATGCATTATAAATTCCAAAAAATTTGAAAAATCATGAAATTTGGGGAACATATTTCTATTAAGTATATCTATCAAGGAAAAATAGTTTTTCATGAAAACTCATTATATTTTCTTGTTTTTGCCAAAAATCCAAAAGCTCTAAAAACCACTAGGTTTTTGATCATTCTAGTATCAAGTTAGCTACCTAGTTTTGCATCCAATTGTTTCAAAACATGAATACATGTATTTCAAGGTAAGAAATTGTTTTGAAAACATATGATATATCCAACCATGATCTTTGGGAAATATGTCTATGAATTAAACATAAGCCTTCCCCATGATTGGTCTATTATTGCTATTTTGATACTTTAAATGACCATCTAAATTCCATAGGCATTAGTGGACATTTGTATCATCCTAATATCTCACCCATGCTAAGTTTGCAATCAAGTTAGCCTATAGTGAGTGTGAGATGTATCCTAGGGGGTATTTGTATATACTTAACCCATATATTCATGCAATTCTATCATGGTTAAGTATCAACCTAACATCCTACATGATCATAATGACATATATCAATTAATTCTACATTATGATCATGAAATACATGTTTTCATCAAATTATAGTCATGCATTAGGTATTATACGATGATAATAAACAAATTATCACCTAAAGCATAATTTAATCCTATTTCTCATGATAACATGCCAAATATCAAAATCATAAATCATGATTTAAAACATACATAGGAATTACATCAATCGTCATGATTTAAGCATTATTACCTATTTATGGGCACGTTATCATCACCCAACACTATCTAAAAAATGTTGTCCCGTCATCCTAAGTCAACCAAAATATGATATATGTCAAGTTCATATGGTTGACTACCCTAGGGTTATTCTAACCCTTAAGGATGGATTTTGGAACCCAAAATAAATTCTTTCCTATTGGGTTCACTAAATACTCCTTGGGGATCCATTTCCTAGCAATTACCTTCTTCTTATCTTGTCCCCTAGCTATTAGGCATTTATAGGCCTTTTCATTTTTCTTTTCTTTGTATCCTAGGCCTTTCTTGTTGAAACTAGCTCTTTGGCTCCCTAAGATCATGTTCAATGTGTTGGAGCCAATAGTGAATTTCTCTAGGGCTTTGGTTAAATAATCTACCTTTTCCCTTAAGGCCCTATTTTCATTCATACATGCATCACTAACATCTAATGGCACATAAAGGTCATGTGAGCATGCTTCATTTAAGCTAGAAGAAATATTATCATTTAAGCATGCATTTTCTAGTTTATTTTCTAGGTCCTTAATTTGATCTAGCATGCTTTTGTTTTTCTTCTTAGCTCTAAATAAATCTCTAGTTAAGCTTGAAACCATGGAAACTATTTTCTTAGGGGTTAGATTTGTTACCATAGTTTCCATGTCCTCTTCTTCTTCGGATGAGGAGGATGTAGAAGCTCCCCTTTCATTTGAGCTCTCCCCATTTGAGCTTGATCCTTCATTTTCGGATGAAGAGCAATCCAAGTCATCAAAGGCCATCAAGGCCAAATTGGTGACAAAGGCATTCTCCTCATCCGATGATGAGGAGGAGGATGAGGATGGATCATCCCAAGTCCTTGCCTTGAGAGCCTTAGCCTTTCCCTTCTCCTTTGTCTTCTTCTCCTCTTCCTTCTTTTTCTTGCTCCCCTTCTTCTTCTTCTTTTCTTCTTTCTTTTTCCTTTCTTCCTTGCTCTTGTTTAGGAGAGGACAATTGTCCCTTATGTGCCCTTCTCCTTGGCAATTGTAGCATATGACTTTCCCCCTTGGTCTTCTATTCCTATCATTAGATTTATCAAATCTAAAATTCTTAAATGCACGTCTTACCCTCCTTACCATATAGGCTTCTTCGGTGCTATCCATGGAGGAGGAGGAAGATGCTTCGTCATCGGAGGAGGAAGGGATTTCCATCTTCTTCTTTCCCTTGTTTGCCAACAAGGCTACTCCCCTTGAAGGTTGAATTCTAGGCTCCTCTAGTATTCCTTCAAGCCTAGTTTCGTGGAGCTCCATTGTTGAGAAAAATTCCTCCAAGGTGCTCACTTCTAAATTCTTTGAGATATAGAATGAGTCCACCATGGAGCTCCACTTTGAGGACCGGGGAAAGGCATCTATAGCCTTCATGAGCATGTCCCGGTTTGATAGCTTCTCACCTACACTTGTTAGCCCAATTAAAATTTCTTTAAACCTAGAGTGTAGTGAGGTTACCTTTTCTCCCTTTTCTAGTTTTATATTGGATAGTTGGGAGCGGAGGAGGTCTCTCCTTGCTAGCTTGGCCTCGGATGTGCCTTCATGGAGTTCTATAAGCTTCTCCCACATCTCTTTGGCGCTAGCACATTCTCCGATCCGGTTGATCTCTTGTTGAGGGAGCACATTGTAGAGATGGTGCTTGGCTTTGGAGTTTGCAAGGTGCTCCTCTCTTTGCCTCTTGGTCCACCTAGATTTCTCTATTGGCTTCCCCTCTTCATCCCTAGGCAAAACGAAACCGGATTCCATTGTAATCATTATATCAAAATCTGTTTCGAAAAATACCTCCATTCGCTTCTTCCACCAGAATTCTCCTTCAAACTTCGGAGGATGGATGTTGGAGCCGCCATTTTGAAAGTTGCTTGTTGTGGCGGTTAGTCCTCGACAAGCTTTCCTTTCTCGATACCACTTGTAGGGGATCGATATGGCGGCTAGAGGGGGTGAATAGCCCTCGTCGTTGGGCGTTGTAAATTGCTCGTCTACAAAGATTAGCGCAAGCGAATATACAAATACAAAGCAAAAGACAAACAATAAAACAAAGCGCTAACACGATGGTATAGCGTGGTTCAGCTCGCCGCTAATCCACGATCCGATTCGGTCCACGGTGAATCACTCCGCCAAAACCAATCACTATCGGTCTCTCCTTTGCACAAAGCTAGGTGGAGGTAACCTTTACAACCAAGATCACTCTTCTTACAATAGGATTGAAGTAAAGACAAGTAAGAAGAGTTTAGAGCTTGTGGGGCACTAGGAAGATCAGTTGGAGTATGAGCATTAGCCTCTCACAGGCTCACACCCTCTCTTTGTATAGAGAGGGCTAACTTCTTCCCGTTTGCCGCCATCACCGATCGCCCTTGGCGCGATCGGCCATTACTACAACGGCCTCCGAACACATCGGATCCCGGACCGCTAGTCCAACGGAACTCTTGGCAATCGGATCGATGGACTCATCGGGCCGATCGGTCATTCTCCGTAATCGATCGCCTGGCCGGCTACGATCGGCTTCGTGCGGTCGAACCCTTTATCGACTACCGATCATCGCTTTAGCAATGATCGATGGTCGCAATGATCGCCGCATACGATGGCGGCATCACCACAATCCGGCCAACTAAACTACCCTTCCCCGGGTTACAATCGCTCACTCTCATTTCTCGGAGTCCCTCGCCTTCGAAGTTCTCTTCGTTCTCGGCCACGTCCCTCGGCAGCATCAGGCGCACGGCTCTGCAATGCTCCTTCGCGTCTCTTGCCTCGAAGTCTACTTCCTCCGGCTTCACTCCAAGCTTCTCGTCCGGCGGTCCCTCGGATGCTCCAAGCGCCGCGGCCAGAAGCTATCCTTCACCGACTCAAGGCACGAGTCATGAGATGTGAAACTCGCCACGGCTCCATGTGCGAATTACTAAGTCCTGCACGACTTCAATGCACATATCACATCAACATATCAAACTAACTTAAACCCTTTGCCACACCATCAAAACCATATTACGGCAAGAGATTTCCCTAACAGTCGTCGTCCCTACCCGAGCACAGCGCCGTCGCCGTTGACCCAAGCCCCCAGATCGAGAGCTTCCTTCGCAGAGATCGCCGGGTATACCAACCGCTGTTGCTGCCGATCTCTGGCACCCCGATCTCTCCCTCAAACCTTGCCCAGCGACACTTTCCGCTATCGTCTCCTCCAACCGGATCTCCCACCAGCATGGCGTCGGCAGCGACTTGGTGCGCGATGGAAGTGAGGCGAAGAAATCGCGGAGGGAGGAGTCGCGGAAGGGAAAGAAACGGTGCGATTCGGGATTTAGGGGAAATGGAAAGAATATAAAGGGGTTTTTAATTAACCCATTAATTTCCTTGTAGATAGTCTAAACAGGATTTACAAAAGCCTGTTCGCTTTATCCCCATGAAATTTTCGTTTAAATCCAGAAAAATTTCTAAAAATTCCACAAAATATTTTATCAATTAACAAGGAATATATTTTTTTTTCTGGTATTTTACAGGATGTAAGGGTAGCTATGACCCAAATGGGAAGAACCCTTCCATGTGGAGAGCCGAATGAGAATAGAAGCTTATTACTTGAAGGATGCTCAGGGAAGGCTTTTAGCAAGGCCCTGGAATGTGTATCACTTGCGCTCTTATTTTAGTGGATAAGGCATTGTAAAATCTATGTTTTTATTTTTTTATAAATAGTACAATGTAGGCAAATCATGTATTGTATTGCAAATATTATGGTAAATACAAGTTACATTTTTTCAATATTGGAAGGAAAAAAAATATAGTAAATCAGGAGGAGGGTGGTTAATGGTATTGCCAACGTCTAAGAAGCGTGGTCGGCAGCTTGTAATAGTAATGATTCTAGGGAAAAAGATAAGTAAAACTTACATATGTTATAACAAGTATCCAAAGATACAATCAGAGGAAGATATTACCGAGTGTGCCAGTTGACTGCAGAGGATAATGGACTCTGATAATGCTGATCTGGTCAATAGCTGGTTCAAGTTAGATAATTGAAAGTCCGACCGGGCTTGAAAGTAGGAAATGCCTATTTCTGATTATTTTGCTTGGAAAAAACTGTGGAAAAGAAAGGTCAAAGGGGGAAATAACAATTTTTCCTGCTCAATTTGAGATGAGTAGACATATGGAATCATATGACATAAGTTTGTTAGGGTGAAAATGATGAGTAATTAAAGAATTCAGCTTTTAATGAGGTGAGATTAGGGTATATTAGTTTCTGTTGGGGGATGAGTAGTGCAAATAGTTTCTGAAGATTCATGCAGGTTGTGATATAAGTGTACAGAAATTGTATTTGCAAGGTATTAATAGAGTATAAAAGTAAATTTTTATTGCAAGGTGATATAAAACTATATGAAGATAGACATAGTGCTAATATGAAAAGCTAAACATTCATTGCAAAACATGTTCAGGAACAGTTAGTGTTACATAAACAATTCTTCATTATAGATGTGCATGAATTACAGAATATTCATTATAAAGATTACTGCTCGAAATCAGTATACGAGTCAATATTGAAGGCTTCTGGGGGGGATTTCTTATAAGATTCTTCTATGTTCAGTTCGAGGTTGGGCAGACTTAGTAGAAGGAGTTTTTTTTTCATCTGCTACTTGTAATGCACCTTCGAACCCTCTCTAAAAATATTTGTTGTATTTCTTGGTTGTCTGAGTGAGGATCTTTGTTTGTTCATTTGCCCATCTTTCAGCTTCTGTTTCTTTTAGTTGGTACAACTCTTGGTTAAGATGGCTAGCTCGTTTAGTTTGCTCATTAGCAACATTTGCCAGTCCATTGAAATGTTGTCGCAGTATGTCGAAATGAAAATGGAACTCATCTAGACCGTTGAAGGTTTTATCTTTGAGTTCAATGTAGGCATTATGAGGTCTTCCATAGGCTAAAAATGTTGGATCGAAGAGACGCTAGAGGGGGTGAATAACATACGTAAATTGTTTCTTTTTCATCGTTAAAACCAAAGTATGCACAATGGAAAGTAAAAACAATAAACGAAAATAACACTCTTTCTTTTTTACTTGGTTTATAACCAAAAGGTTGCTAATCCAAAGCCCCACAATCCTAGACCACGTACGATGGGGCAATCCACTATCAATAGTCTCTTCTTTGTTGGAGGTAAGAGACGATGAATACAAGAAAAAGATAGAGGAAGAGGCAACAAGCCTACCTCTCCTCTTAGCAATGAAAGTACAAATAAAGTAAAACAACAACTTTAGATTAAAACTACCGACGAAGGATTTGGAAGCTCGGTGTTACGATGGTGTAGCGTTGTCGTTGAAGATTTGGCATTGTTGAAGCACTTTGGAAGCACACTTAGATAATACAAATAGGTGAAAAGCCTCTTCTTTTATAGCCACTCAAACCCTATCTCATTGAGCCCACTTTTGGTGGAGCTTATCTTGACTATCTTTGAAGTGATCTACTTGACTAGCACCAAGCGATGCCTCGTGATCTGATGGTAGGATCGATCGATCGCCAATAACCTTCAAATCATCGTTAGCTTATCACTCACCACCGCAACACAGAGTTTGCACAAAAATATTTAGTAATAGTAATTACGACGGTTCCTTACCGTCCGACCTCGACTAGACCTTCCTCTGGAAGTCTTAGTCAGATCACCACCTACGGTTGTCCCCGTATGGAGGACACGACCTTACCATCACTCTACACTCGGTGCTTACCTCTGGTCCTCTTGACCTGTTGCTTAGCTTCCGGTCACCACCGAGATTCCTCGTCTCCAATGAGGTTCTCCTGGTGACATCCGACCACCACGGTTTTTCATCTCGAGAGTCTTCGGGTGTCATTGACCTTTAGCCTAGCTTAATTCATTTCCTACACACTCAACATAACATATGAAATAACCATAATAACTTAACTTTGAACCTTTGCCATAATCAAAACCTAGGTTTGATTATCTAGTGCCCCTGCACCAACAGAAAACACTCGCTTGACTTGAAGTGTCAGTTCTGTTCCTGTTGTTTTAACCTTTGATTTTTTAATTTTTGAGAGACTATTGTTCGGTTTGACACTTCAGCACGTTCTTGTAGCCATCTGATATGTGTATCTCTAAGGGAAAGTTCTTTTTTCATCTTTTGAATGTCTTGCTTGTGTTGAGCAAAAATTTTTTCTTTCTCGGATGTTAGTTGATCCTGTTCGACAGATAAGGTTTTTATTTGAAGTTGTAACCATTGTATTTGTTGTTGGTATTATGTTTCTTTTACATCTTGGTCGGGAGAGGCAGGAGGACTTGTTTGTAATTCTAGTGAAGAAGTAGAGGGTGTGTCATGGCTGATATGGACACCCTTTGTGGAAATTGAGGGCACTGGGGTCATGATTGGTTGAGGCATTTCTGTGTAGGAGGTTGAGGGTTTATACTGTTGCCTTTGAAATTCATCAAGCCATTGACCGAATGTCTGAAGCTTGGAGGTACTCTGAAAAATGAATAAAAGTAATATGAGATAGTTTATTGGTGCAAGAAAATTCAGTTAGTAAAGAAGAGAAAACTTACTATTTGGAGGCTTTCTTGTAATTCTTGAAGGAGTAGGGGAATTTCAAGTGAAGTAGTGAGAAGGGTAGGCTACGGTAGTGTGGAATTTGGTACAAGGGGAAGAGCATCAGAAGGAATAGGGGGGAAGGAGCTGGAGGAGAATCCGGAATACAAGGGGATATAGGGAGTATAGGAAGAGAAGAAAGGAGGTGGCTGGGATAGGAGTCTGATGCTGCTTGTACTAGCGGGTCTAAAGGTGAAGAGGTTGTGAATTCTAGAGCTATTGGATCAGAGGAAGGTATGGGTTTTTGTTGTCTAGTGGGAAATAAGGAGGCTAAGGGAAGATCATCTGCGGAAGAAGAAGGGGAAGAAAGTTCAATAGGATCATAGGAAGTATTAGGGGGTGGACTATGGACAGTTGTGTCAGAAGGCGGTAGAGATTCTGAAAGAGGAGCTAAGGAAGAAGTTTCTAGGAAAGATAAAGTGGTAAGGAAAGGAAAGAGGTTGGGAATTGATTCTGGTGGAGGAGGAAGTAGATGGAGACTGACAAAGGTAATAGGGGGTAGGTCTGGCTCAGCAAGGGTTACAATGGGGACTTGAGGGAGCTCAGAGAGAACATGTGATATAGAAGTATAAATTATTCTTTATGAAATTGAATCAAGATATTTAAAATAAGCAAGAGGGGATGAGTAAGGGTTAGTTATTGAAGTGGGTGGCTTGGGGATGGAAGAGGAGGTAGCTGCTAGTTCTACTCTTTTCCTTTTCTTTTGTTGTTTTGCCAAAGTCCTTGCAATGACTACACTCATCATATCCTCTGCAAAACAAAAAATTGGTGATCATTTTAAAATGCAATCAGTAAGTATCCAGAGTATGGTATGAGTATACATTGGTAAGTAGAAATTGTAACTGTTTGGCACGGGGTGACAGTTACAGTTCAGTGCTCGTGCAAGTTAGGAGATTAGTAGATATGCAAAAGTAAATATAGTAGGTTTGAAAAATAAGACATTTGTATATTTTTGAGGTAGATATGTGGAATGAAGTATTAATATGTATTTCTAGATCAGTGTGGTAAATATGCAAGGTAAGGTGTTAATATACATATTGCAATAAACAAGGTGCAGTAACATTATGTATATAGGGGAAAATGCAGTAAATGAAACTTACTAATTGGATGGGCCTCTGTCGATGGAATGAGTGATAGACTATAGTAGGACAGGATGGGTTCTTGAAGGAGCTCGATGATGCTGAAGTGTTTGTTTTTAAGGAGGGTCTCAATAGAAGAAAAATTAATGGCAGTTTTCACAGTTTTGAGGTTGGGAAGGCGTCAAAGATCAGTTTTTCAGGAATAGGAAAATTGAAGGATAGGGTCTAAAGGAACGTAGAAGTATAATTCCTTCCAATCCTTGTGGGAGGTGGACATGTCGGTCAAAAATTGATGCTCTTGGCCTGCCATGAAGTAGAATATGCCGGAGTCAACCATTTTTAATTGATATAGGCAGTGGAAGATGTGAGGGTCTTGTGGGATATTGAGGTGTTGGAATACGATGAGGGTATCAACCAAAATGCGAATGGAGTTCGAGCTCAGTTGGTTGATGGGAAGGTTGTAGTAGGTCAGAATGTGGAAAAGGGGTTTCGACACGGGAAGGCAGAGACCTCCTTCTAGTTGGCCTATAAAGAGGGTACTAGTGTCGTTCGAAGGTTGATGGGGGTGTTGATTGGGGGTTGGGATGATGGCGATGAAGCCCTCGAGGATATACTTTGGTTCATGGAGAAAGAAAAAATGGTTGCGGGTCAGTTTATTAGGTGTACTTTCATACTAGGGAACGGTGGAAGACGAGGAGGTCATGGTGAGGAGAGGGTGGCAGAGAATTTGAAAGTGTCAGAGAAGAAGGGAGCTAGGGTTTCAAGGGAAGAAGGCATAATGGAAGTGGCAAAGACAGTATTTGGAGAATAAGTAGGGTGTGCAATAAAGGTAAAAAGAAAGTTAATGCATTTTTATTAACCCTAATGTTTTCTTGAGGATTTTTCCTTTGCAAAAGTCCTTCAATTTTTTTCTAAGGCATTGTTACGCTTTATACAGAGTTTGAAGATCATATTAATACCCTTTGGCAGAGGGGTTAATGATTTTTCCTAAGGGATTTTAAGCCTAATGCAGAATTTTAGGATATCTAATACTCTTTAGCAAAGGGGTTAATAATTTTTTCTAAGGCATTCTGTGCCTAATACAGAGTTGGAAGACTATCTAATATTCTTTTCTAGAGAGGGGTTATCAATGTTTCTAAGGTATTCTATACCTAATATAGAGTGTGAAGGTTATATAATATTCAAAAGGGTTAGTGATTTTTTCTAAAGGCATTGTATGCCTGATATAGAGCAGGGTTAATTAAAATTCTATGACAGAGGGCTATTAATATTCTCTAAGGTTTTTTGCATCTATTCAAAGTTCTCTTCGGCAATAATTAATGATATTTATGCTAAGGGTTTCTATATTTGGTCAGAATTTCTTCTGGCTTATTTCAGTGGTATTTTTCTAAGGTATGACAAGTTTGTTATAATTTTCTTGTAAAGATTAATAGTATTTTTTCTAAGTGTTGAAAACTAACTTAGGCTCTACGCCTACTATAACAACCTATGGGCTAGATAGTTACCTTCCTCCATGGGGACTATAACTCCACCTATATGACATATGTAATATTTTCTCAAGGCTACTATATGTCTACTATAATAGCTTATGGGCTAGGTAGCTACATTCCCTCACGGGGACTATAACGCTACTATATGGCATATGTAAAATGTTTTTAAGGCTCTTACACCTCTTATAATAGCCTATGGTCTATGTAGCTACCTTCCCCCACGGGGAACTATAACACCAGCTATAATGGACAGGTAAATGCTAATAAGACCCAACGCTTAACATGAGAGTCTAAAGGCTAGCACCTAACATGAGAGTTTAAGGCCCTGCGCATATTGTGAGAGGTTAAGGCTCTGTGCCTACTATGACACTTGGTGATTCTTGGCATAATCTGTGTTAATACTTGTGAAATTTCATTCGACTTTGCTTTTCAATTTCACTAAAGAAGGGGAACTTATGATGAGTGTGGGGTTTTTCAACTAAGGCAGAGAAATTTTTTGTTATAAGCACTTGTAAAACTTCACTTGACTTTGCTCTTCAGTTTTACTAGAGAGGGAAAACTTATGGTAAGGTCGGAGTTTTCAGAATAGTTAGAAAGTTTCTCGAGCTATTTATATAGTTCCCGAGCATATGATGCCCGAGCAAAGTAGGATAAAGAAGGGTTGTTGGCAGAGCAGTCTATATGTTTCTCGAGTAGTGTATAGAATTTTCGAGCTCAGTAGTGCAGTATTGCTCAAGTATAAGTATTGATAGGGCAGTATATGCTTTTCCTGAGCAGTATATATGTTTCTCGAGTAGTGTATAGAATTCCCTAGCTCAGTAGCACAGTATTGCTCAAGTATAAGTATTGACAGGGCAGTGTATGCTTTTTTCGAGCAGTATATATATTTCCCAAGTAGTGTATAGAATTCTCGAGCTCAGTAGGCTAAGAAGTGCAGTATTGCTCGAGTATAAGTATTAACGGGGTAATGTATGTTTTTCCCGAGCAGTGTATAGAATTCTCGAGCTCAGTAGGGTGAGTAGCATAGTATTGCTCAAGTATAAGTATTGACAGGGCAGTGTATGTTTTTCCCAAGAAGTATACATGTTTCCCGAGAAGTGTATAGAATTTCTGAGCCCAGTAGGGGTGAGTACTGCGGTGTTGCTCAGTGCTTAGTATCGCATCGACAGAGTAGTCTATGTGAAATCCCAAGCGGTTTATGTATTTCCCAAGCGATTAGTGTATTTCCCAAGAAGTATGTTCATTTTCTGAATAGTATGTTCATTTCCTGAGTCACTTGTGGATTTCGGGGTCTCTTTCTGAATCTGGTGAAAAAAGGAGGAAAGGGTATTCTGGGGTATGAGAAGTAGCAGGAGGAGTTTAAAGATGATAAATGTGATTAATATAATATATTTAATCATTTATTTCTATATTTTATTTAATTAATACTTGACCGTGAAATATGAGGAGTATGAAGTATTTAAAGGGGATATTTTGAATATAGATGAGAAAAGTGGTTACACTTGACAGCTATACAAGGGTATTAGAGTAAATTCACTTCAAGGATGTGGTGGGATGAAGCATCTATAAAAGGAGCAGGAAGGAAGAAGGAGGGGATGATTGCTTCTTCGTTATTCGGTACCTCAAAGATCTTCTTCTTACTTCTTCTTCTTCATTCTATCTGATTATTATTTTCTTCATACTATTACTGACTTGAGCATCGGAGTGGTCGTGTCGGGAAGCCGACCTATCTCTAACACTCCTCATAAAGTGGCAAATCTAACTCTACTCCAAGGATCCAAGGTGACTTAAGAAGAAGATATTTCTTCATTTTATCCTTAATCATCTTTGGTGACAGATCCGACGATCCACAAGAAGGGAGAGGGAGATCTTGGCAGGCGTAAGAAGTGAACACCATCAACAACCAATTCATTCTATCCTATACAAGGATAGAAAAGGGAAACTAAGTATTAGATTCTCAAGATATCTCCCTTCGTCATCTACAACAGAGCCAGAAGAAGAAGATTTGGGAAATAATAGAGGTATAAATTTAGTAACTCGAATAGAAAATAGTCTGGAACAATTAAACAAAAAATTATGGGATTTAGGACAAAAGCATCCACCGTAAGCTAAATTACAAAAACTAAGTGGACGCACCAACTTCATGAACATAAGAGGTTTGTTTGATGACTTAGAAGAATATGTATATTTACCCAAAGAAATAGCAATAAACATAACTCGAACAGAGATAAGACAATTAGAAATTTTTGACAACAAACATAATAAATTGCCAGCAGAAATGAGTTTGTATGCTGATGAAGAAAAAATATAATTGCTAAAAAAGAAACATCCACTAAATATCCCCATAATTTGATGAATACAACATAATCATTCGGCACAAACAGACCTTATGAAATTACTTACCGAGAAAGTTATATGAGGACTATAGATTACAACCAAAGACATCCACCTAGGACACCTGTAGATTCTTATACTAATAACAATCCTTTATTAAGAATTTTAGGCAAAAGAAAACCCCTATAAGTAACCTTCTTTGGAAAAGAAGTCGTAACATAATAGAATGTGACCCTTAATTGGGCTATAGTGCGCAAGCGATTTGACAGCGGATAATAAAGATGCATACGAGTGCTTACTAATGAGTTGTGTAGGGTAACATTATATATATATATATATATATATATATATATATATATATATATATATATATATATATATATATATATGTGAATATCCATAAGCACCTCCATTATCCATCGTCCGATCATCTAGGGTTCAAAGATTAGACTATAGTACTCACCCAATCGGACGATGAATAATGGGCATGCTTACAAATGAGTTGTGTAGGGGATCAAGGATTGAGCTATATATATAAAAATGTTACCCTGCACAATTCATCTGTGAGTACCCATAAGCACCTCTATTATTCATCGTCTGATTCTCTAGGGTTTAAGGATTGCACTATAGTGCTCACCCGATTGGATGATGGATAATGGAGATGAGCATGAGTGCTTTTATATATATATGAGCATCCATGAGCATCTTCATTATTCATCGTTTAATCCCTTAGGATTCAAGAATCGAGATACAGTGCGCACTATAGTTCACATCTCTCTCTCTCTCTCTCAATGAATATCTCTATTTTCCACCATTCAATCGCTTGGGCACTATAGTTCAATTCTCGAACCCTAAGATTGAACGATGGATAATAGAGATGCTCACGTGTGTATATATATATATATATAACTCATCTGTGACTGTAAATATCTTTATTATCTATCGTCTGATTTTTTTTATGGTTTAAAAATTGGACTATTATGCTCCTCCAATCCTATACAAAAGTATTTAATAATAATAATAATAATAGCTTCAAAATTAATCACATAATAAATGTATACAAAAGTATTTATTTTAATTAAACTTCCAAAATTCAGCAGAGACTTAAACGGGACAGTTATTCGACGGAGTTGGTACAACAAGCATGGCTGTTTTTTTCCAAGTGGATCGGGAAGTTTGGTCTTCGCCAGTACAACGTGCCCATGGGGACTTGACACATGCAGTGGCTGAGTCCTTTTATAGACGTGTCAAATATTTCTCTCCAAAAAGTAGGATCGCTTTATTCTACTTTTACTGAGAAAAAATTGTATTGTATTCGTGGGTTCATATCGATTGCCATTCCAACTCGCTTTTTGTCATCACATGTGTAAGATGTTTAGGCCGTCGTTTGATCCTCATGTTTATATTACGAGAGAAAAGCATGAAAAGAGAAAGAAAGAAAAAAAAAAAGGGGGAAAAGAAAAAGGAACGGAAGCTAATGGTCTAGGTACAGAGCATGGATATGCTACCGGTTGTTATAATTGACACATCAATAATTATAGACAGTATTTTTTTCTGCTCCGAATAGTTCTTTGATCTGTTAAAAAATTAGGGCGACTTGTTTGCATTGCTGCCTTGAGCAAACTGTACTGAGGAGAATGCTCACTGTCTGATCGAGTTTCAGTTCATTAAAAAAAAAAAATTGTTGGTGTAATCCAGTTTGGAAAGGCCAGAGAATAAGATTGTGTTTAGGTTTGATTTTATAACTATCTATGTTTTTAAATCTTATTTGGATTTCCTCACCTTAGTGGAGCCTCTTCGATGTGATTGAATCCCTGCATCGACTAAATCCAATCTGATTAAATCTGAAATATTATTATAGTAAATATGAAATCCAAAAGGAACAGCAATTGACTTGTCCTTTAGTAAGTAAATTAATTTGACTCGTTCATATGCTGTTTAACTCTATAATCATTTTTTAAAAAATATGCAATCGATTTTACAATCCATTTATTTAGAATACTTCTTAAGACACAAGTTAGTATAATGAGTATGCTAATTAAGGGTACAAAGTCGATTACCTCTATTAGATAATATCTTAAAACATGTGTAAGTAATGATAGATATAAAATTAGAAGGATCTCAATGCATTTATCAAACCTCTACGAAGGGTTCATTGAGCTTATTACTCAGTACACATTAATTATCACTCAAGAACTAATTGCTAATAGCTTATATCAATGAAGGGATGGATCTTATGTTGCAAAATAGACTTAGCTCGATTGAATTATAGAAGAAGTGCAATAAAATAAATCCATAAAGACCACCTAACTTAGCAATAAAGTTGTACACGCACAAGAACAAATCCATATAGTAAATAAGCAAAATATGTGAATTGGGTAAGAAACTTTCAAACCAAAATTGATGAAGTTCATCTCGACCACAATAGAGACGCGGAGGGGTAGTAAAATGGGCGCTAGCCAAACACAACCCACCAATTACACACAGCCCTACACCTTGCAATACATTGACGTAGTGTTAGAGCACCAAAGAGAAGAGACGAAGGCATCCGAACTGTTGCTAGCTCTCCATGAACAACACCTCCATATCTGGGCCGAGCACAGATCATCGAGTTCCAGGTGCCAAATGCCCGGCGCAGGTGTGTGAATCTAGTGCGCCTCCGCGGCCGCTGCAAATCTTGATGCTGGAGATTTCGCCGCTACTTCTCTTTAAAACTTTGTAATCGTACGTCTGCCGCTGTGCATCTGGTGCGTGCAGTACCGAAGCTAGGCTGGTCACTTACCTACTACCACTACCACCACCAGTCTTCAATACGCTCTCTATGTTTGCCGAGGCATTCGTCTTGCAAGGCGAGTCAAAGCTTCCTCTCTTCTACAGTCTCGAAAATGATCGCCACATGGCCTTAAATTTCCTACCTTACCTTTCTTATTTTTCCCTTCTTCTCTCTTCTACTTCTTCTTCTTCCTTCTACTTCTTCTTCTTCTTCTTCTTCCTCCTGACTAATACCTGATATATATCTACTTCTCTCTGACGCTGCACGAGGTGCTTATGGTGCTTGGCGAAGGCGTTCGCAGTCATCTTGATGCATTATTTGGGCGAGTGATTGGGATGCATCCCCTTTTGTGATGTGCAGAGGCGGAAATGGAAGTGGAGATATGATGCAGACGGCTAAAAGCTCATCATGCCATGCTTAAACTAGTAGAGTTGTAACCTTGTGATATGGAATTTCATGTTCAACGCATGGGAGGAGGAGGAGGGTTTGTTTGTGGGATTTCATAAGTATTGCCGTGGTAAAGGTTGATCTTTTTTTATGCTTTTGGTGGCGGCGGTGGCTGGTGGAGGGATTTGTTCAAGGGAGATTGAGGGATTGGTGTATTTGATTTGGATGGAGGCGGGGGCGAAGGAGTCGGCGGGAGGGGAAGGAGCGGCTGCTGCGGCCGGGGAGGACCCGACTGCGCGGGCGGCGAGGAAGCGGTACGAGCGGCTGCTGGCGGTGCGGAGCAAGGCGACAAAGGGGAAGGGCGCGTGGTATTGGGCCCACCTGGAGCCCATCCTGGTCACGGCGGCCGGGGCGGCGTACCCCTCCGCCGCGAAGCTACGCTGCTCGCTCTGCACCTCCTTGTTCTCCGCCTCGAACCCCTCGCGTACCGCCTCAGAGCACCTCAAACGCGGCGCGTGCCCCAACTTCTTCTCCCCCTCCTCCACCGCCGCCTCCGATCCCGCTGCTTCCCTTGCGGCCCCCGTCGATCCCGTTCCTATCTCCTCCCTACCCCCGGCATCCCCTCGTGTTCGTCCCCACCGCCTCCTCATCCGGCAGCGCGCTGACGCGGGACCGCCCCATCAGTCCAAACCACCGCTGTTTCTCTCAGGCGGTAAGGAGGACCTCGTCGCGCTGGCGAGGCTGGAGGACAGCGTCAAGAAGCTTAAAAGTCCCATCATCTCCCCCGCCACTCTCCCCAAGCCCCAGGCCGACTCTGCTCTGGCTCTGGTCGCCGACTGGGTCTTCGAATCTGCCGGTGCAGTCTCCCCCTCCGCGCTTGATCACCCAAAGTTCCAATCTTTTCTCAATCAGGTCGGCCTTCCATCGATCCCCTCTCGCCAGCTCGTTTTCTCTTTCCTTGATGCTCGATACCAGGATGTCCTGTCGGAGTTTGAGGCCAGAATCCGTGATGCCGCTTTCTTCCAGCTTGCTTCCAATGGATGGAAGTCGTCGGCAACCTCGTCGGAGCATACAATGGTGAGCTTCGCCGTGAACCTCCCCAATGGGACCACATTATTCCATCGGACGCTGCTCACCACCGGGGGGGCTACTTCTGACTACGCCGAGGAGCTCCTCTGGGACGCCGTCATCAAACTTAGCAACGACCGTTCCGACCGGTGCGCTGGCGTCGTTGCCGACCGCTTCGGCACCAAGGCCCTTCGCAACCTCGAGGGCCGTAGCCGAAGGATGGTGAACATCTCCTGCCAACTCGAAGCATTCAGCAACCTACTTGTGGACTTCGCGCGGTGTCTTCCAACCTTTGCTCAAGTGTCGGCCAATTGCTCGAGGCTAGGCAACTTCATTAACACCCATTCTCGAGTCCTACGCATCTTCCACAAGTATCAGCTCGAAGAGCACGGCCACACGCGCCTCCTTCGAAGCCGCACAGCCGCCACTAGCAGCAGCATCAAACCAACCGATTTCCCCGCCTACTTCGCCGTGTTGGAGGACGTCATGGACTTCGTTCGCCCGATCCAAATGGCCGTCCTCGATGAGGACTACAAGCTCGTCAGCGCCGAGGAGCCAATTGCCAAAGACATTGCGGAGCTGATTCAGGACGGCAGATTTTGGACCGAGCTGGAGGCGGTTCACTCGCTGGTCACTCTGGTAAAATCTATAGCCAGAGAAATCGAGACTGAGCTGCCGCTAATCGGGCAATGCTTACCTCTGTGGGATGAGCTGCGCTCCAAGGTCAGAGAATGGCGCGCTAAGTTCAGTAACTTCGACGGCTTTCTGGTCGAGAACTTGATCGAGAAAAGGTTCCAGAAGAACTATTGCCCGGCTTGGTCCGCGGCGTTCGTATTGGATCCCCTGTTTCTGGTCAAGAACACAAGCGGCAAGTACCTCCCGCCGTTCAACCGCTTGTCGCCGGAGCAGGAAAAGGACGTGGACCAGCTCATCACGCGGCTGGTGTCGCCCGAGGACGCCCACATTGTGCTCATGGAGCTAATGAAGTGGAGGTCGGAGGGGTTGGATCCGCTCTACGCCCAGGCAGTGCAGGTGAAGCACCACGACCCATCGACGGGGAAGATGAGGATCGTCAACCCGCAGAGCCGCCGCCTTGTCTGGGAAACCTGCCTCAGCGAGTTCAAATGCTTGCAGCAAGTAGCCGTGCGGCTCATCTTCCTGCGTGCCACTTCCGGCGGTCTCAAACGCAACTCCACGTTTAAGCAGTGGATGTGCGCGCACGCGCTGTCTCCTGCAGCGCAAAAGATCGCTTTCCTCACGGCGCACTCCAAGATCGAGAGGAGAGACTTCGCCACCGAGGAGGAAAAGGACACAGAGCTCCTCAACGTAGCCGACGATGACGACGATGTCATCAGTGAGTTCGTGGAGGCCTCATCATCAGCGTAATAATGTCGATCTCCCTCGGAATTTAATTCCTCTCTCGATCTCTAGCGACTGAGTGTAGATTAGGATCGTAGGAATGCTGATTCTTTGTTTGGATTCTCTAAGCTTTGATTAACGCCTGCTCGATATTTTCTTTGGGGTGGGAGTAGCAGCAAAAGATATTTAAAATATTAAATATTTATTCATCATCATCGTCATTGTTATCCTTGGAAGCTGATGGGATTTCAGGCAATCTCTATGTTTGTTAGATAGAGATGTTTATAATAGAGGGAGATATTTTATCAGTATCATCATCTTCTTCTTCTTTTTTTTCCCTTTTACAATTACAGTAGATCATCGTTTTTCTTCCTGATCTTTCTCACATCTTTTCAATCCAACTATTACATTGAATTGCTCATTTCCAGTATAGAACCGAGCAATTGTGTTCGTCGAATGAGACTGAAATTCGGTGAAGTGCTTGTTCTTTGCGTGTGGTGTTCATATCGAAACTGTCAGTTTGATTTTTTTTTTTTTTCTCTAACCCTTTACCTGCATATGGATGTCTTCATTATGATCTGAGCAGGAACTGGGCAAAATTTTGATTAGTAGTTTTAACAAATCTATCATCTAAATGATGATTCAAAGCATTAAGTTTTGAATATATTCAACAGGAATCCTGATGCTAATATATAAAATTAAAAGTTCGTTGTCTGTTCTTCAGAATTTTTCTATAGGAGATCAAACCTGGTCTTGATGCTTGCTTGACTCTTCCAGTAAGAGTTTTATCTTCCAGGAATTCTTCGCTGTTCATCCGTACACTGCTCGACTCTTGCAAAGCCCTATCCGGTGTCCCAAGTGTGGCTTTTATTCCCATCTTCCATGCTGATCTGTGATTTGGATCAGCTCTTGTTTTTTTCAGGAGTCGTCTTATGCCACTTGATACTTGGCCATACATTGCGCCATTATGAAATCTGTGTTTCTCATGAAAAGATCATCTTATAATTTCAGTACGTCTTCTCTCATTTCTGAAAATATTATCGTGTTTACTACCCATAAAAGGTAGGGAAGGAGGACCAGGAGAAATGGCTGAAAACTTTTGGTGGAAAGATGATTTTCCTTCTTTTTCCTTCATCATCCTGCAATTTCCATTTGCTAGATAAATTGAAAATGCCACTGAAATGAGGTCAGAAATTTTTTTTTATTATTATTTTTAAAACTTCTCTTGCTTCCCTTGGATGAAACCATCTTCCCTTTCTTTTATTAACTCTTCTCTTTTCTCACCATCAAAGAAGTTGAGTTTGTTTGTAACCTCAAAGATATGAGAGGTATCTTAATTCTTAGCAAACACATCACATGGGGGGATCACATTTCTACACCGATGGCGTCTCTTATCAATGGCAAAATGTGATAATGCTCACGTCTCTCGCCACCATCCTCATCGTAGCGTTTATATGTACTAGCGCTTAAAAATAATTGTGCTTTGCGATTTTTTAATGAGACTTTCTTCCAATAAGACTTTGTTTTCAAAACCCAAACTCAGAAGAAAAGTTGTCTTTCTTGATTTTTTTTTTTTTTTTTTTTTGTAATTGTTTCATTATTCTCACATTAAAAGAGACCTCTCACTTGTTATAATCTTTTGTTCTTAATTTCGTATTTTTATTCTTTTATTTTTCTACTTTTTTCGCTTTCTATTTAAGCATTGAAATGGTCCTCCAATTGATGTCTTTTATTTTATTTTTTAACCACGTAGTGTTTTCTGATGTTATAAAATTACTTTTTAAATGAACAAAACTAGTATAAAAGTGTATTTCATATAATTGAGAAATCTAAATATAATTCAATCCCAACTATTTAATTAGAGGATAAGGTAGATTAGCCTAAATCCAATGGCTCAATCCTACCCTTCACAAAAAGGAAAAAATTTGCTCATGCAAGTTCTTCATATTAGTTTTTTTTTTCTTGTATAAAAGTTAATATTGCTATTTTTTTATAACTAGAATATTAGATATAAATTAATGTTCTATATTTTCAATATGTTTATTAGTTTTCTAGATTTTAATCTACACAAGCCTAATAAGGTTAATGATTGAATCCACCAATCGTTTCCTTTGCTCAGTTTGCTTGGTCTATCCAATTTAATGAGACTAATCAACCTATTAGATCACATATATCAAATCGCCCGATCAAATCACTTTGACTATCTCAATATAATGCCTGACCTACATTAGTTAGCTCGTAAAGATCAACTAACTCACGTTACCCAATTGAATTGTCTAAGTTATTTGGAGTGTCATGATTAAATCATTCAACTAACGAGACCAATTTGCAAGAATAGAGAAAAGAAAGAAGTTTTTTTCTTTAAAAAATATTTACTATAATTTAAGAAATCATTGACCAATTATTTCTATCTGTTATGATTTTAGTGTACAAATGTTAATAATTCGAACTTAGTACACGGTGATCTCGAGTTTGAACTAACCAAAATTTATGTACATCAATATCAAGATGAATACTACAAATCTCGAAATGATCAGAACTACTAGATTTGAAGATAATGATAATCTAAGGACTGACGTATTAATTTAATTCGAAACAAAATCCAATGCACTATTTTTTTTTTCCCCCTTCAAACGCATGTAATGATCGAATCGATGAAATCTAGCGGAGAAGAATGGTTCCCGTCGATTTAAGCCTCCCGGTCTGGCTGATCTAATCTCGACCGTCCATCCGCACTGCTCCAGTTCGAAACCCTGCCTTAAATAACGAGCCAGTTTACAAAATAATAATACTATTTCAGCGTACGGAAGATCCATGCAAGCTCACGTTCGTACGCTGGGCCCCACTCGTTTATTGGTTCATTGACCAAACGCTGCCCCCCGACACTTCGCTTTTCTCCCATCGCGTCGCTCTAACGCACCCAAACCGCCCACCATCCTCTTTCTCCTCAGCCGGAGGCCTCCGCGTCTCCCCGCGCTTAGTGCACGGGTGCGACGGTGAGTAGATCGCTTAAGGGTCGGAAAGCTGACTCCGTGCCGATAAGGGGTAGCCGTCCTTTTAGATCTAACCAGATCGAGCACCCTCTTCGTGGTTGGTAGCCAGCACCACGTGGAATACAATTGGGCAATTGTCGCCAGGGTGGTTTGGCGAGTTAGATTGGAGTGGAGAGAAGGAGACGAAGCCAGGAAAAAGAAAAAAAAAAAGGGTAAAGCGTTATGAGTACTCACCAAGTCACGTACTGGCACGTGTGTCCCGCCTCTGTTTCCGCTAACGAGATGGGTAGAAAACGGCTACGCAAGCCCACGGTGGCGAGACCTCGAAGGAGATGGTGACGTGACATAACCCCGCCGCTAAACCGGTGGGATCCGGTCGAACCGGAAGGTGGGCATTTTGATTGAGTCAATAATTGTGGCTGCGACCTGCGCTTGCAAAGGACAAAAGAAAGGGGGAAAAAAAGCGCTGCGGAACGGACGGGAGAAAAGGAAACATAAAGGAAAGAAAGTCAAGGAGAAAAAAGCGAGGCATCGACCAGTGCGTTTGATAGCACCAGAGGATGCCTTTGCTCCATTCTCATTTCACTCATCAGGCTCCATTTGTTTTTTACAAGAGTAAACCTTTTTTATATTCAAATTCACGGGCGTGGGATTGTGGGTGCAATTGGGGTTTGGTCGATGCTATATTCAGATTTGTTGATACGGCCCGGCCCATTTTGTGAGCCCATAATAGAAATTGCGGCTTTTTTTTTTTTGGGTCTCCACGAGGCCGTACCGTTGCACCGCTGCCTTGCGCAATCCGAATCCAGGGCCCCGATACCGTCGAGTTCCTCCGGTCCTCCGATGTCTGCCGCCTCGCTGCTGCAGGCACTCCTGCTAGGGGGGACGGCGGCATCGAATCTTCGGCATCCTATCTCACGACGACGAATCTCAGCTTCCTCTCCCCTCCACCGCGGCACACCGCTCTGCTCAGTCCTCAGGGGAGGTTCTTGTACGATCTCTTCCTCTACCGCCCCTTTCGTGCGGGGAAGAAACTCAATCCGTTCGGTTCGGGCCCTGGATCAGAAGATTCTGAGGAGCCATTCACTTCGTTAGCCGATGCTGATGCTGCCGTCATGGATGGGGTTTGTCGATTGCTTCAACAAGTAAGAGTTTGGCACCCGTTTGGCCTTGTTCTTAATTTCTATACTGGTAATATTGAAATCGTTCATAAATGAAATCAAAGTTAGGAGTGTGATTTACTTCTAGCGTATTTTGCCGGTCGCGTACTAATTAAATTGTCGTTGTTATTATTATTTAACCCGTCTTCAGCATGTCAATTAGTGGTTTATATTCAGAACACTGCTAATTGTTCTCTGGATAGCCAACATTATCAAATGCCTGTTCTATAGCTGCTGCATAAGGTGTGAGGGTATTGGTCTCCTGTACCGTTATATATTATCATGGGATATTGATGAGGATAATTTAATGCAACTTTGTGAACATGCTAAGATAGATGTTTGAGGTATTAGAAAACAAAAATGAAAAATATTACTGCTTGGCAACTATTAGGTATGTAGGTTGTATAGTTGGAATAGGTGAATGTTCCCGTATATTAGAATGTATAAGATTATGATTGTAAATGAACTAAATGTTCGTGAACAAATTTGGTATTCCACTTTGTAAGAACTTATTTGTGTTCGTTTAATATATACAAGGTCAACTAAATGAATAAGAGTAAATAATTTGTTAAACTAAATGAGCAAGCTTAAATACATGCATATATGTTGATTTTGTTAATATTCATGAACAAAAATTGTGAATTGTTTATAAATAATGTATTGGAAATTTAAATGGAAATGAAATGGGTGGATGGAAGAGGGACTTTCATATGTATGAGAGCTTTAGTTCCACATTGGAAGTTGAGTGATAGATTGGTTGGTTTATATTGAATCATAACATATCAAGTTGTGAACATGTATGAGTGAAAGACTTTCTTTCACTTCTTCCCAGATCTCAACATCTCTTTTGTTTCAACGTTCTAGCTCAACATTCAACCTTCCAGCTTGGCTCTCGGCCTTCTTGCTCGATATTCGGTCTTCTAGCTCGGCATTTAGTCTTCCAGCATGGCATTCGACCTTGTGGCTCAACTCTTGGCCTTCTAGCTTGTCATTCGACCTCCGACCTTTCAGCTCGACTCGGCAGCTTGATAATTCGTCATTCAGTAGCTCAACACTTGGCAGTTTGACACTCGACAAGCTCTTTCCAGTTTGGCCACTCAACAAGCTCTTAATTTCCAATTCTGCTACTCGATGAGCTCTTTTCAGCTCGACTACTCAACCAACTTTGCCCAGCTCTTGCTAGCATTGCCAACTCTTTTTTACTTTGCCAACTCTGCCCAACTCTTGTCAGCACTACCAACACTTTTTATCTCTTTGGCTCTTTACAACTCTGTCACTCAGCAACTCAGCATGAAGGGTGTCATCTTGATAGATAAGTGTGAATTCATTTTATTCAGATTTTCATTGTATTTTCGACAAACAATCTTCGAAAGAAGATTCGGATGTAACATCGTGTTCATGAACTATGTTCAACAATAAAATTCTTATCAATATAATAAATAAATAGAGAAGCTCTTAAAATGAACAAAAAAATAATATAATATTAAGTTCATTAATCATTAAAAAATATAAAAATTTTAAACAATCAAACAAATTTAAATTAAGAGTTCGACAACATTTAAACTAATCAAGCTTGAGCCAAGCTTAAATCAAACTTGTGCATATAAAAAAGAAATAAAGCCAAACTTGAACAATCACTTAATGTTTTGGTTCATTTTAGATTCGGCTTGACTTATTTACCCTATATGAGTTCAAAGAGTTTTGAAGAATGAAATTACTATTATTAAAAGGTAAAGTAGTTGTAAGAATATTCTAAATTTTAAGTTTACCATTGGAGGACAAATATTGCATTTATGACTTATAGACACAATCAAGACAGGTATTTGTTACGGTCAAAATCTATCGGTTCCTTGAATTTCGCTGATGAAGTTTCCTACATAAGTAACATGGTGTTAAAGGGCTCGTTGGGAGTCATTCCGATGTCTGAGTTATTATGGGTGCTGAAAGAAAGTAGATAAACGATGGGGAAGATGAAAAGAATTGGGATTTCATACCTTTACCAACTTTTTATAAAGAATGATGCTCTAAAAGGTTATTGGACTTACAAACAGTTTGAGTTGTGCGCAGGAGGAACATTATTAGCTGTGGTAACAGTGTCAAATTAAATTGGCTCAAGTATTTATTGGAGGTAGATACAGTGATTTCAACTTAAATATGACCAGAGTTTGCTCTTTTTTAACATTTGCTTAGTCAATTAATCCCACACAATAAATGCAGGATGTGAAAAAAAAAAATCACATCGAATCCAAGGTCATATAATTGACCTATGAAAATTGAGTTCATAGAGAATTTAGGAACAAGATAAGCATCATTAACTGATAATTGTGGAGTTTTGAGTGATTCAATATGAGTGATAGCATAAGAGAATCATCAAAATTTTGAATACAGGTATGATAATTTAAACGAAAAATAGGATGGATTTGATGCATGTGATTGTAACAAGTAGAGTCAAGGAGCCGTGGAAGTATCTGGTGTGCCAGAAAGGACCAAATATTATAATTTATTGTGGGATAGAATCTATTTAATAATTAACTCAAGGTTCTTAGTAGAAAGTAGAAAGATGAGATATATTCTTATGATCCTTTCTTTCTTTTTTTTTTTTTTTTTGCTAACTAGTTGCATCCGTAAACAATTTGTCCTTTCCTTTTATAATATTTACAGAATGTTGATAATGTTGACAGAATGCCACCAATGAAAGTCCGATCAAAATGCTTTGAATCTTGATGTACAAAATAGCCATGGATGAGACACATTTGACGAACTCTTCAAAAAAGATGAAGTGTTAAAAGACAGTTGAAAATAGAAAATGGTAGAAAAATATATTTACATATAATCCTAAATTTATTTATTCATAATGGAACGGTTGGCCCTTTAATAGAAAATGACGAAACTAAGGCTGGCTATCTGAGGTAATGATTTAGTAGATTGTTGATTTGGTACCCATATCCTACAGTACTTCTTCATATTGTGATAACAATTCGTGGTGTCGAGAGGCAGCTAATTCTGTAGCGGCTTCTTCTTCTTTATCACGATATCTGATTCCCTCCGTGATTTGTTTGCCTCTGGTTACTTCATCCATTTTTTCTTTCCCTTTGTCCGTTGTTAGTACAGAGATTATCTCTTTTCCGGAGATTAGCCTTGACAATGAGTCTGCAAAGACATTTAATTTAGCATCAATGTGCTCAAAATTGACTTTAATACCTGACCCAGTGATAAAATCAGTGAAGACGATCCACCGAACCCGAGATGATTTATTTCTGATCATCTTGTTGTAAAAATTGATTATCGCCTGACAGTCTGTTCTCAGGGTAATCTCTTCTTTATCCAAATAGTGGATCTTCAGGGCACTCATAGAAGAGGTATGTACCCGTACCTTCACCTAGAGTTTGGATTTTAGCCTTGCATATCTTTAATCAACTAGCTCTGATACCAAAAACGGATCGACTTTCCAAAAATTTGAAAAGAAAACCTAAGACGATGCTCGGAGTTTTGATTTCTTTTAGAAAGATTTAACACAACCCTGCTTTCTAGCACACTTGCACACTATTGATCCTTATAGGTATTATCATTAAGCGTCCGGTAATTGAACACCATACGCTCCTTTCCTTTTACCTCTTTTCCAGTGACTGGATCAATGCTGGTTCCTGATTGAACGATCATAGCCATCGTTCTATGTCGACTTTTGCTGGGGCGAATGACTCTTAATCCTAAGAGTATATCAACGTGCTTTTGGAAAGCTGTCTTCATTGCAGGAGTAACATGGGACAATGGTTTATCCTGGATAGTGATATTTGGATTAATAACATTTATTTTACAAAGAATCCCATTCTTTGACCAGTGTTATAATGGATTGTCCCCAATAAATCCTTGATCCTTTAATCTGCTTAATAGAGGTCCATGTTTTTGTAGTATAAACGTATTTGAAGGGGTTGCAATAAAGAATACCTTTTCCTGGATTTCCAAGTATTCCATTTCTTCCAGCTGAAGTTCTTCTATTGCTGATGCAACTGTAGGATTTGTAGCAATAGTAGTTATATTTTTATAGAAGGTTACAGTGTTACCTTCTATGCGAACTCCTCCTTGCATTCTCCTGATAAAATTTCCTCCGAGGACTATCTGAATTCCTTCTCCTAATGTCATTTCAAATGAATAAGTGAATGGAATTCTGAATTTATTTTCACCGATTTTCATTTGTCCTCCTTTGAACTTCCAATTTGCTACTTGCTTTGAATTTACTCCATTGATAATGACAGTGTAAGGATTCTTCTCCAGTGCTTGTGCTGGTACGGATCTTTGGTCAACACAGTAGGTTGTGGCACCAGTATCTAGAATAGCGTTTACTTGGAATGGAGGAATAGTCGGTATTTCAATTTCAACTGTCATATGGTATAGCCGATTCAAAGTTCTTTTTGGATGGTATTGACCGCCTATGGCCGGAAATACAGATATTTCCAGAAAATGTAATTGCTCTTTCCCTTTCTGCAAGTCTTGGAGGTTTAATTGTTGTAGCTCCTCGGTCAATTCATTAGTTAATGTGGTCTCTGCTTCTTGATTTCGCTTCAGAACTCTGTCTAATTCTGCTTTGTTAAATCTTTCTAAAAGAAATCAAAACTCCGAGCATCGTCTCAGGTTTTCTTTTCAAATTTTTGGAAAGTCGATCCGTTTTTGGTATCAGAGCTAGTTGATTAAAGATATGCAAGGCTAAAATCCAAACTCTAGGTGAAGGTACGGGTACATACCTCTTCTCTTTATATAATCACGTATTACTTGGTTTCAAATTTGTTACCTGGAAATTAACCACAAAGATGAAAGGTGGAGACTCGATAAGCATCCTTGGTCCGGATTATCCGCAAGGCTAGTAAGTGCGTAAGACGGTAAGCCTGAAATCTTAAAATTGGGGATATTTCCAGAATAAATTTTGAACTTAGAAGACAGAATAATTAGTAAATCTTAGTTCTACAATAAGGCGACCGAATCTGTTAATTGATTACAAAAGACTGCAGTACTTATAAGTCTCTCAGGGAGCCAAGTCCGTCAGGTGAGCATGAAAATTTTATGGGTTCCTAAGCTGTAAGTAGAAGTAAGATAAGCAAATCTTCTAAATGAGTGAAAAATTCGAGAGAAATATAAGAGTGGTATGAGAAAACCCGAACCTAGAATATCTTAATCTTGCAGAAAACCCAAAACCTACAACTAACGATCTAGCCCATAACCTTGAAACAATCCACAATAAGATTTCTCTTCTTTCAAAAGTAACACTAAAATACTTCTATTCCTTGAAAGAAGAAAACGAGGTGTTAAAAAAGGAAGTTACTAAGCTCAGGGCAGCCGTAAGTTCTTTAGAAAAAGAAATTCTGCTAAATCAACCTGTGACTAAAAAGGAAATAAAAATAGTCATAGCTGAAGCCCTAGATCAACCCAACATAATAAAAGTAAGAGATAATCTCTGTACTAACAACGAACAAAGGGAAAGAAAAAATAGATGAAGTAACCAGAGGCAAACAAATCACGGAGGGAATCAGATATCGTGATAAAGAAGAAGAAGCCGCTACAGAATTAGCTGCCTCTCGACGCCACGAATTGTTATCACAATATGAAGAAGTACTGCAGGATATGGATGAGAACTGGACAACATTGAGGAACAAGCCTCGCAGAACCTGTATCATGCACTCCAAGAATTGGAGATGATTGAGCAGATGAAAGAATCCGATTTCACGAATAGACGTTACAGAGAAGGTGGATATCAGAACTACTTTCTCAGTGCACTACCGACACTAAAGGAGATAAGAAAGGACCTTTGGAAGGTATCCAATGCTTTAAATTCTGTCCTCGGAAAAATAAAAGCAACACCTCATTAAAACAGAAGCGGTGGTGAGCCCAAAGCAAGATTGAGCCTCGGGGAGCCATCTTGTCTAAAGGTACAATAATGCAGTAAAAGTCAGATGCTGCAAGCTGTAAAAATTTATCCTTGTGTCTTATCAATCTTTATGTCTTATCTTTATTAGCTGTAAAGAAGTGAGGAAGAGCTGTAAAGCCATAGGGAATCATGGGTATCATAATCAAAGGACGATGGGGCTAATAAACGAGCACCCGCTTTAATTATTGATACAACCACATTCCTCTATTTTACAAAGAATCCCATTCTTTGACCAGTGTTGTAATGGATTGTCCCCAATAAATCTTTGATCCTTTAATCTGCTTAATAGAGGTTCATGTTTCTGTAGTATAAACGTATTTGAAGGGGTTGCAGTAAAGAATACCTTTTCCTGGATTTCCAAGTATTCCATTTCTTCCAGCCGAAGTTCTTCTATTGCTGATGCAACTGTAGGATTTGTAGCAATAGTAGTTATATTTTTATAGAAGGTTACAGTGTTACCTTCTATGCGAACTCCTCCTTGCATTCCCCTGATAAAATTTCCTCCGATGACCATCTGAATTCCTTCTCCTAATGTCATTTCAAATGAATGTCGTCCATTCAATTGAGGCAGGTTCCATGGCAACTTGATGAAATCCAGACTTTAGATCAAATTTTGAATAGATTTTTGAGTTGCCGACTTTCTTGAGAATAGTATTTATGCCTGGCAAACTGTATTGATCCTTATAGGTATTATCATTAAGCGTCCGGTAATTGAACACCATACGCTCCTTTCCTTTTACCTCTTTTCCAGTGACTAGATCAATGCTGGTTCCTGATTGAACGATCATAGCCATCGTTCTATGTCGACTTTTGCTGGGGCGAATGACTCTTAATCCTAAGAGTATATCAACGTGCTTTTGGAAAGCTGTCTTCATTGCAGGAGTAACATGGGACAATGGTTTATCCTGGATAGTGATATCTGGATTAGAATTTTCCGACTGCTTATCCCAATTTCCACTCATCCGCCAATCAAACTCTTTACCTTTTGTAGAATTGTTTCCACTTCTTTGACCTTTTCCTTTAACTCTTCTGCTACTTTTATTATTTGGATTGATCTAAGGCTTCAGCTATGATTATTTTTATTTCCTTTTTAGTCACAGGTTGATTTAGCAGAATTTCTTTTTCTAAAGAACTTACGGCTGCCCTGAGCTTAGTAACTTCCTTTTTTAACACCTCGTTTTCTTCTTTCAAGGAATAGAAGTGTTTTAGTGTTACTTTTGAAAGAAGAGAAATCTTGTTGTGGATTGTTTCAAGGTTATGGGCTAGATCGCTAGTTGTAGGTTTTGGGTTTTCTGCAAGATTAAGATATTCTAGGTTCGGGTTTCGGATTTTCTCATACCACTCTCTTATATTTCTCTCGAATTTTTCACTCATTTAGAAGATTTGCTTATCTTACTTCTACTTACAGCTTAGGAACCCATAAAATTTTCATGCTCACCTGACAGACTTGGCTCCCTGAGAGACTTATAAGTACTGTAGTCTTTTGCAATCAATTAACAGATTCGGTCGCCTTATTGTAGAACTAAGATTTACTAATCATTTTGTCTTCTAAGTTCAAAATTTATTCTGAAAATATCTCCAATTTTAAGATTTCAGGCTTACCGTCTTACGCACTTACTAGCCTTGCGGATAATCCGGACTAAGGATGCTTATCGAGTATCCACCTTTCATCTTTGTGGTTAATTTCCAGGTAACAAATTTGAAACCAAGTAATACGTGATTATATAAAGAGAAGAGGTATGTACCCGTACCTTCACCTAGAGTTTGGATTTTAGTCTTGCATATCTTTAATCAACTAGCTCTGATACCAAAAACGGATCGACTTTCCAAAAATTTGAAAAGAAAACCTGAGACGATGCTCGGAGTTTTGATTTCTTTTAGAAAGATTTAACACAACCCTGCTTTATAGCACACTTGCACACTAAAAACTCTTACTAAGGAATGGTAGTATTGATGACATTCTTGTTTTCTCAAATTCAGAGAAAGAGCATGTGAAGCATCTGGAAATTATGCTAAACATCTGTGAAAAGCATGGATTAGTTCTATCCCCCACCAAGTGCAAATTGGCGGTCTCGAAGATTGAATTCTTGGGAGCAGACTTGAGCAACACCAAGCCTACCATTCCTTAGTAAGAGTTTTTAGTGTGCAAGTGTTATAGAAAGCAGGGTTGTGTTAAATCTTTCTAAAAGAAATCAAAACTCCATCGTCTCAGGTTTTCTTTTCAAATTTTTGGAAAGTCGATCTGTTTTTTATATCAGAGCTAGTTGATTAAAGATATGCAAGGCTAAAATCCAAACTCTAGGTGAAGGTACGGGTACATACCTCTTCTCTTTATATAATCACGTATTACTTGGTTTCAAATTTGTTACCTGGAAATTAACCACAAAGATGAAAGGTGGAGACTCGATAAGCATCCTTGGTTCGGATTATCCGCAAGACTAGTAAGTGCGTAAGACGGTAAACCTGAAATCTTAAAATTGGGGATATTTCCAGAATAAATTTTGAACTTAGAAGACAGAATGATTAGTAAATCTTAGTTCTACAATAAGGCGACCGAATCTGTTAATTGATTGCAAAAGACTGCAGTACTTATAAGTCTCTCAGGGAGCCAAGTCCGTCAGGTGAGCATGAAAATTGTATGAGTTCCTAAGCTGTAAGTAGAAGTAAGATAAGCAAATCTTCTAAATGAGTGAAAAATTCGAGAGAAATATAAGAGAGTGGTATGAGAAAACCCGAACCTAGAATATCTTAATCTTGCAGAAAACCTGCAACTAGCGATCTAGCCCATAACCTTGAAACAATCCATAACAAGATTTCTCTTCTTTCAAAAGTAACACTAAAACACTTATATTTCTTGAAAGAAGAAAACGAGGTGTTAAAAAAGGAAGTTACTAAGCTCAGGGCAGCCGTAAGTTCTTTAGAAAAAGAAATTCTGCTAAATCAACCTGTGACTAAAAAGGAAATAAAAATAGTCATAGCTGAAGCCCTAGATCAACCCAGAATAATAAAAGTAGCAGAAGAGTTAAAGGAAAAGGTCAAAGAAGTGGAAACAATTCTACAAGAGGTAAAGAGTTTGATTGGCGGATGAGTGGAAATTGGGATAAAGCGATCGGAAAAATTGGCCTATGTTAATGCACTAAAAAGCCACGAGAAAACATTGAAGCACACCTTTCTTCAGATCATCCCAATTAAAATCAACCTTTGATTTTCAGAAGGTGTTAATAAAACAAAATAACACCTTATTATCTCTTATAATTGAAATTCATAACCAGCTACAAGATCTTCATAATCAAGTTAAGAATCTGAAGCAAACTTCAAGCACATCAACCTCCGCACCAAAGGAACTTGAAGGAGCTATTGACGATTTAGCCAAAAGGATTTCTGGTTTGAATTTGGGAACTGAAACAGTAATCCCAAGAAAGAAAGGTTCTATATTGGTATTCCGGAATCCCTCTGATATTCTTCAAAAAGAAAAAGAAAAGTGATGGCAGCAAGAACTTCTACAAGCACAAGACCACCAGCAGTTATAACTCCTACAGACCTCCAGGTACCAAGTGCGGAGGATCAAATCAGAGATTACAGAATAGGGCAGAGAAGATTATTCAACCTGCAAAGACGAGTTCTGCCTAGTCAACGGAGATACTGAAGAACCATTGAAAGTCAAGTTAATCCAGAGGAGCAGTTGGAGATTTTTAGATCTCGAAGAGCGAGTATGGTACCTGCTGAGGTACTATATTCAATTGGTTTTCAACCTACACAACACCGAGTATATTAGCATTACTCGGAAGAAGATATTCTGTGTGTAGAAGAAGGACAAGTTGATCTACCACTTGTCATAGAGCAGAGTCATCAAGCTTTAAGAGAATCAGGGTTCTTTCATATACATATGGGGCTTGTCATGATAAGAATATATACTCTCCACAGAAGAAATACGGGGGTTATGATACTTGTAATCTTATGAGACACGAGGTGGCGTGGAGACAGATCTATTATTGCTACCATGGAAATGGATCTGACAAGAGGAACGCAAATGATTTATGTAATTCCATATATGATGATGAATCTGGAAGATTTTGCAAATCATATAGAAATATCCGTTCGGACTCGAGGATATCAGGACTGGCAAGGGGGATCTAGTAATCTGTTAATTACTAGAATGATGGTCGGTCGATTAACCAATACTAGCTTTACAAATTTTACTTACAATGTGCAGAATGTTGTAGATTATCTTGCCAATAGGGGGGTTATTGCATTACCCGGTTCAAGATTTACCACGGATGAACTACAACAGCAACGGTGGATCTTAAGACCAACTCAACGAAGAAACCCTATGGCTCCAACTAGGGTTGATACCAGGACATTACTAGATGGAAGCTTCTCCCTACAGTTCCAAGGGTATACACCCATTGCAGAACCCAGGGCAATTACTGCAAATGAAGATGATGTTGAAGCATGTTCACCAGAAAGGGAAATATTATCAGTATTAATCGCTGAAGAACCAGTTTTTGAAGCGATGAGGATGCACCCTGAAGTCATTACTCCAATCAGGAGAACACCTTGAGCAGCAGGGTATGATTTACATATTTGTGATAATTATAAAATAGGACCAGGGGACAGATCTTTGCTCTATACAGGATTAGCATTCGCTATTCCTGAAGGACATTATGGCCGCTTTGCAGCCAGATCAGGCAGTGCATGGAGGAAAGGTATTGTGATTGGTGCAGGAGTTATTGATTCAGATTATAGAGGGGAAATTAAAATTCTGATTTTTAATATGACCTTTGAAGATTTATATATTAAGCAGGGGGAAGCAATTGCTCAATTAATTCTTGAAAGAATTTCTACACCACCCCTAACTATGGTTCCCTATCGTGAAAGCACCATCAGAGGTCCGCAAGGATTTGGATCAACATCAACATCCTCTAGAGCCATACAAATGAGGACCCCTGAGTGGGATAACCTTATGTGCATTCTTGTACCACCGGAAAAACATTCAGTGACAAAACTTATAAAATCAAAAGCACCATCAGATAATGATTCAGACGCTGACCAAGCATGGAAAAATTGGCTCGAAGAAGATCTTATAACATTGCAAGATACTATTGAATGGACTAATCCATTCGCGGAAGGTGGTGGAAGTGATAATGAATATTTATTTGTTGATTTTAATTTTTGTGATGAACAGATTGCACATATTAATGAAGGCGAGTATGACATGGATTATCCAAAGCGGAGGAACAAAGGATGAATTCTGGTGTCATCAGTAGTTTCTTCTTCTTTTAATCCACCAGAGGACACAATGATGGGACCACCTCAGTATGGTCCAGCAGATGAAAGGCCAACAACATCAAACCCATACAAAAATATTGATTTCTTGGGTGCAAGAATTGGGAAGTTCAGAAAAGCCTATAGCAATGAGCAATGGACACTTCCTTCAGCCCAGCAGACAACAGGTGCAATGTTATTACTCCCTAACAATATTGGGCTATATAATGATGTTATATCCAGGTGGGAATCCATAACCACTAACGTGGTAGACTCAAAGATTTGGCCTGATAAAAGAATCAAAGTGCAATATGTGGAAAATCTACTAGGAGAGATAAAAAAGAAGACATTTATCCAGTGGCGGATGATGTTCCCAGATCAATATGACAAGTTAATTAATGTTGCTGACGAAACCCAAAATATTTTGTCACAAATTCGACGGATTATCACCCTTGAAGATCCAGCCTCAGGAACCACTGCGGAACAAAATCAAGCATACCTTGATCTTGAAAGGTTAGTATGTAATGGTACCAAGGATTTGGTGAATTATATGAATACATACAAAGACCTAGCTGCAAGAACAGGCCGGATGTTTATAAAGAGTTGTCTAGCAAATTTTACCGAAAGATGCCAGCACTTATTGGGCACCATTTAGAATCAAGATTTCAAGAAAAATTCAGGGGAAACACTATTGGGGTTTTACCAAGAATACATCATGCATACCAAGAGCTTACAGAAATGTATAAGCAGGCAACCCTACAGAGAAGTTTGAAGGACCTTCAGTTTTGCTCTCAAATTCCTATACCCAGCTATTATCAGGGCGAGAGAAAGAAGTATGGATTGCGAAAATCAAACACTTATAAAGGAAAATCGCACAAATCACATGTGCGAGTGATAAAGAGAAAGTATCAAAATGACAGAACAAGAGTAAAGAAGTGCAAGTGTTTTATATGCGGGGAAGGACATTTCGCCAGGAATGTCATAATAAGATTAGCAACAAAGAAAGAGTTGCGATGATCAATGAACTAGACTTACCAAAGGATTTTGACATAGTATCTGTGGACCCAGATGAAAGCAGTAGTGATGCTATCTGTAGTATGTTCGAAGGAGAGATGCAACAGAATGGCATTGCAATGCTGCAACTAATGTGCTTCCAATAAATGAGTCTATGTTCATTCTGATAGGAGAACCACAGGGATGACAAGTTCAAATAGACCTGCTAGAGGAGCAATTTTATTGCCAGCATAGATGGCAGGTAAATCAAGAAGTTAATACTTCATTTATTAAATGTAATTTTTGTGGAACAGTGAGAACACAAAGAGCCAGAAGACATTGCTTAGAATGCAGATTGATGGCTTGTACCTTATGTTCAGATTATTATTTGAAGATTGAAACTCAGACTATGCCGCCACTTCCTTACAAGTATGAAGAAAATAATTTAATTATTGAATTATTTGGCTACATAGACTATTTACAGGCTAAAATCAGAAGATTACAAGCAGAATTAGACAGAGTTCTGAAGCGAAATCAAGAAGCAGAGACCACATTAACTAATGAATTGGCCGAGGAGCTACAACAATTAAACCTCCAAGAGTTGCAGAAAGGGAAAGAGCAATTACATTTTCTGGAAATATCTGTATTTCCGGCCACAGGCTGTCAATACCATCCAAAAAGAACTTTGAATCGGCTATACCATATGACAGTTGAAATTGAAATACCGACTATTCCTCCATTCAAGGTAAACGCTAATACTTGGAAATCCAGGAAAAGGTATTCTTTACTGCAACCCCTTCAAATACGTTTATACTACAGAAACATGGACCTCTATTAAGCAGATTAAATGATCTAGGATTTATTGGGGACAATCCATTACAACACTGGTCAAATAGATGTTATTAATCCAGATATCACTATCCAGGATAAACCATTGTCCCATGTTACTCCTGTAATGAAGACAGCTTTCCAAAAGCACGTTGATATACTCTTAGGATTAAGAGTCATTCGCCCCAGCAAAAGTCGACATAGAACGATGGCTATGATCGTTCAATTAGGAACCAGCAAAGTCGATCCGTTTTTGGTATCAGAGCTAGTTGATTAAAGATATGCAAGGCTAAAATCCAAATTCTAGGTGAAGGTACGGGTACATACCTCTTCTCTTTATATAATCACGTATTACTTGGTTTCAAATTTGTTACCTAGAAATTAACCACAAAGATGAAAGGTGGAGACTCGATAAGCATCCTTGGTCCGGATTATCCGCAAAGCTAGTAAGTGCGTAAGACGGTAAGCCTGAAATCTTAAAATTGGGGATATTTCCAGAATGAATTTTGAACTTAGAAGACAGAATGATTAGTAAATCTTAGTTCTACAATAAGGCGACCGAATCTGTTAATTGATTACAAAAGACTGCAGTACTTATAAGTCTCTCAGGGAGCCAAGTCCGTCAGGTGAGCATGAAAATTTTATGGGTTCCTAAGCTGTAAGTAGAAGTAAGATAAGCAAATCTTCTAAATGAGTGAAAAATTCGAGAGAAATATAAGAGAGTGGTATGAGAAAATCCGAACCTAGAATATCTTAATCTTGCAGAAAACCCAAAACCTACAACTAGCAATCTAGCCCATAACCTTGAAACAATCCACAACAAGATTTCTCTTCTTTCAAAAGTAACACTAAAATACTTCTATTCCTTGAAAGAAGAAAACGAGGTGTTAAAAAAGGAAGTTACTAAGCTCAGGGCAACCGTAAGTTCTTTAGAAAAAGAAATTCTGCTAAATCAACCTATGACTAAAAAGGAAATAAAAATAGTCATAGCCGAAGCCCTAGATCAACCCAGAATAATAAAAGTAGCAAAAGAGTTAAAGGAAAAGGTCAAAGAAGTGGAAACAATTCTACCAGAGGTAAAGAGTTTGATTGGCGAATGAGTGGAAATTGGGATAAGCAGTCGGAAAATTCAGCTTATGTTAATGCACTAAAAGGCACAGAAAATATTGAAGCACCTGCTCAAGGATTTTCTGTACCATCCCAATTAAAATCAGCCTTTGATTTTCAGAAGGTGTTAATAAAACAAAATAACACCTTATTATCTCTTATAATTGAAATTCATAACCAGCTGCAGGATCTTCAGAATCAAGTTAAGAATCTGAAGCAAACTTCAAGCGCATCAACCTCCGCACCAAAGGAACTTGAAGGAGCTATTGACGATTTAGCCAAAAGGATTTCTGGTTTGAATTTGGGAACTGAAACAGTAATCCCAAGAAAGAAAGGTTCTATATTGGTATTCCGGATTCCCTCTGATATTCTTCAAAAAGAAAAAGAAAAGTGATGGCAGCAAAAACTTCTACAAGCACATTGATGGTCCATTAATGTATCGGGTTCGGTGGATCGCCTTCACTGATTTTATCACTGGGTCAGGTATTAAAGTCAATTTTGAGCACATTGATGCTAAATTAAATGTCTTTGCAGACTCATTGTCAAAGCTAATCTCCGGAAAAGAGATAATCTATGTACTAACAATGGACAAAGGGAAAGAAAAAATGGATGAAGTAACCAGAGGCAAACAAATCACGGAGGGAATCAGATATCGTGATAAAGAAGAAGAAGTCGCTACAGAATTAGCTGCCTCTCGACGCCACGAATTGTTATCACATGAGACGTCGATAGAGGAGGTGAAGGTCATGAATGGCTAACTGGATCGAGCAACCTGGTCTGACCAATAATGGAGACTCATGTATACTAAAAGGACGTCTAGTAGTAGCAGATGCAGTAGAAAAAAACTTAAGAGAGATCATCGTTGGCTTGAGGAAAAATAAATCAAGTAAGCTCTGTAAGAAATTGGATATTAAGATTGGAGTGTATGTGTACATGTGTTTATACATATGCACAGCAAAATGGTGATGGAAAATAACCCATCTCAAATTTGAAAATAGCTCTCTCTCCTATTTCCGCCATTAGGTCTCGAGTCGAGCCAAGCCAAGTTTTATGGTATTCATGGTTGTTTGATAAGATAACTGAGCCGAGTCAAGCCAAATCTAAAATTAATCAAGCTATTGAAAAATCTATTCAAGTTTGGCTTAATTTCTTATTTTTAAGATTGTGTTTGGCTTGAGCTTGAATTGAGCTTGACTTATTTAATGGATATTAAGCTTCTAATCAAGCTCGATTCAAATTTATTTAAATTTGACTTATTTAAACGTTATCAAACTCTTAAATCAAGTTTATTTATTTATTTAAAATTTTAATAATTTAATCCTGATTTATAAATGAGCATAAATAAGCTTATATATAATTTTTAAATGAGTCTAATAAAAATATTGTTCACGAACGCTATTTACGAACACTGTTTACGAACATTAACAAGTTGAACACATATGTGTTCAAGCTTATTTATTTAGTTTATCAAACTGTTCAAGTTTATTCATTAATTGATTTTGATGCATATTGAATGAACATAAATGAGTTCTTATTGAGTGGAACATCAAACTTGTTCATGAATATTTGGTTCGTTTATAGTCCTATCCGTCATGATGAATAATAATGTCATAATGAGAGATAGGAGAGAGTTTACTTATAATTCTAAGTTGAGATTTTTTTTTTGATAATTTTCTTTTTAAGAAAACATTGAATTTCATTAAATTAGTCCCATAATTGATAATTAATTAAAAAATGACAAAAAATTGAAACAATTTAGACATTTACATTCCTAAATAGAACATTTTTAATTATAATATACTTTAAACAATTCCTAAATAAGGTTATAACAATGACCAAAAATATAATAACATGAGGGCTATTGTAATTTTAACAGTATCTACAATGATCTCAAACTATTGAAAGGCTGTCATGTGTACAATATGCCTACTATCGAGCTTTGAGCCTTTGAGTATGTATGACAACCTCCGAAACAGTCAAAAGATTGTTGCACAGTATTCAAATTAAAATGGTTGAAAATTGTCCCAAAAATTCATTGCAGAAGATCTAATCTACAATGCAATCAAATTTAGCACAATTAGCATTCGAGGATATGTTCCTTTTTCCAATGATTTTCACCTAGAGGTCACAAATTCATGATGGTTCTAAAAATCGTCATACGAACTTATATATGTTAGATGTCTTTTTAGGGTACTAACCAATTGTGTGTGCTCTAGTATATCTTTGTTGGTGTATTATTTTGAAAAGAACATAGCCATAATATTATATTTGTTTGGCACAAAAGATGATTTTTTTTTGTATGAATTTGTCGGTGTAAAATGTCTAGAATATATTTATTACTATTCATCGTTAACCCATTTGTGTTGTGTGTAATTGTAGATGTCGATTTGCCATTAAAAGTCGACAGTATACAACTGTAAGTAATCTACTGGATTCTGTTAGTTTGCTATTATCTCATAATGTTAATAATGAAAGTGCCTCAAAGTGAGATACTAAAATACAGATAATTGTTTAGTCAGTAAATAAACTAGATTAGAAAGATTTTCATTTAAAATTGCAAAATTAAATCTTAATTATGTTGCTCATCATTCAAGAGAAGTGACTAAAAATATATAAAATTAATTTTCTCTAACATTTGGTGTATCAGAAGAAAAAAACAAAATTAGCGTCGGCAGAGCCAGAAAAGCTTTTTAGCGCAGTGACACTAGATTGCTACATCAGCTGACATTTGCAGAACTTAATGGAGGACCACGGATTAGGATTATATATTAAGTGGAACATAAAAACAACGTAATAAAAATGATGGGAAGGAAAGACGGACTGTTCTAATTGCTATTTTCTTCCTTTTAACAGGAGGGAAAAAAAACAAGATTTCATGTTCTGAAGAAAAAAAAAAAGGCAATCATTCATTATGAGTTGGTGGCTCAGTAACGTGGCGATAGCATGGTACAAAAGCAGCGAACAGCGAGTGCAATTATAGGATGTTTGTCCTATTGCTCATAAATGATTAGATTCTGCATGTAGTGGTTGAAGGCAACAAATCCCAGTGGGTCTGATGATGGAGATGCAAGCTTTGGAGCATTCCAATGAGAGACCACTGTTAGGTGAAAGAGGCCATTAGAGTGGAACAGGTACGCGGTCATCTCAACAATCACTATTGACTCGAATGTTCAACTCTTGTATCTCATGCCTGTGCTGAAGGGAGACCAAGCGACAATACTGGAGCGACAATTGTATAATCTGCCTACTAATTAACAATAGGAAACTGCAAAAAGAATTTAATACACCAAGCTACAGTAATCAAGCTACAAGAATTCATTTCCCCTCCTTTCATTCCTTGCTCCTCGCTAAACAATAAGAAACTACTTATCCGATCCTTTGCTCGGTAGCATTCTCCTCGTACCTACTAACTAATTGGGAGCACTCACGGCATCCACTGTACAAAATTTTGAGGGGAATACAAGAAAAATAATTATGAAAAAATGAAATCGGAAGCTGGAAAGTTTGTTTCTGGCATGAAACCAGAAGAAATGGAGGTGAAAAAATAAAAATAAAAATAAAAACTAAGTTCTGCAGCTAACGATGCTTGTATTGGCAATTGCTGCATGGCTCACTCCCTCCGGCGAATGTACGCAAGCAGATCGCAACTGTCGGAGGAGCGGACGGTGGTGCCGGCACTGGCAGGCTTCTGGGTGGCATTAACGCGCATCTCGATCACCTTCTTGTGCGAGTTGGAGTGGATGGTGGGGACGAAGGTAGGGCTGGCGGCCGGGCGGTATTCCGGGAAGAGACGCCCGGACTTGTACCGAACGCCGCAGGCGTTGCATAGCGTCTTGGGCCCCAACGGCCCGGCCCGCCACTGCGGAGTCTTCTGGATTTCGCAGTGCGTGCATTTTCGCACCGGCGGCGGGGAGTCCGTCTTGTCGCCGTTGGAGGCCGAGTTCTTCTTCTTTGGCTTGTTTTTCAGAGGTGGCAGTGCGGTGAACGACTCGCCGAAACTCTCTGGGTCTGAAGTAGCAGCGCAGGAAGAAACCTGATCAGGGACGGGTACCGCCATTGAGGATGGCGCAAGATTGCAGGAGATGACGTGGGGGCGGGCCGAGAAGGCGGCGGGGCGAGGCCGCTTGCTGCGCGCGCGGGCGGGGACGAATGGAGGAGTGGGTTGCTCCGGTGGGCTCGGTGAAAGCGGTGGCGCTCTCGCTTCCCTAGTGCTTCCGATAAAATACGATTCCGAGGTCGAGTTCGAGGTCGAGGAAGAGAAAGATGAGGAGGAGTTGCTGCAGCCTTCGCCGCCAGCGGCATTAGTGATCGCCTCGAGCACAGAGACAGGACTCGAGGTGCGAAAGAAAAAGAGCTCATTGACTTTGAGTCCGTGGCTCTCGCCGCCGTTGACACTTTTGTCGACGGCATCGCTGCCGCTCGGGAGGCAGAGCGAGAAGGAGTCAGAGTCTTCGAGGAATTTGGACATCCATTCTAGTTGTATAATATCAAGATCATCGCACTGCCAATTCAACGAACATCACATCTTCTATTCCGATATTTGCAAATATTGTCGATCGAAAAATGAAAAACGTAATTCTTTTGTGGGGCCGAAGAAAAACTTACTGGGCTCTGCTGCTTGTCTTCCTCCGTGCTAATTTTTTCGTCCACGGGCTTCTGGTTTTGGTCAACGAATCCTTCGACCGAGTCGTCCTTGCCGCCGCCTAAAAGCTCGCTGGCGATGGACTCCGAAAACTGAGGGACCATAAGCGGGCCGCTCTCGTCGCCGCAGGGCTCCACCATCCCGAGCACGTCGTCGTCGCCGGGGAAGTCGAGCAAGTCCTCGATGTGGTCGAACAGGTCGCCCACGCCATCCTCCATCTTCTCCCTCTCTGTACAACGCACCATCACGAACAGAATCTTGGATCAAAAACAAACGACGCCATTGTATTAATCGAATGCTCGGCCAAACCTGGGAATGAACAAAATGCATGCATTGAATTGCACGTGACCCGACCACACGCTCGGATGTAAGAACGCCCGCAGGGGAGAAAGCAAGGGAGGTTTACAAGAGGAAACCATAGATTTATACGGTATCTAGAGGCGGTCTACGTGGCGGGGAGGCCGCCATTGATTGGATTTGACGCGTCATTTGCCAACTGCCGTTCCGGCAAAGAAATGGTGGAGTTACTATTATCCACAACGCCACTCGTTTCTTTCCCCTTTCGATTTGGCCCGTACCATAAAAATAATTAACATTTAATAATAATTAACGAAGAGAGACGGTTGTACAGCACAAGCAGCAATTAATTAATTTGATGGAGTTTAAAAAAAAAAAAAAAAAAGGCTCCGACAGAAGATTTTAGCTGTCAAATTCTGGAAGAATTATTCCCGGTGGATAATTAAGACAGCTTCCTTAATCGAACAAGTTAAACAAATGGAATTATGTATGGAGAAACTGCATCCGCCGGTGAAAGGAAAAAAAAAAAATTTCATAAACTCCTTCAAACGTCGATGACTAATAGGTCCATAAAAAGATGCAATGTATTCGCTAAGGGGAGGACGCAATGGGCAAGAAGAAAGAAAGTCGCTCAATTCTGCAAGAAGAGCAGAGGACAAGCTCGCTTCATTCTCTGTTTTTTTTTTTTTTTTCACTTCGAAGGAAGAAGGGAAGAGCTAGCGATAAAAATTTCGACTGGAGATGTGATTGAGAAAGGAATTAGTCGAAGTGCTGAAGGCGTGTGCATGTCCTCACCAGGTCGAGAAGCTTCGGATCTGTAGACGACACCAGTTGCGGCAGAAGGATAACTTCAATTCCTCTTTGAGCTCTGCTACTGGAGCAGGGATGACTCCACTGGAGGCGCGAGTGAGAGTCTGAGACTTCCGATGGCAAGAAAGAGGGAAGGGGGCAACACCCAGCAGATTAAAAAGGAGATAGAGAGGACGTGAGCAGGGTGATGGGTCCCCAACAACGACACGTGAGCATGAGCAGGCCCCATAGGTAGGTGAGGCTGCCTCTCTCATCGCTAGCTGTCTTCCGCCCATCGTCTTCACCTCCCCTATCTACCTTGCTCGCCGGCGGGACCCAGGCAGCCGGGCTAGTCGACTAGTCGTCCAGCACCGTTTTCTACACCGCCGCTTCATTTTGACTGCCTTCTCTTATTAATACGCTCATTGGTATAAATCTGCAACCACTTTTTTTTATTTATTTTTCCATTCATGATTCGGAAGCTTTGCCGGGCGGACAAGCAAAGCAACAATGGCGAAACAGAGATTTTGTGTGTTTTTGAAAAAAGATGAAAACTTGTGATAAATAAGGTGTCGGTGAGATCTTTTTCTTATAAAAAGGGAACAAAAAAACAAAAAACAAAAAAAAAACATGAATTCTCGTCTTGGGGTGCAATGGGGAATCTAGAACGTGACGGCTATTGCGGTTGTCTACACTGACCGCTGGTTTTATGCACCTTTCTTATGCTGGAAAATTGTGTGCTGGTTAAATTGACTCGGAGAATATTTAGGATTTTTATTCGAGTGTTTTGGATTACTGTCTTTTTTTTAACTAACGTCAATTATTAATTAATTCCATAAAAAAATTTCGTCCATCATTAAAGTATAACAAGAAATGTTCACGCAGACAATCTTAGTGGTTATAGTATTTTTTACTTGTTATCATATTTAGAGAAAAATTCTATAAATATATCATGATTGATAATTGAACCATAGATATCTGAGAGTCAAATTGAATGTTCTATCATTGTTTCATAACCCAGGAGACAAACACACTCACATTTTTTTTTCTAACATCAGATGATGCAGATATAACCTACCCTATGAGACGCAGGGGTAGTTAAGATAGAGTGTGGAGTAGGATCCAAACACGAGACTATGCATCGAGCCGAGTGTGGAGGCAACTCGAGAAGGATCACGGGTAGAAACAATCCGAGTCAAGTGCGAAGACAATTCAGGAGGGTTACAGCTGGTAGAAGTAATCCAAGTCGAGTGTAGAGGCAACTCGAAAAAGATCATGGGTAAATGCAATCCGAGTCGAATGCAGAGACGACTTGGGAAGGGTCATGGATAGAAGCAATCTGAGTCGGGTGCGAAGGCAACTTGAAAGGCAGAGACCACTCAGGAATTTCCTTCTTGTGCCGAGTGTGCTTGGTCCCCTAATTAATGACATTTTCTCACGATGACTCTCCTATTTTCTTATGACCTACTACGTAGAGATTTCTATTAGAGGTTGTCCCCTAACAACTCAACAGGTGACGTTGCTAGTAGATAATTCAGGTGCGCAAAAGACTCCCAAAGATGCTATATGAGGGAAGGTACGTTAAGGTAAAGGAATCTCTCTTCGGTCTTTGAAATTTTTTTTAGTCTATCTTTTCTTCCTCGAAAGAATTGAGACTATCCTTCATCATCTTCGATGTCTAATTTAAGCATCGGAGGGTCATAAGTCGGGAACATCGACGACAGTCATTTGACGCGTGTTGATTTAGGGATACTATTGTGGATGTGAGAATTCTACCTCTCCCAAAGGCTCGGAGGAAAGATACTTGCAAAAGTGATTGCATCATCAAGTATCTAGACCTTTGCCCCAACTAATCTTGGGGATGATCAGTCCTATCCTACGGATCTCTAACAGACCGATAAATAATCTCTAAGTGAGATATGCTGCATCGACTACCATAGTAAATTAAGAAATATTTATGTGGAGAATTTTAACAGTTACATCGTTTTTGATTTGTCATTTCATTTTAAAAAATACATATAAATACACCATAATTTAAAATTAAATTGTGAATATTTAAAAATTAAATTTAACACTCTATCACTGATCTCATTTTTTTTCCCCCTCACTTTTTTGCTCGGAGAATGGATGGATCATCTCGACGATTGCTTTAGATTTACTTCAAATTCTGAGAACCATCTCACCTGATTTTGTATGCTGCATTTAAACTGCCGGGTCATCGTCGGTCGTCTCGATCTGGTGGGAAAATAGAAATATCCCTGATAATTCTCAAGGATGTTTCATTAGCCTTTTCTGCAACATATGTAAAATGAAGATTCATAAATCGTCTCTTTTTTTAATTAATATAATGTTTCTCTACAGTCTTTATTTCTTTGTAACCTTCGCAATGCCAAATGGTCATATCATAGAGGTTTGTACAGCGCTGACAGAGTTTATATCGACTGATTAAAAATAATTAATCGAGTCGTCTGAGTAAATTTGGCTGAGAGATGGAGGGTAATTACAATGATTATTATTTACAGGAGTAGTTAATTACATCGTGGATCTACCTCTCTCTCTCTCTCTCTCTCTCTCTCTCCATCATGTGGTTGCAACCTCACACTCACTTGCTTTGGCCTTTGGTCGTCGTCTTCGAGGTCGCTGCGAGCTCACCTTCGAACTTTTTTCTTTTCTTTTCATTTTTTATTATAATTAAATCATATATATTTTATTTTGTTTTTAATTGATTCGGCCAATTCCCTGCCCTTTACCCTGCAGAGATCTCATCGAAGAAAGACTTTTTTTTTTTAATAATCCATAAAAAAAAAAAAAGAGACAAATTTGAGAACACACATTGTGGCCGTCCATCTTTCATAACGAAGGTCCACGTCGGACAATCGTGTCCTCTCTCGCATAATTCCTCGACGTTTATATGCGGTCGTTGATTTTGTTTGGATGAACCGTCGTAATACGATACGAGGAGAGGGTGTGGATGGTCAGAGACGCTTTATCTGCTACCCGCAGAGATGCCCACTGCGGAGGTAGCTGTGTCGCTATCGGAAACGACAGCTTTCGTGACGTCGTCGTAGCCTCTTATCATGCGGGTGCAGTCGCGTGCCTTTGGTTGCAGGGTTTTTTTTTTAAATAATTTTTAAATGAAATACATTTTATCAATTGTCAAAATAGATTAAAAAAATATTTAAGATAGACAATACAATATCTTCTATAGAAGATAGATTTGATGTGAAGATGTATTTTATTTAAAAAGATAAGAGAGTGTTTGATTTGTAGAGAATTTTTTATTTTTTTTTTCATTCTTTTTTTTTTAGAAAATAGAAAACGATTTTTTTTGTTTTTCAATTTTTTCAGAAAATGCTTTTTTATTTTTTGGAAAACAAAAATGGAAACAGAAAATGATTATTTCTCGTTTTTCAGTTTTCCATAAAACGCTTTTTTATTTTCTGGAAAATAGAGATGGAAAACGCGAACCAAACGCGTTTTCTCGTTTTCACAGAAAATGAAAATGAAAAACGAAGAAGAAAACAGATATCAAATGTCCCCTAAATTTTTATCTAATTTAGAATTGTTGGTATGTTTTTTTTTAATTCAAAATTAAATTTATCTCAATAAAAAATTAAATCGTATTAATATATAAAATATCAATGGAGTAATTGTCTTTTCGCCATTTTACTAAATCACAAAAAAAATTCAAAACTCGCACTTGTGCCACACTTGTTGCTCGCTTCTCCCCCCTATCATCCATTGGGTTCGAATCCAAAATTCTAAAGTAAAAAAAAAAAGCTTAATTATTTCATCAATTATTTTTATCTATTTGCGAACTATAAAAATTTTAACCAATTTATTTTAAATTTAGGGTTTGTATTAAATATTTTTTTTATAAAAAATGTTAGATAATTTTAAAGGTCAATTAATGGTTTTAAATAGTTCAAATCTATATAAAATTTACATTGTTTCATAGTTCTTTAAATTTATTCAGATTTTTTTAAAAAAAAATTTGAAATTTTTTAACATAATTAATAATTTTTTATCAAAAGTATTTGATGACACTCGTACAAAAGTATTTGATGAAAAGTTTAAGAATCATGTCAAATGAACACAATTATACTCCTAATAGCTTTCGAATATATCCATATTGTTTTTGAAATTTAAACCATTGAAGACCATCAATGTCTTTTTATAAAAAGATTATTTTTATTTTTGAATTTATTTAAACTTACACTATTGCACTCTCATAGATTCTTCCACAATCAGAGGCAAATTTATACGTGGACTGATGGGGTCATAACCCCATCACGACCTCCTAGTGATTTATTTTATAAAAAATTTATACAGTAATATATTTTATTTTTAATAATATAATTACTATATAAAATATTTTATTCTTTTTTCCTTCCTCTCCATTGTCGTTTTCTTTTTTTCCGAAATTTTAAATCCAATCTTTTATGATTTTTTCCATCATGTCGTCGGTAGTCGCACATATTTTTCTTTATCAGCTGCTCACATGCCGCGAGCTCGCTGTTGTATGCTCGCCATTAACTCTATCAGTCTGGCATTGTCAGTCACATCTCCACCCATCGTCGACCTCCACTTCTCGTGCAAAACTTCGTCGCGATCGGGGAAGTTGTCCCGTCGACATTGCACCACGTTCGCAATCACAGTCTCACAGGAACACCTCGCGTGCACCGCCAGTGCATGCCACTGCATCACCATCACCCTCCACCCACCCGCGCATGAAATTCATCGACTTCAACATCGACATCCGTAGGTTAGGTTAATTAAAATTTCTATTTAATCAATTTTGAATTTTAATTAATCAAATCATTTGAATTAATTAATTTGAGTTGGATTTAAATAATTAAATAGATTTAGATTAATTAAACCTAGAGTTTAATGTTTAATGGATGAGTTTAATTAATATATTTTAATTGATTAATTAGTTTTAGATTGGTTAATCTGTTTTAAATATTGATTAATTAACTTTAAGTTATTGAATTAAATTTGGATTTAATTGATTAATTGGGTTAGATTAATTAATATGTTTAATCAATTAACTAGCGTTAGATTAATTAATCTATTTAATTAATTTATTTGGGCCAGATTAATTAAATTTGAGTTTAATTGATTAATTGAGATTAAATTAATTAACTTAAGTTAGGTTAATTGACTAATCTAATTTTATCTGATTAGTATAATTAAAACTCATTTAGGGTTGAAAATTATCAATTAATTAATTGATTTGTTTGGTAGAAGTGTAATTAAGTTGTGATTAATCCGTTAATGGGATTAATTGATTTAAATAAATCTAATTAAGTTAATAGAGTTGGATTTGATTAAATTGCTAATTGAATTAATTAGTTTATAACATAATTGATCTAATTACTTGGGCGGTTTAACAAAATAATTAATATGACTTAATATTTTTGTTATTATTCACTTATTTGAATTAATTTGAATTTTTCATTATCATAGAATTCATATATTTCAAATGGAAAACTAACCAACAAGAGAGCAAATTTTTTCAAAGGAAGAAAACAAATGAACTAGATCCAGCTATTTTTGTAATTCCATTGACAAGATCATGTAATAATTATCTTCCATATGAAATTTTTCCTAAAAGATTCAAAAATATAGAAAATGAAGAGGTTGATCTCAATTCTTAAGAGCGTGATCCAGGATTAAGTTGACAAATTTGAGAATATCTTCCTAACCAACAAGAGGAGATTCATCGAGCTTATTTGAATCTGAAGGTATATCAACCTAGTCTTTGAGAATATACATTAAATAAACATATTAAGCACCCTTAAAGATTTAACTCTGTTTGGTATGAACAATTTCCTTAGTTGGAGTATTTATCGGGTAATGATAAAGTATATTGTTTTTCATATTTTATCTTCAACAAACTATCATGATGCTTAATTAAATCACACTGCATTTACTGTTTATAGATTTGATAATTGGAAGAAAATTCGAACTGAAAAAACTTGTGCTTTCATAGGTCATATAGGGAAAGATTATGTATCTTCACTCCATCGTAATGCTGAAAAGGCATATAAGGATTTGATGAACCAACCACAACATATATCAAGAAGATTCAACACTTTTAATACTAAACAAGTTGTAATTAATCATGTTCGGTTAAAGACTCACATACATTTGGTGTTGTTGCTTGCACTTCAAGGAATTCCGTTTAGAAGCCACGATGAGAAATCTAGTTCATCTAATCGTGGTAATTTTCTAAAAATTTTGGATGTGCTAACCATGTACAATGATGAACTTTCAAAGGCAATTGCTAAAGCTCCAAAAAATGGCAAGTATATAAGTCACGATATTCAAAAACAAATACTTTATGTGCTTTCAGTGAGAATGAAAAATACAATTTGTGAAGAAATTAGAGTTGTCGAGTATTGCATAATTGTTGATGAAGCTCGAGATGAATCAAAAATAGAGCAAATGTCTATAGTATTGAGGTTCGTGGATACTAATGGATTCATTCAAGAATTTTTTTTTGGGTTTGTTCATGTATCTGATATCATAGGTTTGACTTAAAGGATACTATATATTCTACTTTGGCGCACTACAATTTGAATGTTCAAAATATTAGAGGTCAAGGCTACGATAGTCCTAGTAATATGAGGGGCGAGTTTAATGGATTGCAAGCTTTGATTATAAAAGATTTTAGAAATGTTTATTATGTTCATTGTTTTGCTCATAAAATTACAATTGGCTTTAGTTGCAACATCAAAAGATGTGACATCTATTCATCAATTTTTTTACAAATTAACTTTTATAGTTAATATTGTTGGTTCTTCATGCAAGCGTAATGATGAATTGAAAAATGCTCATATAGATGACATTGCACATTTGATTTTGTTGGTTCTTCATGCAAGCATAATGATGAATTGAAAAATGCTCATATAGATGACATTGCACATTTGATTGCTACTAATGATCCTCAAGATAGGGCGTGAATTTAATCAGATAAGTACTTTACAGCGAGCTGTTGATACACACTGGTGTTCTCATTTGAAATCATTGTCAGACCTAATTAAGATGTTTAGTGTAGCATATACAGTATTGCTCAATGTTATGGATGTTGGTGCTATTGGTCCAGGTCACGATTAACCGGACTCGAGTTTGACTCTAACTGTATTTTGATGTTAGACAAAACGTATGACATGGAATTGTCATGGGAAGTCCAACATGGGTTGACCACGTAAATCCAAGTGTGTAGTCTTGGTTGTGAAAAGTCCAAGCATGAGGCTTGATGTTGGGAAAATCTAAGTATAGGGCTTGGTGTTGGGAAAGTCCAACATGGGTTGGCCACGTAAGTCCAAGTGTGTAGCCTTGGCTGTGAAAGTCCAAGTATGGAGCTTGACATGAAAAATCCAAGCATGGGGCTTGACATGAAAAATCCAAGCATGAGGCTTGGTGTGGGAAGTCTTGAGGACTTGGCAAGTTCACTAGGCTCGGGGTCTTTGAGTCGGTGGAGGATGACATTGCGAAGCCGTGCACTTGGTGCATCTGAGGGACCGTCGGACGGGGAGCGAATGGAGTGAGGCCTAAGGGAAGCAGACTTCGAGGGCAAGAGACGTGAAGGATGACATTGCGAAGCTGTGCGCTTGGTGCATCCGAGGGACGTAGGCCAACGGAAGAGAGTTTCGATGGAGAACTCCATGGGAGGATGAGATGGACTTGGTCAAGTGGTTAAGACTGAGTGTCAGATGCTCAAACATGGTGTTTGAGATTTTACCTGACGGTCGGATGCTCAAACAACTTGGTGTTTGAGGTTTACCTGATATCAGTCAATTGGTATAGGTACCAGTCGACTGCTCCAAGTCAAATGAGTTCGACTGGTGTTCGACTGAATTGGTTCTGGCCGAACAGTCGACTGTCAAGGGATGACAGTCGACTGCAGACACCATCAGTCGATTGACGAGGGATGTTAGTCAACTGATCGGGGTGAATTCGGGCACAGAATGTCTTCCAGTCGAGTGATCGCGTCGAGCACTCGACTGATGGATTCATCAGTCAACTGATGGGCATGATTAGTCGACTGATGGACATGATCAATCGACTGATGATGAATCCGTTGGAACTGTCCAGCATGGAACGAGTCATTGTGAGACAATGACTACATGACCAATCGACTGATGGTCACAATCATTCGACTGATTGACGCAAAATCAGCTTGATGTAGGTTATAAATGGATCTCGAGATGGAGGATTTTGCAAAAGTTTTTGGTGCGATTTTGGAGGGGAATTGCTGCTGCATTCCAGTCCTTCAAGAGCAATCCAAAGCAAGCAACAAGCAAGAGTTCAAATCCATTATTGTAAAGTTTTCTTTACTTATTTCATTATTATATTTGTATTTGCTTGTATTACTTTGTGTAATTGCTTGTACGATGTTTCTCCACCTCCGACGTATTATCGAGGAGTTTTGTTAGTGTTGTGCGCATAAAATGAGCTCATTGAGCTCACCCCGTGGAGTATGAACCCTAAGGTTCCAAACTACGTATATCGTATGTATTTTTGTGTGCCTGTCTTTTGTATTTGTATTACTATTATTTCTGCTGCGCATTAACGAGTATTGTAGATGAGCACGCGACGAACGGATGATTTCCACCATATACGCGTATTGGGCTATTCACCCCCTCTAGCCAGCCATCGATCCTCCAACAAGTGGTATCAGAGCGAGAAGCTTGTTGCAGACTAATCGCCAATACAAGCACGACAAGATGGCCGACTCCAACATCCGTCCACCGAAATTCGATGGAGATTTTTCTTGGTGGAAGAAATGGATGGAGGTATATTTCGAAACCGATTTCGATATCATGCTAATCATGGAAAGTGGTTTTGAAGTACCTAGGGACGAAGAGGGAAAGCCGATGGAAAAAATCAAGATGGACACAAGAGCAATGTCAAGAATTCAAGATAATGGTTAAGGTAACAAAAATGCTATTAGATTTAATACCTAACCATATCTTGTGCAAGCTAAGTGAATACCGAGATGCCAAAGATCTATGGGACAAATTAGTCAAATTCCATGAACATCCCGAACCGGCTCAATTGGAGAAGGAGGCCGAGGAAGAATGTCCATCAACATCCGGATCCAAGGATGTTGAAGAATCGCCATCAACATTCGAAGATGTGGATGACTTGGAGGAAACCTCCACCTCTAGCATTGAGGGGGAGGAGAGGTCTTCCATTCCGGAACAAGAACGAGAAGAAGCATCTACATCCGGGAGAAGTGAAGATCAAGAGACTTCTACCTCTCTAGGTAACTCATGCATTGTACTTAAAAATAAAAGTCACATAATATGCTTTGAGTGTAGGGAGCAAAGACACTATAAAAGCAAGTGCCCCAAGAAGATTAAAAAAGCTCAATCGGTGCCAAAGGTGAAAGATACCGGAGTCCTCGTCAAGAAGAGTAAAAAGCACATTGTGTACTTCAAATGCAACCAAAGAGGACATTACTGAAGCCAATGCCCTAGGGGGAGGAAGAAAGAGCTACACAAGTAGGGGAAGCTTTTAAAGCAAACCCTAAGGAATATCTAAATGCACCTTCTAGCTCTAGGACTAAGAAACATGCTAGAAATTACTTTAATTCACTTGCTATTATTAATGAAAAGCATGCTAGTAGGAATAAATACTTTTGTTTAGGTGCCAAGCATGTAAACTTGCCTAAGGACAAATCTGGGACCAATAACACTAGACCTATTTTACCTAGAGCGTCTATTAAGAAAGTTGAAAACCACCTAGACATTAATCCCAAAAATCATAGACATATGCTTAGGAAGAGTCATTCCCAAAAGATAAATGAAAAATCAAAATTAGGAAGGTTAGAATTAGAAAATCAAGCCTTGAGGTCAAGGTTTGAGAAACTTGAAAAGACCCTCAAAATTATGACAAATTCAATTATAGGGTCAAAGGAAAAAAATTTAAGACTTAGGAGACAAGAACCATTCAAGGGCAAGAAATGTTTGGGTCACAAACTTATGTCCTACCACAATGTTCCATTTAATTATAGAACAATTTCTAGGTTTAGGAAAACCAAGGCTAATAGGGAAGTTATCCCTAAGATTAGCCATGGTATGTGTCTAGTGGCTAGGGACTCAAGAAAATCTAAGGTAGCCACTAAGAAGGTCAAAGGCCTCTAGAGTTGACCTAGGAAAGACCCAATTGACTAATGCTTCAAAGCCAAAAAGGGTCATTAGGAAGGTATCTAGGGAACTTATCTCTAGTGAATACCTTGTTAACCCAAGGAGCTCCAATAGGTATTGGATTTCTATGAGCGTGATCGATTCACGCTAGATGGGTTAGGGTGTGTCAACCCTAAGTGGATGAGTAGATAACCTAGTCATGCTAGAGTTGACACTTTAGGATGTGCCAATGTGGTTTGAGAAGATGAAAATTGATTAAATTGGCACGATTAGGTCTTAAAGGTCATGGTGTGCCATTTTTAGTTTTTGGCACACTAGGGGGATAATTGGTACTAAGGCAAAAATGGATTTAATCTTAGAAATGACTATTTGGACTTAACATTTAGGTATCTTATACCTTAGTATTTTATAATTGTCATGCTTTGTTTGACTTGCTATGTCATGACATCATATCTATTTTTATCATATAAAATGTCATGACCATACTTAGGGTTTATTGTTGAATGTCATGTATGTTTAGTTTTTATATTATCACATGTCATGACATCATGATTATATGACACATGCTTATTCATATTATCATTTATGTCATAATCATTATTCAAGCATAAATAAAATGGATTTAAGGACTATGACATGATTTGAAGTCTCATGCATAAGGGAATCAAATAGAGTTGCCTAACATATGCATGAAACCCTAAATGACAAAGATCTCACATCTCACTAAAGAACTTGACTTGTGTGTGTTTTATACACCTAGATACAAGTGATATGTTTAGGAAAATAAACTTAAAGGTTTTAAAATTATTATAAATTTATTTTGAAAAACCTTGGTGAAGTCTATCTTTTGATAGCAATCACCATTGAATGAGGTGATATAAAGTAGGCTCAAACATTGAAAAATTCAATAGTTTTGAACTTTGTGTCAATCTTATTAGTTTATGGGTATTTTTTTTCTAATATTTTTCACCCATAATGTTTGTAATAAGTAATATACATATGAATTTTCAACCTATGTATATTTACTTATGAATTTTGAAATTTGGTTTCTGAAAATTGAAAACTGCATTTTGCAATTATCAGTCGACTGCCAGTGTTGACAGTCGACTGCCAATGCTGATTTCGGATAAATAAGGTTTGTTAGGCCCATGTTCAACTATGTTTTGGTTCCATAACTACTCCTAACCCTAGGACATGCTTTAGAGAGCATTAGAAAGGGTGAAAATCCATTGGATATGGATTAGGAGAAGTGTTTAGGGTGAGTATCAATTTTAAGGTGTATGAAAGTTCAATGTTGAACTTGTGCCTTAATTTTGATTGTTTAAGTGTTCCTATTGGCTTAGGGACTCTCCAAGGACATTGTTGGTGCAATGGTCAAGGGGGAGAAAGCCTTTAGAGGGAGGTATCCATCATGGGAAGATGGATGTGTATTTTTCCTCATGGAAGGAAAATTGGGGGAGTGCCTCTCTGAAGTGATATGAGACTTATCACTAGAAAGATTGAAGGCATATGTTTTCCTCCATGGGAGAGATTGTAAGATCTCATTGGGATATAAGACATTCATACCCTTGGGGAGGACTTTTTTTATGTATGTCAAAAAGGGAGAGAAGTTACCAATTGGGGTTAGTTGGAATTCTCATTGGAATGTGAGAATTGTCAATTAGGGATAATTGGTAGACTTGAGTTTGAGGTTTTGTCAAACATCAAAAAAGGGGAGATTGTTGGTGCAATCGGCCCAGGTCATGATTGACCGGACTCGAGTTTAACTCGAACTGTATTTTGATGTTAGACAAAACGTATGACATGGAATTGTCATAGGAAATCCAACATGGGTTGGCCACGTAAATCCAAGTGTGTAGCCTTGGTTATGAAAAGTCCAAGTGTGTAACCTTGGCGGTGAAAATTCAAGCATGAGTCTTGACATGGAAAATCCAAGCATGAGGCTTGGTGTGGGAAGTCTTGAGGACTTGACAAGTTCACTAGGCTCGGGGTCCTTGAGTCGGTGAAGGATGTCATTGCGAAGTCGTGCGCTTGGTGCATCTGAGGGATTGCCGGACGGGGAGCGAATGGAGTGAGGCCCAAGGGAAGTAGACTTCGAGGGCAAGATACGCGAAGAATAACATTACGAAGTCATGCGCTTGGTGCATCCGAGGGACGTAGGCCGAGGGAAGAGAGCTTCGGTGGGGAACTCCATGAGAGGATGAGGTGGACTTAGCCAGGTGGCTAAGACTGAGTGTCGGATGCTCAAACATGGTGTTTGAGATTTTACCCGACGATCGGATGCTCAAACAACTTGGTGTTTGAGGTTTACTTGATATCAATCGACTGGTATAGGTACCAGTCGACTGCTCCAAGTCAAATGAGTTCGACTAAACTGGTTCTGGCTGAACAGTCAACTGCCAAGGGATGATAGTCCATTGCAGACACCATTAGTCAACTGATGAGAGATGTCAGTCGACTGATCGGGGTGAATTTGGGAACAGAATATCTTCCAGTCGAGTGATCGCGTCGAGCACTCGACTGATGGGTTCATCAGTCGACTGATGGGTATGATCAGTCGACTGATGATGGATCCATTGTAACTTGTCCAATATGGATCAAGTCGTTGTGAGACAACGACTACAGGACCAGACGACTGATTGGCACGAAATCAGCTCGATGTAGGTTATAAATGAAGCTCGAGATGGAAGATTTTGCAAGAGTTTTTGGAGCGATTTTGGAGGGGAATTGCTACTGCATTCCAGTCTTTCAAGAGCAATCCAAAGCAAGCAACAAGCAAGAGTTCAAATCCATTATTATAAAGTTTTCTTTACATATTTCATTGTTGTATTTGTATTTGCTTGTATTACTTAGTGTAATTGCTTGTACGAGGTTTCTCCACCTCCGATGTGTTATCGAGAAGGAGTTTTGTTAGTGTCGTGTGCATAACACGAGCTCGTTGCGCTCACCCCATGGAGTAGGAACCCTAAGGTTCTGAACCACGTATATCATGTGTATTTGTGTGTGTCTGTCTTTTGTATTCGTATTACTATTATTTCCGCTGCGCATTAACGAGTATTGTAGACGAGCATGCGATGAACGAACGATTTTCATCGTACATGCGTATTGAGCTATTCACTGTTGGATCGAAAGTGTCGCTAGAGGGGGGGGGGTGAATAGCGATACGGTGTCGTTAAAAACTTTTGCAATAAGTAAAAAGCAAGTAGAGAATGCACAGCGGAAATATAAAGTAGACAAGATATTTTTACGTGGTTCACAATCTTTCGATTGCTAATCCACGGCCCTAGTGATCCTTGATCACGTACGGAGGGCAATTCACTAAAACCACTCCTCTTCGTTGGAAGTAGGAGCAACGATTACAAAAAGAAATCAAGGCAAAGGGACACTCCCCCTTTCCTTGTTACGATTAAAGCACAAAGACAATTTAAAGAAGTAGAACTTAAATAAATATACCGACAACTCTTATAAGTAGAAGATGTAGCTTTCGTGCACTTCGTCGTAGCAAATGTGAGTAGTAGTAATGCATGCGTACGACGGCGTGTTGAGAGCTCTTGAATTCTTGTGTTTTGCTTGGAGTGAACATGTCTATTTATGGATATTGATCTATGAATTTAGACATAGGTAGTGTCCAAGGTGAGGTTCTTATCCCAACTCAAGGATGAGGTGTTTCATCCAACCACCTTGTGCCACCTCCAACCTTCTTGTCGCCAACTCAAGGATGAGGTGTTTCATCCAACCACCTTGTGCCACCTCCAACCTCCTTGGGCGCCAACTTGAGGATGAGGTGTTTCATCCAACCACCTTGTGCCACCTCCAACCTCCTTGGGCGCCAACTTGAGGATGAGGTGTTTCATCCAACCACCTTGTGCCACCTCCAACCTCCTTGGGCGCCAACTTGTTGGAGCCATTCAACTTGTGCCACATTATGGGAGCCAACCATCTTGTGCCAACTCACCTTATTTTGGGCGTCCACCACAAGGAAGCTTGGTGATGGTTTGGATGTCCACCTTGATGCCACATCACCCTTTGTACCAAAACACGAGTCAAGTCCAAATTCACCCCCTTGAAATTCGAGCTCTTCTCGAGGTCGAACTTGACTAGCAGCTGATAGTCAAAGGGTTTTGGACCGCAGATAAGTTAGCTTAAAATATAAAGTACGATGGTTCTAACCATCCGATCTCGACCTAGACCTTCCATTGGAGGTATTGGGTCGGATCTACGCTTAACGACCTTGCTTCGCTTTCACACGAGCTTACCTTGTAGCCTCGCTCGGCCTTCACCCGAGTACCTGGCTTCCTCCAAGTCCCTGCGCGTTCGACCACCCTCGGTTCCCACCGGTGTCGCAGACCTTCCGCTCAACTTTAGCATTTCTGCACACTTAATTGAGCTCGTAAGATAACAAATATACCCTTAACTATTGAGCCTTTTGCCATAATCAAAATACCGGTTCGACTTTGGTGCCCACTGCACCAACAATCTCCCCCTTTTTGATTCATGGCAAACCGACACAAAAGTTAAGGAAAAATTAAGCATAACAAAGAAGCTAGCATAATGATTAAGCATGAATGAGCTAGCATAAAGATTAAATATGAATGAGCTAGCATAAAGATTAAATATGAATGAGCTAGCATAATGATTAAGCATGAGTGAGAAATATTATTGTTTCAAGTTCTCCCCTTTGAGGTAACCTCCCCCTTGACCGTCTCCCCTTTGAGGTAACCTCCCCCTTGACCGAAGGTGAGTTCTTGAAAAATAATTTTTACTCCCCCTTAATAGTTGCTTAAGTAAACGGAATTACTTAATATAAAAGGTAATAATTTTGTTTACTTTCTTCCTTACTTTTGTGACTTTCTCCCCCTTTTGCCTTAACTCAAAAAGTTTGTAAATATATTTTAGGGTTTGTAAGTCCAAGCAAGTTCCCAATATAAATATATTTTTTTTAAAATAATAATAAGCTTGAAAATATGTTCATCTAAAATGTACAACTCCGGTTGGACTTGATTGATATAGAATGATCAATAAGTCTTGAAGGAGTTGATTAATTTTAAATAATTATACTCCATGGTTCATGTCGATGCACGAATCTACATCCGAACTGTGAGTAAGGTCCTAACGCCTGCTCACGCATAAGTACACAAACACATTAGTCCTATGTGTTGTGAGATGTGTTGGCTCCTTAAATCTATAGGTATATGATTTCTAAGGTAAGACTTAGGCTAATTTCATAAAAGAAGCAAAAGTAGAGTACATATATAGAAAAATTTAAATCCTACTCTATTACGCACATACCTAACTTTCGCCTTAATAAACTAAATTGGCGGGTAGTGGTTTGGTGAAGATGTCCGCTAGGTTTGATTTGGACTCAACATACTCTAGTTGTATAGTTCCATTAGTTACATGTTCCCTAATGAAGTGGTGTTTAACTTCTATATGTTTTGTCCTAGAATGACATATTGGATTTTTAGTTAAGTTAATTGAACTAATGTTATCTATGTAGGTTTTAATGTTGTTAAAGATTAAGCTAAAGTCTTGGAGAGTGTGCTTCATCCACAGTGAGCCGAGAGACACACTCACCCATCGCAACGATTCGGCCGGTGGTAGATAAGGCAACGCAATGTCGCTCCTACTGCACTAACTTACTAGACTCGAGCCGAGGATTTGACAACAACCACTCGTGCTCTTTCTATCGAGTTTACTACCGGCATAGTCGAGTCGGAGTAGCCGATTAGATTAAACTCGGTAGATCTAGGGTACCAAATACCTACGCTTAGCGTGCCCTTTAGATATCTAAGGATACGCTTGACTAGGGTTAGGTGAGACTCCTTGGCACGAGCACATGTAACTGGAACACATACTTACCATGAATAAAATGTCGAATTGGCTCATGCGGTTAAGTATAGGAGACTTCCTATTGCGCTCTATAGTATTTTAGGTCAGCGGGTTTTCCTTCTACATCTTCGTTTATATTAACATTAGTTGCCATAGGTGTATTGATTATTTTAGCATCTTGCATTCCAAATCGATTTATTAAGTCCTTAGTATATTTTTGTTGATGTAAATATATTCCATCTTTAGTTTGTTTAATTTGTAAACCTAAGAAGAAACTTAACTCTCCCACTAAATTCATTTCAAATTCACTTTCCATAAGTGAGATGAATTCGCTTTAGCAGGATCGAGTTGGTAGTTCCAAAAATTATATCATCTACATAGATTTGGGCTATAAAGATTTCTTTTCCTACGGTTTTAACGAATAAGGTTGGGTCGACTAAACCTTGGTTGAATCCTTTGGACTTAAGATAGATCGAAAGCCTTTGTACCAAGCTCTTGGGGCTTGTTTGAGTCCATATAGGGCTTTCTTAAGTCTAAGGACATGGTCGGTTTATCTAGATTTTGAATCAGGAGGTTGGTAGCGTAAACTTCTTCCTTAATGTATCCATTCAAAAATGCTGACTTGACATCCATTTGAAACAATTTAAAACCTCGATGTGCGATATGCTAACAACATTCGGATGGACTCTAGTCAGCTCACGAGGCGTAGGTCTCATCTTAATCTAAACATTCGACTTGACTAAACCCTTTTGCGACTAACCTAGCTTTATTTCTAACTACTTCACCTTTATCATCAAGTTTTTTTCGAAATACCCACCTTGTTCCAATAATAGATTTTTCTTTAGGTGGTGGTACTAATTCCCGGACTTCATTTCAAGTGAATTGAGCTAGCTCTTCTTGCATAGCAATAATCCAGTCGGGATCAAGAAGTGCTTGTTCAATAGTTTTGGGTTCGATTTTGGAAATTAACGAGATTTGACTAAGGTTTCGATATGAAGCTCTAGTTCGAACCCCTAAATTTGGATCACCTATAACTTGATTGATAGGATGATTTGTTTGAGTCTTAGTGTGACTCGGGTTAGGGTCATCTATCACTTGGTCGATAGGATGACTTGGGTGAGTTCTAGTTTGACTTGGGTTAGAGTCATCTATCACTTGGTCGATAGGATGACTTGGGTTAGGGCAGATTCAAGTTCAAGATCAGTCGGGTTCGCTATAAGTTGATTTGCTAGTTGGTTTTGTTAAGGATTGAGCGGGTTCGTGTCCTTCGAAAACTATATTAATGGTTTCTTCGACTCTAAGAGTGTCGTGATTGTATACCCTATAAGCTCTCGTGGTTGAGTATCCTAGAAAGTTCGATGGGGTTTGGATTTGAATTTTCCCTAGGTAATCCTTAGTGTTTAAGATATGTACCTTGCATCCAAATACCCTAAAGTACTTGATGTTCGGTATTTTATCGTGATAAATCTCGCACGAGGTCTTTGGTGCCTCTTTACCATAAGGATCCTATTTTGGACATAGCAAGCCGTACTAACCTCCTCCCAAAATCTATCGGGTAGGTTATACTGCTAACATTGTCCTAGCGGCTTCTTGTAGGGTTCTATTTTTCCGCTCGACTAACCCATTTTGTTGTGGGGGTTCTAGGACATGAAAACTCATGGTGGTATCCGCTTAGGTTACGTAAATCAGAAACTCGTGGTTTTCGAATTCACCACCATGATCGCTTCTAAGTCTTTTAATCTTAAGGTTCTTTTGATTTTCGATTAACCTACAAAGATTGATTAGTTGGTCTAGGGTATCATTTTTATGTTTGATAAACCTAACCCAAGTAAATCTAGAATAGTCGCCAATTATGACTAAGCAAAATTGACTACCATTGAGTGACTTAGCTCCATGTGAATCAAATAGATCCATGTGTAGGAGCTCAAGAACACTTTGGTTCGTTCTTGATTAGTTAATTGATGTTGTGTCCTAGATTGTTTACCTTGTTGACAAGCATACATATTTTATTATCCAAGTTGTTTAGTTTAGGCAAACCTATAACTAAGCCACTCGACTCATCTTGTGGAAGTCTTAAAAGAGTGTCCGAGTCTCGTGCCATAACCAAGATTCCTCTTACTGTGTCATAAGACACTTGGTTGAGGAGTTGGGTAAATTTATTGTGTAGATGTTGCTACTCCTAGTTCCTTTAAGTATTATTTTAGATGTTGCATTTATTTTGATTACGCATTCATTTTCTAGAAATATGACCTTATAATTGTTATCACACAATTGGCTTACACTAAGTAAATTATATTGAAAGTTTTCTACTAATAAGACATTTTGAATTGTAAAGTTAGAGTTGAGCTCAATATCACCCGATCCGATGATTTTGAGCTTGCCGCTATTTCCAAGGCTACCGATCCTTGTCGCTTGAATCGTGAATCTTCAAAATTTGAGTTGATCCCCTGGCCATGTGTCGAGTAACCAACGTCAACATCCATTGATCCTACACATAAGGTAGTTGGATCGGATATTGGAATTACTAAAGGGTTGTTTGTAAGTTTTTAAACCTAAATCATCTCACCAATATCTACATGATCAAAACATGTTATTCCTATGTGTTATTGTGAGATGACTTTCAATTTTACTTGATTAATTTTAATGAATTTAAATTAACCAACATTAGGTTAGATTCGATTTAGTCTAAGCTCATCAAGTAATCTTTTCAAGAGATTAGCTTCCAGGTCGTGGCGAGGCACAGAGGCCTTCTTTGATCGGAACAACGACTACTTCCTTAGACAAAGCTAATTTCAAGAAATTGATAACTCGACTTACTTGAGACTACGTCTTGGTCTAACTAGTTATTTTTGAAAAGAGGCTCGAGGCTCAATCTTTTCAGAGGATTTTAGTTGGTTTATTTTTGAAAAGAGGCTCCGAGGCTCAATCTTTCGGATTTTAGTTGGTTATGAGTCCTATCTAACCATTCTAAAAATAAAGGAAAAACTAAGCATGCAATTTCTAAGACTTAACAAAATACATTTTGTATTGGCTCCTCGACCATTGAATCGAGTGGGTCTATTCACATAGTGAATTTGGTCCTTGGGAACCCAATACATGTTAGATCCTAAAGTTGAAATCAAAGTGGTCTTAGGGACCCATGCTTGACATTTTTCTTATGTTGGTTTACTATAGACATATATGACTTATTGGTTGTATTTGAGTTAAACCCGAGTCCGCCTTGTTGTACACGGCCCTTTGTGATCCAAGTAAGAGGTCAAGTCCCTTGATCCCAAAGTGAACCTTTCCAACGCAGCCTAAGGTCTTCGACTTGTGTTTTCAAAAGCGAGTTCTCAACTTCAAGCTTTTCAACTTGAGTTGAGTCCTCCTCTTGAATACGAGTAGTCGAAGAGGTTAGGGAGACCTCATGTTTGAGAAGGTTAACCTCCTCAATTAGGGTCTCGACCTTGACTCGACTTAGCTAGTTTCTTATTTAAAAATTTAATTGCACCATACAAAGTATTAAGTAACGACCGACTTACCCTTAATGATTCTTTTTGAACCGGATACTGGATCCGTGGCTTGTCTTGAATGGAAGCTCATCATCGGATTCGACTCTGACTCTTCTTCGCTTCGAGTCGCGGCTCGGTCGGCTTGGCCATTAGAGCTTGATATCGCCTTCTTCCTCCGACAACTCCTCCCAAGTAGCGCTTAGCGCTTGGTGTTTGATGCTTTATTCTTTATCTTTGGGCACTCTGACTTGATGTGACCGAAGCTGTTGGTCTCATAGGATCTAAAATTAGTATTATTTGAATTAGGTTTAGGGTTACCTTGAGTTGTTGGTCGCTTTCGCCTCTTGATCATCTTCCAACTAGATTGACTAGTTCGGATTCTATTTCGAGTCTACTCCGATTCGACTCGCCTTCTTCCTTCGGGGTGGCTTGCTTGCGGGCTTCTTCTTCTTGGAACTCGCAACTAACGCAATACTCTTCTCCCGACCACGTTAGTTTGCTCATGTAATTCAAGTTCAAAACAATTCGCCTAACCTAATTTTAGAAAGGTCTGGAGACCTTGTAGGCATCGACCATGGATGCCCACAAGGTGGTCCTAGGAAACGAGTTAAGAGAATACCGATAAGGTCGCGATTCTCGACCTTTTGTCCGATGGCATGGAGTTGGTTGACGGCGTGTCTTGGATACGAGCATGTAGTTGAGTCATGCGTCTCGCTTTCCTGCATTTTCAAGTTATACAATTTATTTAAAAGTAAATCTCTTTACATACCTTCGTGTCGCTGCTGCTTCGTAGTTCCACTAGCTTGGTCCATAAGTCCTTTGCACTAATGAAGGGGCCGACGCTTGAGCTCTTCCTTGACAACCCATACTTGCAAGATTTGAGTTGCCTTGGCATCGGCTTCTACTTGTTTTTCATGGAATTTGACCATTGATCGTGAACCCAAAGATTCACCATCTTCATTAATAGGAAGTGTGAAACCGGTTTGATTACGATCCACATCTCGATTTGGGTTTTAAGAAAGCATTCCATCCGACCCTTCCAATAACGAAAGTCATTACTGCTGTAAAACGGGGTCAAGTGCTAAACCCTTCGAGATGGGCCATTTAAAAACAAGAAGAAGAACTATTTAAAAGAATCTTGCAAAACACACACGAAAGAATATTCCAAGACTTTCGCCTTGGATTAGAAAAGTGGAAGTAAAAAAAGATATATAAAATGTAACTTGCAAAATGAAATAAACAATCAAATGCGAATGTCGTTGAAGTTCCGGAGGACAACCTTACTCGGGATCTAACCCGAAGGACAACCTTATCCGGCTCCTCAAGCCTCTAATGCACTTCTCTATGTAGGAGAGGATAAGCAAGTGAAATAATTATACTAAAACCTAAATAAATAAATAAAAAATCTGTGAAAAAAGAAAAACAAAGCTAGATTGGTGGTTTCACCGAATCTTAGCGCCCCCGGCTCTGATACCAATTGTTGGATCGAAAGTGTCGCTAGAGGGGGGGGTGAATAGCGATACGGTGTCGTTAAAAACTTTTGCAATAAGTAAAAAGCAAGTAGAGAATGCACAACGGAAATATAAAGTAGACAAGATATTTTTACGTGGTTCACAATCTTTCGATTGCTAATCCACGGCCCTAGTGATCCTTGATCACGTACGGAGGGCAATTCACTAAAACCACTCCTCCTCGTTGGAAGTAGGAGCAACGATTACAAAAAGAAATCAAGGCAAAGGGACACTCCCCCTTTCCTTGTTACGATTAAAGCACAAAGACAATTTAAAGAAGTAGAACTTAAATAAATATACCGACAACTCTTATAAGTAGAAGATGTAGCTTTCGTTGTCGGCGGCACTTCGTCGTAGCAAATGTGAGTAGTAGTAGCGGCGTTACGACGGCGTGTTGAGAGCTCTTGAATTCTTGTGTTTTGCTTGGAGTGAACATGTCTATTTATGGATATTGATCTATGAATTTAGACATAGGTAGTGTCCAAGGTGAGGTTCTTATCCCAACTCAAGGATGAGGTGTTTCATCCAACCACCTTGTGCCACCTCCAACCTTCTTGTGCGCCAACTCAAGGATGAGGTGTTTCATCCAACCACCTTGTGCCACCTCCAACCTCCTTGGGCGCCAACTTGAGGATGAGGTGTTTCATCCAACCACCTTGTGCCACCTCCAACTTGAGGATGAGGTGTTTCATCCAACCACCTTGTGCCACCTCCAACCTCCTTGGGCGCCAACTTGTTGGAGCCATTCAACTTGTGCCACATTATGGGAGCCAACCATCTTGTGCCAACTCACCTTATTTTGGGCGTCCACCACAAGGAAGCTTGGTGATGGTTTGGATGTCCACCTTGATGCCACATCACCCTTTGTACCAAAACACGAGTCAAGTCCAAATTCACCCCTTGAAATTCGAGCTTTTGGAACTTGACTAGCGATTGTGTAGTCAAAGGGTTTTGGACTGCAGTACAAGTTAGCTTAAAATATAAAGTACGATGGTTCTAACCATCTGATCTCGACCTAGACCTTCCATTGGAGGTATTGGGTCGGATCTACGCTTAACGACCTTGCTTCGCTTTCACACGAGCTTACCTTGTAGCCTCGCTTCCGGTCTTCACCCGAGTACCTCGGCTTCCTCCGAAGTCCCTCTGGCGTTGCCCGACCACCTCGGTTCCCACCGGGTGTCGCAGACCTTCCGCTCAACTTTAGCATTTCTGCACACTTAATTGAGCTCGTAAGATAACAAATATACCCTTAACTATTGAGCCTTTTGCCATAATCAAAATACCGGTTCGACTTTGGTGCCCACTGCACCAACATTCACCCCCTCTAGCCGGCCACCGCTCCTCCAATAATGGAGGATGGGCTTTCTTCTCAACGAGTAGATGCAACATTTGTTTATGATGAAATAACTTCTTTGAGTTTGTATTCATCTTGCATCTTATAAAAGAGATTACGAGGATCACAGATATCCTTTGTTAGGCTTTATAAAGTAAGTCTCAAGATATTATAAATGCAATGGAGCTTGTATTATCTACCAAGAATTTATTTCAACAAATGAAGGATAACAAATGGGATGATTTTCTCACTACAAGAAATCAGCCAAATGCGGCAAATTATTAATTCATCGCTAAAAATAGTAATTATCGACGAATTTTATGATCTTCATAATTAATATCACATTTGCAACGAATTAGTAATTTTTCGTCGCAATTATAAAAAATATTAGAGATGAATTAGAAATATTTGTCACTAGCCTATATTCCAAATGATTATTCGCGACGAAATTTATATTTCATCGCTAATATATTTAGGTTTAGTGACAATATTATTTCAATTCGTTGCCAATAATAGCAGTCGACTAGTTTATATCACCAGTCGACTGATTAATAGTGACGAACTAAATAAATATTCGTCGCAAACTATTCAGTCGATTAGCCAGTCGAGTAAAACAGATTCTGTGGTCGACCAAATTATCGACAGTCAATTGGTGTATATCATCAGACGACTGATATACCTATTTTTACGACGATATGTATTGTTCATCACCAATATGCAAATATTAGCGATGAAAATTTAAATGTTCGCCACTAAAATAATAAATATTAGCGACGAATAAAAATATTTTATTGCTAAGATACGTAAAAAAACCCTCGCCGTCGTATTTCCCCCAAATTTCCGCATGACTCCTCTCTTCCTCCTCTCTTCCGGCGATTCCTCTCGGCGTTTCTTCTGCTCCGACTCCCTACTCCGGCAATTCCTTCGCTTTCGGTCGCTTCGACTCTTGCTCCCGCTCCAACTCCTGCCTCTTGCCTCTCGCCTCGGGCCCACCAACTCAGCCTCGATTCGACTGCTTCTTCTCCCAAATTATTCGGCTCGGTCATCACTCGCCTTACGCTCGCAAGATCTCTCCATCTCGGTCCTTAGACTTTAACGTCCTGCTCTGCCTTCGACCTTCGATTCAGTTCCGACCTTCGACTTAGGTTTTCTGCTCGACTAAGTAATTCTCTTAAACAACTATACAAACTTCAATTTATGAATTGTGCCCGAGTTGATAGCTAGCTAGTGATATATTTGATTAAAAGTGAATAGATGTATGCAATAATATTTGGATTTGCTATACATTCATTCATGTACACAAATCCATTCTAGATAAGTTGATGATTACTTAACTAGGTTAGCTCATATATAGTTATATCTATCTACCTTTTCATCTCTATAGTTTTAGCTAGAAGCAAAAGGGCATTAGGATGCTAGCAATTCTCCATGGGCATGCAATTCTTTTGGTATATATGCACACACTCCTTATATTTCATTTGTCGGTATAGTAAGATATGTCAAGTTTATTGGATAATGGTATGATATTTTGATTCTTAGATTAAATAATTTGACATCTAATATATATTTCACCAGGTTTTAAAATATAAATAAAAGTTGGATAACGATTCAAAATCGGATTAGTTCTGAATATATAAATGGGTTGAATCAATTTATAAATATGATAAAGAATTACATGATTAGTCTGAATTTATCGAAAATTTATTGTCCATGTCGACGGTGTGATAATTTGTTTCAATATGAATTGGATTATATGTGAGAATATCTTTACAGGTGGGGATTCGATAGATTATATAAAGTCTGGAACTTTCATGGAGAATCTTCTACATCATCCAGTAATATAAATATTGTCAATGAAGATGAAAATGATTTTAATGTTGAAGTAGATGATTTCAAAGACGATTTTGAAGACATATTTACTGATTTATGAAATGCAAAAAATATAAACAGCAATGAGCCTCAATCAGATGATATCAATGAAAACACAAATGTAAATGATTGTAGGCGAAGTTATACTGCAATGTTAGAAGAAGCATGAAAAAACTGTATATAATTGTACTAATTTTTCGATTTTAAATTTTGTGATGAAACTAATGCATGTGAAAGTGTTAAATGGTTGGAGCAATAAATCTTTTGATATGTTACTTTAGTTATTGCAAGAGACATTTCCTAAATCGAATGTTATTCCAAACTCTTATTATAAAGTAAAAAAATTATTAAAAGAGTTAGGATTGACATATGAGAAGATACATGTATATAAGAATGATTGTATATTGTTTTGGGATGAGCACGAGAATAAGGATGCATGTTTAGTGTGCAAGGAACCCAGATACAAGTATGAAGGGATGAATAAGAAAAATAATCCTCAAAAAATTCTTTGATATTTTCTTCTGAATTCGAGACTTAAGCAGTTGTTTATTTCGAACCATACGACCAAAGAGATGAGATGACATAAAAAAAACGAGTTGAAACAGATGATGTATTAAGACACCCAGCTGATAGTGAATCATGGAAAGAATTTGATAATGCACATGAAATATTTGCAAGTGATCCACGAAATATTCATTTAGGGTTTGCTACTGACAAGTTTAATCCATTTGGAAATATGTCAAATGCTTATAATATGTGACATGTTATACTTGTGGATTATAATTTGCCACCATGAAAAATGATGAAGCCACAATATATGATTATGTCTTTTTTAATTCCTGGGCCCAAATCACCTGGTAAAGAGATAGATGTATACCTACGATATCTAATAAACGAACTGAAGGAACTATGAGATGACGGGATGGAAGCATATGATGCATCGACTGAACAAGTATTTCAATTACATGCTAATGTGATGTGGACCATTCATGACTTTCCAGTGTATGGAACAGTTTTTGGATGAAGCACAAAGGGCTATAAGGCATGTCCAACATATCTGTATAAAAAACCAGATCTCAAGGATTAAGGAGTAAAATATGCTACACATGTCACTGTCGATTCTTGAATATGCAACACCCATGACATAGAAATAAAGATTTCAATGGAAATGTTGAAAAAGAAGGACCACCACGAATAATGAATGAATATAAGCTTTTATCGCAGTTAGATGCGTTACCCCAAGTGACATTTAGTAAGCATCCTTCACTCAGTAAAAAATGACGGAGATCTTTGGATGATACAAATTGGGTAAAGAAGTCTATATTTTTTGAGTTAATATATTGGTCAGACTTAAAGTTGAGACACAATTTAGATGTGATGCATATTGAAAAAAATATCTGTGATGCTTTAATTGACACATTATTAAATATAGATGGAAAGTTAAAGGACACTCTCAAAGCAAGATTAGACTTGCAGGATATGGGGATAAGGAGTGAATTGCACTTACAATTAGTAGGAGGCAAATTCAAAAAACCGTATGCAAGTTACATATTCACATTGAAAGAAAGACGTGAATTTTATCAATTTTTGAAATCTGTGAAGTTTCCAGATGGTTATGTTGCTAATATATCTAGAAATGTGAATGCAAATGAAAGAAAGATATATGAACTAAAATCTCATGATTGTCATGTATTGTTGCAAAGAATACTTCTAGTTGTTATACGTAAATCTTTCCCAACAGACATATGTAGCATACTAATTGAGTTATATGATTTTTTCAAAAAGATTACTGCAAGATCTTTACACAGTGGGCATATGTAAAATAAAGGATCAAATAGTCTTGACATTGTGTAAGATGGAACGGATATTTCCTTCGGTATTTTTTGACATTATGATTCATTTGACAGTTCATTTACCTCGTGAAGCCATATTAGCTGAGCTAGTTTCATCACGATAGATGTATCCCTTTAAGTGATATTTGGGAAGAGTAAAAAATATGTTCGTAATAAAGCACGACCTGAAAGATCTATTGCAAAGGGGTATATTGTAAATGAGGTCTTGACTTTCAGTTTGTTATATATGAGTTAGATTGAGACAAACTTTTTTAGGCCGGAACGGAATAAAGATGTTCAACCATCAATATGCAAATTAAGTATTTTCTCACAGGAAACAAGAGTCTTTGGCAACTAACACAGTCTGAAATTGCTTTGTTTAATAAAGCACATTGGTACATTCTGAACAATTATAAATAAGTCGATCGATATTGAAAGTAAGTTTTTACATTAAGTTATTACTTTAATTCTATTTCATTCACAGATTTTAAATTGATTAAGTTTTTATACAGTGAGCATCTGCAACCAAAGCCGGTCCGGATTCTAAAATTTTAACTCAGGGCCCTAGGCGAAATTTAAAAATTAGGCCCCATTTTCTATTGAAATTTTTAAAAATTGGGTCCTTTCTGTGAAAATTTTTTTGGGGCCCTGGGCGAGGGCCCCAGCAGCCGTCCCCCAGGGCTGGCTATTTCTGCAACTTATGTCCCAAAAGGTTCATACTGATCAAGTTATGCAATATCACGAGCGAGATTTTTCACTGTGGTTTAGGGATAAAATTATAGCGCTAAATTTTTTTACAAATTCAGATATCACAGATGAGTTGTACTATTTAATAATGGGACCTGATGTTGAAGTTCAAATGTATGATGCATGCATTGCAAATGAGATTTGATATCATACGATGTCTCGTGATTCATGCAGAATTACTCAGAATAGTTGGGTCAATGTATCATCTTCTGACGATGAGGACAATTTGGATTTTTTTGTGTGTTGAAGGATGTGGTTCAAATATTTTACTCTTTTAGGTATAAAATCTAATTATTTTGGTGTGAATGGTTCCAATGTAATCTAAAAAAAAAAATCGTTGATGGAAGAGTATGATCTCTTGTGTATTGACACTTTTAAAATATGGTATGATGATGACTCATTCATTTTGACAAACTAAGCAAATCAAGTGTATTATTTGAATGATATCAAACATGGAGGTTATTGGAAAGTAGTGCAAAGGGTTCACCATCGAGAAATATACGAAGTAACTAAAGTTGAAGTATCTGAAGATTTTGAGATTTGTAATATCTTGAATATAGAGTCAAACTAAGAAATTTCATCCAATGATTCAACTTCAGTAGTCGGTGAAGACTTAGAGATAACTCAACTATGTCAATTAGATGTTGAGTATCAACAAATAAATATGACAAATATACAAGTGGATTTGGATATGAGCGCTCAAAGTAATCGTAATGATGAGGGTGAAGATAGTGAAATTGACAGTGAGGCGGATGATTGTGTGTCCTTTTCAGATGATGATAGCAATTAGACGTATTTACATGGTATTTATATTGTTCTTCATTTATAATTCATGTATTTAATATAATCTTTCATTATATGTTAATCTGTATATAATGTTTATGTCACAGCTATGCCACCTAAGAGAATTGAATGCACCCCAGTTGTGCCTACACCTGAAGATGATAGTGCTCATGCTCCTACTGATTAGTTATGTGGTCTTAAATATGTTTATTTAGTTTGCTATTTATTTTATTTTTTAATTGTTAACACTTTTTGATTTACAGTTTGTCTGACATGTAGAGAGACACGAGACACACACTCCGATCGCCTCCCACGGCAAATTGAGAAACGAGATAAATTACCCATTATCTTTCGTAAGAGCGATGGTCATCCTATCGGGAAAAATGCAGCTGCTTTTATGATAGAGTTATGTATGTCAATTAAGAATTTCGCTCTTCTACAAACTAAGAGTTGGAAGCATATCCCCACGGACAATAAACAGATGATATATGATCGATTATCAATAAGTATGAGTAATTTAATATTTATATAATCAACCATCCTTTGTTAATAGTTTTTAATATTGGTATTTTTTTCAGGCTGCTTTCGATATCAGTTTTGCCGAGGAGGCAACGTCGATAAGAAAGGAGACCGACTGATTAATGAGTGTAAGGTACAGAGATAATCGAAATAAGATGCACACTCATTATAAGAGCCTATTACAGCTTCCGCCTACTGAGCGCCGACATCATCTGCCATCAAGTTTTGCGAGACACAGGAAGATTAGAACATATGTGCAATATGTTTAAATCAGAGAAATTTCAGGTAACTCAATCTATAGTAATTATTTGAGTTATATATAAATTAAAATATTTGTTCTATAATTTATGTTTTACGTTTTATCTTAACAAATTTTTATATTGTAGACACGATCGACAACAAATGCTCAAAATCAATCACAACTACCATTTGCCCATCGAGGTGGCTCAAAATTATTCATTCAATACAGTTACGATGGTGTAAGTACAAACTTTATATTTACAATATATTGTTTGTTATTTTTAATATTAACACATTATAATATTTTTCAGACCGATCAGTCTTAGAGAAAAGATCGGATTACTGTCTTTAATACAATCCATTGTAGCCCGTCAAAAGGGTGGAGTGGGGAGAGAGCCGAGGTTGCATACGTAAGATATAATCAATATAATTTAGTAAAGTTATTTTTAAATTTGCATAATTTCTTTGTAAGCATATTAATAACATGTTTGTTATTCTTAGGGTGATATGGTGAGACTGTGAGATGAGCACATTCAATAACAAGAAATCGGAGAAGACATCGATGCAGTCTAGATTACAGATCAGGTTTGTGATCAAGTAATCGGTGTTTGTTCGGGATATATTAGAGGACTTGGAAGTGGGTCAAAATTAGTTAGATCAACTTCTTTGGATGTCAGCTCCTCCTCCAGATTAACTAATGCAACACTGCATGTAAAAGTTGAATCCATCGAGCAACGATTAGAAGGGATGCAAGAGGAGCTAGCAAACACTCAAGTTCAATTAGTAAACACCCAAGATGAGTTGGCATCAATGAGATCAAAATAAGATATGTTTGAAGAAATTCTGAATCAGCTTGCGCTTGGAGCTTTACAATCATTGATACATGAGTCATCTTTAGCTCCACCTCCTCCTCCTTCTTAGAGTTTTTAAACACTTCTATTTTGAGTTAGTGAAATTGTAAACTTGAATGTTTATATATATATATATATATATCGATTATGTTATATTAGTTGTGGTTAAATATAATTGTTGTTAAAATATTTGAGTTGTGTGATTGATATTGTATTATAGGATATCGAATAAAAATTAAATGAATTTTGAAAATCTATATTTTCATAGTTAGTGACGATTTTGTTTCATTTCGTCGCTAATCGTCGATATATGACATCAGAATTTTTAGGATTAGCGATGAAATATTTAATTTCGTCGCTAATGTTTTGCGTATCAGTCGATTGGCCAATCGAGGCTCTCCCGATTCTGTGGCTAGCCAAATAATAGACAATCGACTATTTTTTACTTCAGTCGATTGATTGTTAGCGATGAAGTTGGTTATTTTGTCGTCAATATTAATGATTTTTCGCTTTCTGATATTCTAGATTTAGCGACGAAATTTTTATTTTTCGCGATGTTTTTCCTTTTGTCGTTAATATTAACGACGAAAATTTAATATTTCGTCGCTAAAGTCTCTTAGCGACAAGCTTATTATAACGATTCTAACGAAGAAATATTATCGTCGTTAATATTATTTAGCGGCGAATATTTGATATTAGCGACGAAAAAATTCGTCACTTTTACCATTTTTCTTGTAGTGTCTTATAAAAGTGAAGTATTTTTGTGAACTTCGGTCTCTAAATTTAGAGTCTGAATTTTAAATTCGATTTCTAAATTTAGAGATCGAATTTAAGATCGATCTCTAAAGTTAGCGACTGAATTTTAGTGACAAAAAATTTCTATCTCTAAAACGGTCTCTAATATCTTTAGAGATCGAATTTCGGTCTCTAAAATGATATTTTCTTGTAGTGATAGATAAGCAATTAAAATGATCTAATTAATGATTTAATTATGAATACATTTGAATGTGGATCGTTGTAGAACTCAACTCTTACTATTAATATTAATGGACTGCTAATTTATTGAGCCTAAGGCATATAAAGGTTTGATTCTTATAGGATTAGGAATAATCATTGGTATTTTTTTTTATCCCATCAAGAGAGAATACAGTTGTTGTCATTTTTTTGCATTTCGATTTTCAAGTTGCTCCATCAATAATAAAATTGATACCTATGTCTCTGAATTCAGGTATACAATTTAAGGTGGTTGTCATTTCATTTAAATTTATTTGCAGTAAATTAAATGATAAAGATCCTCTATAAAAAATTAGTCTCCGCTATTAATATTTTGTGACGGTTAATCATCGTCGCTATGGTCGACGCTATAAGCTAATCGTCGCTATCATCAGCGCTATAAGCTTATCATAAATCAATGTTAGTGACAATTTATATTTATTTCGTCGTTAATATTAATGACATAATAAAATATGTTGCTATCCATAATCAGTGCTAAATTCGGTTATTTTTTTTGGAACGATTATCGAAACATTCGTCTCTAACTCTAATGATAATAAATTTTTATCGTCGTTAAATATCAAGTTTTCGCGATGAAAAAAATTATTTTCATCGCTAATAACAGAGATTTCAGAGGACTAAATAGGTGTCCCGTGGACATCACAACAGCCATGAAGTCTCTATTTTAGCGACGAAAATTTATGTCGTCACTGAATATTTTATTTTTAGTGACGATGTATACATACTAATCGCTAAAAATATAAATTCCAGAGAGCTACATGAACATCACGTTGAAATCTCCATGATCGTAGAGCTCTATGTATTAGAGGCGAAATTATTATTCATCGCTAAAAATAATTTTAGCGATGAAATAAAATTATTCGTTGCTAAAATAAGGAAATTCAGAGAGCTCCATGGCTATCCCGAGATTGGAACACAATCGTGTATCGTCTTCTTAGCGATGAATTTATTAAATTTCATCGCTAACAACGTATATTTTAAAAAAATAATATCAATTTTCAAGATTTTTTATTATGAAATACTTTACTTAATACAAAAAATTACGTTTGTTCTTTTTCCTATGGTTCAAATCAGTTTAGACAAGCAAAAGTCAGTTCAACATTTTAGTTCTACCTACAATTGGCAAAGGAGCATTTGACAAACAAGTGCACCTTGATAAATATCAAAATTGGATGTGTATTTTGAATATTTTTAAAGTTGTGTGCCTGATTTCTTAAATTGGAATCGATTCCAATTTAGATCGGATTCTAATTGCTAATTTAAAAGTGAAAATTTTTAACATGCTAATATATTTATAAGATTATTTTGCAATAGAAATAAAGAATATGATCACTAATACGTTAGATGAATTTGAAAACTCAAGTTCGAAAAAAGTGGTCCGGAACTATTTCGGAATCGGTTCGGAATCATTTCAGAATCAATTCGGAAGCGATTCGAAATCGGTCCGGATTGAATTGATTCTAAAATTAAAACTTTGAAATCAGAATCGATTTGTAATCGGTTTTGAATCGGTTCGGATCGATTCCAACATTGATAAATTCAAAATCGATCAGAATTGAATCGGAATCGGAACCGAAGAACCGATAGTCGATTAATTCACTTTTTCTATTTATGAATTTTCGTGGGACCTCTATTTGTGCATAAAAATAAAAAAGAGAATGGATCGATCGATAAATGGGTTGGGTTCGCTATTAAACCTAGGTCTTCGGACTTTTAAAATTTTTAATTACACGTAGGAATACGCTTCCAACCTAAATTTAAATAAACTTCAAAAGAAATAAGGAAATTAGTTTTTTTTTTAAATCTTCGGTCGGTCTGGCTAAACAATATAAATTCAACCTTATGAAAAGTAATTAAGTAAACTTATTGAACAATTTTTTGCCATTTGATAGACACTTATCGCCATCTAAGCGGTGACGCATAAGATAGTGTGATGACAAGATGCTCATAGAAATGACATGGATTGATTTCGAAGAAGGTCTAAATTTTTTTTTTTAGATTCAAATGATCTCTACGTATCTTGTTTTTTTGTTTTGCTAGTAAATAGTAACTCGAGTTGTCAAAATAGTGTTATGATCTGGCATATTCCAAACATGATTTATCCTTTATCGAAAAAATATGGATTTGTTAAATTAATGTCTCTCTTATAATTATCTTCGTATAGGAAGGAAGAAAGTAAATTAAAAAATACTCGTATGAATGACTTTAATTTTTTTAATTTATTATTTTAAAAAATTTTATAAATTCGTCATATTTAAAAATTAAATTATAAATATTTAAAAATCAAATTGAATATTCTATCATTCACCGTAACTTCAACTCCGAGAACATGCCAGTGGAAGTTAATCAGACAATATTGTCAAATGTCACGCAATATCATGAATAATTAATTGTCATCGAACCCAATTGGCAGCGTTGCGTTGACGACCGACAGCCGTGGGCCGCGCGAGGGCGAAAATACAAAAACTCCTGCCCATCAATTCATCACATCGGCGGCAATCCAACTGGTTCCGCAACATTTCCGGAAATGGAACACGTCGGCCACGCGTACAGTGAGAAGCAGTGATTATTTTAAAGAAGACACGTACCAGATGTCCTCGTAAACTGTCGGCGACACATTGTGACACGTGACACTGTACCGGATGTAATCCATAAAATCATATACCTGTTCATCAATTTTATATATATATATATATATATATATATAATTTCTTTCTCCTGCGCGTCCGAATCATCCGTGACCGAACGCGATGCGACGACCCACCTTCACTATCGCCGCACCGCCGTCCGACCACCTCCGGCCGCCCGACCTGGCGCGATCGACGCCCAAGTCGCCGGTGGTCCGGCGGGGCTCGGGCGCCGCCGGATTCCGCCCACGATTCGGCCGGAATCCGGTGGAGGAAGATTGCCCGGCGCTTGCGGTCCTTCCTCGCCCGAATTTCGGCCGCGATTCGATCGGAATCCTGCGATTTCGCGACCGGCAGTGGTGCGATCGTGCCAGGTCGAGCGGCCGGAGGTGGCCGGATGGTGGCCTAAGCATCAATCGTGCCAGGTCGGGCGGCCGGAGGTGGCCGGACGGTGGCGCGGCGACGACGACAGTGAAGGTCAGTCGTCACGTCGCGTTCGGTCATGGACGATTCGGGCGCATGGGAGAAAAAAACTCTCTATATATATATATATATTACAAGGAGATGATCATACATCTACAATTCATCTCATGAGGGCGAGAATTAATATTTTAATTGTCGAAGGGCGAGTGGAGCAGGAAGATTTTGGCGCATTGCATACACGAATTTAAAATAAAGTCTTGCAATTAACTTGGAACCACGGGGAGATCATACTACATACACAAGTAGGTTTCTTATTTATTATTAATACACTTGTCCTATGTGCCTAGATCTTTCGAGGCCTACTTCTCTGTGTCTGCAGTGGCCTTAATTAATTTGCTGATTTTATGATATGTGCTATATAATCCAATTATGAGCAAAAATATCTACATCGATTATTGGAGGTGCATGTACGTAGTTCTTGTCGGCCAGATGTTCAAGTTCGGTAACTCTAAGCTAATTGCAGTGGGATAGGGTAAACTAATTAAGGTAATCGATTTATTGGAGTCGATCATTAATGCTAGCGACGATGCCAATTTAATATTCGATGACCGTTTAGGTGAAGTAGGACCGTAAACTAGTTAAGTTTTATATTGTTTGAGTTTATTTTGATTAGTTCAACGTAAATTAAGTTAAGTCATCCAACGTACGTTGTCGAAACTTTTGTGAACTTGAGCTTGAGCTCGATTCGATTTTGACTCGATTTAAATTTATTTGGTTTGGTAATTAGTAAGTTTAATAATACAAGGTAATTTATTATTTTTGAGAGTTTTTTTTGTCTACTTAAAAATTTTATTTGTAGATATTATTCATGAATATTAATACATATATATTCAAGAATTTTTATTTAATTTAATGAGTTTTCAAATTTATTCATTTAATTAATATCGTGCATATTAAATGATCATAAACAATCTCCTTATCAATTTAAATACTATTTTTTTTTTCATAAACGACGTTTGGTTGACTAACAGCCAGCCAGCCCTAGACTAAAGTGAAATTAAATTGCTGCTTAAATAAAAAAGAAGAGTAAGAGAACCCATTAAATAAGGCAGATATATAGATCATAGATAGTTAGAATTGATAAACAGCATCGAGCAAGGAATCATATAGATTGGGTGAACTTTTGATCTCAAGGACATATAACTGTGTCAAAATCTCTTCTTGGTCATATTAATTTGTATCTCCCATCAGTATAACTCTAGCTATATATGCTTAATTATTATTTATAAATCGATTTTTGTAAGTAAAAAATAATAGTAGCGTTTAGAAGAATATATATATATATAATGTGCCATGTGCAGTTGCCTCCTCAAGTTAAGAGGCTTATTTGATGCACTTGCGGTTTCCACTGAGTTAAAAAAAAATACTTTCTCCTCGTGACGTAGTAAGAGAATCCAATGGCCATCCTAGCTATTCCAGGAATAGCTTCCACTACACGTGTCGCAACTATAACGTAACTGCTCAGTTAACTAATTTAATTGGTCTGAGGTAATATATATATATATATAGTCAAAACATCACCTATAATCCAAGTTATTTTTAAATTCACTTTGTCAAATACGTCAACGGTAAAACTAATGGTGATTTCTCAGAATAATAAAAAATGTTGATACAAGGAGAGCAGGGGACATATTTATTAGTTATATCATCTGCAAAATTTCAAGACGTTTCTCAGACCACAGAAAATCAAGAAATTTTTCTCGGAGAATTGTATATGAGAATTTCATCTCCAGCTCGAACAGAATTTAAGCACACGAATGCAAATCTTCTTATAAGCATGCATGCATCTAATTAAACTGGATTCTGTTTGAAACTGTAAGGATCCAAAGAAGGATTGATTGACAAATAAATGTACTCCGTGAATGCAATTAATGTGGTTAAGACTGATGAATCACTTACTGATCGTCATTGGCCTTGAATGGGTGGTGATTAAACTTTGAACATTCATATCTAAAATTTAAAGCCATTCAATTTGTGTAGGGAAGTTTGACTTCTAGATATCTCCCCGTGTTTTGAGTTTTTACCAAAATCTTTTTATTTTAGCACATTCTGAGTCCATGAAATCGCCCAAATTAATTTAAGGACAAGAGATAGTGATGAAGAAGAGCATGCATGATAAGGGTAATGTTTTTCACCATTCGATCGATCCAGTTAGTACAGTATTGTTGTGTTAATGAGAATAATGATGGAGTAGGGTTTACTAGTTACAGTGCCGTCCAGCATTTTTCATGCCATCTACTGACGAATACCCTCTGAAAGGTTCAGTTATGTATTTTAAGCCAATATACAACTCGATTTCTTTTTTTTTTCTCTCACTAATTTTCACTTCAGTCATTCACGTTGATGGATCCCCTATTATATATCGCCAATGAATCAAACTCCGAGGAACCTGCTGCGAGATCTAGTGATTGTAGTGCGATATATAGCATCTGCATCTAGCGAGTTGGCAGAAGCTGAAGATCTCAACCCTGTTTGTTTGTTCGTGTAAGTTTTACAGACGACGACGCAATGAATGGAGCTAGAAATTGGTACGACAAAGACACAATTTTGCCCACGAGGTTTCGAAACCACTTGAGACCCTAGAAGATAGAAGATGGAACCACCATACAAAAGTTTAGCAAGACTCATAGTCAGCCCGAGGTACGTAGATGTCGTTCAAGAATTAAACTTGGAGGATTGCATGTATTGCTTTTCAGCAAGGGTACTGGTTGGTTCCCAGGTACACCTGCGGAGCAGATCGATGTGCAGCGACTGACGAATTTATCAAGTAGCTAGGGATGCATGCATATGAGATACTTTAGATTTAATAACAGTCCCAGGACTAACGCATATGAGATAGTTGATAATAACAAAGGATGGATAGGGGTCAATTTACCAGGAATTTAATATTCTGATTTATCTCTTCACTAATTATAAGGATAGACGGAAGGGCCTCTAATATAGCGGTTCCATAGTTTTAGATTTAATAATAACGATAGACTAGCAAGTACCTACACAAAATTATTAATTTGGGTAAAATCATATTAGAGCTTCATTTTAATAAGATATCCCGTTTGGTGTCCATTGTTCGCCTAGTTCAATTAGTTTAAATGAATTTGGGTTTGGGAAAAAAAAAACTCACTCATTTTGTTTCTTATTCTCTTCTAGATAGGCTCTCTTGATCTTAAGCCACACTTAGCGCGCCATAAGGTCATTTTTGTTACATCGTGGGAATCCTCTCCTCCTAAGGCCATATATCTACTTCTTTGTTAAAACCTTCTCCCTAAGGTTCTCTCATTAGATAAGTTCCTTTAAATCTTCTTCTCCTCAAGGACCTCTTTGTATCTCCTTAATGCCCTATCTTGCTCAATGTTGAAACCTCCTCCTTGAGGTCCGATTCAAATTAAGGTCCTCTTTGTATCTCCTTAATTAATGCCCTCTCTTGCTATCTTAATGTTTCATTTAAATAACTCTAGTATTGAATGAAGGGAGACTTAATTGGCAGGCAACAGGAAAAAATAAATCGTTTTATGAAAATATTTATTTTTAGATGTTTGTCGTTATCAAAGAGAAAAAAGAGAAGATATATATATCAATGGTTTTATGTTGTGAATATGTTATTTATAAAATAATAATTAAATTGTATTTGAAGATAGAATATATTGATATTAATAATAATAACAATATTTTTTTGGAAGGTAATAGAAAACGTTTTTGTGAAACTATTTATTTTTATTTGTTTGTCATTTTCAAAAAGAAAATGTATAAATTTATCAACTTCTGAATATATTATTATAACATAATAATTAATTTGTTTGTTATCAATGTTTTTTTTATGTTCTAAATTAATGAATTTATTCGTTGAATATTTATCTTAGTTTAATACTGATTTACAAATAGCATAAAACAAATGGTATTCACAAAACAGTATCTTATTTTTACAATTGAATTAAGCACTTCACCCACATTCAACCTAACTATTCCGAACGTCTCAATTATCGAGTCCAATTGCACCATTTTGGTGAATTACTCAAATTCAACTACTCTGTCTTGATCGACTTGTCTAGTTAGGCTCCACAAAATTTAATTTAATTTAATCAAAGACCACGTACTAAACCTGTGTCATTTTATTTGATTAACCAGATCACACAAATAGAGAAGACTAATTTGAAACCACGCAAATTAGAAAGTCTACACATTAATAAAGGAGAGAAGACTCACTTAAAACACTGCTGCAAAAATATTGAAATCGTTAATTTAATGACTTCTATCGATCTGTCTCATGATCATTGTGAAGAAGATAATTTATAAAAGATCTTATAGACTTTAACGTGATGACCAAGACTTACTTGAAACACGAACATGGATTTGGATAAATTTTGCAAGAAGAAAAAAAATTACTTGTCAGAAATTACATGACCACTGTTTACGGAGCAAAATTATCATAACACAGTCCCTGTACATTTGTCCAATTTAGAGGTGCTATTCCCGAATAATACCTATGTCGGACTCCTCGCCAGTGAGCTTTGCTGAGCTCCTGCATTGAGGTTCCTTCCTATTGGGACTCAATTTCAAAACCCTGAGAATAAAATGTCTGTTGCACGAACTTTTGTATTTATGGTGTGAGATATCGAAAATTGAAATAATAATAATAAAATATCACTTCTTAATAAAAACATTGTCTTATAGAATTTTTCAGAGATTTGTAATTTTTTTTTCTAGATTTAAATGGAGTTTATAATATATTTCATGGAGATAAAATAAATAAGTTTTGATAGAGCCTGTTTAAGTTATTTGTTATTGGGGAATTAATAAGTGTCATTAACCTAATATTTAAATACCTAAATCTAAGTTTATTTTTCTCGATTCCTTCCCATTTCCTCCGATCAGACTTTTCTTCTGTTGACCTCTTCTTCTGATCTCGACAGCAGCGAGCACGATCCTTTTCTCTCGCTGCCGTGGATCGCCTCATGTCGTTGACTTCTCCTCACGCTGTCGACCTCCCCATATGCCATCGTCAATTGCCTGTTCGAGAGGCCAATTCAGCGACACCATCATCACAACTGATTGTTGCTGTCACCGGTTGTCCTAAGTCGGGCACCATCGATTCTATCAGCGGTAGGTTTCGACCACCTTTGCCATTACTAAGTTCGTCACTGCCTTTCATTACTACCCTCTGCTCCGGTGTTCTTGGCCTACCTCCAACCGTTGCAATGGCCCTACAAGCGATGGTCATTGATCTCGCAAATCCGAGCATTGCCCTGTCGCAGTTGCAGCTCCGCCAACCGTGAGCACCAGGCCACCTTCACTACGAGTTGGGATCTGTGATCTCAGCTACCAGTCGCCTCCTCACTATCAGATCAAAGAGGGAGGGCTATGTTGTTGTTGTTGCGGGAGGAAAATAAAGGGGTGACAAATCGATCCGTAGGGTAACATTCTTCAATAATCTTATTGAGTTCAGTGGATTAAGGTTGGAGATGGATAGATCAGTGGAATATTTATGTTCTTGCAGTGCAGGAGGTTTAGGATGCATTGGAGTCGAGATTGATTTTTCCCTTAGTTCCATCGATCTGTGCAGATCGAATATCTGTCTGTAGATCAAGGAGTTGTGGCTGATTGAAGCAGTGTGAGGTAAGCTTATATCTAGTAAGGATGTTGTGATATTTGAGATATATTACAATCGTTAGATGATAAGGATGCACTGAGTGGTTCTGACCTCTATTTTGACTGTTGATGCAGGTTTGATACCCTATACTAAGATCAAGATGTTTTGCAACGGAAACTAAGCTAGGTGAGTTCGGATTGGGATATTTTAGGATTGTATACTATTGTTTATAGTTGATTTTGTAGTTGGTTCGATGATTGATAATTGGTAAATGAGGTTATTCTACTGGGAGTAGAGGATTAGTTGCTGTGAGATTAGATTTAATAAATTGATATGGGTATTGGCTCTATTACCGAGTGTATGTTAAAACTTGGTTATATGTTGTATTCTTGGTTACATGTATTTGATTTGAGGTGATTCATGAACGTGAGGATCAACAACATGATTTATATATGAAGTGGGTAATTCCTTCCTTTGGTTTAGTAGATCGATGATCTTAGTGCATGAGCTTTGTTATGATGATAGTGTCATTATATTGACTTCACTCTTATTATTCCTGTACTTGATACTTAACCGTTGAACTTTGAGATACTCCATTTGTTATCTATACAATCTCGTTTCATCACCGTTGTTGATATATATATATATATATATATATATTTGGTTGATATATAGATGTTGCATAAGTACATGTTGTTGAGTACAATTGTATTTTTTTTTATCGGATCATCATGTTATACCACTAGTGTGAGTGATGAATATAATTGTAAGCTTGATTATTTTATTGTTTATGCATTGCCATGTGTGGTGGCGTATATATGTGAGATACAGATTGCTGCATTGGCATGTGTGTAGCGTATATGTATATGATACATATTGCATATGCATTGCCATGTGCGGTGGTGTAGCGATGTGTGTTGGCATATATATATGCATGTGATACATATTGCATATGTCATGAGATGTTGCATTTGGATGATCGAGCTATGATTGTTACATCTGGTTGTACATTGCTATACATGTCATTTACATATTACATATTGTTATATGGTGCTCAGATGATTATAAGTTGTATTTATGTGTGATACTGCGTTGGATAGATCAGGTTGGTATATAACCGTTGATTAATCTTATTATACCATATAGGATGGATCAGTTTGGTTACTGTATTTGATTATACGTTGTTTATATGATTATGAGTTGATCACATATGTGATGTTGTTCATATATGTTATTTGTATGCGTTACGTTATTGTATATTTGCTCAGGTTGTCATAAGTTGTGTTATTGCAGACTTTTAGATATGTCAGTATATTACATTATATCTAGTGGATTAGTTTGGTATATGCATTGATTATATTTATACCGATGATTATTCGTTATTAGCTTTAAGACTGTATATCTGTTGATCTCTATATGTTTATATAGTTCATACACTATCTTTCATATATCACTGAATCTTATACTCACCACTACATAACCTAAATTTTCCTATCGCCCAGGTAGCAGGTAGAGAATGTCGTAAGGAGCTTGTAGGTCCTATCTGCCAATTCCATCTCACATGGTGCATTTTGGATTTAAATCCCTGATGATTGTATGTTTTGGATTTTATTTTGTATTGGTTCCACATTTTGATATATGGTGGCGTTGTTATATATGTACTTGGCCTTTATTATGGTTTTGGTTTGGATGTTGATTTTGATTATGTTTTTTGTTGTGTCAAAGTCACTCCGGAGTGCATCTTCGTGTCCTTATATTTTTATTATTTGTCAGTGTTATTTAACAGTGATTTATGATTTGTATGTACCAGCAGTTAATTGGGCCTTGTATTGATATTGTATATCGTATTGTCACAAGAAAATACTGTTCGATTGATAGACACATATACTTTCGGAGCGTAACACATGACATTGTATCTTCAGAATCTACACAAACAAACTGCTCATCCTCAAACAAACAAGGTTGAGGTTCTTTGGCTTGTAGCAAGTCCCTAGCTAGATGCAGGTGTCATACTACGACCATCACCTTCGATGCCAACTAATGTAGTGCTTACGACAGGTTTCTCGGAGTTTGATTCATTGGGGATAACAGGAGATCCATCAAAATGTCTGAGGCGTCGTTCCAATCGACGCACTCGGGTTGTTGATTTTCCATTGTGGTGTACTGGAGGCTTAGATCTATATCTGTTGATAATGCATTGACTGTTCCATCCAATCTGTTTGTTGTGCCAGGCGTTATATTAGAATTTGGTGTAGACCCCTTATTTTTTGATGCCACAGCTCCAACAACTAACTCTTCGTCGCTACTATCGTTAATAGATGCCTCATTTAGATCAACTTGTAAATGCTCGACTAAAGTAAATGCAATAATGTATGAAAAGTGTACCTCTGTTTATATGGAACATGTAAGTCCTAGTTCCACGGATAAAGTACGGTCATAATTTAATCATGATTTATCTCTCTTTGTATAATTGTGAAGTTGATTTTGAAGAACATTTAGAGCGAATGATATCATCTTTTTGCAAAGGATGTGCAAAGGATGTGCCTCAAGTCCTAAAGCAGAAACAACAACTGCATCAATTTCTTCAACTTACGGGAAAATCCTGTAGTTTTCCACTAGGACATGTCAATATCTAGTAGCAAAGATCAATGTACATTTTATTATTATAAATTGAATTTTATGGCATTTCTTTGAACGGGCACAGTCTATACGAATTTAACATAAAGCTTAGAAGATGCCAAAAAAAAAAATCATTTGACAAAGTAACGCTGCATTAATTAGGATGAAATTCTGGTTTCAAGACACAAGAAGGAAAGAAATCCAACATTTAGTAAGATATTATTCAGAAAATTTAATTTGGGCGATGGCTGCTAAGGCCCTTAATTTGGGAGATAGCATTACTGAAAAACATCGTAGATAGGCTGCTCTTGGGCCAGAAGAGAACTTCCAGCACATAAGATGTCCTGGATACCAGACGACGCTGAACTGCACTGCAATAAACACCACAGAAATGAATAATAAAAAATATTTTTTTTTATTATGATAAATAAATAATTATAAAATTCAGGTTTTAAATAATAAATACACTAAATACATCTAATGCGGCTCGGATTTTTTTCCTCTATTTTGTACCACTGAGAAAAAGTTCTCTTCGATCGCAATAGTAAATATCCTGAAAAAATTAACACGTATTAAATCACCGTCGGCTTACCCAGCGATGACCCTCCATATTTAAGTCAGAATCGTCATAGATAGGCATGCTTAACGGATTGGATCAATCCGAAATCGAGTCGGAACCAATCCATTAAATTCGGAATCGGAACCGATTCGGATGAAGTAGTTCGAATCAACCGAACTGCTCGATTCCGCTTGATTGGTTCCAACCGTTTAGAACCGATTCGAACCGCCTCGATTCCGATTTGGATCCGAGCCATTGCTAATTTAAAGGTGAAAATTCTTAGCATGCTAACATCTCTACAAGATTATTTTGCGATAGAAAAAAAGAATAGGATTACCAACACGTTAGATGAATTTGGAAGCTCAAGTTTGAGGAAGAACTCGGATCGATTCCAACGTTGACGGATTCAGAACCGATCAGAACCGAACCGGAACCGAAACCGCGGAACCGATAAGCATGCTTAGTCATAGATGAAAGAAGATATATTAAATATAATAAAAGTAATACATAATAAGAAAAAGAGAAGTAATGTCGGTCAAAAGTGGGAATGGAGGAGATCCCCTCTCTCTAAACCCTAGAAGTATTTTTATACCCCCTTCCATGGGTTGGACCTTTGCTTCTCATAAATGGGACCATATTCCCCCATATCAACATCAATCAACTCGAAATAATATATTACATCAATAAAATAAAAAGTTAATAAATATTTAAAATAATTATATAAATACTATTCGTCTAGCTGTTTTAGAGATAAAAATATTTATCAAATCTGCATACTCCAATTGTTGGACTATTTCTTTTTCAATCGACAACAATGCTAGCCCATTTAATTTATTTTGTGACATTGTTGATCAAAGATAATTCTTGATTAACGTTAACTTTGAAAAACTTCTTTCTGCTGATGCAACTGTTATTTGTATGGTTAATAAAATCTTATAAGCAATATAAGTATTCGGGAATAAACCATTCAATTTTGCCAGACATTGTAGCATATCAATTGTTCTTTTTTCATTTGTTAAATAACATCTCACGATCATCAACTCCAAACACAACTCATCACTATTAATGTCTGAATGTCCATTGTGACTCAAAAATTGTTGAAGTTCCATACAAGACTTCGTCAAGCTAGTTAAAGGCTTATTCTTTAACTTCTACAAATTCGATAAAAATCCAAAAATCTCTATTGTTTAAACTGTTCAAATCGAACTTGAATAGAAGATCGAGCTTGATCAATTATAAATAGAAAATATTTAACTTTAAAAGATTCTTCACCCGATTGTGTCACATTGTCATTATCATTTTCATCAAATTGTTTCTTTCTTTGAATGATGCATTTTTCTCGAAATTTAGATTCAATCCCCATTTCACTTGCCATTTGCATAGCTTTATTTATGACACTGACACATCCCGCTTCTCTAAACTTATTAAGAAATTTATGAAGTCCTTAATTATAAGAGGTTGATCGCAATATCAATATCCATATCTTCAGATTGAAGAAACTTACTCACAATATTTATTGCTTGTAACAAGTTATACTAGATTACCATTCCAAGTAAGAACTCAAAACTCTCAAGATTATATAGTGCTAAGGTCTTAGCATCACTCTTTATTTTAGAATCTTCAGCAACTTCCGCCAAAGTCAAGTAAAGTATCTCTTATATGTACAATTTGCTCTTTTATGACTTTTATACTTTCAATATGACTTTTCCAATGGGTATATGACAATGGCTTAACGGTCAAACCAGACACCTTATCTTTAAAATTTTTTCATCTTTTTGTAAAGAAAGAAAACAATGTATAGGTGTGTTGCACCATTTCAAAGAAAGACTTGGCTTTAGGACAACATTCCACCATATCAACTAAGGTCAAATTAAGACTATGACAACTACATGGTATGTAAAAAACTTTATGATTTATTTCAAACAATCTTTTTTGTACACCTTTGTGTCTTCCACTCATATTAGACCCATTGTTGTACCCCTGCCCTCTTATATATCAACGTCAAGCCCAAGTCTAGTTATTGCATTCAGAAATTCACTTGATAACCCAAGGTCTGATGTGTCATCCACCTTCAAAAAATCAACTCAATATTCTTCTCCTTTTGGTATGTCTATCGAATCATCTAAGCATCGGAGTGTTGGATCGAGAGATTCGCTAGAGGGGGGGGGGTGAATAGCGATCGTAAGAATTGCTTTTCGTTTCGTCTAAAACTCGAGTAGTGAATGCAGCAGAAATGAAATTAAAGCAAAAGTAAAAGGGACAATTTTGTTTTTTACTTGGTTCACAACCTAACGGTTGCTACTCTAAGGTCCCGCGATCCTATACCGCGTACGAAGAGGCAATCCACTATAAGTCTCCTCCTCGTTGGAGGTAGGAGACAACGAATACAAAGAGAAACAAAAGCTTGAGGTGGAGGCAACAATCTACCTCACCTCGTTACGATGAAAGCTCGAGTACAATGAAATAAGTACAAAATAAAACACAAACTTGAGGTTGTCGACGAAATAGAGTTGTGATCTTGGCATCGCATCGGTGTTATGGCGATGTTATGGTGGCATAGAACTTCAATAAAGAGTTAGCACAAAAATACAAGTAATGGATACTTTGACAGTTCCTTACCGTCCGATCTCGACCTAGACCTTCCCCGGGAAATCTTAGTTGGATCGCCACCTAAGTTCGTCCCCGTACAAAGGACACAACCTCACCATTACTCCGCACTCGTGCTTACCTCCACCTCTTCCGACCGCTTAGCTTCCGGTCTTCCACCTAGGTTCCTCGACTCTACGAGATTCTCCCGGCATCGCCCGACCACCACGGTTTCTTGTCCCGAGATTCTCTAGGTGTCGCTGACCTTCAACTTAGCTTAACCACTTCCTGTACACTTAACACAGCTCATGAAATAACAATAAGAGCTTAACTTTCAACCTTTGTCATAATCAAAACTAAGGTTCAATTATCTGGTGCCACTGTACCAACACGGAGTACTAGAAATATTTGTTCTTGATGGCTCACATCTGGAGTACAATCAAGTATTACTGAAAAATATTTTGCATATTTAACTTTTGCAATGATTATCCTTTTCACTTCGTTTGCTAAAGTCTCTATCAATTTATTATGAATTTTGGGACTAAAATATGTATATTGAGATTCTCTTGTTTCACAATGTCTAACATGCTCTTTCATCACTAGATCAAACTCAGTAATCATTTCTATTATTTGCAAAAATAGCCCATTGTTCTCGACATAAAATTTCTCTTCATCTCCTCGAAAGGCTAAAGTATTTTTAGCAAGTGTTTTCACAATGAAGATTAGTCTTGTTAACACTTGCCTTCAATATTGTCTTTCTTTGTTGATTTGAAGTTGCATATTGTAATCAATTGTTTGATTTTTTTCCAACCTCTTTTCTAATTCAACCCAAGCGATCATGCAATCCATATGGTCTCTACTAGCTTTATCATGGTTAAGACTTCTATACATACTACGCTAGTCTTTGTATCCATCATTATCTAAATTGCCCATTCTACTCATCATTTGTTCAGTCTCGAACAACTTACAACAGAAGCAAAATATTTTATCCAATAAAATAGAATATACAAGCCATCTTCTATCTAATGTTTGTCCATTTGCCATAACTCGTGTATAATGTGATGAATCAAAATGTCTACTGCTACAATCCTTAGAAAATGAAAAATTATCAACTCTTTTTGGACTCATTTCTACTAAGTAATCTCTAAATTTTTGACTGATGTTATTCCAATTTCTAGGATCCTCCAAATTCAAATTCGAATTTAATTTTTCATGTTGAGAGTCTCCTTTTAAGTTCTCATTTGACTCAACCAAATTGGTCGCCTCAGTCAATTCTTCATTTTCATAGTGACTTTGTTCTTCAATCATCAAATTATCCTCTAATTCTTCTTTTTCTATTCTACTACTTCTTTTAAAATATTTGTTAATATCATCGTCTTGAATTTGAATTAATATCTTCTCCCTTTGTTTCATTTTTCTCTTTTGAGCTCCAGAAAGATATTTAGGAGGCATTTTAAATGTTGTTTGATTATACTTATAAGTTATTAAAAGTGAATATCAAATTCAAGTGTTATATTCTTACAAGCTTATGTACTTCAAGAGCAAACAGAACAAATCAATATAAAAGATCCTACGAAAGAAAAGACTACAATTACAAGAATACGGAAATCAAAAAATTTGACTCTAGTATCTTACACAATTTATGTTATTAAAAGTGATGGATCATGTTATTTAAAAAATCCTACAAACAATTAACAGATCTTAAATCCTAATCAACTTCAGATAAAATTTTGTTTTATGAGATAAGCACACAGATTATTATCATGTAAAAAAAAAGCTGCTTATATAAATTTAGTTGAATGTAACTCGAGAGTTGGACAAGAAAAAAAAAGATTAAATAACTAGCATTTGTTTACATTTAAAAGTCAAGTTAATATTCACAACATCACATTCAGGCTAGACATTAAACAATATTAAAAAAAAAACAATCTGTGTGTAATCTAAAACAATCTTTGCATTCAAACAACACAAATATAGTTTATGAACTAAACACTGAACCACCTATAAATTAAAATGGAATAGGTATCAAAAGGTAGAAAAAAATCTACCTTGATATTTCAATAATCAATTTGGAAGAATAACCGGCAGTGGAACTCAGAAGCAAAGACGGAAAGAAAAGTCGGCAATGAAATTGCAAATGTTAAACTGTGAAAGAGGTAGAATAGGTCACGGGTAGAAGAGGAATCGTTGTGCTGTGTACTTTATTTTTTTTGACAATATTATAAAAAAAACCAAATGTTTCATAAATTACAATTAGATCATTAATTTTTTTCAACAGTAAATTAAAAATAAATTATGGGCCCTTTGTAAAGTGGGCCCTGAGGCGGATGCTTCTCTCGCCTTATGAAAGTTCTGACCCTGAGGCTACCTTGTTTTTATTTCTGTAGTCAGCCATGATGGAAATCCATGAATTTAAATATGTATATAAGAAATCCGATATATACAACATGATTCATGATTAGGATATAGTCTTATCGAATTTCTATGGCAATAATAAAACATAATACGAAAACGATGATATAAATAAAGTAACCTGAATGTAGCGGGGTGGCCATTGTTCCTCATCTTCAAGATCCAAGCCGAAGTTCTTGCAAAGGAAGAAGGTCTTCCATAGGTTTCTAGGGTGATGGCGTCGTAAACTACACACCGATAGGATGCGAGGAGTCTGTCAAAATTTCTAGTCCCTACGAGGACCATGCCTATATATAAAGATCGAGTTGGATCCATTATCAATCCATCATCAATAATGGATATGTGCTCTAACGGATTCTACACATTAAACCCTCACATCTAATAATCGAAACCCCTGAACCAATAAGTAGATCACTTAATTAGGTTCTAACTAATACGACACAATCGGATGGTTACGATAATCACATATAAACTCACATCCAATAATCTCCCACTTGGATTACATAAGATTCTGAATGTAAAATATGTTCGAAATTTTTTAATTGAACTCATTATGCTGTATTGAACTAAATCAATTTGGTCCATCAACTTCATTGGTATAGGACTAAAGTGATCATTGCTACTCTGTATATGCAATTGGTAGGACCCACAGTAATCACAACACTAATGTCATCAATGACATTGATCAAATGTAGATATGTAGCATGAGAATTGCATGAAATGTGATATGCACATGTCAATTCCCAAATGGTCCTTCTTATGACACATAACAACATCTTGATTACATTTGCAGGCACCGTATGCAACTACATTAGCAAACCATGTTCTGAACCTCATGACTCAAAATAGAGTCTTATATCACAATTACAATCACCATATGCTAACCGCATTAGTAAATCGTGATGTCTTTATACAGAGTGTCAAATATAAAATACACATGTATTTTCCTATCTTAGTGTGCTAAAAAAAAATATACATGTGTCCTCATTATATAGCATCTTGAATAACAAAGTAATATAGATTCCCACTTAATGGGCACTTCATCCATATGAAGAACTCCCATTTTTAGCCTACGCTGATAATGGATATAAAGTCTGTCCTAATATACTTTATTAATGTTTGACCACTATGAACTTTTTCTTTTAACCGTCTGACACTTTATCGATGCATAATGCAGTCGACATGCCACGATTGTTCTTGGCCTAAAGTTCTGCAGCTTTATTATGACAGTTGATTCCAAATAACCATCATGCCCCAAATGATCTTTATCTTATGATAAAATCTACAACCATATTAGATGTTCTGTAGCAGTTTACTAATTTATACTTCATTATTGATGTGGTTATCAACGTTTGTTTGACTCTTTTCCAAATAATAGCTCTTCATAACAACAAGAAGATATATCCTAATATAAATCTCTCATCATCCAAACATCTATCAAAATGTGAAGTCTTAATATTTAATCACTTTCAAGTAATCAAATCTTCGCCATGAGCATTTAAATAATTTATTATAAATACTACATAATTCTCTTTACAGTGCTTTATTCAATTTTCTGTCCAACATTCCTACAATATACACTAAAAATAAATGTGTACATTCCTGTGCATACATGAGGCTCATTATAGTTGGAGTTTAAAGATAACTCCCATTGAGCTTGACATATTTTAACTGATCGATAGATTTCCCTATAAACCTAAATGAGGTAACCTCCTGATCAAATTTTATGGTATCAATAATGAAATGGCAGATTTTAAACAATAAATGAACTTATTTAGTTTGTATACTAGGTGCTTTGAATCATCAGATTCAAAGTTCTTTGGTTGCACTATATACATTAATTCCTTAATATTACCATTAAGGAACATAGTCTTAACACTCATTTAATGTAGTTCTAAATCATAATGAGCTATCAGTGCCATGATTATCCTTATAGAGTCTTTCACAGACGTAGATGAGAAAGTTTCCTTTGTAATCTATATCCACTTACTGAGTGAAACCCTTGGTTACAAGGTCTGCTTTCGACATTGTCTTGTGAATCCTGTTTAATTTTAAATATTCATTTACTACCAAAAGATTTCACTCTTTCAGGCAATTTGACTAGTTCTCATATGCCATTGATCTCCATAGACTTTATCTCTGGGTTAAAATACCGTTTGACTTTCTGAAAAGAAGAAGAATCACCTTTTAGTCCAATGTAAAACCCATAAATATTCTCGAAGATAAACCTGATCGCACGAAACCGTGAATCTCCTTTCCCTAGTAGATCTACTTAGTGACACTTTGTTTAAGGTGGTTGGATGTCATAGTGTACTATTCCTACTAGATGTGCAACTTCTACATAGGGTATCAAACCTCTATTAGCTACAACTATAGTACCCTTTAGTATGATCGCCAATGCACTCCTCTTTAAATGACACATCCATGAGCTTAATGCTCACACTGTTTTAAATAAATTTAGCATTTCTTATACAGAAGAAGAATCTCAAGAGGTGGATTAAAGTATTATACTAAATGGAAGCTCACAATTCTTTAAGTCCAATTTCCTTCTTTAGGTTCAAAATACCTAACAGCTAGATAACCCCATATATATGGGGTTTAGATCACTGCCCTATTGAAAAATCCTATTGCACAACTAACTGCAACCATGAGTGCTTCATCCCATAAGGTGTTTGGAATAGAAGTGTAAATCATCTTCTTCATACCATAACCTATAGAATTTAGATCCTTTGCTCAACCACACTATTTTGATAATGAATATCAGACATGGTGCATTAAGCCACAATCTAATACTCATAAAAGTAATTTATTAATCAATTTTCCTTTGATATCCTCTATGCATAGATCATGGTATTCTTCTCAGAGTTATTTAGATAATTATCTTAACCACCAAATGAATTTCTTGTTAGTCAAGCTTCATACTTTCACTATGTATTTATTTATTGCTCATAGACATATAAGTGTTTTTAAAACTTTATAGTTTATCAATTAAGAAACTATAGTCTAACAACATTGAATTCAGAAAATACTAAAAAATTTATTTCTAAATGACCAAGGACAATTTTATTTGTTCAACCAAGAAATAGAAATAAATCTCCATCTCAAAGATGTACATTAATTTTCCATATTCAAATTGAGATTGTTTCTTAAACTAAACATAAAAATAAAAAAAACACTTAATGCTTCTAATCCAGCTTGCTTCTCGCCTTCAGTAATGATGTGAATTTCACCATCAAATAGCAGTCGACTGTAGAGGAGGCAATCCTGCATAGAGACACTAGTGTGAGTAGACATATCGATATTTATCCACTAAGTGTCTGTATGTATATAAGCTAAAATTGACTTACAAATTTAACAAATTACCCTTCTTATTATGCCAATTAATGTACTTAGGATATTCTTTCTTGATGTGACCATTCTTCTTACAGAAGTAACAAGTAGTCACCTTATCTTGTTCCTTTTGCTCATTTTGACCGGATGCCCCTATGTTTGTAGTTTGCTTTGCCTTCCCCTTGGCATTGTTCCTCTTCTTTTTACTGTTGGTACCCTGAGAACTGGATGCCAAATTAGTACTTTCTGATGTCTCCCACTTCAGTCTCTCCTCTTCTTGTACACATTGAGCTATAAGCTCATTTAATGTCCACTGCTCCTTCTGAGTGTTATAACTTATCTTGAAGGGTGTGAACTGTGTCGGCAGAGACAACAAGACAAAATGCACCAACATGCTTTTAGACATTTCTAGTTTAAGTGCTTTAAGTCTTGTGACAATGTTTGACATCTCCATAATGTACTTTCTGACATTTTTCTTTCCTTTATATCTCATTGTAACAAGCTTCAACAAGAGTGTGCTTGTTTCGACCTTTTTACTTGACGTGAAACGATTTCCTAATTGACTCAAAAAAAATTTGGCATCTTCTTACTCAGTTATAGAACCTCTAATAACTTCTGGGATTGATAGTTTCATAATGCTTAGACTCATATGATTATAATGCTCCCGCCGTTCAAACTGAGTTCTCTGCTCACCATGTTAGAACTAATCAGAGGTGGAGGATGATCATATCTCAATGCATAGTCTAAGCCCATACATCCCGAAACCACTATTACATATTCTTTTCACTAATTAAAGTTAGTACCAGTAAGTGTAGGAATGTTATCTATGTGGGCAATTATTGAGTTCACTGAATAAGAAAGAAAGCATAAGAATATAATATCATATAATGCCAAAAACATAAAGAGATAATAATCAATAATGCATATAATACATATGTGTGAATATGTATGGGCAAAATGAGATACCAAGTATAATATTACACTTAGTCTTTGAATCAGAGTGTAACTTATTAATGGTACTCTCTAAATTATAGCTCATGATAATTTTCGTTGGCCACACCACATGCCTTCCTTTGGGTTGACACATGATATGCATAACTAAATTATCCCTTATATGAGCTATATCTGTCTGAATTTATGGTTTACAAAATCTTTAATCTACCACACAAAATGCCTTCCTTTGGGTCGACACCCTATGCACATGATCTATAATAGAATTTATCAAATTATTGATCTACCACACAAAGTGTCTTCCTTTGAGTTGACATCTTGTGCGTATGATCAACAGAATTTATTAAGCTATTGATCCGCCACACGAAGTGTCTTCCTTTGACCCGACTTCTTGTGCGCGTGATCAATAAAATTTTATTCTTTATATGTAAACCATTCCTAACATATGTTTGACCTAAATATAACTTTCCTTTGGGTCAATTATATTTAGCATAAATATACATCTATCTACACAATATGTCCTAAGCTTCCCTAATAGTTCTCACTTTGGTGATAATTATTAGTTTGAAATAGAATCATATGTGTAAATAAATACCTTAGAAAATATAGTAAACTCAATTGTACTTTAGTAGCCTAATGATGTAGAAAATGACCTTAACATCAGACTAAAAACTTCGAAACATTCGAAAAGGACTTAAATGATATTTTTAATGCCTGAGACAAGGTGTTATGGGGGTTTTACTCCATTATAATAGACATAAGACTCTGAACGAGCTTCGAAACGTAATCAAGAACGCCTCAAAACTCATCCCGAGCGAAAAGTTATGACCTTCGAAAGTTTCTATTGATGCAAGAAAACTCATCCCGGATCGCTCGGAATAACTAATCATCAACCAGAGCATCAAGATGGCTTTCCTAGCACTGTGCGGCTGTCGCTCTTCGACGGTGACTTCACATACTAGAAATGTAGAATGGAGTACTACTTAATGAATGATATAAAAAATTGGGTTAGTGTTGCAAAGGGGCTCGAAAAACTGGTGGACCAATTTGGAGCACCTCTCCCAATTGAGGATTGGACAAAGGAAATGTACGAGAAGGCTCAAGCAAACACCAAAGCAATAACCACACTCCAATATGGATTATCAAAATAGCAACTTAGCAAGGTGGGATCTTTCAATTCCGCGAAGGAACTTTGGGAGAACTCATCGAGCTAAATGAAGGGTCAAAGAAATCGAGAAGAGCCAAGAGGGATCTATTGATAGGTCAACTTCAAACATTCTCCATGAAGACCAAAGAAACAGTAATTCAAATGTATGAAAGGTTCAAGGAGATCATCAGTGGACTTCGTGTTATAGGTGAGAAAGTAGGAAATCAGGACTTGATAAGGTATGTTCTCCAATCCTTCCTAGAAGCACTTTATGGGTATCAATGGTCGATGCTTATAAGGTCTCTAGAGATCTTTCATTGGTTAAATTAGATGAATTGTTTTGTGAATTTGAGTCACATGAGCAAGCTAACATGTCTTAGAAAGAAAAAGGTCTAGCTCTTTTTGTAGAAAAGGAGAAAAAGAGGAAGGAGAAGAAGGAAGCTTCTTCATCATCCGAGTTGAAGCATGAGTCAAGTAGCGATGAAGAAATGTCGACTAGTGAAATGGCTCGCTATGTTAAGAAGTTGGCGGTGAAATTAAGAAGATTTACAAGAAATGATGTGAAGAAGATGTTCCAATCTTCAAGAGGTAAATCTAGTAATAATTCAAATTTTAACACTAATGTTACTTGCTATGGATACAACAAAAAGGGGTATATCAAGCCAAATTGCCCGGAATTAAAGAAGGAGGAAAAGCAAAAGAGGAAGAAGGAAACGAAGGAGAAGAAGAAGAAGATCATGGTAGCACAAGTAATATAGGATACTCAAAGCATTGAGGATTCATCCGATGAGGAGCTATGCAACATCACTAGACACATGTGATGCATGCGAGCACGACCTCAAATCTTCGACGAGAATCGCCAAGGATTCGAAACGCGCGCTCGCGCTCAATGCCCGCAAGTGCACGATTGTCGTCAAGTAATAATTTATGTATCAATCTCTCAAAGACTGTGATTCGAATACCGTTTGTCTAGTGAATGTCGTTTATTCAGAATGAATCTCTTGCGAGTCAGGTGCATGAGGTCGACGATAGTCCTAGCTCAATTATGGTGTCACTCGGAGAAAGCGAAGGTGGGCTCAAAGTTCCTTAAAGAATTCTAGGACTTTGGTTTCACTTGTGCATTTTCGGATATGCTATCAATTTAGTGTAGGGTGGATGCTTCGGAGGCTCATTGGCTCCCATGTCCCCGGATTAAAATTTTCACTAATGAAAGGATTAATCCGGATGGGATGAGCTTCCTTAGCAACACCATTTCGTCGTCGTGCTAACAACTTGAGTGGTCGCTCGAACAAACTAGTTGTTCAAGCAACTCTACTCTTCTAGTTGATTAGCCGCGGAAGAGAAGACGGACGGATCGCCGGTTTTTGTGTTTGTCTTTGGGGTCTATGATTATACAATATATTTGCACACACACACATGCATAATCAAAACAAATAAGAACATGCTCAGATCTGTACATAAAGTTAAAATAACTTTATACCTCACGATCTTCTACCGTATGTCCTATCCTTCTCGTGGACGACGTGTGGACGAAGATCCTCCATGAGTAGAAGCCTTCTGGATCGAGTTCTCCTCTACCTTGTCCGCTGCGAACAAAGAGAAAAACCAACAATACCTTTCCTATCTAGAACCGGCCACCAAGCTAGAGAGTTTGATGCAACCGCCGGCCAAGGAACAAAAGGATGAAGGCCGCCACCCAATTCAATGGGAACCGCCGGAGAATATGGAGAAAGGAGAAGTGCAGGGAGGAGGAAGAGAATGGCTTAGAAGATGGGCGCCGGCCAAGTGTGGATGGAGGAATATGGGCGCTGCAACAACTAGAAGAAAAGAAGTTGCCAAGCCTTTTCTCCAAAACCCTAGCCGCCCACTAATCTCCAAACCCTAACTCCAATTCCAATCACTTAGTTGCCGCCCAACCCTAAGCCATCTATATATAGAGTAGGGCCTAAACCTCCTTTAATCTCCACCGTCGGATCTAGGGATTTAATCTCCACCGTCGGATCTAGGGTTTTATCCCAGCGATCTAAGGATCTAGGGTTTAATCCCAACCTTCGGATCTAGGATTTCATCCCAACCTTCGGATCTAAGGTTTCATCCCAACCGTCGGATCTAGGGTTTTATCCCAACCGTCGGATCTAGGGATTTAATCCCAACCGTCGATTCTAGGATTTCATCCTAACCATCGGATCTAGGGATTTAATCCCAACCGTTGGTTCTAGGGTTTCATCCAACCATCGGATCTAGGGATTTAATCCCAACCGTTGGTTCTAGGTTTTGTTTTACATTCTTGGATCTAGACTTCACAAGGATTATATTAGGCTACGATAGGGACCATAAGGAGGAGTTGGGTCTTGGCCACCCGATGGATCGGAACCACACAAACTTGATCCATCAATGATGTTCCATTCCACTAGAGGATCATCATTGAACTACCTCACCAACCCCCATAAATTAATATGGGCTCCATATATTATTTGTACATTTATCTCCTCGTGTTTAAGATATCAGAATGTCAGTCGATTAATTGATTCTTGACCATCGATTAATTAACATCTAACTCCTCGAGTAGTACCACTCAACCTTATCATCATGTTGACTAAGTCAACCCGGTGGGTTTACATGATGAACCTTATGAGCTCCTCGAGGACATCATCAACCTAATATATAGGACACGGTTTCCTCCTATAATCAAGCGGCACACCATGTAAATAATATTATTTCCCAACTTCTAAGGGCTTATTGATTTAATCCATCTAAATCTCACCTTTAGTAAATCAAAGAAATAAATACTAAGTACATGTGCAGTTATTATATCGGGATTAAGAGCATGTACAACATAATATCAGAGTCAGATTCAATTATGTAGTCGGTACTAAATTGAATCACCTCTATGTCGTCTGCTCAATACACCTAAGTGTACTAGTGTAACTCTATGTTCAAGATAAAACAATACCAAGCTACACTACAACCATGCCAATGGTTTGTCAAAAACCATCTTGGTTGTGAGCCTCTACTTATATTTTACAAGGGACTGATAACATGATCTTCTGTGCCACACCAAGCACCATGTTATCTACAATGTAAAATATTAGACAATATGCACACACATATAATAAATATATAAAGTGCAAACAATGATCATGTGATTCTTATTTCAAAATAAAATGTTAATACAAAAAGAGCTAGGCTTTCAGTATACATTCCAACAATCTCCCACTTATACTAAAAGACTATGCCGTCATAACACTGCCATACATCATCCCCATGTCCTCCACATGCCTATCAAAGCGCTTTATTTGGAAGGGCCTTAGTGAATGGATCCGAGTTATCCTCTGATGCACGATCTTGGCGGCAACTTCTCCTCGCTACGATCTCGTATATGAGGTGGTACTTAAGCTACATGTGTTTTACTCTTATGGGCTCGTGGTTCCTTCGAGTTTGCAACTGCACCACTGTTATCACAATAAATTGTGATAGTTATGGGCAAACCAGGAATCACATCCAAGTCCATCAAGAAGTTTCTGAGCCATACAACTTCCTTGGCTGCCTCAGAGGCTGCCACATACTCAGCTTCCATGGTAGAGTCCGCCACGCATTTCTGCTTGACACTCCTCCATACTATGGCTCCACCTCCAAAAGTAAACACAAACCCCGAGGTAGACTTACTCTTGTCCCTATCTGATTGGAAATCTAACTGTAACCCATGTGACTAATTGATCCGCCTCAGAAACCAAAGATATAATCCCTAGTCCTTCCTGTACTTCAATATATGCTTTACTGCACCCAATGTCCTCGCCCAGATTACTCGATATCTTCTAACCATGCCCACGGCAAAGCAGATATCCGGTCTCGTACATAGCATAGCATACATAAGACTTCCTACTGCCGAAGCATAAGAAACCGCCTTCATGTCCTCTATCTCCTTTGATGTTTTGGGACACATCTCTTTAGATAAAGGAACTCCATGCCTAAAAGGTAGAAAACCTTTCTTGGAGTTCTGCATGCTAAAACGAGCAAGGATAGTGTCAATATATGAAGCTTGAGATAAGCACAACATCCTTTTCGCGATCCCTTATAACTTTGATCCCAAGGATGTGTCCTACTTCTCCCAAGTCCTTCATGTCAAACTGCTTTGACAACCATACTTACGTCCGATAACACTTTGATATTGTTTCCAACTAACAAAATGTCATCTACGATAGTACAAGAAACACCACTACGCTTCCCCACATCTCTTGTATACACAAGGCTCATCCGGACTTTGAATAAATCCATATGATTGGATTACCTCATCAAATCGGATGTTCCAAGATCTAGAAGCTTGCTTCAATCCATAAATGGACCGATTAAGCTTACATACAAGATGCTCTTTGCCTTTAGCAATGAATCCTCCGCTGTCGATATAGATGTTCTCCTCAAGACTTCCATTAAGGAAAGTCATCTTGACATCCATCCGCCATATCTCATAATCCATATGAGCAATATAGATAAGAGAATCTAATAGACTTAAGCATAGGTACCAACGAAAAGGTCTCCTCATAATCGATGCCCTCTTTCTGAGTATACCCTTTCGCAACAAGCCTAGCTTTGAAGGTCTCAACCTTCCCGTCTACTTCTCTCTTTCTCTTGTAGATCCACTTGCATCCAATAGTTTTTACACCATCGGGTGGCTCTACTAGCTCCCAGACCTGATTAGAATCCATAGATTCTATCTTTGAATTCATCGCTCTTTGCCAAGATACCGCATCTCTATCTTGGATTGCCTCGTCATATGTCCAGGGATCAGGTTCATGTTCACCAGGGACTAAGTACGAAGACTCTCCCAAAAACATGAATCTCTCGGGTTGTCTAACAACCCTCCCACTACGACGAGGTACCTCCCGTATGCTCGGTGACACGCGTGCAAGTGACTTGTGGTGTATCTCTCTGTATGGGTGGTAATCAAGCCTGAACTTCCCCTGCCAACTCCTCAAGAACAATCCTACTCTTGGGCTTGTGGTTCATTACATAATCCTCCTCTAGAAATCTGGCGTTCGTGCTAACGATCACCCTCTGATCTCTAGGATTATAAAATAAACCACCTTTCGTTCCCTTAGGGTAGCCAACAAACATGCATACTTCTGTACGAGGTTCCAACTTACCAGCATCAGCCTTCAGCACATGTGCTGGACTCCCCCATATCCGAATATGTCTCAGACTAGGCTTTTGCCCAGTCCACAATTCTACAGGGGTAGAAGGTACTGATTTAGATGGAACCAAGTTCAGAGTATACATTGCCATATCCAGTGCATACCCCCAGAACGAAACAGGTAACTCAGAATAACTCATCATCGATCTGACCATCTCCATAAGAGTCCTATTCCTTCGCTCCGCTACACCATTCTGCTGGGGTGTGCCAGGTGCAGACAATTGGGATTGAATCCCAGCCTCTGATAAGTAACTCCTAAACTCTCCCAAGAGGTACTCGCCACCACGATCAGATCGTAATGTCTTGATACTTTTACCTTGACGGTTCTTCACATCAGCCTTGAAGTCTTTGAACTTGTCAAAGCATTCAGACTTGCGGCGCATCAAGTAAATGTATCCATACCTTGAATAATCGTCTATAAATGAGATGAAGTATTCAAAGCCACCTCTTGCCTGGATAGACATAGGACCGCACAAATCAGAATGAACCAATTCTAACACATCTTTGGCTCTATACCCCTTGGCCTTAAAAGGCCTCTTGGTCATTTTACCTTCTAAGCAAGATTCGCAGGTTGGGAGATCCTCCACCACTAATGAACCCAAAGGTCCATCAGCTATCAACCTTTGAATTCTGCTTAGGTTAATATGACCAAGCCTTAGATGCCAAAGATATGTTTGGTTCATTTGCGAAGGTTTTTTTCTCTTATTAGACTTAGAAGATGAGTTATTTACTTCTATTTGCATCGTGGGAGTTTTTGGTTCAATAGAATATAAATTGCCAACCAATGTACCAGAACAGATAATCTCCCTATTCCTTTTTATAACCACCTTGTCATTAAAAGAAATAGAATACCCATCCAAAAACAATTTAGAAACTGAAATTAAATTCTTTCTAAAAGTAGGTACATAAAGACAATTTCTCAAAACCAAAACTTTATTCCTATCAAAAGATAAATAAACGTCTCCCACTGCAATAGCCGCCACCTTCAAGCATTGCCATGAAGACGGTAATCTCTCCCTCAGCTAGTCGTCGGGTTTCCTGGAACCCCTGCAAAGTATTGCAGACATGATCAGTGGCTCCTGTATCTACACACCAGGCACTGGTAGATAACATCGCTAAACATGTTTCAACAACTAAACAAGAAGATATACCTTTGTTCTACACCGCCTTCCAATGTCCAAATGTCCACGGTAAGTGAAGCACTTGCCTTCGCTTCTTCACTCCCGAGGTCCTCGCCACCTTCTTCGCTCCACCTTGCTTCTTCTTCTTTTACCTTTCGGTTTAGAGGAAGAAACCTTCGAGCGACCATGGCTTGAGAACTCGACGAAAAGCCCCTCTGCGCTACCGGAGTTCTCGAAGCTCCAACGAATACAACCTTTGTTCATGTTGTAGTTGAGGCGGAATCGCCAAAACTCCTAGGCAAAGATCGAGAATGATATCGACTGGGTTTCCCATCGATCTCAGCTCCTAGGACTTCCATCTCATTAAGATGAGCCATCATCTTGAGAACATGATCCCTAACGGGTGTTCCCTCGATCATGGAGGTCGTCATCAAGTTTCTCATAGCCTCCTGCCTAGCCGCCCTACTCTGATGTCCGAAAAGTTCCTTGAGATCGAACATCATGTCATAAGCTGTGGCTATGGCCTGATGCTGATGTTGCAGCACATTTGACATAGAGGCCAAAATGTAACACCGCGTCATCTCATCTGCCTTTAACCCATTTCTTATAACGCTCCATCTCCTTTTCATCGAGTCATCCGAGGGATTAGGAGGATGACTCAAGAGTATAAATTTGTACTCTTCACAGCTTAAGACAATATCCGTGTTTCTTTTCCAATCAATGTAGTTCGACCAAGAAGTTTGTTTTCTTTAAAATCACAAAGTGGGTTGAAAGCCATTTGAAATTCCTAAAAATCACAATGATCAAAAATATTAGATTTCAAATATTATTGATTCCTCAAAACAATAAAATCCCGAAATCAACCAACACCTCAAAACACCGAGAATTTCGTATGCCATGCTGTGTGGACGTATACGAAACCTACATTTGTAAGAGGAGGTTTTACCCATTAATTTTATTATCTTGTCAACCTTACTTTTTGACAAATAAAATTAATAGTTGATTCCTCTTTGGCCCTACAAATAAAAGCAGTGACTCCGATGGGGAGGATACTTTCATTTGCATCTAAGTGTGCACCATTACACGATACTAAGGGAATTATTTCGGATTATGTGCCTTACCGCTGTGGAAGTACACATGCTCCTAGATAATTTCATATAACCATTATTTGACCTAGTGATCCGCAAACAAACCCGTCCGCAGGGAGGAAGGCACTCAGAGCCAACACACAAGTTTGTTCGCATCACACGTCAAATTGTAATGGAGGCCGCAGGAATTAATTAAAATATCCCTCTCCCACTCAGTAAATTGCAAATGAGGAATTTTACATCACACACAACATGCATATAAAACAAATAAGCAATAAATATGGAAAAAAAACAGAATTTTTCCAACTATTAATGCATTGTCCTCCAATATGCATCCCGTCAGTCGCCACCTCGTCGCTTCCATCTTTTCCCGCATGCAAGTCACCAAAGAGTTCCGAGCCGAGATAAAACATTTTAATTTACATCCATCGATCCTATACTCCACGAAGGAGTGTACAAATAATCTAGATCGAAAGTAAACTAAAATGAGCGGCTAAACAATGCCGTATTTAATTACAAAAATTAAATACTAATCTAGCCTCGTCAACCCCGAGGATTCAAATAATAAATTTTTACACACATCCATTCACATACACACACATGACCTTAATAGTCTGATCTTATGCCTGCAACCAAAGAGTTAAACTATGCATATCCTACTATTATCCGGAACATGTAATATATGAAAAATGCATAAAAAAATAACCGAATCCAAAACACACAAAACCGGAAACCGTGGCTCTGATACCAAATGTAGGGTGGATGCTTCGGAGGCTCATTGGCTCCCATGTCCCCGGATTAAAATTTTCACTAATGAAAGGATTAATCCGGATGGGATGAGCTTCCTTAGCAACACCATTTCGCTGCCGTCGCTAACAACTTGAGTGGTCGCCGAACAAACTAGTTGTTCAAGCAACTCTACTCTTCTAGTTGATTAGCCTGGAAGAGACGACTGACGGATCGCCGTTTTTGTGTTTGTCTTCGGGTCCATGATTATACAATATATTTGCACACACACATGCATAATCAAAACAAATAAGAACATGCTCAGATCTGTACATAAAGTTAAAATAACTTTATACCTCACATCTTCTACCGTATGTCCTATCCTTCTCATGGACGACGTGTGGACGTAAGATCCTCCATGAGTAGAAGCCTTCGGATCGAAGTTCTCCTTTACCTTGTCCGCTGCGTAACAAAGAGAAAACCAACAATACCTTTCCTATCTAGAACCGCAAGGAACAAAGGATGAAGCGCCGCCACCAATTCAATGGGAACCACGGCCACCCATGGAGAAAGGAGAAGTGCTGCCACTAAGTCTTGGAGAGCCGCCGCCACCAAGGAATAAGGGAGGAGGAAGAAGAGAATGGCTTAGAAGATGGGCGCCGCCAAGTGTGGATGGAGGAATATGGGCGCCAAGAACAACTAGAAGAAAAGAAGTTTGCGCCAAGCCTTTTCTCCAAAACCCTAGCCGCCCACTAATCTCCAAACCCTAACTCCAATTACAATCACTTAGTTGCCGCCCAACCCTAAGCCATCTATATATAGAGTAGGGCCTAAACCTCCTTTAATCTCCACCGTCGGATCTAGGGATTTAATCTCCACCGTCGGATCTAGGGTTTTATCCCAACCGTCGGATCTAGGGTTTAATCCCAACCTTCGGATCTAGGATTTCATCCCAACCGTCGGATCTAAGGTTTCATCCCAACCGTCGGATCTAGGGATTTATCCCAACCGTCGGATCTAGCGATTTAATCCCAACCGTCGATTCTAGGATTTCATCCTAACCATCGGATCTAGGGATTTAATCCCAACCGTTGGTTCTAGTGTTTCATCCAACCATCGAATCTAGGGATTTAATCCCAACCGTTGGTTCTAGGTTTATTTTTACATTCTTGGATCTAGACTTCACAAGGATTATAATAGGCTACGATAGGGACCATAAGGAGGAGTTGGGTCTTGGCCACCCGATGGATCGGAACCACACAAACTTGATCCATCAATGATGTTCCATTCCACTAGAGGATCATCATTGAACTACCTCACCAACCCCTATAAATTAATATGGGCTCCATATATTATTTGTACATTTATCTCTCCGTGTTTAAGATATCGAATGTCCGTCAATTAATTGATTTACTGACCATCAATTAATTAACATCTAACTCCTCGAGTAGTACCACTCAACCTTATCATCATGTTGACTAAGTCAACCAGCTGGGTTAACATGATGAACCTTATGAGCTCCTCAAGGGGACATCATCATCCTAATATATAGGACACGGTTTCCTCCTATAATCAACGACACACCATGTAAATAATATTATTTCCCAACTTAATGGCTTATTGATTTAATCCATCTAAATCTCACCCATCGTGAAATCAAAGAAATAAACACTAAGTACATGTGCCCGTTATTATATCGGGATTAAGAGTATGTACAACATAATATCCGAGGTCCGATTCAATTATGTAGTCAGCACTAAATTGAATCACCTCTATGTCGGTCCTGCTCAATACACCTAAGTGTACTAGTGTAACTCTATGTTCAAGATAAAACAATACCAAGCTACACTACAACCATGCCAATGGTTTGTCCAGAACCATCTTGGTTGTGAGCCTCTACTTATATTTTACAAGGGACTGATAACATGATCTTCTGTGCCACACCAAGCACCATGTTATCTACAATGTAAAATATCAGACAATATGCACACATATATAACGAATATATAAAATGCAAACAATGATCATGTGATTCTTATTTCAAAATAAAATGTTCATACAAAAAGAGCTAGACTTTCAGTATACATTCTAACATTTAGTGCTCCTAAGATCTCCAGTTATGGTCTTGCGGGAGGATCATCATGTGTTATTCCGATGAACTTTTGCTTCTACCAAGACCTACCTATTCCTAACCAAGTTTTCCTTTCAAATCGTCAGAGCTCAGGGGTTTGATATCTTTGGGAGCCCCCTGTCACTAGGGTACCTTAATCCTTCTAGAGTTGATGTCTCCTACTTTGGGTCTTCTGCTAGAATAGGTTCTTGGGGTACGAGGATGTCCTAGTAATCCCTATGAAGAGGTGGATCATATTTCATATCCTACACTACCATATTCTACCTTCTACGGTTATGGGAGGGAGGATAACCGTGAGGTTCCTCCTTGGTTCTCCTAGATCTTTGATACAAAGGTTTTCCGCCCTTGTATCGGCTAAGTGCAATAGAAGTAAAATCAAAACACAACTTTCATGGATCTCAACAGCCTAAATTACAAATGCATATTCAAGAGCCGAGAATAAACATTCAACTAGCATATCCAACATATACAAGTTACTCTCTAATCCTAGAATCGAAGTATCTACTCCATTAATGAAAGAGAATAAACACAAGACATCTTAATGTAAATCATTACAATGCAAATAGAGTTAGAAAAAAAATGATAGTACTCTCTGTTCAATCTGTTGTCATGTCTTGGTCGTTCTCCCAGGTGTTGGTGTGTTGGTTAGCGTCTTTAAGTCGCTTCCTCTCTCCCTGTTGTGAGCCTCCAGTGCTTCTTAGGGCACCTTCTTGTCATTCTAGCCATCGGGCCTCTCCTTAGAATTTGAACGTGCCTTTCCTTTTATAGGAGCGAAGTTGGCTTTCCTTAAATCTTCACGAACCCCTTATTTGCGTTAAGTTGGGTCAACGCCACATGACCATGTGGAATCTACACGGCTGGCCATGTGGCATGCTGGAAATCGCGCTTGATTTTAGCTTCGGGGTTAGGCATGGTCGAGTGAGATCGGCACGATCGGCCGTGTCTTCCTCTGGAGCTCCATGCGATCATCATCCTATGGTCTAAAGCACGCCCGTGTCTTGGGGAACACGACCAGAGCACACTTGCCTTCCTTTAGCTCCAATTATGCACCAATTTACCTCTGAAATGTCGTCCTACACAAGAAAATAGAAAAAATAGATCTCCAAACTAGAAAATAGTAAATGGATGCAAAGCAAGTAAGAATATGCATTAAATAAGTAAAAAATGCAATGAGATGTGTGCTAAAATTACTCCTAAAATCTTATAAGATTTGCACACATCAAAATTTTCCAGACTTAGATCTTTGCTTGTCCTCAAGCAAACCTCAGTGCCATGAAATTTAAAAACATTGTTCCCATACTTGGCATGTTAACTGAAATTATCAAGTGATATTTTCAATCAAAGCAAATAGATATGTTCTAAAAGGTCACTAGGTTAGCTTTTCATGCATGTGTTGAGAGAATTTTCCTAAGGGATATTCATTCCATGGTGAGTTAAGTCATCATCCTATAGCTTTTTTAAGGTCTCCGACTTTTAGGCACTTACTTGTTGGGACCATGATGTTCGCTAGAGAGGAGGGGGGTGAATAGCGATTTCGTAGACGTTGATGAAATTCGTTCGTGTGCTTGCCTATGATTGTTAGTACGTAGCGAAATATAGAAATAACACAAACAAATATGCAACACAATCACAAGTACACAAGATATAACATGGTTCGGAATCTCAAGGTTCCTACTCCACGGGGTGAGCTCAAATAAGCTCTAGTGATGCAACCAACATCACTAATTAGTAATACTCCTTCTTGATAACATGTTGGAGGTGGAGAAATCTCGTACAAGCGATTACACAAAGTAATACAACAAATGCAAGCACATATAAGTACGAAATACAATACAAGTAAAGAAAAATACTTTATAAGAGATCTTTGATTGCTTGCTTTTAGTTGCTTGAGAATAGCCTTGAAGGTCTGGATTGCAGCAGCAAATCTCCTCCAAATCGCCTTAAGAAACCTTAGCCAAATCCTTCTCCACGAGCTGCTTTTATAACCTACATTCGGGCTAGATTTCGCTTAGAAGTAGATTGATCGAGACCATCAGTCAACTGCTCCTGTAGTCGTTGTCTCACAACGGTCGAGCTACGTTGGATAAGTTCCAACGAATAGACCATCAGTCGACTGATCATGTCCATCAGTCGACTGATCGAGTCATCATTCGACTATCAAATCCTAACAGTCGACTCAGGAACTTTCTATCCCCGAAACCCGACCAACAGTCGATCTCCGATCGGCCGGATGTAAACATCACATCGCCTAATGTTGGCGATCAGCTAGGCCAATTCATGCAGTCGAACTCTAGTCGACTCCCATCAGTCGACTGACCATAATATCAGTCGACTGATAACTTCATCCATGAGATTTTAATCCCAAGTATGGTGCTCCTATACTTGCTAGACCACCCTTAGCCTAGACCTAAGCCTTCTAGTCACCTCCGTCAGCCTCGCGTCTATCGGATCCCTTCAAGTCATCCATGACTTGTTCATCTATACGCTAGCCTTCAGGTGCTTCCATCAGCTATTGTCATGCTAATGTGGTCTACACCGCCAAGACACATTGGACTTACGCTGCTAAGACTCCACTTGGACTTTACGCCGCCAACCATTGGACTTATGCTACCAAGACTCCACCCTTGAACTTTACGCCAATATTACCCTTGACTTCCCTTGCCAACCCATGTTGGACTTTCCAATCACAAGACTTAAGCTTACTAAGACTCATGCTTGACTTTCCATGCAACCCATATTGACTTTCCCATCCTGTGGTCAATCCCATGTCAACCCGATAGTCAAACAATGGTCAAACCATCGTCAAACATCCAAAATGCCACTTGAGTCAAACTCGAGTCCGGTCAATCATGACCTGAGTCGATTGCACCAACAATCTCTCCAAACCATTGTCAAATATCAAAACACTACTCGAGTCTAACTCAAGTCTGGTCAATCATAACCTGAATCGATTGCACTAACATTACTTACCATAACTGAGGGTCGTTCCCTAGAATTAGCATAAAATCTCAAAGGCGTTCTCGATATTTAGAGAAATTGGTCGGTGTTTTCCCAGTAACCTAACTCGGTCTCAAAGGGGCATCTAGCTATTTCCACCCATGATAATTATTTTTTTGACTGTTATTTTTCTCTCTTTATTTTCTTTTGTCCTTTTTTTCTCCTTTATTTATTTATTTTTTCATCCTCACTAGCATTGTCAAATAGGTTCCACCATGATAAGTAAGACATTCTGCGATTTAGGGGCAAGTGTAAGCTTAATGCCTTATACTCTATACAGGAAATTGGGACTAGGGGATTTAAAACTGACGACCATGACACTGCAGCTCACGGACCACATGTACAGATATCTCTTGGGGGTCCTAAAAGTTGTTCTTGTAAAGGTGGGGGACTTTATAGTGCCTACCGAGCCTCAGTCGACTCCTCGACCAATCGACTGCTTCAAGTTGACTAGACTTTCGAGTATTAAACACTCGACCAGTCGACTGACCAAAAGTCCAATCGACTGATAAACCTCAACCATGAGGTTTAATCCAAGTATGATCCCCTCATACTTGATGCTCACCCATAGCCTAGACATAAATTTTCTAGCCACCTCTATCAGCCTCACGCATCTCGGATCCCTCGAGTCTGCGACTCTTCACCCTTTATGTTAGCCATCAGCTGTTTTCATTGGCTATGTCATGCTAATCGGATCCTTTGCTAAAGTTCATTTGGACTTATGCCACCAAGACTCCATGCTTGGACTTTACGCTGTCAAAACCTCACCCTTGGACTTCCTTGCCAAGATCCATTTGGATTTACGCCTCAAAGACTATATGCTTGGATTTTGTATTGTCAAAAATACAAACTTGGACTTTCCTTTTGCCAAGTACCCATAACTTGGACATTCAATTACCAAGTACCCATGACTTGGACTTTCCAATTGCCAAGACCATGCTTGGACTTTCCATGCCAAAGTTTACTTGGACTTTACTTCGCCAAAACTACACACTTGGACTTATGTTGCCAAAACTTTATCATTGGACTTCCCTTGCCAAATATCTATATTTGGACTTTCCTTACCAAATATTCAAACTTGGACTTCCGAGGCTGATTGCTCTAACAATCTCTCCCAAATAGTCTCCCCCATATGACTTTGGATATACTAATCATCCACTAGTCATATGGTCAATGTATGGTCAAACCATATTGTCAAACAATGATCAAACCTATTATCAACCCATTGTTAAACATCAAAATACTACTCGAGTCCAACTGGAGTTTGGTCAACATTGATCCGGGGCCTATTGCACCAACAATCTCTCTCTTTATGATGTTTAACAATGTAGGATATTTGAGGCCGCTAGAGGGGGGGGGGTGAATAGCGTCGCGCTCTTTCAATAATGGAATTCGTTGCGTTTGTCTCTACAATTTCGTTAGCGCAGCGGAAATAGAAAACTAATAATGATAACGAAATATACAACACGCAAACACAAATATTTAACGTGGTTCGGAACCGAACGGTTCATACTCCACGGATTAGTTGAACCTAAGCCGTCAATCACACACCACTATGATAAACACTCCTTCTCGACACAAGTCGGAGGCGGAGAAAACCCTTCATCTTACAACAGTAAGAAACAAAAACAAGCAATTACAACAATTAATATGAAAGACAAGTAAAGAAAAACTTTATAACACTTGCTTGATTGCTTGAATGCTTGGTTGTTTGATTAGCACTTGGAGACTTGATTTGCAGCAACAAATCGCCCCTAAAGCTCTCAAAAACCGGATTTATTTTTCTCCATCACAAGCTCCTTTTATAGCTTCAGCCTATGCTGGAAAATGTCGATCAGTCGACTGCTTGGGACCATCAGTCGACTAATCACACTGTTGCTGTGAGACAACGGTGTAATCCATGCTGAAAAAATCCAACAGCTAGGACATCAGTCGACTGATCAAACACATCAGTCGACTGATGAAGCATCACTCGACTGCTCATCCCAGTGATCGAGTGAGACTCCATTCTCGCGCATAAAATGCATCACGATCGATCACAAGATCACGATCATTGCTCATCCAATCACCGATCGCTTTATGGCGATCTCGCTAGGGTAATTCCCACAGTCAACCCCTAGTTGACTATGCCAGTCGACTGTCATATGACACCAGTCGACTGACACACCTCAAACATGAGGTTTTAGTCCAAGTATGGTGCCCCCATACTTGCTAGACCACCCTTAGCCTAGACCTAAGCCTTCTAGCCACCTCCATCAGCCTTACGCCTCTCGGATCCCTCCAAGTCATCCATGACTTCTTCATCCATCGCGCTAGCCTTCAGGTGCTTCCATCGACTATGTCATGCTAACGATGTCTACACCACCAAGGCACATTGGACTTACGCCGCCAAGACTCCCGCTTGGACTTTACGCCGCCAATACCAAACCCCTTGGACTTCTCAAGTGCCAAGACTCAAGCTTGGACTTTCCCTTGCCAACCCATGTTGGACTTTCCATGCCAAGACCCATGCTTGGACTTTCCCAAATTCCAAGTGTCCCACTTGGACTTTCCATGCCAAATATGTTAGGATCTTTGTAATGGCTAGAGGGGGGGGGGTGATTAGCCTTTCTTCGTTTCTACAAATACGTTAGCGGAAGCAATACAAATACAAATAAGAAAACAATGAAAGCAATGCTAACACCCGATGTATGTGGTTCGGAGATGACGCTCCTACTCCACGGCAATCCGTAAGGTGGATTAGCCCTAGCCAATCTTCACTAAAACCTCCTTTGGATGAACCAAGGTGGAGAAACCTTTTCTTACAATGCTCTCCTCTTCTTTACAATGATGGAAGATTAAAATCTAGAGAAGAGGAGGTTTAGAATCACTAAAGCACTTGGGAAAGCTTGGTGAGCACGAGGGTGTAGCTAGGAATGAGAGCACTAGCTTCACCAAGCTTCCCAAGGCCCCTTCTTATAGAAGAGGAGCTGTTTTTCCCGTTGGGCTTCGATCAGTCGACTGATGCTGACCATTAGTCGACTGCCGCCGAAGCCAATGACTTCTGAACCAGCAGATCCGTGGAGATTCGTAGCCGCAATTTCCAATGGCCAAGTGATCACCGACCGATCCTCCATCACCGATCGATGGAGTGATCGGCCGAGCGATCGAGGTCGCAAATGAGTCGCGACTACATTCTCGCGGCTCATTTTTGTGCCGATCACCGATCACATCGCTGGCGCTTGACCGATTGCAACATCAATGAGTAATTCACACTTGATTTTACACCTAGACCTAGACTCAACCTTCTAGCTCCTTATTAAGCCTTGCGCCTCCAGATCCCTCCCGAGTCGCGACTTGTTCATCCTTTGCGCTTTGCTTCCAAGAGCTTCCCTTGCTTCGTCATATCTTGGGTTGCCAAATGCTTGACTTTACGCCTAAGACTACAAGCTTGGACTTATCGCCAAGACCTTACTTTGACTTCCTTTGCCAAGGTTCACTTGGACTTCTTTACGCCAAGACCGCAAGCTTGGTCTTACGCCAAGTCCATCCTTGACTTTCTTTGCCAAGATCATACTTGGTCTTCCTTTGCAAGGTTCACTTGACTTTACGCCAAGACTACAAGCTTGGTCTTATCGCCAAGTCCATCCTTGACTTTCCTTGCCAAGATCATTCTTGGACTTCTCTTTACCAAGTCTTCATCCTTGGATTTTCCATTACTTAAACATATTCGCAATTAGATCACAAAGCATTGCCTAACTTAGATGATTATCCAAACATCAAAACATATAAATGCTTGGAGCATTGTTGCACCAACAATCTCTCCCTTTTTGATGTTTGACAATCATTTAAGTTAGGTCTTTTAAAGATACACATATAATCATATTTTCAATTCTAACTTAAACATTCCTTCTCCCCCTTTGACATACATCAAAAAGAGAAGGATTCATAAATGAAAGAATTAAAATTATTGTATCTTGGACTAAGATATAAAATTGATATTAAGCTCCCCCTTAATCCAAGATATGCCTCATGATGTGTAAATAATATTTGAAGCAAAGCATAACAAAAATTCAAAAATTAAGTCCTAACTTTGCACCAACAATGGAAGTTTGGGGATGAAAAAGATATAATTTATGAAACTCCCCCTAAAACATTGCAGTAAACAGTCCTAAAACTTCCTTTATACTCAATATTATCATACTATAGTTTTAGGACATCAAGGATACACTAAATATCATAAAATGGAGCTAATTATCAGAAAACACATGTATCACTAACTGGTTTTCAACTACGATCACATTACCAAATCCGAATTTCAGCCTTTTCAACCCAACTTCAGAAATGCGGTAGAAATTCCAGAAATCTCAAAAAATCACGAAATTTTGCATACACATTTCTGGAATCATACTTTATTAATGAAAAATAGTTTGAAAAATATATTTTTTCCAGATTTCAAGATTGATATAAACTTGGAACCTAACAAAAGTTCTAAAGATTTTGCAAACTTTGTATCACTTTTGTGTTCCACTTGAAAACTGTTTTTCAAAATATGATGAATATAGTTTAAAATATATATGATTTGGAATTTCCAACCATGTTCTTAGAGCTATGTATCCATTACTTGAATACAAGCCTTCCCAATGATTGGTCCATAAGGTATTCATGTCTCTAGGTGTGTCATTGGCTCATAGTAATGCATCATAACAAGCATGATGAGCCAAGTACACCTTCCCTATCATCTCACATATTTCTAAGTGTCTCAATACAAAAATCAAGGTTTCTTAAGGCTTTTGTGAGATGCATCAAGGTATAAGGCTAACATATGAATATAGGATCATGCAAACCTAGACTTTTACTCTACAAAGCACATACCAAGCTCTCTCCTTAATGATGAAAATTCGGTTTCGGGAAGAGCTTTGGTGAAGATATCGGCAAGGTTAGACTTAGATTCTACATAATTAAGTTCAATGTCCCCTCTTGCCACATGATCTCTTATGAAGTGATGTTTCACTTCAATGTGCTTAGTCCTAGAGTGATGTACCGGATTTTTGGTCAAGTTGATGGTACTCACATTATCACAATAAACTTTAATGTTAGAGTAGTGTAGCTCATAGTCCACAAGAGTATGTCTCATCCAAAGTAATTGAGCTACACAACCACCCAAAGCCACATATTCGGCTTCGGTGGTTGATAAAGCAACACAATGTTGCTTCCTACTACTCCAACTAACTAGGGAGGACCCAAGAAATTGGCATCCACCACTAGTACTCTTCCTATCCAATTTGCAACCGGCATAATCGGAATCGGTATAACCAAGCAACTCAAAGGACCTAGTCCTAGGATACCAAAGTCCTACATTTAGGGTGCCTTTAATATATCTTAAAATTCTCTTAACGGCTACTAAATGTGATTCTTTGGCACAAGATTGGTATCTTGCACACATACCTACTGCAAATAAGATATCGGGTCTACTAGCGGTTAGATATAGTAGGCTACCAATCATACTCCTATAGAGTTTAAGATCAATTGATTTACCATCATGATTACTATCTATTCTAGTGCTAGTGGCCATAGAAGTGGTTACAATTTTGGCATTTTCCAAACCAAATTTCTTGATCATTTCATTTGCATATTTGGTTTGATAAATATGAATACCTTCATTGGTTTGTTTGACTTGTAACCCTAGGAAAAAGTTGAGCTCTCCAACTAAACTCATTTCAAATTCATTTTCCATGTTTTTTATAAAGTCTTGAAGAAGATCATCATTTGTTGACCCAAAAATAATGTCATCAACATATATTTGGGCTATAAAGATATCCTTTAATGTTGACTTTATAAACAAGGTTTGATCTACTTGGCCTCTCCTAAAATCCTTAGAAATTAAGAAAGATGACAATCTTTCATACCATGCCCGGGGAGCTTGTTTTAACCCATATAATGCTTTCCTAAGCTTATATACATGGTTTGGATAATCTATGTTCTCAAACCCGGGTGATTGCTCTACATATACTTTCTCCTTAATATAACCATTTAAGAATGCCGATTTAACATCCATTTGGTAAAGTTTAAATCCCATATAGGAAGCATATCCTAAGAGAATTCTAATAGATTCCAATCTAGCAACCGGGGCATAAGTCTCATCATAGTCAAGCCCCTCAACTTGATTGAATCCCCTAGCAACCAACCTAGCCTTATTTCTAGTGATATTTCCTTGGTCATCTAGCTTATTCCTAAAGACTCATCTTGTAGTAATTATGGTGCTATCATTGGGTCTAGGTACTAACTCCCATACTTGACTCCTCTCAAATTGAGCCAATTCATCTTGCATTGCCAAGATCCAATCCGGATCATGTAATGCATCATTGATCGATTTAGGCTCAATTTGTGAAATAAGAGCAACTTGACTAGTAGGAGCCCTATGAAATGACCTAGTTCTTACTCCTTGAGATAGATCTCCTACTACTTGGTCAAGTGGATGATCTTGATGAATTCTTAGGGTTCTAGAAGGGGTTTCAAATTGATCATTGTTATCTTTCACCCTTCTTTCATCATCGGAATCTCCTCTTCCTCCCCCTTGATCATTACCCCTTATGGTCAAATTTTGAAGTTTTTGGGTAATGTCTTGATTATTGTCATTACTATCCTTATCAATGGAGGACTTTCTAGGGTAGGTACTAGTGGTTTCATCAAATTGAACATTGGAGGACTCCTCAATCCCTTGGGTTCTCTTATTGTAGACTCTATACCCTCTACTTGTGGATGAGTATCCAACTAGGATTCCCTCATCCGCTTTGGATTCAAATTTTCCTAAGTTATCTTTGGTGTTTAGAATATAAACTTTACATCCAAAGACTTTGAAATAATGAATTGTGGGAATAGTCCCATTCCATAATTCAAATGGTGTCTTTCCTAAAAACCTATGGATTTGAACCCTATTTTGGATATAGCAAGCGGTATTAACTGCTCGCCACAAGTAGCTAGGTAGAGAATATGCATTAAGCATAGTCCTAGCTGCCTCTTGTAGGGCACGATTTCTCCTTTCCACCACCCCATTTTGTTGGGGTGTTCTAGGACAAGAGAACTCATGCTTGTACCCTTGCTCTAAACAAAATTGTGAAAATTTAGAATTCTCAAATTCACCACCATGATCACTACGGATCCGGTTGATTTTGAGACTCTTTTCATTTTTAACCCTTTTACTAAATCCTATGATTATTTCTAAGGTATCATCCTTATGTTTCATAAAATAGACCCAAGTATACCTAGAAAAATCATCTACTATAACTAAACAATATTTGTTACCATTTAAGGAAGGAGTGCTATGACAATCAAATAAGTCAAGATGCAATAATTCTAACGGTAAAGAGGTATTAGTTAGGGTTTTACCTTTGTGTGATGCCTTTGTTTGTTTTCCTTCTTGGCATACATCACACATTTTGTTCTTGACATACTTGATCATTGGTAGCCCTTTGACCAACTCCAACTTGGCTACCTTGGCTATGTTTTTCATGTTGATGTGCCCCAATCTCCTATGTCATAGCCAACTTTCTTCTTCTTTTGCAACAAGACACTTAGTAGAAATGTTAGAGACATATGAAAGATCAACATAATAAATGTTTGATTTCCTATATCCAACTAACATACAATCATTTAATTCCTTGTGTCTAATCATGCATTTAGAGGATTCAAAAGAAACATGGTAGCTTGCATCACAAAGTTGACTAACACTTAATAAATTAAATTTCATATTTTCAACTAGTAAAACTTTGTGAATGATAATTTTGGGGGATACCTCAATTGTACCTCTACCTAATATCTTGAGTTTTCCACTATTTCCAAAAGATACCGCTCCCTTCTTCACATACTTAATTGTGGAGAATTTGCTCACATCTCCGGTCATATGTGTTGAGCAACCGCTATCCACAATCCACATACCTTGCTCTCCTACCTAAATCACATGAAAAACACAAGCTTTTGGTACCCAAACATTTGGACCGGTAACATTAAGTAAAAACTTCTTAGGTACCCATGCTTTCTTGACCTTACCCTTAATGGTTGCTTTTCTATTAATCAATGAAATATAAGCAACTTCTTTTTCCTTTGACTTATATCCTAAACCGACCTTGTTGTAAACGGCTCTTTGTCGACTAAGGATCATATCAAGATATTTTGAGCCATTTGAAAATTTCTCTAAACATGCTCTTAATTCACTAACCTCATCCTTAAGTTTGTCATTTTCTTCCTTAAGCATGCAAGAATCAACATGTGAAGGTTTTTCATTCCTAATGACCTTTAGTTCTACCTTCATGCTCTTAACCTTAGATTTAGACTTATCTAGAGCTTCTTTAAGATAGACAATTGATTTATAAAGAAGCTTAACTTTGGGAGAGCTCATTACCTCATCGTCACTAGATGACGATTCATCACTTGAAGAGTCTTCTTGGCTTGATGTACCGGAGTCATCTTCTAGGGCCATGAGTGCCACATGGCGTGTGATGTGGCAAAGTTCATCATCGGAGAAAGAATCTTCAACACTTGGTGTGTCCCATGTGGTTTGAGCCACCATGGCCTCCTTCTTCTTCTTCTCCTTCTTTTTCTTTTCTTCTTCTTCCTTCTTCTTTAGCTCCGGGCAATTTGGCTTTATGTGCCCCTTCTTATTGCAAGCATGGCAAATTACATTATTGTTAAAATTTGAATTACCACTAATTTTACCTCTTGAAGAATGGGACCCCTTCCTTGCTTCTCTATTCTTGAACTCCTTTGATTTTCTAAGGAACTTCTTGACAAAATGAGCCATCTCACTAGATGAGTCTCCATCACTACCTGAATCACTCTCCGACTTAGATGATGATGACACTTCTTTTCTTTCTTTCTTCTTCTTTTCCTTCTTCTCAACAAATAGAGCTAAACTCTTTTCCTTAGAAGACATGTTAGTTTGCTCATGCAATTCAAACTCACAAAATAATTCATCAATTTTAATTTGAAAAAGATCCCTAGTTACTTTAATAGCATCAACTATAGAAGTCCATAGAGAATTTCTAGGAAATGCTTGAAGTATGTATCTTACCAAATCCCGGTTGTCAACTCGCTCACCTATGATATGTAGTCCATTCACAATCTCCTTGAACCTTCCATGCATTTGACTTACGGTTTCATGCATCTTCATTTGGAAGGCTTGAAGTTGTCCAATTAGCAAGTCCTTCTTGGCCCTCTTTGACTCCTTGGATCCTTCATTTAGCTCAATGAGCTTTTCCCATAGCTCCTTGGCGGATTCAAAAGGGCCTACCTTGTTGAGTTGCTCCATGGTAATACCGCATTGAATGGTGAGTACCGCCTTTGCATTTGATTCGAATCTCCTATTCATTTCCCTTGTCCAATCCTTGCTTGGAATAGGATTCCCATGTTCGTCCACCGGTTCCTCGAAGCCATCTATAATGCTATGCCAAATTTCAATATTACTCATCATATAGTACTTTATCTTACCTTTCCAATATGCAAAATGACTCCCATCGAAGAGTGGTGGCTTGGCGGTGCTATATCCCTCTTGAAGAGCCATTGATACCTTGGTTGATGGTGAAATCTTCCAAGCTATCCCGGCTCTGATACCACTTGTTAGGATCTTTGTAATGGCTAGAGGGGGGGGGTGATTAGCCTTTCTTCGTTTCTACAAATACGTTAGCGGAAGCAATACAAATACAAATAAGAATACGAATAAGAAAACAATGAAAGCAATGCTAACACCCGATGTACGTGGTTTGGAGATGATGCTCCTACTCCACGGCAATCCGTAAGGTGGATTAGCCCTAGCCAATCTTCACTAAAACCTCTTTTGGATGAACCAAGGTGGAGAAACCTTTTCTTACAATGCTCTCCTCTTCTTTACAATGATGGAAGATTAAAATCTAGAGAAGAGGAGGTTTAGAATCACTAAAGCACTTGGGAAAGCTTGGTGAGCACGAGGGTGTAGCTAGGAATGAGAGCACTAGCTTCACCAAGCTCCCCAAGGCCCCTTCTTATAGAAGAGGGGTTGTTTTTTCCGTTGAGCCGATCCGATGCTTACCATCGATCACACGCTGCCAATGACTTCAACTAGCAGATCCGCTGGAGATTCGTAGCCGCGCAATTTCCAAGCGGAGTGATCACCGACCGATCCTCTATCGACCGATCGATGGAGTGATCACGAGTGATCGTAGGCCGCGATGAGTGCAACTATATTCTCAGTGCTCATTTTTGCGGATCGATCACCGATCGCCTGTTGGCCGGTGATTACATCATCGATCACATCGGCCAAGCGATCGATAGGCGGGGTTTCACGACTCGACTCGAGACTGACGATCGATACATCATATCGGTCGGATCGATACTCATCAAGTATGAGTAATTCACACTTGATTTTACACCCTAGACCTAGACTCAACCTTCTAGCTCCTTATTAAGCCTTGTGCCTCCAGGATCCCTCCGAGTCCGCGACTTGTTCATCCTTTGCGCTTTGCTTCCAAGAGCTTCCTTCGGTTTCGTCATATCTTGGGTTGCCAAATGCTTGGACTTTACGCCGCCAAGACTGCAAGCTTGGACTTATGCTGCCAAGACCTTACTTTGGACTTCTTTTGCCAAGGTTCACTTGGACTTTACGCTGCCAAGACTACAAGCTTGGTCTTACGCTGCCAAGTCCATCCCTTGGACTTCATTTGCCAAGATCATACTTGGTCTTCCTTTGCCAAGGTTCACTTAGACTTTACGCTGCCAAGACTACAAGCTTGGTCTTATGTTGCCAAGTCCGTCCCTTGGACTTTCCTTGCCAAGATCATTCTTGGACTTCTCTTTTACCAAGTCTTCATCCTTGGATTTTCCTGTTACTTAAACATATTCGCAATTAGATCACAAAGCATTGCCTAACTTAGATGATTATCCAAACATCAAAACATATAAATGCTTGGAGCATTGTTGCACCAACAAAATACCCATGACTTGGACTTTCCATAACCACATGGTCAACCCTAGTCAACCATCAAAGTCTCCCTCGAGTCCAGTTAACATAACCCGAGTTGATTGTATAAACAATCTTCCCAAATTATCAACAGACATTGATGTCAAACATCAATGTCAACTTACTTTATCAAATATCAAAACATCTCTCGAGTCAAACTCGAGTCTGGTCAATCGTGACCTCGACCGATTGAACCAACAATCTCCCCCTTTTTGATGTTTGACAAAACAAACCTTGAGTTAGACCCCTAACTCAAATTCCCTTACCAATTTTCAAAATTGATAATTTAATGTTCTCCCCCTTTTTGACATACATCAAAAATAGGTTAACTCTCCAAGGAGGTCAATGTCTCATGTCCCAATGAGATCTTACAATCTCCCCCTTTGGTCCAAAAGTACCTAGGATGCCTACCATCTTCCTAGTGATAAGTCTCATATCACTCAACAGAGGCAATCCTATATGCTCTCCCAATTTCCAAATTGGGTCTCTCAAAATTTCATTTTCCTCCTCATGAGAAAAAATACCATCCATCATCCCATGATGGATACCTCCCCCTTAACCATTGCACCAACAATGTCTTTGGGAAGTCCCTAAGCCAATAGAAACTCTAAACCATCAAAGATAAGGTTAGAAATTCAACATTGAACTTTCCAACACCTTAAATTTGATACAAACCCTAAACACCTCTTCAAATCCATATCCAATGGATTTTCACTCTTTATAATGCTTCCCAAAGTATATCCTAGGGTTAGGAGTGATTAGGGACCTTAACCGTAGTTGAAATCGGGCTAAACAACCCTAGTTTTCTCGAAATCAGCATTGACGATCGACTACTACCTACGATCGATGTGCCCATCAATCGACCGCACGGCTAATAGTCGAGTGATCTGCCACGTCGAGTCAAGACGCCCATCACGATCGCCTGAGGAAGGGATCGATACTCGACTTTTGGAAATTCATAAGTAATTCTACGTAAATAAAAAAATCACAAAATTTGATACGTATATTACTTATCACATACAATCGGTGAAAAATTTTAGAAAAATATTTTAACCATTAAAATAGGAGATTGGTACAAAGTTCAAAAACTGTTAAAACTTTAAAGTTTTTGATCTACTTTGTATCAACTTCTACAATGATGATGGCTATCAAAAGATAGACTTCACCAAGGTTTTCTAAAGTGATTTTAAATTTTTTTTGAAAACCTATTTTGAACCATGATTTATTGGCTAAATATACATAACTTTTGTATTAGCTTTCCTCATAATTCTTAGTGATGATTGAAATAAGTTAAGTTCATCTAGATGCACTATCTATGCACCTTGAACCTAACTTATTATCCTAACATCTCACATGTTATCTAAGGTGTATACACACACATACATGTCAATTTAAATGTGAGATGTGGGATTAGGATTATTATGGTCTCATGCATTTTCTAGGCAACCCTACTTGATTCCCTTATAAATGAGACTCCAAGTCACGCCATTTTTTCTTAAATCAATTTTAATCAAAATAAATGCATGAATGATCATGGCATAAACTATAACAATAATAACGCGTGGCCAATAATCATGATGTCATGGCACATGATATAATCTAAAAACAAACATGACATCTAAAATAGTCCTAAACAATGACATGCCATGTTATATGATAAGATGAAATTTCATGTCATGATGTGACAATTTTCCATAAACCAATACATTAATACAAACACATAATCAAACACAAATGATTTTCATAAACAAAAATTTCATTCAATTTAAGAAAGCTCCAATTTTTTACATCCAAAATGGAGATTTGAGACGCTCAATCTCACTACACAAACTAAAAATAAAAATCCTAACATCCTCTAGATCTAATCATCTGCGGAAGGTGGAGGTGGAGGAGGTTGCTGGCTCAAAGTTCAGGCCCGCATCATCTCATACATATCGAGCTGACGCTGCTCGATGCGACTCTAGGACTCCGCAATCTGAATGTAGCGCTCATCCATCCGACTGAGATGCTCGCCCATTGAGGATTGCCCCACTATAAGCTCGACGAGAGTCGATCTGCCGTAGTCCGAATCGCCTCCCACCGCCCAAACCGATCGATGGACCCCGCTGATGCATCCGCTTGCATATGGTCCTCCTCGCGCAGATCTCGGATCCTCATAGTCCTCTGCGCCTCTTTAGGCACTAGAGGCGCTCCCACGTGCCTCAGGCGAGGTCGAGGTGCGAACTCCATCTCGCCACGCCCCATCTTAGCTTCGCCAACGAAATTCTGAATCGATATGCAATGTACACCTCAGATAGTGCCCTCAGCGATCCCCTATTAATGTTTATGCCTACAGACTCTAACCATGCAGTGATGATGTGGCCAAAAGACATATGCACTTTCCCCTGCACAGGGGATATGAAATGTACAATGCAATGAAACATGTTCAATGCAATGTTTATGTCTAATATATGACGCATGGCGTACAGGAGAAAGAGATGGGGAGGCCGAATCTTGGCCAGACCCCGAGTCACAATCGGAAGAAAACACCCAACAATGACCTTGTAGAGTACATTGTCAGGTGCAGATAGCTCAGTAATAGGAAATAAGTTCTGAGCTGGTGGGCGAGGATGGTGAAAGACATGCTCATGCATGGAATCCAAAGAGATGTGATCAAAGGGCTCAGGTAAAGGGGCATCGAAGGTAGGGTAGAAAATGAAGGTGTCAGCCGATGGCTTACACTCAAGAAACTCCTGCAATATCACAGGAGTGAACTCTAAGTCGCATTTTGCAACGCGGGTAGTGTAGGTAGGGCCATTGTCTACCTTCTTTAAGTTCTGATAGAACTCCTTAAGGAGATCATCATTGATGGCATGTGTGCATAATACTATTTTCATGAGATGATAATATGAAAATATTTCCATAACGTCACTATAGTAACGTGTAAAGAAATCCCTATCAATGTACCTAACCAACATGGTTTGGTACAATCGTGATTCAACCTCGGGTGGGTCATTTCTATGGGATCGCCTATATGAATGACATGAAATGCAAAGGCACCAATGCACGATTAGATCATAATAAATTATAATGGAAAAATTAGGGTTTTAGAGGAGTAAGAAAGTTATACTTTGGCGCTATTTAGGATGATGATGAGAGAATACTCAGATATCGCTGAAAAGATCGTCGGAGAGTTCGCCGGAGCAGTGGATCGCCGAAACCCTAATCGAAGAGGGAAAAATCGCTGGAAATGAGTGGATTAGGGTTGTGAGATGAGTAAAAATGTGAGTAGAAGAGTTTGGCTGTCAAACCTAGGACTTAGGTGGCCGGCGTGGTCGAAAAAGCTCGTCGAAGAAAGAAGCGGCGACCGGAGAGAAGGAAGAAGCGAGGGATCGACGCGTGAAGACGCCGAACCCTAACGGTTCGGCGTTATAAAATCATGATGCCAGTCGACTGATGTGCAACATCGATCGATGCGCTTATCAGCGGTTTCACATCGGCTGGCAATGATCGGGCTCGATGCTCATTCTTGAACATTCAGTATCAAGCTACTGACATCGATCGATGCGATCACCACTCGATCGCTCGAGCACTCGGTGATGATCCTCTACCTCGATGAGCGATACCATCGATGATGTATCCTATCGATCGGATATACAAACAGTCGAGTCCTAGAAGCAGCACTTGACTGCTTGACTCACGATATCATGCTACTATGATCGATCAGATATCCGATTTCCAAATTCAAAAAATCTCGATTTCTTTATCTAACTTATTTCATTTTCTCATGTTTAATCTTGTATATCGAACATATTGATGTTATGCTTATATTCATGTATTCGTTAATGTATTTTGATATTTTATTTCATTTTAGCAAACATTAACATCCAATGATTTCAAAATCCTAACATCTCACCCTTTCTAAGTGTTGAAATACACAATCAAAATAAAAGACTTATTTTGTGAGATGCAATCCACCCTAGACATTCCTTCCATGCAAACACATGGTGAAACACATGAAGCATGGTAAGTGCAAGACATCAAGGTGTGTGACACTTGAGTATCACTCTTGATGTAACTTCTACACCTTTAAAAAAAAAAGCTTCTCTTGATACATTAATTCCTAAAGTGTGACAAAGATCAAAATGACACACTATGACCTCTAAATTTAGATTGTGCCAATTTTGTTGATTTTTCATGATTTCAAAAATATATTGGCACATCCTAAAATCTTTTAGGATAGAATATCAAACCTATTTCCAAAGTATCCATAACCTTGAAAATAACCTAACATGTCAACTTTGCTATGGTTGAGTTAACTACCCATCCAATCAAAGTTTGCACGTCCTAACCCATTTAACATGAATCAATCACGCTCTTTGGAACCCAAAATCTATTTGAGCTCATTGGATTAATTAGGTATTCCTTAGGGATGACTTCCCTAGATACCCTTTTAATGACCCTTCTAGGCTTGTTAGCCTTGGTCATTATGGTCTTGTCATGGTTAGTCTTAGGGATTGCCTCCCTAATAACCTTCTTAATGGCTTCCTTAGGTTTCTTAGAAACCCTAGCCACTAAGCACACACTATGGTTGGCCTTAGGAATAATTTCCCTAGAGACCTTGGTTTTCTTAGATCTAGGTTTAGTTCCATAATCAAATGGAACATTGTGATAAGTAGGCATTACTTTCTTAGACATAGGTTTGTGACCCAAAACTTGTCTCCTAGATGATTCTTGCCTCTTACACACTTTTTGTTGACTTCTAGATCCTAGAGTTTGACACTTTGACCCTTTAAATTGATTTTGCATATTTGCAAGGGTCTTTTCTAATTTCTCAAGTCTTGACCTCAAGGCTTGATTTTCTAACGCTAATTGCCCAAATGTTTTTTGATTAGGTTTTTGGGCATTTGTTAGTTAAAGCCCTAGAACCAATCATGTGATGGTTGAATAGGGAACATTTTGTATCATATTCTATAAAGGCAAAGGATTGGTTATTATATTTACATCTTGCTTGTGCCAGCTAATTTAAATATAATAATGCCCTAGAAAAGTAGGTTCTTATCTACAGCACATCAATTGGCAGAATTGATTATGAGAGGCTGTAGAGAACACTTTCCTAAATGTTCCTAGTCGAGTATTAATATGCAAGGGCAATATTAATACATAAAGACTAGCATGTAGGTCAATTGATGACTTGATCTTACAAGTCATGGATATATGATATCAAGTTGACACATGGGTATATATTGGAGAATATATACTGAACTGACCCGCCATGAGAAAGTTTCATGGATCGTTATATGAGTGTCATAAACTTTCTCATGTGACTATTGGTATGAATAGTCCTTAGACTCAAGTCACTACGGTTCCCTACATAAGGAGTTATGTACTTTGGTATCGTCAAACGTCACCCGTAATAGGTGGACCATAAAGGCGACATCGGGTATGTAACAAATTATGCGAGGGATGTGAGTGATGTAGATGGGATCTATCCCTTCCATATGGGAGTGATATCGGTGGGCCCCTTGATTGAGTAGAACTACTAAAACGCATGGCCATGCTCGAATGAGTCAATATGAGATATTGAGCTCATTTGTTTGAGTTAGTTTACTCAGGGATCAAGAAACACATAGATTGATCGAGGATGACACGGTCTATGCCTCATTGATCAATCTGATATCAAGGATAGAAGGACACGGTCATATATTATAGTAGTCACGGAAAGGTTAGTGGATCTTGACTTATCTCGTAGAATCTTAGGTAGCAATGATGTATTGCTAGATGCCGCTCATTGCTTGTGTATCTAAAAGAGTTTAGATCCACTGCCAACGTTATGAGAGCCTATAGGGTCACACACAAAGAGCATGATAATTAGAGGAATTAGAGTATTCTAGTTTGACTAGAATAATATGGGAATAAGCTTAGGTACAAAATGGTTTTTGGACTTTAAGCTTAATGAGAATTTTAGCTAATTGATTTAATAAGATTAATTCAATATGTTACCTTATTGATTTAATAAGATTAATTCAATATGATAACATAAGCTTAATTGAATTAATAAGATTAATTCAATATGATAACATAAGCTTAATTGAATTAATAAGATTAATTCAACATGCATGAATACCACATAAGAATGCCACATAAGCATGCCACCTAAGCATCCACCTAAGCTAGTTAAGGTGGAAGGAAACAAAATGGTTTTGTCTCCTTAAGTGGCCGGCCAAACAAGGAAGCCAAATCCTTTTTGAGTGTGTCTCAATGCAATGGATTGCATTGAATGTGAAGGAGGTGGAAGGGTTTTTCCAACCCTATAAAAGGCTCCATGGAGTGGCCGACCATAGTGAGTTTTTGGTGTTGTGGTTGTGAGAAAGCTTGGTGGAAGCTTTAGTTGTGTGGGTTTGTGAGTGTAGGCTAGCAAGAAGAGGAGTCTTCTTCTTCCTTTCTCCTTTTCCCTCTCTTCCTCTCCTTTAGGGACTTCTCTAGCAAGAAGTAAAGGAGAGCTCTTCTAGTTTTCCTTTTGTGAGACAAGAGCGTGCTCGTGTGGATACGATAGAGGCACGGACACTTGAGCGTGCTAAAGATCCAACAAACCGAAAGGAAAAGCGGGATTAACAAGGGCACGCATAACAAAGGTAATCCTCTCTATAAGATAGGCTTGGTTTAGAGAAATTTATTTTATACGAGTTTGCTTTCGCATGGATCACTTGGAAGGGATCCTAATTTTTTCCGTTGCGCATATGCCATTTGGCATACGAGATTTCCCTACATGGTATCGAGCCACTTATGAAGATCGTATAAAAATAGGTTTCTCTATTTTATATGTGATATAGAAGTAGGATAAATTTTATTATGAGTTGATAATTGCATTAGCAAATTTTCAAACATAATAAAATATCCAATGTCTTTAAAAGTTAAAATGACATGGTGCATGGTTATGGCCTAGTCCCAAAAGTTTGTGATTGTGTGTTGTAATTCTTAATACGGCTGCGTGTCGTGCCTTTCTCCTAATATTCTTGTTGTAAAATTAGTTTTAGACTAAGATGTAACTCAGTATTTCTCCTTTGTAATGTAAAAAACAAGGATGGAGGGTCCATTGGAAGATGAGGTTACAAGGAGGAAGTCAACACACAAGACAACCAAAAGGAAGCACTTAGGAGAAGATGCTATCCCTAGGTTGACCAATCAATCTTTTCATTGGCTTGAGCAGATTGTAGAATAAGGGCCATAACCATGACACGTTAGTTTAATATGTATGTGATGCATGTTAGTTTAGCTTGTATGTGATGCATGATTAGTTTAGCTTATATGTGATGTATGCTAATATGTATATGATACATGTTTATTTCTTAATAAGTCTAAAGCGATATGCCTACCAAAGTTGGTACTCACTACTTCCTCGATCATTTGTTATTGGGTTTGCCAAAGCAAAGCAATGCATTTTATCTTGGAGGGGTGCGAGTGGACAATCGTGATGTCCCGCTATCAGTCTTAGTTAAGACTTAATTAAGTGTTTTCTTAATTGGTTAAGAAAGTAGAGGCATATATTAGCTTTGAACATAAGTGTTAACATTAGTTTTGTGTGATTTCCGAACATCAGCTTTGTCTTAGAAGTGGTCGTTGCTCCGATATCCAAGAAGGCCCCTGTGCCTCGCCACAGCCTGGAAGCTGGTTTAGGAATAAACACTAAACTAATCTAAAACTTAACCAAAGCTATTAAAGAGTTACATCAGATGTAATTGGCAAAAGATTGCCTACCTAATTATACTACGTCTTGGGCGATTAGCCAAAGCTAACTCAAGACGAATTATGATGTGGATCTTTATCCCATATAAATTTATAGCTAAATAGTAGCTATGAGAATTTAGTGGGAGCCTCATTTAATTAAAGGCCTAATTAAATGATTTAGGTATGATACTTAACTTTGCATTTTAATGTTGTAGATCACCATGTCATCTAACACGACACACCCCCTCAACTTGCGATCTGTCCTTGAGAAGGACAAGCTCAATGGAGCAAACTTTCTTGGAGGTATAGGAACTTGAGGATTATCCTCAAGCAAGAACGCAAACTATATGTCCTAGAGCAGTCTACCCCTGAAATACCCGCCCCTACGGCCACTCGTGCTGAAAAAGATGCTTATAAGAAGCATCAAGATGACGCATTAGATGTGTCATGCCTTATGCTTGCCACCATGAACTCTGAGCTTCAGAAGCAACATGAGAACATGGATGCCTATGATATGGTTGAGCATTTGAAACAACTATATCAAGGACAAGCTAGGCACGGCGTTTTGAAGTGTCTAAGGCTCTTTTTGCATGCAAGATGCAAGAAGGAACACTGTAGGAACTCACGTACTCAAAATGATTGATGCGTTGAGAACCTTGAAAGACTAGGTTTTCCACTGAGCCAAGAATTGGCAACCGATGTTATCTGCAATCGTTGCCGGAAGCATACAATCAATTCGTCATGAATTATAACATGAATGAAATTGATAAACCTTTGCCTGAGATTCTCAGCATGTTAAGCTAGCAACCAAATCTCAAGAAGAAAGTTAGTAATGTACTAATGGTCAAGAAGGACAAAGGTAGCGCAAAGGCAAGGGTAAGACCCAAGCCAAAGCAAGGCCAATTCATCCACTTCAAAGGGTAAAGGTAAAGTACCTAAGGAAGGGACCGCTTCCATTGGTAAGATCGACACTGAAGCGGAACCGCAAAGTCTACCTTGAGAAGTAAAGAACAAGAGAAGTGGGACTTACGGTATACATGTTATAGAGGTTAATCTATCTATTTCTTCTACATGGGTATTAGATCGGATGTGCATCTCACATTTGTACTAATGTGCGAGGGTGAGAAATAGTAGAATAATGGCAAAGGGTGAAGTGGACCTACGAGTAGGCAATGGCGCAAAAGTTCTTTCTTGTTGTAGGAACATATTCTTTGTCTTTGCCCATGGGCTTATCTTAGAACTAGAGGAGTGCTTCTATGTACCGCATTAACAAAGAACATAATTTACGTATCTTGTTTAGACAAGAAAAACTTTTCTTTTATAATAAAGGACAAATGTTGTTCCATTTATTTAAATGAAATGTTCTATTGTAATGCACCACTTATGAATGGTCTCTATGTTCTAGATTTAGATAACCCAATTTATAACGTAAATACAAGCGGTTCAAATCGAATGATTTGAACGGACATATCTCTGCCATCGCCTAGGTCACATAAATGAAAAGCATATCCCAACTCCATAAAGATGGATTATTGGACTCATTTGATTTTGAATCATATGAGGTATCAGAATCTTGTCTTTAGGAAAGATGACTAAAACTCCATTTAGTGGACATGGCGAGAAGCGGCAGACTTGTTAGGACTCATACATGCTTGATGTATGTGGCCCTTTCAATGTCGAAGCAGAGGAGGCTATAAGTACTTTATTACTTTCAGCGATGATATGAGTAGATTTGGCTACTTATATTTGATGAGACATAAGTCGAATCCTTTGAAAAGTTCAAAGAATTCAAGAATGAAGTACAAAACCAACTTGGTAGCGTGTTAAGCTACTTGATCGGATCGAGGTGGTGAATACCTTAGTCAAGTTTCGTGATCACTGGTGAGTGTGGGATAATATCCCAACTCACTCCTGGAACACCACAATGGAATGGTGTATCGAGAGGAGAAATCGTACTCTATTAGATATGAGTACGATCGATGATGAGCAGGTGATCTACCTACTTCCTTTTGGGGTTTAGCTCTAGAGGCGGTAGCTTTCACACTTAATCGCGTTCCATCAAAAGCGTAGAAAGACACCATATCACGAATGGATCGAAGAGTCCCAAAATGTCTTTTATAAAGATTTGGGGTTGTGAAGCTTACGTTAGACGCCAAGTCTCGTATAAACTAGGACCCAAATCGATAAGTGTTATTTTGTAGGATATCCCAAGGAAACTAAGGGATATTACTTTTACAATCCCACACTTGGCAAGTGTTTAAATGCCGTCTTCTAGAAAGAGAATTTATTTCTAGAAATACTAGTGGGAGTAAAATTCATCTTGAAGAAGTTCAAGATGATGATAACACTAAGGCTTCGATGGAAAATGAACAGTGCACCACAAAGTGTTGTGGATGAGGAAATTGTTGCCCAAAGAGTTGTGGAGCAAACACTGCTCAAGTAGACCAACCTCTTCAGATCTAATAGATCCGCCACAACCCGAGATATTCTTTTCTCTCGATCGACAACGGTGATGTATTGCTTATCGAATCTCGACGAGCCTACATCCTATAAAGAAGCTATGATGAGCCCAGATTCGAGAAATGGCTAGAGGCCATGAGATCCGAAATGGAATCCATGTACACTAACCAAGTATGGACTTTGGTTGATCCACCTGAAGGGGTAAAACCCATTGGGTGTAAGTGGGTCTTTAAAGTAAAGACTGACATGGATGGTAATAAGCATACCTATAAAGGTAGATTGGTGGCTAAAGGGATTCAAACAAATTCATGGTATTGACTATGAAGAAACCTTTTCACCAGCTATGATGCTTAAATCCATTCGGATCATACTTGCTATTGCAGCCTACCATGATTATGAGATCCGGCAGATGGATGTCAAAACCGCTCAATGGAAAGCTACTCGAGGATGTGTACATGACACAACCCGAGGGTTTTCAAGATCCAAAGCATCCTCGAAAGGTATGCAAACCGCAAAGGTCCATTTATGGACTAAAGCAAGCCTCTCAAGCCGGAATCTTCGATTCGATGATGCAATCAAAGAGTTTGGTTTCATCAAGAATGAAGATGAGCCTTGTGTCTACAAGAGAAATAGTGGGAGCACAGCTTGTATTTCTTGTCTTGTATGTAGATGATATACTTCTCATCGAAATGATATTCTCACCCAAATGTGAAGATGTGGTTAGGAATTGTTTCTCGATGAAGGACTTAGTGAAGTCGCTTATATTCTAGGCATCAAGATCTATAGAGATAGATCTAGAAGATTACGGCCTAAGTCGAGTACATACATTGATAAAGTGCTAGATCGTTTTGCTATGCAAAATTCTAAGAAAGGGTTTACGCCTTTATCACATGGTGTGAGTCTTTCAAGACTCAATGTCCCTCTTCTAAGGAGGAGAGAGATCGCATGGATAAGATCCCTTATGCATCGGCCTATAGGGTCTATCATGTACGCCATGCTTTGTACTTGCCGACGTCTCGTATGCTTTGAGCATGACGAGTAGATACCACGGATCCAGTGAAAGTCATGGATATCGGTAAAAATATTCTTAAGTACTTACGAAGAACGAAAGAATATTTCCGATATTGGAGGCAATGAGGAGCTAATCGTAAAGGGTTACGTTGATGCAAGCTTCCAAATGCAAGGATGACTATAGATCGCAATCGGAGTCGTGTTTTGCTGAATGGTGGAGCCGTGAGTGGAAGAGTTCAAAGCAGACACGCTTCGATTCTACAACGAGCGAGTATATTGCGGCATCGATGCGGCAAAGAAAGGAGGCTGTTTGGCTCGCAAGTTCATCGATGAACTTGGGTAGTTCCTAGCATTGCGGATCCAATAGACCTCTATTGTGACAACAATGGGGCTATTGCGCACTAAGGAACCTCGATCACATCGGACCAAACACACATATGCGGCGCTTCCATCTCATTCGAGAGATCATCGATAGAGGAGATGTGAGGATATGCAGAGTACCGGCGAAGCTAACATCGCAGATCCATCGACCAAGGCTTTGTACAGAGGAAGCATGATGGTCACACTAGGTCACTAGGTATTAGATATCATAGTGATTGGTACTAGTGCTAGTGGGAGATTGTTAGTTAAAGCCCTAGAACCAATCATGTGATGGTTGAATAGGGAACATTTTGTATCATATTCTATAAAGGCAAAGGATTGGTTATTATATTTACATCTTGCTGTGCTACTAATTTAAATATAATAATGCCCTAGAAAAGTAGGTTCTTATCTACACATCAATTGTGCGAATTGATTATGAGAGGTCAGAGAGAACACTTTCCTAAATGTTCTAGTCGGTATTAATATGCAAGGGCAATATTAATACATAAAGACTAGCATGTAGGTCAATCGATGACTTGATCTCACAAGTCATGGATATATGATATCAAGTTGACACATGGGTATATATTAGAGAATATATCTTGATGACCCACCGCCATGAGAAAGTTTCATGGATCGTTATATGAGTGTCATAAACTTTCTCATGTGACTATTGGTATGAATAGTCCTTAGACTCAAGTCACTACGGTTCCCTACATAAGGAGTTATGTACTTTGGTATCGTCAAACGTCACCCGTAACAGGGTGGACCATAAAGGCGATTACTGGGTATATAACAAATTATGCGGAGGGATGTGAGAGATGTAGATGGGATCTATCCCTCCCATATGACCGGAGTGAAATCGGTGGGCCCCTTGATTGAGTAGAACTACTAAAACGCATGGCCATGCTCGAATGAGTCAATATGAGATATTGAGCTCATTTGTTTGAGTTAGTTTACTCAGGGATCAAGAAACACATAGATTGATCGAGGATGACACGGTCTATGCCTCATTGATCAATCTGATATCAAGGATAGAAGGACATGGTCATATATTATAGTAGTCACGGAAAGGTTAGTCGGATCTTGACTTATCTCGTAACTTGGGTAGCAATGATGTATTGCTAGATGCCGCTCATTGCTTGTGTATCTAAAAGAGTTTAGATCCACTGCCAACGTTATGAGAGCCTATAGGGTCACACACAAAGAGCATGATAATTAGAGGAATTAGAGTATTCTAGTTTGACTAGAATAATATGGGAATAAGCTTAAGTACAAAATGGTTTTTGGACTTTAAGCTTAATGAGAATTTTAGCTAATTGATTTAATAAGATTAATTCAATATGTTACCTTATTGATTTAATAAGATTAATTCAATATGATAACATAAGCTTAATTGAATTAATAAGATTAATTCAATATGATAACATAAGCTTAATTGAATTAATAAGATTAATTCAACATGCATGAATACCACATAAGAATGCCACATAAGCATGCCACATAAGGATGCCACCTAAGCATCCACCTAAGCTAGTTAAGGTGGAAGGAAACAAAATGGTTTTGTCTCCTTAAGTGGCCGGCCAAACAAGGAAGCCAAATCCTTTTTGAGTGTGTCTCAATGCAATGGATTGCATTGAATGTGAAGGAGGTGGAAGGGTTTTTCCAACCCTATAAAAGGCTCCATGGAGTGGCCGGCCATAGTGAGTTTTTGGTGTTGTGGTTGTGAGAAAGCTTGGTGGAAGCTTTAGTTGTGTGGGTTTGTGAGTGTAGGCTAGCAAGAAGAGGAGTCTTCTTCTTCCTTTCTCCTTTTCCCTCTCTTCCTCTCCTTTAGGGACTTCTCTAGCAAGAAGTAAAGGAGAGCTCTTCTAGTTTTCCTTTTGTGAGACAAGAGCGTGCTCGTGTGGATACGTATAGAGGCACGGACACTTGAACGTGCTAAAGATCCAACAAACCGAAAGGAAAAGCGGGATTAACAAGGGCACGCAACAAAGGTAATCCTCTCCTATAAGATAGGCTTGGTTTAGAGAAATTTATTTTATACGAGTTTGCTTTCGCATGGATCACTTGGAAGGGATCCTAATTTTTCCGTTGCGCATATGCCATTTGGCATACGAGATTTCCCTACAGCATTACCATTCACTTTAGGCATATGTCTACCCTTATTAGGATTGATGCCTAAATGGTTTTCGATTTTCTTAATTGTTTTCTTAGGAAGGACATTTCTAGGGACATTAGTCCCAAATTTCTCCTTCTTTGAAATAGACCTAGAGTTATCATTTCTAGCATGCTTTGATCCATGAGTAATAGAAAAATTATTTGAATTAATTCTAGCATGCTCTTGCTTAGAATTTAAAGAATGAGCATTATGAAAATATATCTTAGGGTTAGTCTTAGAGACTCCCCCTACTTGTGAAGCTCCCTCCTTTCTTCTAGGACATTGACTCCTATAGTGTCCCGGTTGTTGGCATTTGAAGCACACCACATGCTCCTTGCTCTTCTTGGTTGGGACACCGGCATCCTTGACTTTTTCATTGACTTTTGGTGCCAGAGGAGCTTTCTTAACCCTTTTTGGACACTTACTTTTGTAGTGTCCGGATTCCCTACACTCAAAGCATATTATATGATTTTTATTTACAATTGACATGCTTGAGTTACCTATGGTGGTGGTAGGTGCCGGAATTGGAGCTTCTTCATCTTGACTAGATGTCGAAGCTTTCTCTTGTTGCTCCGGAGTGGAAATTCTTTCCTCCACCTCTAGTGGAAATTCTTTCCTCCCCCTCAATCCTAGAGGTGGAGGTGTCTTCTACTTCTTCCACCGATCCGGAAGTTGACTCCTCTTCAACTTCCGATTTCTCACTTGCTCTTGAGGATGATGAACTCTCTTCATCCTCTTCCTTATCTTCTTCTACTTGTGCCAAGTGGGGCTTCTCATTGAACTTGACTAATTTGTCCCATAGCTCCTTGGCATCAAGATATTCACCTAGCCTAGACAAAACATCATTAGGTATCAAATCTTCTAAAAGTTTTGTTACCTTAGCTTCGGTTTTGAATTTTTGCCATTGCTCGAGTCCATTTCTTCAACTTGAGGACTTGTCCATTCCTATCCCGAGGAGGTTCAAAACCTTCTATGAGGATGAACCAATCCTCTATATCCATCATCAAGAATGTCTCCATTCTTATTCTCCACGCCGAAAAGTCTTCTCGATCATATGGCGGTGGAGTGTTGATTGTTGGTGCAATCGGCCCAGGTCACGATTGACCAGGACTCGAGTTTGACTCGAGTGATGTTTTGATGTTTGACAAAGTGGTTTGACATTGATGTTTGACATTGATGTCGGTTAATATGTTGGGGAGATTGTTTATACAATCGATCCAGGTTATAATTGACTAGACTCGAGTTTGACTCGAGGGAGACTTTGATGGTTGACTGGGGTTGACCATGTGATTATGGGAAAGTCCAAGCATGGGTCTTGGCAAGGTAAAGTCCAAGTCATGGGTACTTGGCATGGAAAGTCCAAGTGGGACACTTGGCAATTGGGAAGGTCCAAGTCTTGTGTACTTGGCATGAGAAGTCCAAGCATGGGTCTTGGCAAATGGAAAGTCCAAGCATGGGTCTTGGCAAATGGAAAGTCCAAGCATGGGTCTTGGCATGGAAAGTCCAACATGGGTTGGCAAGGGAAAGTCCAAGCTTGAGTCTTGGCATTTGGAAGTCCAAGGGGATTGATATTGGCAGCGTAAAGTCCAAGCGGAGTCTTGGCGGCGTAAGTCAGATGTGCCTTTGCGGTGTAGTCACCGTTAGCATGACATAGCCGATGGAAGAAACTAAATGCTATCGCGATGGATGAACAATTCATGGATGACTTGGATGGATCGAGGCGTGGTGATGGAGGTGGCTAGAAGGCTTAGGTCTAGGCTAAGGGTGGTCTAGCAAGTATGGGGCACCATATTTGGGTTTAAACCTCATGTTGAGGTTGGCGGTCGTAGCATTATGGCGGATTCATTGCCATGAATCGACTTGAGTTATTTGGCTAAAAAGCTGCTCTGGCGATCGGCTGCTCATTGGAAGCGATCGGTAGTGTCGACGACGATCATCGGCCCCGCGAGGCAGCGATCATTGCTAGTTCAACCGTGAGCACGAATGCTCCGTGGCCAGGCGGTCGACTACTGCGGTGGCGTAGCCAATATTAGCGATCGGCCGAGATCCGTTAGATTTTCAGCGTGGATCGAGCCGTTGTCTCACGACAAGATGGCATCGATTGGTAGTGACTTATGGCGATCGGTGATGGCGAAATCCAGTCGCAAGGATAAAGGAGCTCGGCCGGGAGGTTTTACAACCGATTTTCTTGGACGTTTTGAAGCGATTTGTCACGCAAATCAGGGCTTTCAAGTGCTAGTCCAAGGCAATCAACAAGCAAGCTTCTAAAGAGTTTTTGTAAAGTGTTCTTTACTTCTCTTGTTGTATTTCTTCTTATATTTGCTTGTTGTATTTAGATTATTGTTGTAATCTTATTGTAAGAGGTTTCTCCACCTTCGACTTGTGTCGAGAAGGAGTATTTATCATAGTGGTGTGTGATTGGCATCGCTAGGGTTCGTACGAACCTAATCCGTGGAGTAGGAACCGTTTCGGTTCCGAACCACGTTATATCCTTGTGTTCGTGATTGTATCTTTTCGTTATTGCTTTTATTATTTCTATTCCGCTTCGCATAACGAGTTTTGTAGAGATGATCACGAACGAATTCCATCTTCCTACGGGCACATCGCTATTCACCCCCCCTCTAGCGGCGTCAAATCCCCAACAAGTGGTATCAGAGCCCGGGGCTCTTCTACGGACTAACCGCCGGGAGCTAGGAAAAAGAAGCTAGAGGGTGAAGATGGAAGAACAATTGGGATGAAATATTAGCACACCGATCCCTTACTCCTTATATGGACAAGAAGGGTTTAAGCAATGGAAGTCAAGAATTGAAGACTTCCTAATGATGAGGGACTTCGAAGAATGGTCTATCTTAATGGAAGGATATAGCTATCCAAGAGGACCAAAAGGTGGATTCCTCAAGAAAAAGAGATGGACCGAAGAGCAAGTCCAAGCCTTCGAAAAGAATGAGAAGGTAATGAAGTTGTTAATTGATTTAATACCTAACAATATCTTGTGTACGTTAGGTAATTATGTAGATGCAAACGAGCTATGGAGCCAAGTGGCCAAGCTCCATGAAAGCCCATCAATGGTCCAAGAGGAAGAGACCGAAGAGACTAATGCATCACCCTCACAAGGAAGTGAGGACTTGGAGGTTGAGAGATCATCAACATCCAAAGAGGAAGAGGAAGTAGAATCAGAAGTTGATAGGGAGTCAATTTCCGGGTTGGTGGAGGAAGTGGAAGAAGCATCCACTTCTAGGATTGAGGAGGAGATTAGAGTTTCCTCAACACCGGAGCATCAAGAAGAAGCTTCTACATCCAGTCAAGATGAAGAAGTGTCAATTCCGAACTCCACCACTAACCTAGGTAACTCAAACACTCTAATTTCAAATAAAAATAATATTATGTGTTTTGAGTGTAGGGAATTTGGACACTATAAGAACAAGTGCCCAAAGAAGATTAGGAAAGCTCCATCGACACCTAAAGTTAAGGATGCTGGTTCCCCAACACCTAAAGGCAAGGAGCACATCATATGCTTCAAGTGCAATTCAAAGGGGCATTATCGGAGTCAATGCCCTAGGGGGAAGAAGAAGGGGCAAGGAGGAGCATCACAAGTAGGGGGAGCTTCTATAGCTAACCCTAAGGTATATTTCAATAATGCACCTTCTAGATTTAAAAGTCAAAAGCATGCTAGGAATTTTAATTCCCTTGCAATTCATAAAGAGCATGCTAGAAGTAAGGAATTTTGCTTAGGTGCTAAAAATGTTTACCTTAGGAGTAAGGAAAAATTTGGGACTAATGTCCCTAAAAATATTTTACCTAAGGAATCAATTAGGAAAATAGGAGAACATCTAGATCTAAATCCTAAATGGACTAGGCATATGCCTAGAAAGTCTCATGCCCATGGTTTAAATCAAAATTCTAAAATTGGGCAATTAGAATTAGAGAATCAAGTCTTGAGGTCAAGGCTTGAAAAACTTGAGAAGACCCTTAAAATTATACAAAATCCATTTAAAGGGTCAAATGATCAAAAGTCTAGGTCCAAATCTCAAAGTCAACACTTAGGACCTAAGAGTCAAAAGTCAACCAAGGGCAAGCAAGGTTTGGGTCACAAACCTAAGCCTAAGGTGGCTTATCATAGTGTTCCATTTGACTATGGAACACAAACTAAGTCTAGGAAGACCAAGGTCAATAGGGAAGTCATCCCTAAGGTTGACCAAAGGTTGTGCCTAGTGGCTAGGGTTTCTAGGAAACCTAGGGTGGCCACTAAGAAGGTTGCAAGGGGAGTTACCCCTAGAGTCAACCTAGGTAAGACCCAAATGACCAAGGCTAACAAGCCTAGGAGGGTCATTAGGAAGGTATCTAGGAAGGTTATCCCTAAGGAATACCTAATTAACCCTAGGAGCTCAAATCGGTTTTGGGTTCCTAAGAGCGTGATTGATTCACGCTAGATGGGTTTAGGGTGTGCCAACCTTGATTGGATGAGTAGTTAACTTAACCATGATAAAGGTGGCATTTTAGGTCATTTTCAAGGTTATGGTTACCTTGGAAATAGATTTGAATCAATATCCTAAAAGATTTTAGGATGTGTCAATGCACTTTTGAAATTAAGAAAAATCAATTAAATTGGCACAATTTAGGTTTAGAGGTTAGTGTGCCATTTTGGGTTTTTGGCACACAAGGGAGAATAGGTTAATATGGCAAAATATGATTAATCCCAACAAATGGCAATTAATATTAAAATTTAGGTATTACTGTTGGTGCAGGGGCACTAGATAATCGAACCTATGTTTTGATTATGGCAAAGACACAAAGTTAAGTTTACATCGTTATCTCACGAGCTTTCAAGTGTGCAGAAAAGTATTAAAGCTGGAGCTAAAGGCTAGCGACACCCGGAGGAAGCCGCGGTGGTCGGGCGACACTCGAGTGACTTCGGAGGGAGCCGAAGGAATCAAGTGGAAGGCCGGAAGCGAGAGCTACTATCGAGGTAAGCTCGTGTGAGTGAGAGATTGTAAGGTTGTGTCCTCTTTACGGGGACGACCATAGGCGGCGATCCGATTAAGACTTCCTGTGGAAGGTCTAGGTCGAGATCGGACGGTCAGAAACTGTTGCATTTATCATTTTTCGAGCTAACCTCTTATTGCAGGGAAGTGGCCAAGCCGCAATGATCGCTGACACATAGCAAGCCGATCGATGCCCATCACCGATCGATGGGAGTCATCGATCCGTGATGGCGACGACTTAGCTTTTGTGCTAGGTCAAAACGGATAACGTTTGACGCGGCCACTTCGCGATAAAATTTGGAAAAATCCATGATCCGTTCCAAAGAAATAGGAGACAATTTCAGAGGCCAAAGTCTATAAAAGGAGGGGAGGATTCCACTCCAAATCACATCAATTATTCATCAAGTGCTCCTACAACGCCAACACTTCAACACCGTCATAACGCCGACGCGACGACAACCTCAGATCTTCTTCGTCGGCAGCAGCATCTAGTAATACTTTTTATTATTGTATTCGTTGTTTTTTTTGTAACGAGGTGAGGTAGGCTTGTTGCCTCATCCTCGCATTTCCTTTTTGTGATCGTTGTCTCCTACCTCCAACGAGGAGGAGACGTTATAGTGCTTTGCCCTCCGTACGCGGTCAAGGACCGATAGGGCCTTGGAGTAGCAACCACTGGGTTGTGAACCAAGTAAAATAAACGTGTCATTTTATTTTCCGCTGTGTTTACTCGTTTACTTTGCGTATCGAATGAACGAAAACGAAAGTTTTACGATCGCTATTCACCCCCCCCTCTAGCGACGCTTCTCGATCCAACAATTACTATACCTATATATTTTATATGTCATGCTTTGATTGCCATATGCCATGTCATGACATCATGCCTAGTTCTATGATTTTATATGTCATGTTCATGTTTAGGATTAAGGTTTCAAATGTCATGTGTTTTTAGATTTCATCTTATGCCATGACATCATGATTATGAGCATATGCTTATTTATAACATTTCTAATGCCATAATCATTCATGCATTTAAGAAAATCTCAATTGAAATTGATTTAAGGACTATGGCATGACTTGGAGTCTCATTCATAAGGGAATCAAGTAGGGTTGCCTTAGAAGATGCATGAAACCCTAGTTTTAAATGAACCAAAATCCACATCTCACATCCAATTGACATGTATGTGTACTTATACACCCTAGATACATGTGAGATGTTAGGATATGAGTTAAGTTCAAGGTGCATAGTTTTTGCATCTAGATGAACTAAAACTCATCTAATTTCAATTAGTGGATCATTAGGAAAGCATGTGTACAAGTGATGTACATAAAGCCCAAGGAATATGATCCAAAATAAGTTTTTGAAAATATTTTAAAATCATTTTGAAAAACCTTGGTGAAGTCTATCTTTTGATAGCAATCACTATTGATAGAGTTGATACAAAATAGGGCCAAAACATTGAAAATTTCAATGGTTTTGAGTTTTGTATCAAACTCACTATTTTATGGGTAAAATAATTTTCAAATATTTTTCACCCATTGTATTGACTATAAGTAATATACGTATCAAGTTTCGTGATTTTTCAAAATATGTAGAATTACTTATGACTTTTCAAAACTCGATTCTGATAGCTGAAATTCGTAGTTTATGACGTCGATCGCCTTTCAAGGACTTTCTTGGCAATAGCAATACGTGTAACCGAACGAAGTACATTTTGGTTAACAAGATTTGTTTAGCCCATTTTCAGCCATGGTAAAGGTCCCTAACCACTTCTAACCCTAGGATATACTTTGGGAAGCATTATAAAGGGTGAAAATCCATTGGATATGGATTAGGAGAAGTGTTAGGTCAAAGTATCAAATTTAGGGTATGGAAAGTTCAAGTTTGAACTTAGAACCTTAATTTTGATGGTTTAGAGTCTCTATTGGCTTAGGGACTTCCCAAGGACATTGTTGGTGCAATGGTCAAGGGGGAGCAAGCCTTTAGGGGGAGTTATCCATCTTGGGATGATGGATGTGTTTCTCCTCTTGAAGGAGGAGAAGTTATTGGGAGAATATGACATCAATTGGGAAATTGATGGGACTTTTGAGAGACCCAATTTGGAAATTGGGAGAGTAAATGGGATTGCCTCTCTTGAGTGATATTGGACTTATCACTAGGAAGATGGTAGGCATCCTAAGTATTTTTGGACCAAGGGGGAGATTGTAAGATCTCATTGGGACATGAGACATTGACCTCCTTGGAGAGAAAACCTTTTTGATGTTAGTCAAAAAGGGGGAGAATGTTTGGGGGAGAACATTTGGAGAATGTTTACCAATTTGGGATAATTGGTAAGGGATTTGAGTTAGTGGTCTAACTAAAATGATCTGTTTGGTTTTTGTCAAACATCAAAAAGGGGGAGATTGTTGGTGCAATCGGCCCAGGTCACGATTGACCAGGACTCGAGTTTGACTCGAGTGATGTTTTGATGTTTGACAAAGTGGTTTGACATTGATATTTGACATTGATGTCGGTTAATATGTTGGGGAGATTGTTTATACAATCGATCCAGGTTATAATTGACTAGACTCGAGTTTGACTCGAGGGAGACTTTGATGGTTGACTGGGGTTGACCATGTGATTATGGGAAAGTCCAAGCATGAGTCTTGGCAAGGTAAAGTCCAAGTCATGGGTACTTGGCATGGAAAGTCCAAGTGGGACACTTGGCAATTGGGAAGGACCAAGTCTTGTGTACTTGGCATGAGAAGTCCAAGCATGGGTCTTGGCAAATGGAAAGTCCAAGCATGGGTCTTGGCATGGAAAGTCCAACATGGGTTGGCAAGGGAAAGTCCAAGCTTGAGTCTTGGCATTTGGAAGTCCAAGGGGATTGATATTGGCAGCGTAAAGTCCAAGCGGAGTCTTGGCGGCGTAAGTCCAATGTGCCTTGGCGGTGTAGACACCGTTAGCATGACATAGCCGAGGGAAGCACCTGGAGGCTAGCGCGATGGATGAACAAGTCATGGATGACTTGGATGGATCCGAGAGGCGTGAGGCTGATGGAGGTGGCTAGAAGGCTTAGGTCTAGGCTAAGGGTGGTCTAGCAAGTATGGGGGCACCAGATTTGGGTTTAAACCTCATGGTTGAGGTTGGCAGTCGACTGGCATTATGGCCGGTTCGACTGTCGTGAGTCGACTTGAGTTCATCGATTTGGAGCCGAAAACTACTTGCAGCCGATCGCTCATCGAGCAATGATGGTGTTGTATAGGACCCGTTGGAACGGCTAGAGGGGGTGAATAGCGTAGATGAAATTTGCTCGCGTTTGTGTCTACAATTTCGTTAGTGCGCAGCGGAAATAGAAATAATAAAAGCGATAACGAAATAGACAACAAGCTAACACAATGATATAACGTGGTTCGGAACCGCACGGTTCCTACTCCACGGATCGAGCTCTAAAGAGCCCTAGTGATGCACACGCACTCACTAATGATAAACACTCCTTCTCGACACAAGTTGGAGGCGGAGAAACCCCTTACAATAAATCTTACAACAGTAAGAATGAAATACAAGCAATATACAATGTAAATTTGAAATACAAGTAAAGAAAAGACTTTACAACACTTGTTTTGATTGTTTGAATGCTTGGTTGCTTGCTTGCACTTGGAGACCTGATTTGCACCAACAAATCGCCCCAATAGCCCTCAAGAACCGATCCCTTTTTCCTCCATCACGAGCTCCATATATAGCTTCAAACTCGGAAAGTCTATCACCGATCGATCGAGACCATCACGATCGATGCCATGCTGTCGTGAGACAACGGCTACTTCCACGTTGGATAAGTCCAACGGAACTACCATCACCGACCGACAGACCATCACCGATCGATGGAGTCCTCACTTGACCAAATGAGTCTCGACTCCATTCGCGGCGAATTCGAGCACCACCGATCGATCGACTATCACGATCGCTGAGCCATCACGACCGCCAACCCATGGCGATCACGCTAGGCCATAACCCGCAAATCAAACCCTAGTTGATTTCGGCCACGACGCCACATGGCACCAATGACCGCACACCTCAACCATGAGGTTTTAACTCAAGTATGGTTCCCCATACTTGCTAGACCACCCTTAGCCTAGACCTAAGCCTTCTAGTCACCTCCATCGCCTCACGCCTCGGATCCTCCAAGTCATCCATGACTTGTTCATCCATCGCGCCGCTGGCTATGTCATGCTAACGGTGTCTACACCGCCAAGGCACATTGGACTTACGCCGCCAAGACTCCGCTTGGACTTTACGCCGCCAACCATTGGACTTATGCTGCCAAGACTCCCGCTTGGACTTTACGCCACCAACCATTGGACTTATGCTGCCAAGACTCCCGCTTGGACTTTACGCCGCCAATATCAAACCCTTGGACTTCTCAAATGCCAAGACTCAAGCTTGGACTTTCCCTTGCCAACCCATGTTGGACTTTCCATGCCAAGACCATGCTTGAACTTTCCTTGCCAACCCATGTTGGACTTTACAGACTTTCCATGACAATTATATTGTCATATGTTTTTGTCGAAACATCAAAACACATCAAAACATCACTCGAGCTAAACTCGAGTCCTGGTAAATCGTGACCTGGGCCGATTGCACCAACAATCTCCCCCTTTTTGATGTTTGACAAAAACCAAACAAATAATTGAGTTAGAATACTAACTCAAATCCTTTACCAATTATCCCAAATGTTCTCCCCCAAACATTCTCCCCCTTTTTGACTAACATCAAAAAGGTTTTCTCTCCAAGGAGGTCAATGTCTCATGTCCCAATGAGATCTTACAATCTCCCCCTTGATCCAAAAATACCTAGGATGCCTACCATCTTCCTAGTGATAAGTCCCATATCACTCAAGAGAGGCAATCCTATTCACTCTCCCAATTTCCAAATTGGGTTTCTAAAAATCCATAAATTTCCCAAATTGATAACATTCTCCCTTTCAAGGAGAAAAACACATCCATCATCCCAAGATGGATATCTTCCCCTAAAGGCTAGCTCCCCCTTGACCATTGCACCAACAATGTCCTTGGGAAGTCCCTAAGCCAATAGGAACTCTAAACCATCAAAATTAAGGTTAGAAATTCAATATAGAACTTTCCAACACCTTAAAATTGATACAAACCCTAAACAACTCTCCTAATCCATATCCAATAGATTTTCACCCTTTATAATGTTTCCCAAAGCATATCCTAGGGTTAGGAGTGATTAGGGACCTTTACCATGACTGAACACGGACTAACCAAACTTAGTTTTCCGAAATCAGCCTTGGCAATGACTGTCATACTACCGATCATTGCATTCATCACCGATCCGCCACTCAGTAGAAGCTGATCGATAACTGAAATTTCAATTTCGCTTATCGTAATCGAGTTTCAGAAAATCATAAATAATTATACGTATATCGAAAAATCACAAAATTTGATACGTATAATACCTATGACCAATACAATGGGTGAAAAATGTTTGAAAATTATTTTACCCATAAAATAGTGAATTTGATACAAAACTCAAAACCATTGAACTTGTCAATGTTTTGGCCCTATTGTGTATCAACTTCATCAATGGTGATTGCTATCAAAAGATAGACTTCACCAAGGTTTTTCAAAATGATTTTAAAATGTTTTCAAGACCTTATCTTGGATCATATTCCTTGGGCTCTATGTGTGTGACTTGTACACGCCTCCTAATGATCCACAACTAAAATTAGATGAGTTTTAGTTCATCTAGATGCAAAAACTATGCACTTTGAACTTAGCTCATATTCTAGCATCTCACATGTATCTATGGTGTATAAATACACATACATGTCAATTAGATGTGAGATGTGGGTTTTGTTCTCCCTAAACTAGGGTTTCATGCATTTTCTAAAGCAACTCTACTTGATTCCCTTATAAATGGGACTCCAAGTCATGTCATAGCCCTTAAATCAATTTTAATTAAATGCATGAATGATTATGGCATTTGAGATGATATAAATAAGCATATGCTCATAATCATGATGTCATGGCATAATATGAAATCTAAGAACACATGACATCTATAGTAACCCTAAACAATGTCATGACATGGTATGTGATAGCAATACAATTATATAAATATTCATTCATACACACAAGATTTTCGTAAACAAAGATTTCATTTAACTTAAAATTTATTTTTACATTTCAAAATGGAGATTGGCTATGCTCAATCTCACTACAAAATGAAAACCCACAAAAAAATCTAATATCCTCTAATCGTCCGCAGGAGGTGGCGTGAGGAGGCCGACTAGTCCGTGCCCGCATCATCTCTAGCATATCGAGCCGATGTCGCTTCTATGCGCGACTCTCCATCCTATCGAGACGCCTAAGGATGCTCGCTCGCCAATAGATCTCTCGATACTCTAGAGTCCAACCGATCACGATAATCCCGAATCGACTCCACCGGCCACGACGAATCACGACTACCGCCGATGTGTCACGCAAGATCCGTCATCTCATCGCTGGTCTCGATCTCGTGGTCCTCTCGCCCTCTCTCGGGCGGTGGAGGAGGCTCAGGTGCCTCGGTGGTCGAGGCGCCAACTCCATCTCGCCCGCCATCCGTAGCGCTTAAGGAGAAGTTACGAATCGATATACAACAGACACTTCCGATAGCCGCAGAGAGCCCTATGGATGTTGATGCTTACGAGTCGAGCCATGCCGCTGTGATGATATGTCCAATGACATATGCACTTTCCCTTGTACAGGGAAGTGAAGTGCACAATGCAAAGGAAAATGTTCAATGCAAAGTTTATGTCTAATCGATGACGCATGGCATATAGAAGAAAGAGATGGGGAGGCCGAATGCACTTCGAGTGACATAATGGTAGAACACCCAACAATGACCTTGTAAAGGACATTGTCGTGCATAACTCGTGATAGAAAATAAATTTTCCGGGACGAGGATAACCAAAAATACGTCATGCATGGACTCTATAGAGATATGGGCAAAAGGTCGTAGAGGAAAGTCCATGGTAGGGTAAAAGATAAAGGTGTCATCCAAGGCCTACACTGAGAAACTCCCGCAAAGATCGCAGAGTGAACTCTAAGTCGCGCTTTGCAACGCGAGTAGTGTATGTAGGGCCGCCATCTACCTTTTAAGGTTTTGCAAAATTCCTTAATAAGGTCATCATTGATCGGATGCTGCACAAGACAATCTTCATCAAATTGTAGTATGCAATTAGTTCCATGACGTCACTACAATGCCTATTAAAAATTCCTATCGATGTACCTAACCAACATAGGTTGGTACAACCGAGTCACTCTGATGGATCATTCCTACGGGCTCTCCTATTATGAATGTAATGTGATGATATGCAATGCAATGGCAACAACACGCGATTAGATAAACCTCCATTGTAATGGAAATGAAAATTTAGGGCTCGGAAAGAAAAGTTGTTACTTAGGCGCCATGTGTGTGCCGGAGGGAAGACTCAAGAGTTGCTGAGGATCAAAAAGTCGCCGGAAAGCTTCAGCCGCCGGAACCCTAAACGGAACAAGAGCAATAAACCCTAAATCGCGTGAACTAGGGCTCCAAGATAGGTCAAAAATGGAAGAGGAGAGATATCTTTATCAAAACCTAGGACTTTGGAAGGTTGGTACGCCGGAAGAGTTGGTCGGAGAGAGCCGGCGATCGGAGACCGAAGAAGGAAAAAGAACCAGTCGTCGCGTGAAGCGCCGAACCCTAGCGGTTCGCGTTTTAAAAACACAATTCATTCGGATCGATGTAGCATCACGATGATAGCGATTTATTCGGTTTACCGAGCCGGCGGCGGACCGATTCGGCGCTGAACCTTACCTTCGATCGCGGTATCAGATTATCACGATCGATGCTCATCGATCGGATCGATGTGCACATCACTCGATCGATGGCTTCGGCCTCGGTGAATCGATACCATCGATCGGCGATGTTCGATCGGTCGAGTCATGGAGCTAGCACTATGGCCGTATCGTATCGCGATGTCGATTTCCATCAAAAATCAGAAAATCTCGATTTTATCATCTTAATTGTTCCATTTTATCACGTTAGATCTTGTATTTTGAATGTATTGATGTTATACTTTTATTTATGTATTTGTTAATGTATTTTAATGTTTTATTTCATTTTTGCAAACATTAACATTCAATGATTTCCAAAACCTAACATCTCACCCTTTCTAAGTGTTGAAATACACAATCAAGGTAAAAGACTTGTTTTGTGAGATGTAATTTATCCTAGACATTCATTCCATGCAAACATATGGTAAACCATATGAAGCATGGTGAATACAAGACACCAAGTTGTGTGGCACTTGAGTATCACTCTAGATATTACCTTTACATCTTAACCACACATTTCTTGATACATGACCTTCCCAAGTGTGCCAATAATCAAAGGTACACACTATGACCTCTAAATCTAGATCGTGTCAATTTTATTGATTTTCATGTTTTCAAGATATATATTGACACAACCTAAAATTTTGAGATTAAGACTCAAGGATATTTCCAAAGTAACCATAACCTTGAAAGTAACCTTAAAGTGCCACCTTTATTGTGGTTGAGTTAACTACCCATCCAATCAAGGTTGGCACACCTAAACCCATCTTAGCGTGAATCAATCACGCTCTTAGGAACCCAAAATCGATTTGAGCTCCTAGGGTTAATTAGATATTCCTTAGGGATAACCTCCCTAGATACCTTCCTCATGACCCTCCTAGGCTTATTAGCCTTGGTCATTTTGGTCTTGCCTAGGTTAACCTTAGGGATTGCCTCCCTAACAACCTTCTCATGGCCATCCTAGGTTTCTTCAAACCACATGGCCAATAGGCACAAACCTTGGTCAACTTTAGGAATGACTTCCCCATTGACCTTGGTCTTCCTAGACCTAGTTAGTGTCCCATAGTCAAACGGAACACTATGGTAAGTCACCTTGGACTTAGGTTTGTGATCCAAACCATTCTTGCCCTTGGTTGACTTTTGACTCTTAGGTCTTAGAAGTTGATTTTGACTTCTTGACCTATGAGTTTGACAATTTGACCCTTGAGATTGATTTTGTATTTTGTTTAGGGTCTTTTCCATTTTCTCAAGCCTTGACCTCAAGGCTTGGTTTTCTAATTCTAATTGCCCAATTTTAGAATTTTTATTTAACTCTTGGGCATTGAACTTTCTTGAATGCCTAGTCCATTTTGGATTAAAACCTAGATGTTCTTGGATTTTCTTAATAGATTTCTTAGGTATTGTTTTTCTAAGGACATTAGTCCCAAATTTCTCCTTATTCTTAAGATGAACATTCTTAACTCCTAAACACATATGCTTGTTATTTTTAGCATGCTCTTTATGATACATACCACAATTGCTAAAATTAGTTCTAGCATGCTTTAAATTAGACGGAGCATTATTTAAATATACCTTAGGGTTTGCCTTAGTGGCTCCCCCTACTTGTGATGCTCCCCTTTGCCCCTTCTTCTTCTTCTTTGGGCATTGACTCCGGTAATGACCCGGTAGTCGACATTTGAAGCAAGTGACATGCTCCTTGCTCTTTTGTCTTGGAGAACCGCGTCTGCTGACTTTTGTTGACTTTTAGGCGCGGAGGAGTTTTCTTGATTCTCTTTGGACATTTGCTTTTGTAATGCCCATACTCCCTACACTCAAAGCACATAATATGATTTTTGTTTGAAAATAAAGTGTTTGAGTTACCTAAGGTGGTGGTAGGTGCCGGAGTTGAATTTTGAGCTTCCTCATCTTGATCGGATGTTGAGAGCTCTTCTTGAGGTTGCTCCGGTGTAGAGGATGGTCTATCCTCCTCAATCCTAGAAGTAAATGCTTCTTCCACCTCTTCTACTTCTTCTTTCTCCGATTCGGAAGTTGACTCCATCTCAACTTCCGATTCCTCACTTTCACTTGAGGAATCCTCATGGTATCTTGCCAATTTTCTCCATAGCTCCTTGGCATACATGTAATCCCCTAACTTGCACAAAACATCATTAGGGATTAAATCTTCCAAAAGTTTCGTTACCTTAACTTCGGTCTTGAGCTTTTGGCGTTGCTCTTGGGTCCACTTTTTCAATTTTAGGACATTCCCCTTCTTATCCCTAGGGGGTTCAAGACCTTCAATGAGGATAAACCAATCCTCTATGTTCATCATCAAGAATGTTTCCATTCTTGCTCTCCATGCCGGAAAATCTTCTGGATCATATGGAGGTGGAGTGTTGATTTCCCATCCAAGCTTGTCTTGGAATTCCATCTTCACCCTCTAGCCTTTCACCTTAGCTCCCGGTTGTTAATCCGTAGAAGAGCCCCGGGCTCTGATACCACTTGTTAGGACCCTTTGGAATGGCTAGAGGGGGGTGAATAGCGTAGATGAAATTTGCTCGCGTTTGTGTCTACAATTTCGTTAGTGCGCAGCGGAAATAGAAATAATAAAAGCGATAACGAAATAGACAACAAGCTAACACAATGATATAACGTGGTTCAGAACCGCACGGTTCCTACTCCACTGGATCGAGCTCTAAAGAGCCCTAGTGATGCACACGCACTCACTAATGATAAACACTCCTTCTCGACACAAGTCCGAGGCGGAGAAACCCTTACAATAAATCTTACAACAAGAAGAATGAAATACAAGCAATATACAATGTAAATATGAAATACAAGTAAAGAAAAGACTTTACAACACTTGTTTTGATTGCTTGAATGCTTGGTTGCTTGCTTGCACTTGGAGACCTGATTTGCACCAACAAATCGCCCCAATAGCCCTCAAGAACCGATCCCTTTTTCCTCCATCACGAGCTCCATATATAGCTTCAACTCGTGGCCGGAAAAGTCTATCGATCGATCGAGACCATCGATCGATGCCATCAGTTGTCGTGAGACAACGGCTAGTTCCACGCTGGATAAGTCCAATCGGAACTACCATCGATCGGCCCGATTGTGACCATCATCGATGAGCGACCATCGACTTGACCGAGTCTCGACTCCATTCGTGGCCAGCACCGAGCACGATCGATCGACTATCGATCGCCGAGCTCACCATCGATCGCCAACCCATGGTAGTCATCGCTAGGCCATAACCGCAATAAACCCTAGTTGACTCGGTCCGGTCGGATCGCCACATGGCACCGATCGACCGCACACCTCAACCATGAGGTTTTAACTCAAGTATGGTTCCCCCATACTTGCTAGACCACCCTTAGCCTAGACCTAAGCCTTCTAGTCACCTCCATCAGCCTCACGCCTCTCGGATCCCTCCAAGTCATCCATGACTTGTTCATCCATCGCGCTAGCCTTCAGGTGCTTCCGTCGGCTATGTCATGCTAACGGTGTCTACACCGCCAAGGCACATTGGACTTACGCCGCCAAGACTCCGCTTGGACTTTACGCCGCCAACCATTGGACTTATGCTGCCAAGACTCCCGCTTGGACTTTACGCCCAACCCATGTTGGACTTTCCATGCCAAGACCATGCTTGAACTTTCCTTGCCAACCCATGTTGGACTTTACAGACTTTCCATGACAATTATATTGTCATATGTTTTTGTCGAAACATCAAAACACATCAAAACATCACTCGAGCTAAACTCGAGTCCTGGTAAATCGTGACCTGGGCCGATTGCACCAACAATCTCCCCCTTTTTGATGTTTGACAAAACCACAAATAATTGAGTTAGAATACTAACTCAAATCCTTTACCAATTATCCCAAATGTTCTCCCCCAAACATTCTCCCCCTTTTTGACTAACATCAAAAAGGTTTTCTCTCCAAGGAGGTCAATGTCTCATGTCCCAATGAGATCTTACAATCTCCCCCTTGATCCAAAAATACCTAGGATGCCTACCATCTTCCTAGTGATAAGTCCCATATCACTCAAGAGAGGCAATCCTATTCACTCTCCCAATTTCCAAATTGGGTTTCTAAAAATCCATAAATTTCCCAAATTGATAACATTCTCCCTTTCAAGGAGAAAAACACATCCATCATCCCAAGATGGATATCTTCCCCTAAAGGCTAGCTCCCCCTTGACCATTGCACCAACAATGTCCTTGGGAAGTCCCTAAGCCAATAGGAACTCTAAACCATCAAAATTAAGGTTAGAAATTCAATATAGAACTTTCCAACACCTTAAAATTGATACAAACCCTAAACAACTCTCCTAATCCATATCCAATAGATTTTCACCCTTTATAATGTTTCCCAAAGCATATCCTAGGGTTAGGAGTGATTAGGGACCTTTACCATGGCTGAACACGGACTAACCAAACTTAGTTTTCCGAAATCAGCCTTGGCAATGACTCGCACCACTACGATCACACACTCATCACCGATCACACTCGTAGGCTGATCGATAATCAAATTTCCGATTTGCTTATCGTAATCGAAGTTTCAAAATCATAAATAATTATACGTATATCGAAAAATCACAAAATTTGATACGTATAATACCTATGACCAATACAATGGGTGAAAAATGTTTGAAAATTATTTTACCCATAAAATAGTGAATTTGATACAAAACTCAAAACCATTGAAACTTTCAATGTTTTGGCCCTATTTTGTATCAACTTCATCAATGGTGATTGCTATCAAAAGATAGACTTCACCAAGGTTTTCTAAAATGATTTTAAAATGTTTTCAAGACCTTATCTTGGATCATATTCCTTGGGCTCTATGTGTGTGACTTGTACACGAGCTCTCCTAATGATCCACAACTAAAATTAGATGAGTTTTAGTTCATCTAGATGCAAAAACTATGCACTTTGAACTTAGCTCATATTCTAGCATCTCACATGTATCTATGGTGTATAAATACACATACATGTCAATTAGATGTGAGATGTGGGTTTTGTTCTCCCTAAACTAGGGTTTCATGCATTTTCTAAAACAACTCTACTTGATTCCCTTATAAATGGGACTCCAAGTCATGTCATAGCCCTTAAATCAATTTTAATTAAATGCATGAATGATTATGGCATTTGAGATGATATAAATAAGCATATGCTCATAATCATGATGTCATGGCATAATATGAAATCTAAGAACACATGACATCTATAGTAACCCTAAACAATGTCATGACATGGTATGTGATAGCAATACAATTATATAAATATTCATTCATACACACAAGATTTTCCAGAAACAAAGATTTCATTTAACTTAAAATTTATCTTTTACATTCAAAATGGAGATTGGCTATGCTCAATCTCACTACAAAGATGAAAACCCAAAAAAAAAAAATCTAATATCCTCTAATCGTCCGCAGGAGGTGGCGGCGGAGGAGGCTGCTGACTCAGAGTCCAGGCCCGCATCATCTCTAGCATATCTAGCTGATGCTGCTCTATGCGGCCTTGGGTCTCCTCCATCCTATCGAGACGAGCGCCGAAGGCAACTGGCTCGAGCTCACGACCTAGCGTCAACCGATGCGATACTCCCGAAGTCTGGACTCCGGCCGACCCACGACGCTCGACGGACCACCGATGTGTGTCTGGGCATCGGTCATCCTCATCGGGTCTCTGTATCCTCGTGGTCCTCTGCCGCCTCTGGGCGGAGGAGGCTCTGTGTGCCACTGGGTGGTCGAGGCGCCAACTCCATCTCGGCCCAGCCCATCCGTAGCCGCTAAGGAGAAGTTACGCGATATCTGATCAGACACTTCCGATAGCCGCAGAGACCCCTATGGATGTTGATGCCTGAGTCGAGCCATCTTTGTGATGATATGTCCAACGACATATGCACTTTCCCTTATGCAGAAGTGAAGTGCACAATGATGGAAAATGTTCAATGCAAAGTTTATGTCTAGCCCGATGGCGCATGACATATAGAAGAAAGAGATGGGGAGGCCGAATCTTGGCGGACCAGTGAATGATAGGCGAAAACACCCAACAATGACCTTGTAAAGGACATTGTCAGGTGCAGATAACTCGGTGATAGAAAATAAATTTTGGGCCAGTGGACGAGGATAACCAAAAATATGCTCATGCATGGACTCTATAGAGATGTGGGCAAAAGGTTCAGGTAGAGGAAAGTCCATGGTAGGATAAAAGATGAAGGTGTCATCTGAAGGCCTACACTCGAGAAACTCCTGCAGTATCGCAGGAGTGAACTCTAAGTCGCGTTTTGCAATGCGAGTAGTGTATGTAGGGTCACATCTACCTTTTTAAGGTTTTGGTAAAATTCCTTAATAAGGTCATCATTGATTGGATGCGTGCACAAGACAATCTTCATCAAATTGTAGTATGCAATTAGTTCCATGACGTCACTACAATGCCTATTAAAAAAATTCCTATCGATGTACCTAACCAACATAGGTTGGTACAACCGAGAGTCACTCTCGGATGGGTCATTCCTACGGGCTCTCCTATTATGAATGTAATGTGATGATATGCAATGCAATGGCAACAACACGCGATTAGATAAACCTCCATTGTAATGGAAATGAAAATTTAGGGCTCGGAAAGAAAAGTTGTTACTTAGGCGCCATGTGTGTGCCGGAGGGAAGACTCAAGAGTTCTTTGAGGATCGCCAAAAGTCAAAAGCTTTCAAATCGGAACCCTAAAGGGAACAAGAGCAATCAACCCTAAATCGCGTGAACTAGGGCTCCAAGAGAGGTCAAAAAGGGACGAGGCGCGATATCTTTCTCAAACCTAGGAGGTTGGAAGGTTGGTACGGAAGAGAGTTGGTCGAGAGAGCCAGATCGGAGACCGAAGAAGGAAAAGAACCGCGTGAAGCGCCGAACCCTAGCGGTTCGCGTTTTAAAAACACAATTCATTCGACTGATGTGGAGCATCAGTCGACTGATAGCGGTTTATTACTGGGTTTACCGAGCCGAGCCGATCGATTCGATTCAAGCTCGGCTCAACCTTCAGATCGTTACGTATCGTTCTACGATCGATCGGTCGATTGATGCTCATCGATCGGATGTGCATCACATCACTCGATCGATGGCTTTCGGCCTCGGTGAATAAGATTACCATCGATCGATGATGTTCGAGTCATGGAGCTAGCACTATTTTATCATCTTAATTGTTCCATTTTATCACGTTAGATCTTGTATTTTGAATGTATTGATGTTATACTTTTATTTATGTATTTGTTAATGTATTTTAATGTTTTATTTCATTTTTGCAAACATTAACATTCAATGATTTCCAAAACCTAACATCTCACCCTTTCTAAGTGTTGAAATACACAATCAAGGTAAAAGACTTGTTTTGTGAGATGTAATTTATCCTAGACATTCATTCCATGCAAACATATGGTAAACCATGAAGCATGGTGAATACAAGACACCAAGTTGTGTGGCACTTGAGTATCACTCTAGATATTACCTTTACATCTTAACCACACATTTCTTGATACATGACCTTCCCAAGTGTGCCAATAATCAAAGGTACACACTATGACCTCTAAATCTAGATCGTGTCAATTTTATTGATTTTCATGTTTTCAAGATATATATATTGACACAACCTAAAATTTTGAGATTAAGACTCAAGGATATTTCCAAAGTAACCATAACCTTGAAAGTAACCTTAAAGTGCCACCTTTATTGTGGTTGAGTTAACTACCCATCCAATCAAGGTTGGCACACCCTAAACCCATCTTAGCGTGAATCAATCACGCTCTTAGGAACCCAAAATCGATTTGAGCTCCTAGGGTTAATTAGATATTCCTTAGGGATAACCTCCCTAGATACCTTCCTCATGACCCTCCTAGGCTTATTAGCCTTGGTCATTTTGGTCTTGCCTAGGTTAACCTTAGGGATTGCCTCCCTAACAACCTTCTCAGTGGCCATCCTAGGTTTCTTCGAAACCATGGCCAATAGGCACAAACCTTGGTCAACTTTAGGAATGACTTCCCCATTGACCTTGGTCTTCCTAGACCTAGTTAGTGTCCCATAGTCAAACGGAACACTATGGTAAGTCACCTTGGACTTAGGTTTGTGATCCAAACCATTCTTGCCCTTGGTTGACTTTTGACTCTTAGGTCTTAGAAGTTGATTTTGACTTCTTGACCTATGAGTTTGACAATTTGACCCTTGAGATTGATTTTGTATTTTGTTTAGGGTCTTTTCCATTTTCTCAAGCCTTGACCTCAAGGCTTGGTTTTCTAATTCTAATTGCCCAATTTTAGAATTTTTATTTAACTCTTGGGCATTGAACTTTCTTGGCGAATGCCTAGTCCATTTTGGATTAAAACCTAGATGTTCTTGGATTTTCTTAATAGATTTCTTAGGTATTGTTTTTCTAAGGACATTAGTCCCAAATTTCTCCTTATTCTTAAGATGAACATTCTTAACTCCTAAACACATATGCTTGTTATTTTTAGCATGCTCTTTATGATACATACCACAATTGCTAAAATTAGTTCTAGCATGCTTTAAATTAGGAGACATTATTTAAATATACCTTAGGGTTTGCCTTAGTGGCTCCCTACTTGTGATGCTCCCCTTTGCCCCTTCTTCTTCTTCTTTGGGCATTGACTCAGTAATGACCCGGTAGTCGACATTTGAAGCAAGTGACATGCTCCTTGCTCTTTGTCTTGGAGAACCGCGCCCGTTGACTTTTGTTGACTTTTAGGCGCCGGAGGAGTTTTCTTGATTCTCTTTGGACATTTGCTTTTGTAATGCCCATACTCCCTACACTCAAAGCACATAATATGATTTTTGTTTGAAAATAAAGTGTTTGAGTTACCTAAGGTGGTGGTAGGTGCCGGAGTTGAATTTTGAGCTTCCTCATCTTGATCGGATGTTGAGAGCTCTTCTTGAGGTTGCTCCGGTGTAGAGGATGGTCTATCCTCCTCAATCCTAAATGCTTCTTCCACCTCTTCTACTTCTTCTTTCTCCGATTCGGAAGTTGACTCCATCTCAACTTCCGATTCCTCACTTTCACTTGAGGAATCCTCATGGTATCTTGCCAATTTTCTCCATAGCTCCTTGGCATACATGTAATCCCCTAACTTGCACAAAACATCATTAGGGATTAAATCTTCCAAAAGTTTCGTTACCTTAACTTCGGTCTTGAGCTTTTGGCGTTGCTCTTGGGTCCACTTTTTCAATTTTAGGACATTCCCCTTCTTATCCCTAGGGGGTTCAAGACCTTCAATGAGGATAAACCAATCCTCTATGTTCATCATCAAGAATGTTTCCATTCTTGCTCTCCATGCCGGAAAATCTTCTGGATCATATGGAGGTGGAGTGTTGATTTCCCATCCAAGCTTGTCTTGGAATTCCATCTTCACCCTCTAGCCTTTCACCTTAGCTCCCGGTTGTTAATCCGTAGAAGAGCCCCGGGCTCTGATACCACTTGCTAGGACCCTTTGGAACGGCTAGAGGGGGGTGAATAGCGTAGATGAAATTTGCTCGTGTTTGTGTCTACAATTTCGTTAGTGCGCAGCGGAAATAGAAATAATAAAAGCGATAACGAAATAGACAACAAGCTAACACAATGATATAACGTGGTTCGGAACCGCACGGTTCCTACTCCACGGATCGAGCTCTAAAGAGCCCTAGTGATGCACACGCACTCACTAATGATAAACACTCCTTCTCGACACAAGTCTGAGGCGGAGAAACCCCTTACAATAAATCTTACAACAGTAAGAATGAAATACAAGCAATATACAATGTAAATATGAAATACAAGTAAAGAAAAGACTTTACAACACTTGTTTTGATTGCTTGAATGCTTGGTTGCTTGCTTGCACTTGGAGACCTGATTTGCACCAACAAATCGCCCCAATAGCCCTCAAGAACCGATCCCTTTTTCCTCCATCACGAGCTCCATATATAGCTTCAACTGTCTGCCGGAAAAGTCTATCACGATCGATCGAGACCATCACGGATCGATGCCACTTGTCGTGAGACAACGGCTAGTTCCACGCTGGATAAGTCCAACGGAACTACCATCAGTCGACTGATTGTGACCATCACGACCGATTGTGACTCATCACCACTTGACCACCGAGTCTCGACTCCATTCTCGTGGCCGAATTCTCGAGCACCGACCGATCGACTATCACGATCGCCGAGCCATCACCGACCGCTAACCCATGGCAGTCGACTGCTAGGCCATAACCCGCAGTCAAACCCTAGTTGACTCGGTCCAGTCGACTGCCACATGGCACCAGTCGACTGGCACACCTCAACCATGAGGTTTTAACTCAAGTATGGTTCCCCCATACTTGCTAGACCACCCTTAGCCTAGACCTAAGCCTTCTAGTCACCTCCATCAGCCTCACGCCTCTCGGATCCCTCCAAGTCATCCATGACTTGTTCATCCATCGCGCTAGCCTTCAGGTGCTTCCGTCGGCTATGTCATGCTAACGGTGTCTACACCGCCAAGGCACATTGGACTTACGCCGCCAAGACTCCGCTTGGACTTTACGCCGCCAACCATTGGACTTATGCTGCCAAGACTCAAGCTTGGACTTTCCTTGCCAACCCATGTTGGACTTTCCATGCCAAGACCATGCTTGAACTTTCCTTGCCAACCCATGTTGGACTTTACAGACTTTCCATGACAATTATATTGTCATATGTTTTTGTCGAAACATCAAAACACATCAAAACATCACTCGAGCTAAACTCGAGTCCTGGTCAATCGTGACCTGGGCCGATTATTGCAAGTAATGATCGGCAGGGACGCTAAGGGACGATAATTGATCGCTAGTTCACCGCGAGCATGCTGCCCGTAGCCGATCGGGATGACTTACGCCACGGTGACGATCGCTAAGAGATCCGTTGGAGTTTTTCCAGCGTGGATCGAGCCGTTGTCTCACGACAACAGTGGCATCAGTCGACTGGTGACTTATGGCAGTCGACTGATGGGCGGAAATCCAGGTCACGCACAAGGATAAAAGGAGCTCGACGGGAGGGTTTTTGCAACCGATTTTCTTGGACGTTTTGAAGCGATTTCGGCAAATGCTAGTCCAAGGCAATCAACAAGCAAGCTTCTAAAGAGTTTTTGTAAAGTGTTCTTTACTTCTCTTATTGTATTTCTTCTTATATTTGCTTGTTGTATTTAGATTATTGTTGTAATCTTATTGTAAGAGGTTTCTCCACCTCCGACTTGTGTCGAGAAGGAGTATTTATTATAGTGGTGTGTGATTGGCATCGCTAGGGTTCATACGAACCCAATCCGTGGAGTAGGAACCGTTTCGGTTCCGAACCACGTTATATCCTTGTGTTCGTGATTGTATCTTTTCGTTATTGCTTTTATTATTTCTATTCCGCTGCGCATAACGAGTTTTGTAGAGACGATCGCGAACGAATTCCATCTTCCTACGGGCACATCGCTATTCACCCCCCCCCTCTAGCGGCGTCAAATCCCCAACATTGATGTCCCATCCAAGCTTGTCTTGGGATTCCATCTTGTTCCTCTAGCGTCTTGACTCCGGGTTGTTAATCCGTAGAAGAGCCCCGGGCTCTGATACCAATTGTAGGATATTTGAGGCCGCTAGAGGGGGGGGTGAATAGCATCGCGCTCTTTCGATAATTGAATTCGTTGCGTTTTTCTCTACAATTTTGTTAGCGCATAGGAAATAGAAAACTAATAATGATAACGAAATATACAACATGCAAACACAAATATTTAACGTGGTTCGGAACCGAACGGTTCCTACTCCACGGATTGGGTTCGTACGAAGCCTATCGATGCCTATCACCCACCACTATGATAAACACTCCTTCTCGACACAAGTCGGAGGTGGAGAAATCTGGCGATCTTACAACGATGAAACAAAACAAGCAATTACAACAATTAATATGAAAGACAAGTAAAGAAAAACTTTACAACACTTGCTTTTGATTGCTTGAATGCTTGGTTGTTTGATTAGCACTTGGAGACCTGATTTGCAGCAACAAATCGCCCCTAAAGCTCTCAAAAACCGAATTTATTTTTCTCCATCACGAGCTCCTTTTATAGCTTCAACCTGTGCTGGAAAATGTCGATCAGTCGACTGATCGGGACCATCAGTCGACTGATCACACTATTGCTGTGAGACAACGGTGTAATCCACGCTGGAAAAATCCAACGGCTATAGGACATCACCGATCGATCAAACACATCACCGATCGATGAAGCATCACTCGATTCTCATCCCGGGCCGGTGAGACTCCATTCTGTCCTGTAAATCGAGCATCACCGATCGATCACAAGATCACGATCGATGTTCAATCACCGATCGCCATCTATGGCAAATGATCGCTAGGGCACATTCCCTCAAACATGAGGTTTTAGCTCAAGTATGGTGCCCCCATACTTGCTAGATCACCCTTAGCCTAGACATAAGCCTTCTAGCCACCTCCATCAGCCTTACGCCTCTCGGATCCCTCCAAGTCATCCATGACTTGTTCATCCATCGCGCTAGCCTTCAGGTGCTTCCATCGGCTATGTCATGCTAACGGTGTCTACACCGCCAAGGCACATTGGACTTACGCCGCCAAGACTTCCACTTGGACTTTACGCCGTCAATACCAAACCCCTTGGACTTCTCAAGTGCCAAGACTCAAGCTTGGACTTTCCCTTGCCAACCCATATTGGACTTTCCATGCCAAGACCCATGCTTGGACTTTCCCAAATGCCAAGTGTCCCACTTGGACTTTCCATGCCAAGTACCCATGACTTGGACTTTCCATAACCACATGGTCAACCCTAGTCAACCATCAAAGTCTCCCTCGAGTCCAGTTAACATAACCCGAGTTGATTGTATAAACAATCTTCCCAAATTATCAACAGATATTGATGTCAAACATTAATGTCAACTTACTTTGTCAAACATCAAAACATCTCTCGAGTCAAACTCGAGTCTGGTCAATCGTGACCTGGGCCGATTGCACCAACAAACAATACCTTTAAGTTAGGCTAACATTAACCCAACATAACTCTTCTAATGCCAAAGCATAGTGAAGGTTTACCTAACTTAAACCTCACTTCTCCCCCTTTGGCATACATCAAAAGGCCTACTAAGGTTTTCAATGTCTCATCTCCCAAAGCGATCCTACATTCTTCCCCTTGGTCCAAAAACATCTTGGATGCCTTCACTCTTCCTAGTGATAAATCTCATATCACTAAATGAGAGACAATCGATAATGAAGGTATATAAACCCTCATTTCTCCCCCTTTGTACTCAAAATTGCATCCATCATTCCTTGATGGATACACTCCCTCTAAAGGCTTGCTCTCCCTTGACCATTTCACCAACACTGTCCTTGGAGAGTTTCTAACCCTGTAGGAAACTTAAACCATCAAAAATACGGGTAAAAATTCAAACTTGAACTTTAACCTCCCTTAAATTTTGATACTCACCCTAAATAAGTCTTCTAATCATTTTCAATGATTATTTCACCATTCCAATGCTTTTCAAAGCATATCCTAGGGCTAAGAGACATTAGGGTACGATAAAATAACTGATACATGATTAAACAAATCTTGTTCAATCGAAATCGACTTTAGCAGTCGACTAAAATTAGAAATCAATCGACTGTCTTACCATTAGTCGACTATTCCAAGCAACAATCGACTGATTATTGTAAAATACAGAAATCAATTTCTGAAATTGGATTTTGATAAATCATAAGTAAATATATATATTTTGAAAAATCATGAAACCTCATATGTGCATTACTTACATCAAATACAATGGGTGAAACATATTTTAAATTAAAATACCCATTAAATTATGAAATTGATACAAAGTTCAAAATCATTGAAAACTTCAATGTTTTTGCCTAACTTTGTGTTAACTTATTCAATGGTTATTGCTATCAAAAGATAGACTTTGTCAAGGTTTTTCAAAATGATTTTAAAATATTTTTCAAAACTTATTTTGAACCATGGTCTATGGGCTAAATGTACATGATCTGTACATTAACTTTCCTTATGATTCCTCCATGTTATATTATGAGTTTGTATTCATCTAGATTCAATATCTATGCACCTTGAACTTAACTTATTTTTCTAAAATCTCACATGTGTCTAGGGTGTATAAATACACACACATGTCAATTTAATATTTTTGTGAGATGTGGATCTTATTTTTCCCTAATCTAAGGGTTCATGCATTTTATCTAGGCAACTCTATTTGATTCCCTTATCATGGGACTTCAAATCATGTCATTGTCCTTAATTTTATTTTAATTATATTATCCTAAATGCATGAGATATGATCATGGAATAAATGATAACATAGATTAAAATATTTGCCAATAATCATGATGTCATAGCATAAATATAAACCTAAGTACAAACATGACATATTAACTTAACATTTTCATGACATTTTATATGATCAAATGAAATATGATGTCATGACATAGCATATGACAAACAAAGATGTCAAATAAAATATAAAGGTATAAGAATACCTAATTTCCATTTACTAAGATTAAACCCCATTTTGCCATAATGCTCAAATTCCCTTAAGTGTGTCAAAAATTCAAAATGACACACTATGACTCTAAAACCTAATTGTGTCAATTTTGATCAATTTTTCAACTTCCATAATTTCTATTGGCACATCCTAAATTCCTTTAAGATTAAAATCTAAATTCATTTTCAAGGTATCACATCACCTTGAAAATATCCTAAAGTGTCAACTCTACTATGATTAGGTTAACTACCCATCTATTTAGGGTTGACACACCCTAAACCCATCTAGCGTGATGAAATCATGCTCTTGGGAATCCAATACCTATTGGAGCTCCTTGGATTAACTAGGTACTTACTAGGGATAACTTCCCTAGCTACCCTCCTAATGACCCTTCTAGGCTTGGAAGCCTTGGTCATTTGAGTCTTCTCAAGGTTAACTCTAGGGTTAACTCCCCTTATAACCTTGTTAGTGACTTTTCTAGATTTCTTCGAAACCTTAGCCACTAGATACTTGCCATGATCAACTCTAGGAATAGTCTCCCTTGTGACCTTGACACTCCTAGACCTAGTGTTGGTTCCATAGTCAAATGGAACACTATGGTAGGTTGGCCTATCTACCTTGGACTTAGGCTTGTGACCCAAGTCTTTCTTGTCCATGGATGGTTTTTGCTTCATAACACCTAAGGTTTGCCCACTAGACCCTAAAATCATATTTTCCATTTTCCTAAGGACCTTTTTCATTTTCTCAAGCTTTGACCTCAAAGCTTGATTTTTCATTTCTAATTTTCCAATTTTTGATTTTTCATTGACCTTTTGAAATTTCTCTTCGGAGACATATGTCTATTCTTTTCAGAGTAATGTCTAGTTTCTTATTATTCTTAAGTGGGATTGACCTAGAATTGTTCTTAGGCAAACTAACATGTTTAGCACCTAAGCAATAATATTTATTATTATTTCCAGCATGCTTGTTATCATGAATAATTGCAAGTAAATTAAAAATATTCCTAGCATGCTTCTTGTCATTAATAATTAAAATTTTATTATTGAAAGTTACCTTAGGTTTTGCCTTTGGAGCTCTCTCCACACTCGAGCTCTCTACCTTGTTCTTCTTTGGGTTTCTCCCATTCGAACATTGACTCCTATAGTGACCATTTTTATTGCACCGGATGCATACTATATGCTCCTTGCTCTTTCAAATTGGGGCTCCAACCTCCTTCATTTTTTCTTTGCCATTGGGTGTCAGTTGAGTCTTCTTGACTCTTTTTGAACACTTGCTTTTGTAGTAACCTTGTTCCCTACACTCAAAGTACGTTATATAATTTTTATTTTTAATACATATGCTTGAATTACCTAGAGAAGAACTTTGAGCTTGTTCTTGATGGGCTTCGGAGGTAGAGGGTTCTTCTTGCTCTGATGTTGAGTGTCTCTTCTCTCCCTCAATCCTAGAGGTGGAGACTTCCAGGACCTCTTCCTCGTATGTTGAGCATCTCTCAACTTCCGATTCCTCACATTCTTGAGCCGATGATGAGCTTTTCTCAACTTCCACCTTATCTTGTGTCGGTGAGGATTTTTCGTGGAGCTCAACCAACTTGTCCCATAGCTCCTTAGCATCTTAAAATTCTCCTAGGCTATACAATAAATTCTTAGGAATTGATTTAGCTAACATTAACATTACCTTTTTATTAACTTTGTATTTCCAATTTTTCTCTTCGGTCCACTTCTTCTTCTTGAGAACTTTTCCTTTCTTGTCCTCGGGGGGATCAAATCCATGCAGAATACAAAGACAATTATCAAAATCATTCATTAAAAAATATGTCATTCTACCTTTCTAGTAAGCGAAGTCTTCATCGTCGAAGATAGGTGGAAGGGTGATGTTGTAGCCCAATTCATCATTGGGTAGCTCCATCCTCTGATGCTTGTGCTCTCTTGGCGATGAGTCCATAGAAGAACAACCTTGCTATGATATCAATTGTAGGGTCGATGACGTTGTGCTAGAGGGGGATGAATAGCGATTTCGATCTCGTTTTGATTTGTTCGTTGCTTGTCTACAATAAGTTAGTGTACAACAGAATATAGAATAAAAGAATGCACAATAGAGACAAACACACACAAGCACAACAAGAAGATGTAACGTAGTTCGGAACTAGGATTTCTACTCCATGAGGCGAGCTCTAATTGAGCTCTAGTGATGCACACCACCACTGTCAAACTTCTCCTTCTCGGTATGACACTGCAAGTGGAGAAATCTCGTACAATAAGTGTTTATAGTAATAAATAAGAAGAATACAATCAAATACAAGGATGAAGCAAAAAAAGAGAGTAAAGAACACTTTACAAAAACTTGATTGCTTGTTGAGTTCTTTGGATTGATCTTGAAGGTCTAGAATGCAACAACACTTCCCCTTCAAAATCAACCCAAAAATCTTGGCCAAAATCCTCCACGAGTTGCTCTATTTATAACCTGCATTGAGTAGATTTTGTGCCTAGCAATAGACTGCCAAAAGGCACCAGCCGACTGCCCACAGTGTTGTTGTCTTACAACAGACTTAATCCACGTTGGATTACTCCAACAGATACCCTAGTAATCGACTTCCCAAACCAGCAGTCTATTGTCGCACTACTAGTCGACTACCAAAGCTTCTGTGCTCTGGCCACTCATGATCAGTCGACTGCCCATCCATGGCAGTCGACTAACTTCCCATACATGACAGTCGACTGTCATAGCCTCAATCGAGCAGTCGAGCCTCAGTCGACTCCTCGATTAGTCGACTACTCCGAGTTGACTAGACTTTCGAGTGTTGAATACTCAACCAGTCGACTGATAAACCTCAACCATGAGGTTTAACTCAAATGTGATCCCCTCATACTTGATACTCACCCATAGCCTAGACGTAAGCCTTCTAGCTACCTCCATCAGTCTCACGCCTCTCGGATCCCTCGAGTTCACGACTCTTCATCTTTCGCATTAGCCTTCAGATGCTTCCATTGGTTATGTCATGCTAACCAGGTCCTTTGCCAAGGTTCATTTAGGCTTATGTCGCCAAGACTCTATGCGTGGACTTTACGCTGCAAAAATCTCACCCTTGGACTTCCTTGCCAAAATCTATTTGGACTTATCTCGCCAAGACTACATGCTTGGACTTTACGCTGCCAAAACTACAAACTTAGACTTTCCCTTTGCCAAGTACCCATGACTTGGAATTTCAATTGCCAAGTACCCATGACTTAGACTTTTCAATTGCCAAGATTATGCTTGGACTTTCCATGCCAAATTTTACTTGGACTTTATGCTGCCAAGACTACACACTTGGACTTATACTGTCAAGACTTTACCTTTAGACTTCTCTTGCCAAATATCCATATTTGGACTTTCCTTGCTATTCAAACTTGGACTTCTGAAGTTGATTGCTCCAAAAATCTCTCCCAAATAATCTTCCTCATATGACTTTGGATATCCTAATCATCCACTAGTCATATAGTCAATATATGATCAAACAATAATCAAACTCATTGTCAAATATTAAAATACTACTCGAGTCCCACTCGATTTTTGTCAATATTGACCCGGAGCCTATTACACCAACAATGGGCCCATAACCCACAAAGAAGTTGTACAAGAAAAGTTTACGCTCTAACAATTTTGGGGTGTTCGAGTATAAGAATGAGCTAGAAGACTATAACACTTAGAGTTACCTAATTGTAGAAGTATATAATATTGACTTTCATATTTTGCTAATATGGGAGTATATGCTTAATTTATTTACATTGTGAAGGATATAGTCGGAGTTCTAGATCATATTCTAGATACAAAAAATATTGATTATAAAACAAAATTATCCGCTAGATAAAGGTTGGGTGGTAACATGACTTCGATGAAGAAACTACTTGGAGTAGAAGAACAACAAGCAAATATGATATCTTCATTAGTGTACCTCAAGTAGGAAATTTAGAGACCAAATTTTTTATTAGTGAGAGAGAATATAATATACGAAATGAAATAAGGTTAATAAAATAATAATAGCCAAATAAATAAGTACATTTATTTAATTCTTATTTAAATAAAATTTAGTTATTTATTAGTATTTTATTTGAAAATTTTAGGATAATTTTATTAGGCTTTGACTAAGCATAATTAGTGTTATCCAATCATAGCGAGGAGTTAATTATTTCAATCAACCCTAGATTTATAAATTAAAGCTTAAGTTAAGTTACGTTGATCTCGTCTCTTGCTCGCCATTACATCACTATCGTCCACCATGTGCCACCCCCCGTCATTGTCGTTATCACCTTCGACGCTTCCAGTTTCGATGTTGTCAGCCTCACCTTCGGCCACTGACGATTGTGCTCCACACTCATAGAAGTTGTTGCAATCACCGCAGCAGCTCACGTGCGTTGTCGGCGCACACTCACAACATCGTCGTCGCCTCCGTTTCTTCGAGGCTTCATCGTCGCCTTTCGCTCAACCGTGAACAGATTACATCGACCGTTGACATTGATAGTGCCAGACTCCAGCGTCGTTCACCGTAGCCACACAAGTAATTAAAAGTTGATTGATCAGATTAAAATAGGAGATAAGTATATGATTTGATTAGTTTGATTAATTGAATTATCGATATTGAATCAATCGATTTAATCAGACGAAAGAGGATATGGTTGATTAAAGTTTTGTTGATTTGATTTTAGGATAATCTGATTAAAATTTAATTAATAGGATTTTGGGATTAATCAGATTAAAGTTTGAATTTTGGATTTATCTTGATTAAAATTTATTAAGAGTTGATAATCGGATAGGGATTTATTGAGGGGATAGATATATGATTTAATCTATTTTTTTATTTTAGTAGATTAATTAACTATGTTGAATTAATAATAGATTTATTAGTTGATTTAATGGGTCAAACAGGTTTAATTTGGAATGAATCAATAATTAATTAGGTTGGAATAATTGATTTATTATGATTAATTGAACAGGTTTTGATTACATCTATCAATTGGATTAATTAATTAATTATTATTATAATTAATTGACCAAACTAATTAAGTTAATTTCGTAAGGTTTGATGTGCATCGGTTAATTAAAGTAAATAATAATTTTGAGAAATCATGGTTTAAAGAGAAATTTTACTATTTGATTAATTATTGGTTAATTAATCAAAAGTTCATAATCGATGTAGAATTTATTAATACCATTAATTGTTGAGATTTGAATTAATCAAAAGTTTGATTAGTTTGAAATTAATTAATGGCTATTAATACGACTAACTCATTAATCATTAATTGGTTGATTAATTGATTTAAACTAAGTATATGATTTAATTGATAGATGTGTAAATTAGTTAATTAAATTGATGACTAAAAGATATAATTATGAATTTTATTGAACTACATAGGTGTTAAATTGACTAACTTATAATATGTTAAGTAATTAAAACATTGGCAATTAATGGAATAAGAAAATAATTAGATTAAGGTTCGATCAAATTAACAAGAAAACTTACAATTGATTAGACAATCAATTTATAGATTAATTGGTAGTTGAGTTAACAATAGATTAATTATAATAGAGTTGAAAGCGGAAGTAAATTCTCAGATTGAGAGATAGCTAGAATACTCTACGGTCAGAAGTGAATGGTTTCTTTCTTTGGTCTCTTTAGATCTTTTGATTTTAGTACATGATTACTTGATAATTTAGTTATGATATAGTTATTTTTTCACTCTATATTCTTTCTGACATTACTTGGACTTTATATTTTGCTTGGCCTTGTTATGCTCTCCTTGATTTATGGATTACTTGATCATCATTAGTGTGTAGATATTTATTCTATTATTTTGATTAATATCACTGATATGTGTTTATTTGTTGTTTCAATTGATATTATGATTGGACTGGTAGAGATAATATAATTAGACGATATTATCCCTTAGAAGAGAAACTAAGGAATGAAATAATATTAAGAGAACATGCGATATTAGTAGATTTGTTGTCCTTATACTGACCTTGATAAACATTGCATGATAAATATGTTAAAACCATAGACTTAACAACCTAGAATAATTTGACCGTCGATAAGTTCCATTTGTGGTAGCATGTGATTGACTTCAGTCAATAGTTAAATAACTATATACTCTGTTTGCCACGAAATATATTCGCGGTAACATCTTGTTGACGTAGACAGTGTTCTTTTATACTTCCTAACTACCCATGAGTCTCGTTCGCGAAACATGTTATTATCCGTAGTCAATAGCTAGATAATTACACACTTTGTCTATCCACGAAACTCATTCATTGTAGCATATAGTTGTCCACAGACATTGACCCTTCTATATACTTTTAAAGCCATGAGACTTCATCGTGGTATATTGATGTTGACTACTTGTAGGATTGTTGGATGATAGTATATGTTACAGGTGCATTGATATACTTGTTGAGAAGGTTAGCTATTGATCAGTATTGGTACTTTGAGATTTGAGTTATTTGACATTATTTTCCTTGACCTTCATTATATTAGTACTATCATGCACTATCTTACTATGTGTTCACTTACTCTTTTCTCTCCAGATTAGTAGATAGAGTATGTGTTGTTGGAGATCGATTGTAGCGCTAGAAGAGGGTGAATAGTATATCTTCGATTTCGTGCTTCGATCATGATTTCTTGTCTACAAAATGTTAATATGCAGTGGAATACAAAATAAATAAGTATAAATAAACACAAAGACCGCACAATCACAACACTATATTTTACATGGTTTGGAAGTAGAGTTCCTACTCCACGATGGTACTATAATGATCTACCCTCACTATGAACCTCTCCTTCTCGGTATGACATCGGAGGTGGAGAAACCTCACACAAGTTCTTACAACAATAAAAAATACAACTAAATACACTAAGCAAATCAAAATACAAGTAAAATCACTTTACAAATGAGCTTTGATTGCTTGATCACACTTTGGTTGCTTTGGATAGCTTGGAAGGTCTGGAAAGCATCAACTTATCCCCTTCAAGATCACCGAGAATTGACAGCTCCAAATCTTCCACGAAGTCTCCTTATAAAGTTGAGCTTGGGTTGATTTTCCATCATCCAATTGACTGCTCTTACCTAGCAATCGACTGACCTCAATGTCATTGTCTCACAACGACTCAATCCACGCTAGAATCTGTCCAACATATATTTCAACAGTCGATTGCCCTTACCGACAGTCGACTGCTAACCTGTAGTCGACTACGCAATAATCTATGAATCGCCATACGTTATCAATCGATCGCCAAGGCAAGTCGATCGTCTAACCTCCATCAAGCTCATCGGCTCACGATGCTGAGTCTCACCGACTATACAACCAATGATCGGATCATAATCCCAGTTGACTATTCGAGTCAACTAGGCCTTCCGAGTTGACTGGTAAACCTCAAACATGAGATTCAACCCAAGTATGATCCCCTTATACTTGTTACTCACCCATAGCCTAGACCTAATCCTTATAGTCATCTCCATTAGTCTCACGCTCTCGGATCCCTCGAGTCCACGACTCTTCATCCTTCGCATTAGCTTTCAGGTGCTTCCATCGGTTATGTCATGCTAATCGAATCCTTTTCCAAGGTTCATTTGGACTTATACTGCCACAACTACATGCTTGGACTTTATGCTGCCAAAACTAGGGTTGTAAACGAACCGAGTATTCATGAACAAGCTTGGTGTTCGACTCGATAAGAGCTTGTTTATGTTCGTTCAATATGCATCAAAGTTAATTAATAAACAAACTTGAACAAGTTGATAAATTAAATAAACAAGCTCAAACACAAATGTATTCGGTTTGTTAGTATTCGTGAATAATGTTCGTGAGAAGTATTCATGAACACTATTTATGATTAAACTCATTTAAAAATTATTTATGAACTTATTTATACTCATTTATAAATAAGGATTAAAATATTAGAAATTTAAATAAATAAATAAGCATGACTTAAGAGCTTGATAACGTTTAAATAAGTCAAACTTAAATAAGTTTTAATCAAGCTTGAATTGAGCTCGATACTCATTAAACAAGCCAAGCTCAATTCAAGCTCAAGCCAAGCTCAAGCTAAAAAAAAAGAAATTAAGCCAAGCTTGAACAAATTTTTTAGTAGCTCGGTTAATTTTAGGCTCGGCTTGGTTATCTTATCAAACAAGTCTGAACACTGTAAAGCTTGGCTTGTTTACATCCCTAGCCAAAACCTCACTCTTGGACTTCCTTGCCAAAATCCATTTGGACTTACGCTGTCAAGACTACATGCTTGGATTTTACACTACCAAAATCACACCCTTAGACTTCCTTGCCAAGATCCATTTGGACTTATGCCCCAAAATTGCTTGCTTGGACTTTATGCCGCTAAAACTACATCCTTGGACTTCCCATTACCAATCCTCAATGCTTAGACTTTCGCCGCCAAGACTACACACTTGGACTTACGTGACCAAGACCATTCTTGGACTTTCCATTGCCAAGATCATTCTTGGACTTTTCATTGCCAAGACCATTCTTGGACTTTCCCTTGCCAAGTATCCAAACTTGGACTTTCCATGCCAAGTATCCAAACTTGGACTTATGAGGTTGATTGCTCCAACAATCTCCCTCAAATAATCTCTCCCATATGACTTTGGATATCACAATCATCTACTAGTCACATGGTCAACATATGGTCAAACCAAATTGTCAAACAATGGTCAAATCCATTGTCAATCTATTATCAAACATCAAAATCTTACTCGAGTCTCACTTGAGTCTGGTTAATCGTGATCTGGGTCGATTGCATCAAAAATCTCCTCCTTTTTTATATTTGATAATACGTTTAAGTTAGGCTAACAAATAAATCCAAACTTAACTCTTCCAATGTCAAAGCATAATGAAGGTTTACTTAATTTAAACCTCACTTCTCCCTCTTTGGCATACATCAAAAAGCTACCAAGGTTTTCAATGTTTTATCTCTCATGAAATTCTACATTCTCCCCCTTGGTTTAAAAACATCTTAGATGTCTTCACTCTTCCTAGTGATAAATCTCATATCACTAAATGAGAGGCAATCCATAATGAAGGTACCTAAACCCTCATTTCTCCCCTTTGTAATAAAAATTGCATCCATCATCCCTTAATAGACACACTCCTCCTTGACCATTGCACCAACAATGTCCTTGGAAAGTTTCTAAGCCTATAGGAAACTTAAACCATCAAAAATAAGGATAATGTTGGGAGTATGGGGAATACAATCAAAGTCCCATATTGGTAAGACATGGAAAAGATCATGTGCTTATAAGATAAAAAAATATCTCCATTTGAATGAGGCCTTTTGGGTAAAGCCCAAAAATAAAACCATGAGGGCTTAGGCCCAAAGTGGACAATATCATGTCATTGTGGAGATATGTAAATCTTATAGGCACTAACAATTGGTATCAGAGTCATGGTCCATGTCAAGCCATAAACCTTAAATGAAGAAAGTGGAGCTCCCATATCCAGATCTAGAGAACCAGACACCAGGCAGGAAGTCCAGTTGGGCCAAAAGGGTTGGACAACTGGCAGGAAGTTCAACTGGGTCAGGAGGACCAGACAATTGACAGAAAGTCCTGATGGGTTAAAGATCGGACATCAAGCAGAGAAAGTCCTTCGAGGAGGGATAGACTTGAGGGAGGCTCAATGTGGTCCTTCGTTTGAGGGGGGGATTGTTGGGAGTATGGAGAATACAATCAAAGTCCCACATTGGTAAGACATCGAAAAGATCATGTGCTTATAAGATAAAAAGATATCTCCATTGGAATGAGGCCTTTTGGGTAAAGCCCAAAAATAAAATCATGAGGGCTTAGACCCAAAGTGGACAATATCATGTCATTGTGGAGATATGTAAATCTTATAGGCACTAACAGATAACAGTTCAAACTTGAACTTTAACCTTCGTTAAAATTCAATACTCCACCCTAAATAACTCTTCTAATTATTTTCAGTGATAATTTCACCCTTCTAATGCTTTCTAAAGCATTTTCTAAAACTACAAAAATACATTAATTTAGCGACGAAATTTAGCAACGAAAATAATTTATTGTAAATTTTCAACAAATTTTGCGACAAATTGCAAATTTCATCGCAAATTAGTAATGAAATTTCTAACAAAAAATTTTTTGTTGCAAATTTATTTACATTTGTAACAAAATAAATTTCGTCGCAAATATCGTCGCAGTTTTGCAATGAATCGTACATTCGTTGCAAAATTTTCGATAAATTTGGGAACGAAAGATTTTCATCGGATATTTTCAATTATTTGAAAAAAAAACAACAACGAGAGAACTTTGCGATGAATTTAATATTCGTCGCTAATTTGGCGACGAATTTAATTTTCGTCCCTAATTTTGCGATGAAAAACAAAATTCGTTGTAGAATATTACGACAAAATATTAATTTATCGCTGAATTTGCAATGATTTAATAATTCATTGCAAATTTTTGTAACGAATATTAAATTCGTCGCAAAACTGACAACGAATATTTGATTCGTTGCCAAATTCTTAATTATCAATCATCTCCACCTTTCCCTTTCTTACACTCCCATCCTCCCGTCCCGATACATCTCTCCCTCTCTTCTTCCCAACTCGTCCATTGCCAGCTGGAGCAGATCCGGTGTCCGCTCCCACCCCCATTGACACTGTCGTCCTCCCCACCACTGATTCTCCTCTTCCCAGCTCGTTCATTGCCGGCCGGAGCAGATCCGGTGTCCACTCCCACCCCCATCGACACTGCTGTCCTCCCCACCACTGACTTCCATGAATGGGACTTCGATTGCCCTACCCAACCGATGCCACCCTCTCCTTCTATGCAAGCGATCGACTGTCGGCTCTCACCTCTCGCTTGTCACATTCTCGACTCCTTCTGTCGCCACCATCGCTAGTGCCCCACCGTCTTGTCCGATTTGCGCAAGCTTTGTCGTGTCCCTCTTGACCTCGTCGCTGAAGTCCTCCGTTCTCGCCCCCTTATCGATCCCTCCCTCTCCGCCCAATTCTTTCATTGGGCTGCCAAGCAGAAGGGCTTCCGTCACTCCTTCTCTTCGTATAATGCCCTCGCCTATGCCCTTAATGCCGCCGCACATCCTGCAGTGGCTTACCAACTCCCGGAGCTAATGCACGCCCAAGGGAAATAACCATTTGAGAAGCAACTCAAGATCCTTATACGAATGCACGCTGATGATGATCGGGGCCTTCGAATCTTAAACATATTCCGGAAGATGCGGGGCAAGTTTGGTGTCAAGCCTCGTATCTACCTTTACAGCTGCATCTTGGATGCTTTAATTGCAACTGGATATCTTGATCTTGCTCTTTCTGTGTATGATGACCTCAAGGTCGATGGTCGTAAGGAGGAAGCCATCACTTTCACAATCTTTGCTAAGGGACTTTTGTAAAATACGGAAAAAAAAATATATTTGGATTAACCCCTTTAATTAATTGGGTTTAATTAGTAGATTAATTGGGCTTAATTAGTGGGCTAATGAGGTGGATTAGCTAGTTGGATTGAGTCCATTGGGCTGGTTTCGAATTGGGCTGAAATTGGGCTAAAACCTGTTGGGCTTGAAATGGGCTTGGACTAGATGGCTGAACTTGGATTAGACCTGAACCAGTTTGGGTTAATAGTTTGGGTTGGCCGAACGACTTTTAAAGGAATCGAACGAACGGAGCGGGTCATTCATCGCGATCGCCCTTTTCTCCTTCACTGCATCGCGATCTCCTCTCCTCACCGGCTTCTCAACGCGATTTCCGCTCCTACCTCTGTTTCTCTTCTTCTTCGAAGCGCCTACAGTCGATGCCCTCCATCTCTCGAGGGGAGGATCTAGCTGGAGGGAGGGGCGCTGATCGAGTTTCGCCGGCCTTGAATCGAGTGAGAATTTTCGTTGAGAGCTAGGGATCGACGGCAGTTTTACACTGCCGGATTGGGAGCTACCATGCTGGACGTCGTCAGAGGTTTCCTCAAGCAGAATATCACCGAAGGTCGGCCCTCAGCAAGCCGATCTCCCGCGCGGTGAATCGCCCGGCTAGTGCTCAGCCGGCCTCGATTTGGTCGGGTTGTCGTCGCCAAGGCCAAGGGGAGCTCGTTTCACACTATGCTGATAAATCCTTTGCTCTAGGGCGATTTTCGATCAAGATCACAATTTCATCGAGGCTGATTGCAGTGAGTTCGTCGTCGCCCAGAGTTTGGACAATTGTTGTTTTCACCATCTCCGATCCAAATCGCCAGTCGCTGGATTGCATAGCCGCCTGCCGTCGGTGAGCTATTCCTGTTGGGTTCCATTCTTCTTCCTTGCGCTTCCATCATCGCCAGCCCTATCGGTCGTTTCTTCCTCCCCGCAGCTTGATGGGTTCCGGTGAACCATCCCAAGCCGTCTCAGCAACTCCACATCTTGGATTGCTCTGCGTCTTCTTCGTCCCTCCCGAACAACCAGCGTTTCCAGCCAATCACGCCGCTGACAGCTTCACAGCAACCTCCAGTATCATCCGGACAGTTCCCTATTTCTCTGTTTTGTGAGCTTGATCTAGCAATGGTCGTCGATCCATCAAATCCAAGCATTTCCCCATCACAGCTGCTTGGATTCGAGTCGCTTGTGTTAGTCGGCAGCTGCATTTGGCACGGGGAGTGTATGCCACTGTTACAACTCCAATTTCTGGTAATCTCATTCATACTTCGGTTGCTGTGAGTTGGAATGAAGTTAAGAGGTTCATTGATTTAAATTTAGTAGTATCTTGTAGGATTGGTGTGCTTGATTCATTTCTAGATCAGGGGAGTTGATTGGGACCTTGATATTAGCTGTGTTGGACAGTAGATGAATTTTCATCAGTCGTATTGGTGATGATTCAATCGGATCAAGGAAGGAGAAGACAGCTAGATTTTAAGCTGAGAAATCCAAGTGATAATGGGTTGATCCGTGAGTGTAATAGATAGTGGTTTGTGGTTGGTAAGATGTGTGTATGGTGTTTGTGTAGTGACCTATGATTGTTGTCGTATTGCTATGTTTCAGCATAGATTAACTGTGGTGATTTTAATGTGGGATGTGTATTGTAGGTGATACTCTGTTTATGCCCTGTTATGAGAGCTATGATTGGTTTTGGGTATCAAATTGGGTTAATTGGAGTTCTACCTCGTAGACGAGGAAAGGATGTGAGTATAGAAACGATACAGTGTTTAGTTCCTATGTTTGTTGGATACTTGTACTTAATCATTGTTGCTATTATTGTACAGGTTTGGGATACGAAGCGGGTCTGCGGCTGTGAGGATTATTCGAGCTTCGTATCAGGTGGGTAATATCTACCTGGTCCGGTAGTTTTGATCAATTCTAGTGCATGATCTTGGATTTATGTTTATACCTGTTTACCTTAAATCCACTCTTATTTAATCATATGCTTGTACTGCCTTGACCTTTGAGATATATACTCTGTTACTCATTGATTATCTAGCACGGATAGGAATTATAAACCCTATTATGTATTAGCTGATGGATGTTCAGTAAGTACAAGTGGTTAGGTTTATCTTTGTGACTTCAGATTGGGTTACTGTATTACATCACTAGGGTTAGGTGATGGTTTGGATTATGGAGTCGATTGTTATATCATATCTGTTTTAGTGGTGCATTTATGGTGGATCTAGTTGTCTGTGCATAGATAAGTGTATGGGTGTCAGTATGTAACCATGGACTAGAGGTCCTAGCGTGATGGTATATCCATTATGGATTGTGTGCACAGTATGGTTATATGGACGGTCGATGGTATCTCGCATTCTTGACTAGAGGTCTTAGCATGGTTGGTATCAGTGTGTATGACTTTGTGTGATAGAGAGAGTCTTATGGATTATAGTCCTTGCATGGTTGACTTTTGGTTGACTAGGTTTCCCCGTGAGTTAGGGAATGTTGCGAGGATTTGTGTGTGAGCTATGCATCATTACATTTCATGCATCTTGGCGGGAGTGCGCCTTGTGGTTGAGGCAGTCGTCGGTCATCCTGTCTCCCGACCACTCGGGGTAGTGGTTCTGAGGTTGAGGCGAGCATTGTTGTGCGTGCCGTTCTCGGCCACTATGGATGGTGGTAGCTAGAGATGCGCGCCTTTGGCGGAGTGGTAGTTAAGCGCACTCACCCACTATAGGCGGTGGTCGTGTGATGTCTGATTGTCTGAGTGCGGTGCTCGTCTACTCATGGGTAGGGGCCGGGGCACGGTGGCGAGGACCCCGTAATGGGTAGCATATAGCTCTATGGCGGGCTAGCTCTTTGTTTCGTACTACCACTCGGTCACTTTCGAGTGGTGGCGGTGGTCGGGATAGTTGTCATCACGTGCCACCTAGGCACCTGGGGTCGTGGTAGCGAGTTAGGTCTTGTGAGCATGACCATGCATATGCATTGCTGATATATATGTATGCATGTATTTGATATATATTTTACATATGCCTGTGAGATGCTGCATTTGATTGAGCTATGATTGTTGCACATGTTTGTTCATCATGATACATGTCATTTGCATTTTATTTACTGCTATGTGTTGAGCATGATACATGCGTTGATTCAGACTGTTATATGCATTTGATTAGCATTATGTCATTGTGTGGTACGGACCGGGTTGTTATTACAGGTGATCATATACTGTTCATATATTGGAGTATTGGTCAGGTATGGGATTGACCTAGTACATTATATGGGTTATGTTATTGTATATCTGTCAGGATGATATAGCTTATGGTGTTGCAGACCGTCAGGTGCGTTGGTACATTACTTTATGTTCAGTTGATCAGTTTAGTATATACATTGAGTATGACTTTACTGTAGTTACTTGTTATTAGATTTGGATATGACTGTATGTCTATTGGACTCATGTTGTATACCTGTAGATCTTCACATGTATACTTGTAGATCTATCCTTATATGTTGTTCATGCACTTTCTATATATTACCCCTGAGTTTATACTCACCACCCCTGGACCCTGGGTTTTCTGTCGCCCAGATAACAGGTAGAAGATTTTCCTTGGACGTTTGGAGCTCCGCCAGCTGATCCCATCTCACACCGAACATTTGGGGTTTTCCACGTATTTGCTTCCGCTGTTATTTTGTATTATGGCCATGTATAATCAGTGTTGTATCTGGCTGTGGATTTGTACGTTGTTGTGTGTAGTATGTTAGAGTCGCACCGGTGTGCACCTCTCGTGTTGTTTTGGATATATTGTTTGGTATTGTCCATTTATATATTGTTGTTGTGGGCCTACGGGCCTTGTATTAACCCGATATGTTGCCACGTACAGGGGAGATGTCGTTCGTTTGCTTTTCGGCACGGCATACTCTCGGGGCGTGACAATTTTATTGATATCAGAGCCAGGTTGCGAAGTCCATTTTCGGATTTGATTTCGTTCGGACATCGAGTTTTGCTTTACTCAGTTTTGGTTTGTGAGTTCTGGGATCGGGCTGTTGCAGACATCTCCAAGCTACAAGGATTAAGGTATGTTAACTGTTATTATATATCCTTTTGTTGGCTATGCATTTAGTTGCTTATAACAGTGCATGACTTGTAGTATGTTAATCAAGATTATGCAGTAATTTGAGATGACCACAGGAGCGATATGTTGAGGTTATTAGACATGTACTGCTATCGAAAGGTAATTACCTTTGAGCCGATCTGAGTCGGAAGCGAGGAGATTAGGTAGTCACATCTCTTGTGGAGATCAAGGATTTCAGTCTTAAGATTTCCACTAATTATGTTAGTCAGATCATTATCTATGGGGTAATGAACTGCACGAGTACACTATTGCTGATGCAGATAGTAGAGGATTAGTTTGGAGATATTCATAGAGATTTTGATCTCTGAGATGGTCGTTCTAGGTTGTATAACGTTGAGGGTACTTTTGAGTACTTAACTCGTGTTATACAGAGGAAGCTAAGTTAGATGCATACCATTATCCGGATTTAGCCGGTACTTGGTGTAAGATATAGGAAATAACCTACGGGAAATAACGTATCACTTAGTCACAGTTCAGTGATGTTGTGAGATGGTATTTTCCCACGTCATCTTCTTTGACTCATTGTCAGGGAATTCTTGGGCATCGAGTAAGGTGATCGTTTGGTTACGAAGGTACCATGCAGAGTCGTTAGACTTGCGAAGGTTACGACTATTTAATAGCCCAAGAATGTGATTGAGTTGGTTTTGACCACCCACGGATTATCGGTTGACATCTTGATCATGATGTTTGGATCTCCTACCAGATCCTACCGGAAGTGTATAGACTGAGTCATGTGTATAGAAATGACTCCGTAGTAAGTGTTTTAAAGAGTTGGAGATTTGATAAGCAGATATTGCGAGTCAAATTATTGGAATTAGAAGTCTCCGAATGTTGGACAAAAAGGAGCAAGATTTGAGTTATGAGTCATGAGCTACTATTGGAGAGTTTTTCGATCATAGAAGACCGATTGCAGATTGTCGACTTCTCATGTTTATCTGAACTCGGAGGAAAGACTCAGAAAGGAGATTATGTGTCTGATGCGGAGTTACGGAGACAGTCGATTATCCGATGGACCATTGTATCTGTTTCTACTATAAGCAGCCGGTATCTACGAGAGTATGTATTTTGAAGACTCGATTGAAGACTATGGATGATGCTTTGAGCGGATGATCCACAACCTCGAAAGTCGATTATTACGAAGATTGGATTATCACATCGCCACGATCTACTACCCCAGATATAGTTGGAGTTCTTTGATACTTTAATCCGGAAGAAGTAAGTTACTCAGCAGTATCATCCGAAGACATCTCAGAAGACTCAGACGTTCAGACAACAACTGTTACCTTCCCGAGCAGCGGCAATTACCTTCCCGAGCGTGAGTTATGATTTGTTCAGAGGAGAGAGAGTATACGACGATGGTCGTATCTATGTGGTATTCTTCAGTTGCATCTGTACCTTTCGCAGAGTTGGAGCGTGCTACGATGTTGACAGTTCTTCAGTATTTTACAGCCGGATGTGTATCTCTACCAGTACAACAGTGGTTATCATCCAATGTAGTTGTTTCAGATTGTACCTCAGTTTCAGCAGTTGACTTCAGTTCCTCCATAATAGTCTTTGCATCTACATGAGCTCAGCCGTCCAGAACAGATGTTGGACAAGTTTACCTGATTACTCGAGAAGAAGTATAGAAGACCGAAGGATAGATCCTTCGGGGTATTACTTTAGGTTATCCTATTTGCGGATATATCGAGGGATACTGGTAGTTTACAGGTATCTTTATCTAGAACCTACTTAGATAGGATTAGAAGGGTTCCTATCGACTTGTGGGTTGGTGATTTTCTCTACCGTTAGTTGAGATGTTGATCAACAATCAAAGTCAAGGGATACCCTTAGCCTTTGCTAGACATACCTCTACTATAAACATATCCTTATGGATAGTTAGATTGTTGGAGCGTTGGTATACTAGGACTCTCAGATGTACGTATAATTCGAGAGTATTCGGATATAGTTTTGGATGAACTCTCGAGCTTGCCACTGCATGGGCAAGTGGAGTAAGCGATTGAGGTGATTTCGGGAATAGTCCTGATATTGGGGACCTCATACCGGGAGATGATTTTATGGGTATCAGTGTCGCTAAACACTATTGGAGATTTATCTGCCTAAGTGTTTCTTCTTGAAAAGACTTGTAACTCTTTGTTAAAAGAGAGACAGACCTTTGGGGTTATGCATCGATTATCGATGGTTTGAACGCAATAGTTGAGAATGAGTATCCTTCGTTGTGGATAGATGATTTGTTTGGATCAGCTAAATGACACTGTGTATATCCTAGGGTTGATCTCATTTGGAGGTTTGATATTGTAGTGACTTAATTAATTACAATTATCATTGTCATGTGATGATTGAGCTATCTGTAGCTTAGAGTAAAAAGGATGGAGGTGTATAGAAGATGACATTTCATACTTAGTATGAATTTTACGAGTTGTTGATAATGTCGTTAGACTTATTAACGATTTAGTCGTTCATGGATTTGGGGAATCAAGTACTCTTGGAGTATTTAAGATCGATTGTCATCATATCTGTGGAGGATATATTTATGGATATATTCCCAATCTTGAGGGAAGTTGTGGTTTCCCTAGATTGATTTGGGATTCACCATAAATGTGGATAGGATGTTCTAGTGATACTATACCGTCGACTTGTTGGACTAAGGAAGTGATGGGAATCACTTAGTCGGAAGTTGGTGAAGCTAGGTTTGGGGCCTAAGCGATGGTGACTTTTGCATCAGTGTTAGTTAATCCGTCCGATATGTATGGAAGAGTATTGTACGCAGATGCATCATTTTAGGGTTTAGGAGCGATCCTGATGCAGTTGAATGAGACGTATATTATGTGGATGCTAGTTGAGAAACTAGCGGGATTAGTTATTATAGTCTTCCAGTTACTTTTAGTTCTGTGTGACAGAGTGAATTTTTGGACATTAGAATAATTTCTCGTGAGAATAAATTTCTGTCTCTGGGAAGGATAATCGTTCCCAGAGTTGCATTCGCTTTAGGAAGAGTTGCTTCAGGAGACTCTTCATTCGAGAGTGATGATTTATTCGGAGTGTATCCGAAAATAGTGAGTATTGAGATGTGCATGTTGGTGGAACGATATATGGGATATGATTGATTTCGTAGCTTGATGTTGGGTATGCCAACAAGTAAAGGTGGAATATTGTGATCGGTAGGGGTTACGTACCGTGATGAAGTGGGAGCCTAGTACGTTAGACTGTGTTGGAAGATTATCAAGAATTCGGAAATGACTTGATAGGATTTGGGGTAATCGATGATCGATTAGCTAGGTTCGCTCATTTTCTTCCGAGCCGTAAGATGGACTCCATTGGATCGCCTGACAGAATTATATCCATGGGGCATCCTTGGGTATCATTTCTGATAGTGATTCAGGATTCACCTTACGATTCTGGTAAAGTCTCCCATCGGTTACGAGTATAGAGCTCCACTCTGGTACAGTTATGTATCTTTGATAGATGGTCGATATGTTGAGAGAGTATATAAGAGCTGGAAATATAATATTCGAGCTCAGTACCCCACTTAGTCAGTTGAAGTGTGACTTTGCTCCGGATACTTGAGATGATTATTGTGACATCTCGCTTGTGCATGAGTCGGAAATTTAGGGACCAAATTTTTATAAGTGGGGGATAATGTAAAATACAGAAAAAAAAAATATTTGGATTAACCCCTTTAATTAATTGGGTTTAATTAGTAGATTAATTGGGCTTAATTAGTGGGCTAATGAGGTGGATTAGCTAGTTGGATTGAGTCCATTGGGCTGGTTTCGGATTAGGCTGAAATTGGGCTAAAACCTGTTGGGCTTGAAATGGGCTTGGACTAGATGGCTGAACTTGGATTGGACCTGAACCAGTTTGGGTTAATAGTTTGGGTTGGCCGAACGACTTTTAAAGGAATCGAACGAACGGAGCGGATCATTCGTCGCGATCGCCCTTTTCTCCTTCACTGCATCGCGATCTCCTCTCCTCACCGGCTTCTCATCGCGATTTCCGCTCCTACCTCTGTTTCTCTTCTTCTTCGAAGCGCATGCAGTCGATGCCCTCCATCTCTCGAGGGGAGGATCTAGCTGGAGGGAGGGGCGTTGATCGAGTTTCGTCGGCCTTGAATCGAGTGAGAGTTTTCGTTGAGAGCTAGGGATCGCGGCGCGCTTTACACCGCCGGATTGGAGCTACCATGCCGACGCCGCCGAGGTTTCCTCAGCGTATATCACCGGTCGCCTCAAGTCGATCTCCCCGCCGTAGCTAGATGCGCCAGCTAGTGCTCAGCCGACCTCGATTTGGTCGGGTTGTCGTCGCCAAGGCCAAGGGGAGCTCGTTTCACACTATGCTGATAAATCCTTTGCTCTAGGGCGATTTTCGGTCGAGATCACAATTTCATCGAGGCTGATTGCAGTGAGTTCGTCGTCGCCCAGAGTTTGGACAATTGTTGTTTTCACCGTCTCCGATCCAAATCGCCAGTCGCTGGATTGCATAGCCGCCTGCCATCGGTGAGCTATTCCTGTTGGGTTCCGTTCTTCTTCCTTGCGCTTTCATCATCGCCAGCCCTATCGGTCGTTTCTTCCTCCCCGCAGCTTGATGGGTTCCGGTGAACCATCCTGCCGCCTCAAAGAACTCCGCCTTGATTGCTCAAGGTTCTTTGTCCCTGAATGTATGGGTTTACCAATCACGCCACATGACATTTCACAAAGAACCTCCAAAGATCATCCGACAGATTTCTTCTGTTTTGTGAGCTTGATCTAGCAATGGTCGTCGATCCATCAAATCCAAGCATTTCCCCATCACAGCTGCTTGGATTCGAGTCGCTTGTGTTAGTCGACAGCGGTATTTGGCACGGGGAGTGTATGCCATCGTATAACCCAATTTCTGTAATCTCATTCATACTTTTGGTGTGAGTTGGAATGAAGTTAAGAGGTTCATTGATTTAAATTTAGTAGTATGTTGTAGGATTGGTGTGCTTGATTCATTTCTAGATCAGGGGAGTTGAATGGGATCTTGATATTAGCTGTGTTGGACAGTAGATGAATTTTCATCAGCCGTATTGGTGATGATTCAATCGGATCAAGGAAGGAGAAGACAACTAGATTTTAAGCTGAGAAATCCAAGTGATAATGGGTTGATCCGTGAGTGTAATAGATAGTGGTTTGTGTTTGGTAAGATGTGTGTATGGTGTTTGTGTAGTGACCTATGATTGTTGTCGTATTGCTATGTTTCAGCATAGATTAACTGTGGTGATTTTAATGTGGGATGTGTATTGTAGGTGATACTCTGTTTATGCCCTGTTATGAGAGCTATGATTGGTTTTGGGTATCAAATTGGGTTAATTGGAGTTCTACCTCTTAGACGAGGAAAGGATGTGAGTATAGTTTAGTTCCTATGTTTGTTGGATACTTGTACTTAATCATTTGGGATGAGGATTATTTGAGCTTCAGATCGTGGGTAATATCTATTTGATCAATTCTAGTGCATGATCTTGGATTTATGTTTATACCTGTTTACCTTAAATCCACTCTTATTTAATCATATGCTTGTACTGCCTTGACCTTTGAGATATATACTCTGTTACTCATTGATTATCTAGCACGGATAGGAATTATAAACCCTATTATGTATTAGCTGATGGATGTTCAGTAAGTACAAGTGGTTAGGTTTATCTTTGTGACTTCAGATTGGGTTACTGTATTACATCACTAGGGTTAGGTGATGGTTTGAATTATGGAGTCGATTGTTATATCATATCCGTTTTAGTGGTGCATTTATGGTGGATCTAGTTGTATGTGCATAGATAAGTGTATGAGTGTCAGTATGTAACCATGGACTAGAGGTCCTAGCGTGATGGTATATCCATTATGGATTGTGTGCCTGAGTATGGTTATATGGACGGTCGATGGTATCTCGCTACTGACTAGAGGTCTTAGCATGGTTGACTGTCAGGTGTGTATGACTTTGTGTGATAGAGAGAGTCTTATGGATTATAGTCCTTGCATAGTTGACTTTTGGTTGACTAGGTCTCCCCATGAGTTAGGGAGTGTTGCGAGGATTTGTGTGTGAGCTATGCATCATTACATTGCATGCATGCTGACGATTAGGTCTCCCTTGTGGTTGAGAGGGTCGCTAGTCATCCTGCCTCCTCGGGCACTCGGGGTAGTGGTAGCAGGATTGAGTGCAGAACATTGTTGTGCGTGCCGTTCTCGACCACTATGGATGATGGTAGCTGGAGATGTGCACTTGGCCACTGTGCGGAGTGGTAGTTAGCGCACTCACCCACTATAGACGGTGGTCGTGTGATGTGCAGTTGTCCTGGGTGCGGTGCTTGTCTACTCATGGGTAGGGACGGAGCGACTAGCAGCAGGACCCCCGTGTGGGTAGCATATAGCTCTATGGCGGGCTAGCTACTGTTTCATACTACCCAACTCGGTCACTTTCGAGAGTGGTGGTTGAGTCAGGATAGTTGTCATGTGTCGCCACCCAGGCCACACCGGGTCGTGGTAGCGAGTGGGTGCGCAGCATGACCATGCATATGCATCGATATATATGTATGCATGTATTTGATATATGTTTTACATATGCCTGTGAGATGCTGCATTTGATTGAGCTATGATTACTGCATATGGTTGTTCATCATGATACATGTCATTTGCATTTTATTTACTGCTATGTGTTGAGCATGATACATGCGTTGATTCAGACTGTTATATGCATTTGATTAGCATTATGTCATTGTGTGGTACGGACCGGGTTGTTATTACAGGTGATCATATACTGTTCATATATTGGAGTATTGGTCAGGTATGGGATTGACCTAGTACATTATAGGTTATGTTATTGTATATATCCGTCGTGATGATATAGCTTATGGTGTTGCATCGCATCAAGTCGCTGGTACATTACTTTATGTTCAGTTGATCAGTTTAGTATATACATTGAGTATGACTTTACTGTAGTTACTTGTTATTAGATTTGGATATGACTGTATGTCTATTGGACTCATGTTGTATACCTGTAGATCTTCACATGTATACTTGTAGATCTATCCTTATATGTTGTTCATGCACTTTCTATATATTACCCCGAGTTTATACTCACCACCCTCGACCTCGGGTTTTCGTCGCATATAATGTAGAAGATTTTCCTTGACGTTTGGAGCTCCACCGGTGATCCCATCTCACACCGAACATTTGGGGTTTTCCACGTATTTGCTTCCGCTGTTATTTTATATTATGGCCATGTATAATCAGTGTTGTATCTGGCTGTGGATTTGTACGTTGTTGTGTGTAGTATGTTAGAGTCGCACCGGTGCGCACCTCTCGTGTTGTTTTGGATATATTGTTTGGTATTATCCATTTATATATTGTTGTTGTGGGCCTACGGGCCTTGTATTAACCCGATATGTTGCCACGTACAGGGGAGATGTCGTTCGCTTGCTTTTCAAGACGGCATATATACTCGGCGTGACAATTTTATTGATATCGAGCCGTGTCACAAGTCCATTTTCGGATTTGATTTCGTTCGGACATCGAGTTTTGCTTTACTCAGTTTTGGTTTGTGAGTTCTGGGATCGGGCTGTTGCGGACATCTCCAAGCTACAAGGATTAAGGTATGTTAACTGTTATTATATATCCTTTTGTTGGCTATGCATTTAGTTGCTTATAACATTGCATGACTTGTAGTATGTTAATCAGTATTCGTAACCGTAATTTAAGATGACCACGGGAACGATATGTTGAGGTTATTTGACATGTACCTGCTATCGAAAAGGTAATTACCTTTGAGAGCCGAATCGATACCGTAGCCCAAAGCGTAGATTAGGTAGTCACATCTCTTGTGGAGATCAAGGATTTCAGTCTTAAGATTTCCACTAATTATGTTAGTCAGATCATTACCTATGGGGTAATGAACTGCACGAGTACACTATTGCTGATGCAGATAGTAGAGGATTAGTTTGGAGATATTCATAGAGATTTTGATCTCTGAGATGGTCGTTCTAGGTTGTATAACGTTGAGGGTACTTTTGAGTACTTAACTCGTGTTATATAGAGGAAGCTAAGTTAGATGCATACCATTATCCGGATTTAGCCGGTACTTGGTGTAAGATATAGGAAATAACCTACGGGAAATAACGTATCATTTAGTCACAGTTCAGTGATGTTGTGAGATGGTATTTTCCCACGTCATCTTCTTTGACTCATTGTCAGGGAATTCTTGGGCATCGAGTAGGGTGATCGTTTGGTTACGAAGGTACCATGCAGAGTCGTTAGACTTGCGAAGGTTACGACTATTTAATAGCCCAAGAATGTGATTGAGTTGGTTTTGACCACCCACGGATTATCGGTTGACATCTTGATCATGATGTTTGGATCTCCTACCAGATCCTACCGGAAGTGTATAGACCGAGTCATGTGTATAGAAATGACTCTGTAGTAAGTGTTTTAAAGAGTTGGAGATTTGATAAGCAGATATTGCGAGTCAAATTATTGGAATTAGAAGTCTCCGAATGTTGGACAAAAAGGAGCAAGATTTGAGTTATGAGTCATGAGCTACTATTGGAGAGTTTTTCGATCATAGAAGACCGTGTCGCAGCCTTCTCATGTTTATCAGCGAACTCAGAGGAAAGTCTCCGAAAGGAGATTATGTGTGTGCAGTGCGGGTTACGACGAGACCAGAGTCAGATTATCCGATGGACCATTGTATCTGTTTCTACTATAAGCAGCCGGTATCTACGAGGAGAGTATGTATTTTGAAGACTCAGTTAAAGACTATGGATGATGCTTTCGAGCGGATGATCCACAACCTCGAAAGCTGAGATTATTACAGAAGATTGGATTATCACATCAGCAGCGATCTACTACCCCAGATATAGTTGGAGTTCTTTGATACTTTCATCCGGAAGAAGTAAGTTACTCAAAGAAGACACCAAGACATCTCGTAAGACTCGACGCGCAGATAACAATTGTTACCTTCCTGCACGACAAAGAATGCTACCTTCCCAGCGAGTTATGATTTGTTCAGAGGAGAGAGAGTATACGACGATGGTCGTATCTATGTGGTATTCTTCAGTTGCATCTGTACCTTTCGCAGAGTTGGAGCGTGCTACGATGTTGAAGCTTCTTCAAGATTTTACACCGGATGTGTATCTCTACCAAGACAACAAAGGGTTATCATCCAATGCCAGATTGTAGCCAAAGCTTGACTTCAGTTCCTCCATAATAGTCTTTGCATCTACATGAGCTCAGCCGTCCAGAACAGATGTTGGACAAGTTTACCTGATTACTCGAGAAGAAGTATAGAAGACCGAAGGATAGATCCTTCGGGGTATTACTTTAGGTTATCCTATTTGCGGATATATCGAGGGATACTGGTAGTTTACAGGTATCTTTATCTAGAACCTACTTAAATAGGATTAGAAGTGTTGGTGCAACAATGCTCCAAGCATTTATATGTTTTGATGTTTGGATAATCATTTAAGTTAGGCAATGTGTTGTGATCTAATTGCGAATGTGTTTAAGTGACAGGTAAAAGAGAAGTCCAAGTATGATCTTGGCAAAGGAAGTCCAAGGGATGGACTTGGCAGCATAAGTCCAAGCTTGTAGTCTTGGCAGCGTAAAGTCCAAGTGAACCTTGGCAAAGGAAGTCCAAGGGATGGACTTGGCAGCATAAGTCCAAGCTTGTAGTCTTGGCAGCGTAAAGTCCAAGTGAACCTTGGCAAAGGAAGTCCAAGGGATGGACTTGGCAGCATAAGACCAAGCTTGTAGTCTTGGCAGCGTAAAGTCCAAGTGAACCTTGGCAAAGGAAGTCCAAAGTAAGGTCTTGGCAGCATAAGTCCAAGCTTGTAGTCTTGGCGGCAGAAAGTCCAAGATTTGGCAACCCAAGACATGACGAACCAAGGAAGCTTGGAAGCAAAGCGCAAAGGATGAACAAGTCGCGACTTGAGGGGATCCTGAAGGCGCAAGGCTTAATACGGAGCTAGAAGGTTGAGTCTAGGTCTAGGGTATAAAAACAAGTATGAATTATTCATACTTAATGAGTATCAGTCGACTGATACGATGTATCACCGACCGGGTCGTCGTTTACCGAGCCGTGGTGAAATCTCGACCATCACCGACCGCTTTGGGCATGTCACGATCGATGACGATCACCGATCGCTATGGGCAACAATGACCGATCAAGGAAAGAAATGCCACTGCACGCGCCTCACTGATCGCCGCCGGATCACTGATCGATCACCCATCACCGATCGATGGAGAGATCACCGATCGATCACCGCCGCTGAGATTGCGGCTACGAATCTCCGCTGAGATCGCGCTTCGTCGTTGCCGCTGGCTGCGCAATGACCGATGGCATGCATCAGTCGACTGATCGAGGCCCAACGGGAAAAACAGCTCCTCTTCTATAAAAAGGGGTCATGGGGAGCATGGGTAGGCTAGTGCTCTAACTCCTAATTTCATCCTCGTGCTCACCAAGTTTTCTAAGTGTTTTTAGCAATCCAAAACCTCCTCTTTTTGTTCTTCATCATCCATCATTGTAAAGAAGAGGAGTGTATTGTAAGAAAGGTTTCTCCACCTTGGTTCATCCAAAGGAGAAGATAGTGAAGCTTGGCTAGGGCTAATCCACCTTACGGATTGCCGTGAGTAGGAGCGCCATCTCCAACCACGAAATTGGGTGTTAGCGCTTGGTTTCTTATTTCAGATTTGTATTCGCTTTGTATTTGTATTGCTTCCGCTTAACTTGATTGTAGAAACGGGAAGAAGCTAATCACCCCCTCTAGCGCTACAAAGGTCCTAACAAGTGGTATCGAGCCCGGATCGCTTGGAAGATCTCACCATCAACCAAGGCATCAATGGCTCTTCAAGAGGGATATAGCATCGCCAAGCCACCACTCTTCGATGGGAGTCACTGCATATTGGAAAGGTAGGATGAAGTACTATTTAATGAGTAATATTGAAATTTGGCATAGTGTTGTAGATGGTTTCGAGGAACCGTGGATGAGCGTGGAAACCCTATTCCAAGCAAGGATTGACAAGGGAGATGAACCGCACTTCGAGTCAAATGCAAAGCCGCCTCACCATCCAATGCGGCCACAATGGAGCAACTCAACAAGGTGGGGCCTTTTGAATCCGCCAAGGAGCTATGGGAAAAGCTCATTGAGCTAAATGAAGGTTCCAAGGAGTCAAAGAGGGCAAAGAAGGACCTTCTAGTTGACAACTTCAAGCCTTCCAAATGAAGATGCATGAAACCGTAAGCCAAATGCATGGAAGGCTCAAGGAAATTGTGAACGGACTCCATATCATAGGTGAGCGAGTTGACAACCGGGATTTAGTAAGGTATATTTTACAAGCTTTTCCTAGAAATTCTTTATGGACCTATAGTTGATGCCATTAAGGTAACTAGGATCTCTCACAAATTAAAATTGATGAACTATTTTGTGAGTTTGAATTGCATGAACAAACTAACATGTCTTCTAAGGAAAAGGGTTTGGCCCTATTTGTTGAAATGAAAGAAAAGAAGACGAAAGAAAGGAACGTGGTGTCATCTTCATCCTAGTCGAGCAAGAGTCAAGTAGTGATGGAGACTCCTAGTGAGGTGGCCCATTTTGTCAAGAAGTTCCTTAGAAAATCAAAGGAATTCAAGAATAGAGAAGCAAGGAAGGGGTCCCACTCATCAAGAGGTAAAAGTAGTGGTAATTCAAATTTTAACAATAATGTGATTTGTCATGCTTGCAATAAGAAGGGGCACATAAAGCCAAATTGCCCAGAGCTAAAGAAGAAGGAGGAAAAAGAAAAGAAGAAGAAGGACAAGAAGGAGAAGAAGAAGAAGGAGGCTATGGTGGCTCAAACCACATGGGACACACCAAGCGTTGAAGACTCATCTTCCGATGATGAGCTTTGCCACATCACTCGCCATGTGGCACTCATGGCACTAGGAGATGATTCCGAACGCCAAGCCAAGAAGAAAGCTCCTCAAGTGATGAATCGTCATCTAGTGACGATGAGGTAATAAATTCTCCTAAAGTAGAACTTCTTTATAAATCAATTGCATATCTTCAAGAAGCTCTAGATAAATCTAAATCTAAGGTTAAGAGCATGAAGATAGAATTAAAAGCCATTAGGGATGAAAAACTTTTACATGTTGACTCTTGCATGCTTAGGGAAGAAAATGAAAAACTTAAGGATGAGGTTAGTAAATTGAAAACATGTTTAGAAAAATTTTCAAATGGCTCAAAAGGTCTTGACATGATCCTTAGTAGGCAAAGAGCGGTTTATAACAAGGCCGGTTTAGGATATAAGCCAAAAGAGAAAGAGGTTGCTTATATTTCATTAATTAATAGGAAAGGAACCATTAAGGGTAAGGTTAAGAAAGCTTGGGTACCTAAGAAGTTTTTAATTAATGTTACCGGTCCAAATGTTTGGGTACCAAAAGCTTGTGTTTTTCATGTGATTTAGGTAGGAGAGCGAGGTATGTGGATTGTGGATAGCGGTTGCTCAACACATATGACCGGGAATGTGAGCAAGTTCTCCACAATTAAATATGTGAAGAAGGGAGCGGTATCTTTTGGGAATAGTGGAAAACTCAAGATACTAGGTAGAGGTACAATTGAGGTATCCCCTAAAATTGTTATTCACAAAGTCTTGCTAGTTGAAAATATGAAGTTTAATTTATTAAGTGTTAGTCAACTTTGTGATGCAAACTATCATGTCTCGTTTGAATCCTCTAAATGCATGATTAAACACAAGGAATTAAATGATTGCATGTTAGTTGGATATAGGAAATCAAACATCTATTATGTTGATCTTTCATATGCTTCTAACATTTCTACTAAGTGTCTTGTGGCAAAAGAAGAAGAATGTTGGCTATGGCATAGAAGATTGGGGCACGTCAACATGAAAACATAGCCAAGGTAGCCAAGATGGAGTTGGTCAAAGGGTTACCAAAGATCAAGTATGTCAAGAACAAAATGTGTGATGCATGCCAAGAAGGAAAACAAACAAAAGCATCACACAAAGGTAAAACCTTAACTAATACATCTTTACCATTAGGAATTATTGCATCTTGATTTATTTGATTGTCATAGCACTCCATCTTTAAATGGTAACAAATATTGTTTAGTCATTGTGATGATTTTTCTAGGTATACTTGGGTTTACTTTATGAAACATAAGGATGATACCTTAGAAATAATCATAGGATTTAGTAAAAGGGTTGAAAATGAAAAGAAACTCAAAATCAACCGGATCCGTAGTGATCATGGTGGTGAATTTGAAAACTTTAAATTTTCACAATTTTGTTTAGAGCAAGGGTACAAGCATGAGTTCTCTTGTCCTAGAACACCCCAACAAAATGGGGTGGTGGAAAGGAGAAATCGTGCCCTACAAGAAGCGGCTAGGACTATGCTAAATGCATATTCTCTACCTAGCTACTTGTGGGCGGAAGCGGTTAATACCGCTTGCTATATCCAAAATAGGGTTCAAATCCATAGGTTTTTAGGAAAGACACCTTTTGAACTATGGAATGGAACTATTCCCACAATTCACTATTTCAAAGTCTTTGGATGTAAAGTTTATATCTTAAATACCAAAGACAACTTAGGAAAATTTGAATCTAAAGCGGATGAGGGAATTCTAGTTGGATACTCATCCACAAGTAAAGGGTATAGAGTCTACAATAAGAGAACCCAAGGGATTGAGGAGTCCTCAAATGTTAAATTTGATGAAACTACGAGTACCTACCCTAGAAAGTCCTCCATTGATAAGGATATTAATGACAATAATCAAGACATTACCCAAAAACTTTAAAATTTGACTATTAGGGGCAATGATCAAGGGGGAGGAAAAGAAGATTCCGATGATGAAAGAAGGGTGGAGGATAACAATGATCAATTTGAAACCCCTTCTAGAAACCTAAGAATTCATCAAGATCATCCACTTGACCAAGTAGTAGGAGATCTATCTCAAGGAGTAAGAACTAGGTCATTTCATAGGGCTCCTACTAGTCAAGTTGCTCTCATCTCACAAATTGAGCCTAAATCGATCAATGATGCACTCCATGATCCGGATTGGATTTTGGCAATGCAAGATGAATTGGCTCAATTTGAGAGGAGTCAAGTTTGGGAGTTAGTACCTAGACCCAATGATAGCACCATAATTACTACAAGATGGGTCTTTAGGAATAAGTTAGATGACCAAGGAATATCACTAGAAATACGGCTAGGGTGGTTGCTAGGGGATGTACTCAAGTGGAGGGGCTTGACTATGATGAGACTTATGCCCCGGTTGCTAGATTAGAATCTATTAGAATTCTCTTAGGTTATGCTTCCTACATGGGATTTAAACATTACAAAATCGATGTTAAATAGGCATGTTTAAATCGTTTTAATAAGGAGGAAGTGTATGTATAGCAACCACCCCGGTTTGAGAACATAGATTATCCAAATCATGTATATAAGCTTAGGAAAGCATTATATGGGTTAAAACAAGCTCCTAGGGCATGGTATGAAAGATTGTCATCCTTCTTAATTTCTAAGGATTTTAGAAGAGGACAAGTAGATCAAACCTTATTTATAAAGTCAACATTGAAAGATATATTCATAGCCCAAGTATATGTTGATGATATCATCTTTGGGTCTACAAATGATGATCTACTTCAAGACTTTATAAAAAATATGGAAAATGAATTTGAAATGAGTTTAGTTGGAGAACTCAATTTTTTCCTAGGATTACAAGTAAAACAAACCAATGAAGGTATCCATATTTATCAAACCAAATATGCAAATGAAATGATCAAGAAATTTGGTTTGGAAAATGCCAAAATTGTAAGCACTCCTATGGCCACTAGCACTAGAATAGATAGTGATCATGATGGTAAATCAATCGATCTTAAACTTATAGGAGTATGATAGAGGCCTACTATACCTAACCGCTAGTAGACCCGATATTTTATTTGTAGGTATGTGTGCAAGATACCAATCTTGTGCCAAAGAATCACATTTAGTAGCCACAAAAGAATTTTAAGATATATTAAAGGTACTCTAAATGTAGGACTTTGTATCCTAGGACTAGGTCATTTGAATTGCTTGGTTATACCGATTCCGATTATGCCGGTGCAAATTGGATAGGAAAAGTACTAGTGGTGGATGCCAATTTCTTGGGTCCTCCTAGTTAGTTGGAGTAGTAGGAAGCAACATTGTATTGCTTTATCAACCACCGAAGCCGAATATGTGGCTATGGGTGGTTGTGTAGCTCAATTGCTTTGGATGAGACATACTCTTGTGGACTATGAGCTACACTACTCTAACATTAAGGTTTATTGTGACAATGTGAGTACCATCAACTTGACCAAAAATCCGGTACATCACTCTAGGACTACACATTGAAGTGAAACATCACTTCATAAGAGATCACGTGGCAAGAGGGGACATTGAACTTAATTATGTAGAATCTAAGTCCAACCTTGCCGATATCTTCACCAAAGCTCTTCCCGAAAATGAATTTTCATCTTTAAGGAGAGAGCTTGGTATGTGCTTTGTGGAGTAAAATTTTAGGCTTGCATGATCCCATGTTTATATGTTATCTTTATACCTTGTTACATCTCACAAAAAGCCTTAAGAACCTTGATTTTTGTATTGAGACACCTAGAACCATGTGAGATAATAGGGAAGGTGTACTTGGCTCATCATGCTTGTTATGATGCATTACTATGAGCCAATGACACACCTAGAGACATAAACACCTTATGGACCAATCATTGGGAAGGCTTGTATTCAAGTAATGGATACATAGCTCAAAGAACATGGTTGGAAATTCCAAATAATATATATTTTAAACTATGTTCATCATATTTTGAAAAGCAATTTCCAAATGAACCACAAAAGTGATACAAAGGTTGCAAACTCTTTAGAACTTTTGTTAGATTCCAAGATTGTATCAATCTTGAAATCTGAAAAACATATATTTTTCAAATTATTTTTCCTTCATCAAGTATGATTTCAGAAATGTGTACGCGAAATTTTGTGATTTTTCAAGATTTCTGGAATTTCTACCGCATTTCTAAAGTTGGGCTGAAAATTTGAAATTTGATTTAGTCTAGAATGACGTTCAGAAACCAGTCGACTGATACACTGCGTTTTCTGATATTAAGCTCCATTTTCTGATATTTAGTGTATCCTTGATGTCCTACAACTATGGTATGATAATGTTGCAATAAACAAAGTTTTAGGACAGATTAATGCAGTGTTTTAGGGGGAGTTTCATATATAATATCGTTTTCTTTCCTAAAATCCATTGTTAGTGCAAAGTTAGAACTTCATGTTTAATTCATTGATATGCTTTGCTTCAAATATGGTTTACACATCATATCTTGGATTAAGGGGGAGCTTAATTTCAATCTTATACCTTAGTCCAAGATCCAATACCCTTAACTCTTTCATTTATGAATCCTTCTCTTTTTGATGTCTGTCAAAGGGGGAGAAGGAATGTTTAAGTTAGAATCTATATTGGAAATATGATTATATTTTTAAAGACCTAACTTAAATGATTGTCAAACATCAAAAAGGGGGAGATTGTTGGTGCAACAATGCTCCAAGCATTTATATGTTTTGATGTTTGGATAGGCAATGTGTTGTGATCTAATTGCGAATGTGTTTAAGTGATGTGTAAAAGAGAAGTCCAAGTATGATCTTGGCAAAGGAAGTCCAAGGGATGGACTTGGCAGCATAAGTCCAAGCTTGTAGTCTTGGCAGCGTAAAGTCCAAGTGAACCTTGGCAAAGGAAGTCCAAGGGATGGACTTGGCAGCATAAGACCAAGCTTGTAGTCTTGGCAGCGTAAAGTCCAAGTGAACCTTGGCAAAGGAAGTCCAAGGGATGGACTTCAAAGATAAGACCAAGCTTGTAGTCTTGGCAAACAGAAAGTCCAAGTGAACCTTGGCAAAGGAAGTCCAAAGTAAGGTCTTGGCAAAGATAAGTCCATGCTTGTAGTCTTGGCGGCGTAAAGTCCAAGCATTTGGCAACCCAAGACATGACGAAACCGAAGAAAGCTCTTGGAAGCAAAGCGCAAAGGATGAACAAGTCGCGGACTCGGAGGGATCCTGAAGGCGCAAGGCTTATTGAGGAGCTAGAAGGTTGAGTCTAGGTCTAGGGTCTAAAATCAAGTATGAATTATTCATACTTAATGAGTATCATCGATATGATGTATCCCGAGTCGTGGAAACCATCGACCGATCGACGGCCTTTGGGCATGTCGATCGTGATGTTACGATGATCGCCGATCATGGGCAACGATCAATGATCAAGGAAAGAAATGCCACGTAATGCGCGCTCACTCGATCTGTGATCACTGATCGATCACTCCATCACCGATCGATGGAGAGATCAGTCGACTGATCACCTGGCCGTTGGAGATTGCGGCTACGAATCTCCGCGGAGATCGCGTTTCAGAAGTCGTTGGCTTCGGCGGCAGTCGACTGATGGCATGCATCAGTCGACTGATCGAGGCCCAACGGGAAAAACAGCCCCTCTTCTATAAAAAGGGGTCATGGGGAGCATGGGTAGGCTAGTGCTCTAACTCCTAACTTCATCCTCGTGCTCACCAAGTTTTCTAAGTGTTTTTAGCAATCCAAAACCTCCTCTTTTCTTGTTCTTCATCATCCATCATTGTAAAGAAGAGGAGTGTATTGTAAGAAAGGTTTCTCCACCTTGGTTCATCCAAAGGAGAAGATAGTGAAGCTTGGCTAGGGCTAATCCACCTTACGGATTGCCGTGGAGTAGGAGCGTCATCTCCGAACCACGTAAATTGGGTGTTAGCGTTTGGTTTCTTATTTCGTATTTGTATTCGTATTGCTTCCGCTAACTTGATTGTAGAAACGAAGAAACGCTAATCACCCCCCCTTTAGCGTTACAAAGGTCCTAACAAGAAGGGTTCCTATCGACTTGTGGGTTGGTGATTTTCTCTACCGTTAGTTGAGATGTTGATCAACAATCAAAGTCAAGGGATACCCTTAGCCTTTGCTAGACATACCTCTACTATAAACATATCCTTATGGATAGTTAGATTGTTGGAGCGTTGGTATACTAGGACTCTCAGATGTACGTATAATTCGAGAGTATTCGGATATAGTTTTGGATGAACTCTCGAGCTTGCCACTGCATGGGCAAGTGGAGTAAGCGATTGAGGTGATTTCGGGAATAGTCCTGATATTGGGGACCTCATACCGGGAGATGATTTTATGGGTATCAGTGTCGCTAAACACTATTGGAGATTTATCTGCCTAAGTGTTTCTTCTTGAAAAGACTTGTAACTCTTTGTTAAAAGAGAGACAGACCTTTGGGGTTATGCATCGATTATCGATGATTTGAACGCAATAGTTGAGAATGAGTATCCTTCGTTGTGGATAGATGATTTGTTTGGATCAGCTAAATAATACCTGTGTATACCCTAGGTTTGATCTACGACTGGAGAGTTGATATTGTAGTGACTTAGTGTCATACAATTATCATTGTCAGTGTGATGATTGAGCTATCTGTAGCTTAGAGTAAAAAGGATGGAGGTGTATAGAAGACGACATTTCATACTTAGTATGAATTTTACGAGTTGTTGATAATGTCGTTAGACTTATTAACGATTTAGTCGTTCATGGATTTGGGGAATCAAGTACTCTTGGAGTATTTAAGATCGATTGTCATCATATCTGTGGAGGATATATTTATGGATATATTCCCAATCTTGAGGGAAGTTGTGGTTTCCCTAGATTGATTTTGGATTTACCATAAATGTGGATAGGATGTTCTAGCGATACTATACCGTCGACTTGTTGGACTAAGGAAGTGATGGGAATCACTTAGTCGGAAGTTGGTGAAGCTAGGTTTCATGGCCTAGACGATGACTGACTTTTGCATCAGTGTTAGTTAATCCGTCCGATATGTATGGAAGAGTATTGTACATAGATGCATCATTTTAGGGTTTAGGAGCGATCCTGATGCAGTTGAATGAGACGTATATTATGTGGATGCTAGTTGAGAAACTAGCGGGATTAGTTATTATAGTCTTCCAGTTACTTTTAGTTCTGTGTGACAGAGTGAATTTTTGGACATTAGAATAATTTCTCGTGAGAATAAATTTCTGTCTCTGGGAAGGATAATCGTTCCCAGAGTTGCATTCGCTTTATGAAGAGTTGCTTCAGGAGACTCTTCATTCGAGAGTGATGATTTATTCGGAGTGTATCCGAAAATAGTGAGTATTGAGATGTGCATGTTGGTGGAACGATATATGGGATATGATTGATTTCGTAGCTTGATGTTGGGTATGCCAACAAGTAAAGGTGGAATATTGTGATCGGTAGGGGTTACGTACCGTGATGAAGTGGGAGCCTAGTACGTTAGACTGTGTTGGAAGATTATCAAGAATTCAGAAATGACTTGATAGGATTTGGGGTAATCGATGATCGATTAGCTAGGTTCGCTCATTTTCTTCCGAGCCGTAAGATGGACTCCATTGGATCGCCTGACGGAATTATATCCATGGGGCATCCTTGGGTATCATTTCTGATAGTGATTCAGGATTCACCTTACGATTCTGGTAAAGTCTCCCATCAGTTACGAGTATAGAGCTCCACTCTGGTACAGTTATGTATCTTTGATAGATGGTCGATATGTTGAGAGAGAATATAAGAGCTGGAAATATAATATTCGAGCTCAGTACCCCACTTAGTCACTTGAAGTGTGACTTTGCTCCGGATACTTGAGATGATTATTGTGACATCTCGCTTGTGCATGAGTCGGAAATTTGGGGACCAAATTTTTATAAGTGGGGGAGAATGTAAAATACAGAAAAAAAAAATATTTGGATTAACCCCTTTAATTAATTGGGTTTAATTAGTAGATTAATTGGGCTTAATTAGTGGGCTAATGAGGTGGATTAGCTAGTTGGATTGAGTCCATCAATTTTGATTAAAATTGGGCTAAAAGTTGGGCTTGAAATGGGCTTGACTAGATGGTCAACTTGATTGGACTGAACGGGTTAATAGTTTGGGTTGGCCGAACGACTTTTAAAGGAATCGAACGAACGGAGCGGATCATTCGTCGCGATCGCCCTTTTCTCCTTCACTGCATCGCGATCTCCTCTCCTCACCGGCTTCTCATCGCGATTTCCGCTCCTACTGCTTTCTTCGGATGCCTTCCATCTCTCGAGGAGGATCTAGTCGGAGGGAGGGGCGCCGATCGAAGCTTTGAATCGAGGAGAGTTTTCGCTGAGAGCTAGGGATCGCAGCTTCCGGATCGGGAGCTACCACGATGGACGCCGCCGAGGTTTCTCGCTGCAATATCACAAGGTCGGCCCGCCAAGGCCGATCTCCCCGCCGCAGCTGGATGCGCCAGCTAGTGCTCAGCCGACCTCGATTTGGTCGGGTTGTCGTCGCCAAGGCCAAGGGGAGCTCATTTCACACTATGCTGATAAATCCTTTGCTCTAGGGCGATTTTCGGTCAAGATCACAATTTCATCGAGGCTGATTGCAGTGAGTTCGTCGTCGCCCAGAGTTTGGACAATTGTTGTTTTCACCGTCTCCGATCCAAATCGCCAATGATTGGATTGCACCGCCGTCGGTGAGCTATTTCGTTGGTTTCGCTTCTTCCTTGCGCTTTCATCATCGCCACTTCTATCGGTCCGCTTTCTTCCTCCGCAGCTTGATGGGTTCCGGTGAACCATCCTGCCGCCTCAAAGAACTCCACGCTTGATTGCTCAAGGCCTTCTTCGTCCCTCCCGAACACCCCGCTTTCACAATCACGCCGACCTTCACAAAGAACCTCCAAAGATCATCCTGAGCCCCTATTTCTCTGCTTTGTGAGCTTGATCTAGCAATGGTCGCCGATCCATCAAATCCAAGCATTTCCCCATCACACCGCTGATTCGAGTTGCTTGTGTTAGTCGGCCGTGATTTGGCACGGGAGTGTATGCCATCATACAACTCCAATTTCGTAATCTCATTCATACTTGTCGTGAGTTGGAATGAAGTTAAGAGGTTCATTGATTTAAATTTAGTAGTATGTTGTAGGATTGGTGTGCTTGATTCATTTCTAGATCGTGAGTTGATTGGGACCTTCGATATTAGTGTTGACAAGAGATGAATTTTCATCACCGTATTGTGATGATTCAATCGGATCAAGGAAGGAGAAGACAACTAGATTTTGCCGAGAAATCCAAGTGATAATGGGTTGATCCGTGAGTGTAATAGATAGTGGTTTGTGGGTTGGTAAGATGTGTATGGTGTTTGTGTAGTGACCTATGATTGTTGTCGATTAGCTATGTTTCAACATAGATTAACGTGGTGATTTTAATGTGGGATGTGTATTGTAGGTGATACTGCTTATGCGTTATGAGAGCTATGATTGGATTTGGGTATCAAATTGGGTTAATTGTTTCTACCTGCAGAGAAAGGATGTGAGTATAGAAACGATTAGTATGTTTAGTTCCTATGTTTGTTGGATACTTGTACTTAATCATTGTTGCTATTATTGTACAGGTTTGGGATACGAAGCGGGTCTGCGGCTGTGAGGATTATTCGAGCTTCGTATCAGGTGGGTAATATCTACTTGGTCCGGTAGTTTTGATCAATTCTAGTGCATGATCTTGGATTTATGTTTATACCTGTTTACCTTAAATCCACTCTTATTTAATCATATGCTTATACTGCCTTGACCTTTGAGATATATACTCTGTTACTCATTGATTATCTAGCACGGATAGGAATTATAAACCCTATTATGTATTAGCTGATGGATGTTCAGTAAGTACAAGTGGTTAGGTTTATCTTTGTGACTTGATTGGTTTCATCGTATTACATCACTAGGTTAGGTGATGGTTTGGATTATGGAGTCGATTGTTATATCATATCCGTTTTAGTGGTGCATTTATGATGGATCTAGTTGTCCGTGCATAGATAAGTTGTATGGGTGTCGATGTGAACTATGGACTAGAAGTCCTAGTGTGATGGTATATCCATTAGGGATTGTGTGCATGTGTATGGTTATATGGATGGTCGATGGTATATCGCCATCGACTAGAGGTCTTAGCGTGGTTGTCGCCGATGAGTATGACTTTGTGGATAGAGAGAGTCTTATGGATTATAGTCCTTGCATGGTTGACTTTTGGTTGACTAGGTCTCCGTGAGTTAGGGAGTGTTGCGAGGATTTGTGTGTGAGCTATGCATCATTACATTTCATGCATGCCGACGACCCGAGTCCGCTTGTGGTTTAGACAAGTCGTCACCATCCCGCCTCCGCCACTGGGGTAGTGGTGCAGGTTAAGGGCGAGCATTGATGCGTGGCTGCTCTCGGCCACTATGGATGGTGGTAGCTAGAGATGCGCACTTGGCCACCGCATGAGTGGTAGTTAGCGACTCACCCACTATAGTGGTCGGTGATGTGCGCTTGTCCCGGTGCGGCTCGTCACTCATGGGTAGGGACTGAGCGTGCGCAGAGGGACCCCCATGGGTAGCATATAGCTCTACGGCTAGCCATCGCTTCATACTACCCAACCCTGGCCACCGAGAGTGGTGGCCCGAGTCGGATAGTTGTCATGTCGCGGCCACCCAGGCCACACCGGGTCGTGGTAGCGAGTTGCGCGCAGCATGACCATGCATATGCATTGCTGATATATATGTATGCATGTATTTGATATATGTTTTACATATGCCTGTGAGATGCTGCATTTGATTGAGCTATGATTGTTGCACATATTTGTTTATCATGATACATGTCATTTGCATTTTATTTACTGCTATGTGTTGAGCATGATACATGCGTTGATTCAGACTGTTATATGCATTTGATTAGCATTATGTCATTGTGTGGTACGGACCGGGTTGTTATTACAGGTGATCATATACTGTTCATATATTGGAGTATTGGTCAGGTATGGGATTGACCTAGTACATTATATGGGTTATGTTATTGTATATCTGTCAAGATGATATAGCTTATGGTGTTGCTCATCGTGCGCGGTACATTACTTTATGTTGATTGATCGCTTTAGTATATACATTGAGTATGACTTTACTGTAGTTACTTGTTATTAGATTTGGATATGACTGTATGTCTATTGGACTCATGTTGTATACCTGTAGATTTTCACATGTATACTTGTAGATCTATCCTTATATGTTGTTCATGCACTTTCTATATATTACCCTTGAGTTTATACTCACCACCCCTGGACCCTGGGTTTTTTGTCGCCCAGATAACAGGTAGAAGATTTTCCTTGGACGTTTGGAGCTCCGCCAGCTGATCCCATCTCACACCGAACATTTGGGGTTTTCCACGTATTTGCTTCCGCTGTTATTTTGTATTATGGCCATGTATAATCAGTGTTGTATCTGGCTGTGGATTTGTACGTTGTTGTGTGTAGTATGTTAGAGTCGCACCGGTGCGCACCTCTCGTGTTGTTTTGGATATATTGTTTGGTATTGTCCATTTATATATTGTTGTTGTGGGCCTACGGGCCTTGTATTAACCGGATATGTTACCACGTACAGGGGAGATGTCGTCCGTTTGCTTTTCGGCACGGCATACTCTTGGGGCGTGACAACTTTGTCGTGCTGGAAGGATGGATGATCTTAATTTGTCAACTACTTGAACGAATGAGAACAGAACTGTGCAAGCCGGATGTTTTTGCATACACTGCAATGCTAAAGGCCCTAATTTCATCGTCAAATTTATTTTTAATTTATTTATTAAATTTTTATGACAAACTGTATTTTCGTCGTAGATTTGGCGACGAATATAACTATTCCTCGCTAAATTTGGCGACGAAAATTAAATTCGTCACCAAATTTGGCAACGAATAGTTATTTTCGTCGCCAAAATTGGCGACTAATAGATATTTTCGTCGCTAAATTTTTGCGACGAACTATTTTTTCGTCGCAAATTTGGCGACGAACTATTTTTTCGTTGCTAAATTTGGCGACGAAAATTAAATTCGTCGCCAAATTTGGCGATGAAAATTATATTCTTCCCAAAATTTGGCGACGAATAGTTATTTTCGTCGCCAAAATTGGCGACTAATAGATATTTTCCGAACTATTTTTTTCATCGTAGATTAATTTAACTATTTTTTCGTGAGCGATTTGGGTGATTTATCCTATGTTTGTCGCCAAATTCGCGATTTAATAACTAGTTCCCTCGCCAAATTTGGTGACGAATTTTGTAACGAAAATTTCATTCGTTGCAATTTTGGCGACGATTTTTTTTTCGTTGCAGAATTTAGCGACAAATTATTTGCAACGAAAAAAAATTCGTTGTAAATTTCGTTGCAAAAAAATTTTGCAACGAATTTTTATTCAAAATTCATTGCAAAATTCGTCGCCAAATCTTATAATTTTTGTAGTGTAAGGTTAGGAGACGTTAGGGTAGCCTAACGCTGTTGATAAATAGCTAAAAAAAATCTTGTTCGATTGAAATCAACACCAGCAGTCGACTGCTCCAAGCAGTAGTCGATTGGTTTCTAGAAATGCATAAATCAATATTTCAGAATGAGTTTTGAAAAATTATAAGTAAATATATGTAATTTGAAAAATCATAAAAGTTCATACGTACATTACTTATATGAAATACAATGGGTAAAAAATATTTTCATAATAAAATATTCATTAAATTAAGAGATTGATATAAAGTTCAAAAGCATTGAAAACTTAAATATTTTTGTCTAACTTTGTGCAAATTTTCTTAATGGTGATTGCTATCAAAAGATAGATTTTATTAAGATTTTTCAAAATAATTTTAAAATATTTTCAAAACTTTATTTTAAATCATGGTTTATGGGCTAGATGTATATGACTTGTAGATTAGCTTTTCTCATAATTCCTTAATGTCATATTATGAGTTTGAATTCATTTAGATGCAATATCTATACACCTTAAATTTAACTCATTTTTTTAACATCTCACATGTATCTAAGGTGTATCAATATACACATCATGTCTTTCTTATAGTCTTTGTGAGATGTGGATTTTATTTTTCCAAATCTAAGGGTTCATGTATTTTATTTAGGCAACTCTATTTAATTCCTTTATCATGTGACTTCAAATCATGTCATTATCCTTAATTTCATTTTAATTATCGTAAATGCATGAATATGATCATGGCATAATAGATGTGCATAATTTAAAATATTTGTCAATAATCATGATGTTATGACATAAAGATAAACCTAAATACAAACATGACATATACTACTATAAACATAATCATGACATTTAAAACATTATATGAAGCATAATGTCATGACATGACATATGGCCAAAAAGCGTGATAATTTTATATAGTAAATATATAAGAATATCTAAGTTTTAAGTCCGATTTGCTATTTTCTAGGATTATACCATTTTTGCCATAATAACTCAATTTCCTAAGTGTGTCAAAAATTCAAAATGGCACACTATGACTCTAAAATCTAATTGTGTCAATTATGATTGATTTTTCAAACTCCTTAAATTTTGTTAGCACATCCTAAAATCCTTTAGGATATAAAATTATCATCTTATTTCCAAGGTACTCCATTACCTTGAAAATTGCTTAAAGTGTCAACTTTACTATGATTAGGTTAACTACCCATCCATTTAAGATCGACACATCTTAAACCCATCTAGCGTGATGGAATCACGCTCTTAGGAACCCAATACTTATTGGAGTTTCTTGGGTTTTGTAAGTACTCACTATGGATAATTTCCCTAGCTACCCTCCTAATGACCCTCCTAGACTTTGAAATCTTAGTCATTTGGGTCTTCTCAAGGTTAACTCTAAGGGTAATTCCCCTTGTAACCTTGCTAGTGACTTTCTTAAGCCTTTTAGAGGCCTTAGTCACTTCGGTCTTCCTAAGGTCAACTCTAGGGATTGCCTCTCTTGTGACTTTGACCTTCATAGACTTAGGACTTGTTCCATAGTTATATGGAACATTATGGTAGATAGTTATAGTTTTCTTGGACTTAGATTTGTGACTCAAACCTTTCTTGTCCTTAGGTGAATCCTTCCTATCAAAACCTAGGCCTTGCCTAATTAACCCTAAAATTATGTTTTCCATCTTTCTTAGGGTATTTTTCATTTTCTCAAGCTTGGACCTCAATTTTCTTCTTCTAGTTTCATAAATTTTGATTTTTCATTCTTTCCTTGGGCATTTTTTTCTTTCTAGGTATATGCCTACCCTTCTTGGGTTAATTCTTAGTTTCTCATTATGGTTATTTCTAAGGTTCTTCTTAGGTGTTGACTTGTCCTTAACCCTAAGATTACAATGGTTGGCCCCTAAATAAAAATATTAATTTCTAAATGGATTCTTAGGCTTACTACTAGCATGTTTTTTATCATTAACAATTGTATGACTGGGGTTATGGATCAGTCGACTGGTCGAGTGTTTGACACTCAGAAGGCCTAGTTGACTCTGGCAATCGACTGGGATTATGACCCAATCGATTGGTCATGTAGTCGATCGAGCTCGTAGACTAGCCTAGCCTTGGGCAATGATCGATGGAACTATAGTAGTCCACAGATTATTACATAGTCGACTGGTCAGTCGACTACAGGCCAGGCAATCGACTGTTGAGGTATACATTGGATAGATTCCAATGTAGATTGAGTCGTTGTGAGACAACGACATTGAGGTCAGTCGACTGCTGGGTAAGAGAAATTGATTGGACGGTAAAAAATCAGCCCGAGCTCAACTTTATAAGGAGACATCGTGGAGGATTTGGAGCTACCGATTCTCAGTGATCTTGAAGGGGATAAGTCGATGCTTTCCAGAATTTTCAAGCTATCCAAAATAATCAAAGCGTGATCAAGCAATCAAAGTTCATTTGTAAAGTGTTTTTACTTGTATTTTGATTTGTTTAGTGTATTTGATTGTATTTCTTATTGTTGTAAGAACTTGTATGAGGTTTCTTCACCTTTGGTGTCATACCGAGAAGGAGAGGTTCATTGTGATGGTAGATCACCATAGCACTGTCGTGGAGTAGGAACCCTAGTTCCGAACCACGTAAAATATAGTGTTGTGATTGTGTTGTCTTTGTGTTTATTTGTACTTGTATATTTTATATTCCACTGTGTATTAACATTTTATAGACAAGCAATCACAATCGAAGCATGAAATCGAAGAAATACTATTCACCCCCTCTAGCACAACGATCGATCTCCAACAAGTGGTATCAGAGTCATCAGTCGACTACATGACTAGTCGACTGGGTCATAACCTCAGTCAATTAGTCGAGTCAATTAGGCCTTCTGAGGGTCAAACACTCGACCAGTCAACTGGTCCATAACCCTAGTCGACTAGTAAACCTCAAACATGAGATTTAACCTAAGTATGATCTCCTCATACTTGATACTCACCCATAACCTAGACCTAAGCATTCTAGCCACCTCCATCATTCGCATGCCTCTTGGATCCCTCGAGTCTGTGACTCTTCATCCTTTGCGTTAGCCTTTAGGTGCTTCCATCGACTATGTCATGTTAATTGAGTCCTTTATCAAGGTTCATTTGGACTTGTGTTGCCAAGATTACATGCATGAACTTTGCGCTGCCAAAACCTCACCTTTGGACTTTCTTATCAAGATCCATTTGGACTTACGCTACCAAAACTATATACTTGGACTTTACGCTGCCAAAACCTCACCCTTGAACTTCCTTGCCAAGATCCATTTGGACTTACGCTGTCAAGACTACATGTTTGGACTTTAGCCTGCCAAAACTACATCCTTGGACTTCCCATTGTCAAACCTCAATGTTTGGACTTTCACCGTCAAGACTGCACACTTGGACTTATGTGGCCAAGACCATTCTTGGACTTTCTAATTATCAAGCATCCATACTTGGACTTTTAATTGCCAAGACCATTTTTGGACATTCCCTTGCCAAGTCTTCAAACTTAGACTTTCCATGCCAAATATCCAAACTTGGACTTCCGAGGTTGATTGCTCCAACAATCTCCTCCAAATAATCTCCCCCATATGACTTTGGATATCACAATCATCCACTAGTCACATGGTCACCATATGGTCAAATCATAGTATCAAATAATGGTCAAATCCATTGTCAAACATCAAAATTCTACTTGTCCTGGCCAATCACATGACTGGATCGACAGACCAATACATGTCTTGTTGATTACCTTTGTGTCACTCAGAAATTCTCCTACCTTGCTAGTTTCACTATGTCATCGAAATGTTTATTTATTTTCTTTATCATCACTGCATTTTGTTTATAGATTTTGGATTTCGTCATTATTTGATTTGGCATCATAAAATTATTTCTTTGATTAACTTATAATTTAGTCCTGCATGTATGCAGTTAATAAATAAATTTTTTATTTTATTTTATTCTATTCATGTGTTTATATAATTTTTTTTTGTTAGATATGATTCTAGTAATGTATCTCATCACATTATCATTAAGGGTGTGTTTGGTTCAAGTTATTATACATAACTTGAGTTATGTGATTATCAAATAATCACATAACCAAGGTTATGAGGAATAAAATATAACCAAGGATTGTTTATTTCAATCATAAGTAATACAATAAACACTTATTTGTTTAGAGATTTTAATGCATAACCTAATTTAATATTTTGTTGTATTACCCTTTATACAAATTTAATTAGATATTCTTTTAAAAATTAAATGTACATTCTTATTATAATTTTATCATTTTTTCAAAAATTATTAAAATATTATTTTAATATTTTTTAATTATAAAATATCTAAATCATACCCATGCAAAATAAAAAATATAAAGAAAAATAAAAATAAAAAAATATCATATGATGTTGAATTGTTACTGAATTATTGTATAATTTATGTAACTATGGGCCGATTGAAATTTCATAAATGGATAGGAATATTTTTGTCCCAATAAGTAAAAAAACGAAGGTTAATATTGAAAATAAAATTCCTTAACCCCGAAATAAACGAAAACCTCTCTTTTTAGGTTTTCAATTCGATCGCATGTCATTGCATGTCCTTATTTGTTGACGTGTAGGTATTCTTTATTACTTGGTCATCGTTCAAAACTTAAATCAAACAAGGATTTTATTAATAACTTTGAATGAATAACCAAGGTTATCCCTAATAATCTTGAACCAAATACCCCCTAAAGGTACCTCCATAATTTGGATGACAAGTAATATATCTTAGGATATGACATCATTAACTAACTGATATACTTTAGCAGTCAATTGGTAATTTCCTATTCGATTTACTCGATTAAATTGAATTTTTAAATTTAAAATTCAAAATCGAACCGATTAAATTTAATTAACCGATATTTTAAAAAATAAAATTTTAAATTAACCGAATTGAACTTTTAATTTCGACTTAATTTGATTTAATATATATCTTATTAAGCCCTAATTATATTTGCATGCTATGAGGAAAAAATCATATTTGCATGAAGGAGAAATAGAGAAGGATCCATTTCATTAATGAATCCAAAAAGAATTATTAAGAAAGATTTACGTATCCATTTAGTTTCATGCACACCGCCAGCATGTTCCCATATTATATTCCTTAGTAAATTAATATTTCTTTTATTAATTAATATTGCCTGGCATTATCATCCATCTCTTTTAATTCTTTTGATTTGATAAATCTCTGCGCTGATTTATTCAACCACTTTATCCTTTTATGGATTAGTAGAAAAAATAATGATAATTGTTTTGACTGTTGACAAAGCTTTATTAATCGATCCATATTTGTTGGGGAAAAGGTCTTTTTTTAAAAATATATAAGGAAACAATTGTGTTCAGAATTAGGAGAGATGGAGATCGACGGCGGCGCCGCCCATGTTCAAATCTCTGAGAAGGTCCAGCATCCAATTACTCTCAAGGTAATGCGTGTGCTCAACTAAATTTATCTGTTTCAATTTGTCAATAGCCAATGCATATCTGCAATCTTTTGTTTGAGAAATTTTTGATGTTTTTTGAATTTTATGTTTATGGTCGATCATGAAGTTTGAAGATGTGGCCTACAAGATCAAGAACAAAAACAAAAACGAACGCGAAATTCTCAAGGGTATTTCCGGCACCGTGGCTCCCGGTGAGATGTTGGCCATGCTTGGCCCCTCCGGCAGCGGCAAGACGACGCTCCTTACGATCCTCGGTGGCCGTATCATCCCCAGCCGCATATCTGGCAGCGTCGCCTATAACGGCCGGCCGTTCTCCAACTCTGTCAAGCGCAACATTGGCTTTGTGACGCAGGACGACGTGCTCCACCCGCATCTCACCGTGGCCGAGACGCTGGTCTACACAGCGTTGCTCCGCCTCCCGAGCGCGCTCCCGCGGGCGGCGAAGGTGATGCGGGCGGAAGCCGTGTTGGCGCGGCTCGGCCTCACGGCCTGCCGTGACGGAATCGTCGGCAGCCCGCTGGTGCGGGGGGTGTCCGGCGGCGAGCGGAAGCGGGTGAGCATCGCGCAGGAGATGCTGGTGGACCCCAGTCTGCTGCTGCTGGACGAGCCCACCTCAGGGCTCGACTCCACCATCGCCGGCAGGATCGTGTCGACGCTGTGGGAACTCACCGGCGGCGGGAAGACCGTGGTGATGACCATACACCAGCCGTCGAGCCGCCTGTTCTACATGTTCCACAAGATCTTGCTGCTGTCGGATGGCAACCCGATCTACTTCGGCAAGGGGTCCGAGGCAATGGGCTACTTTGCTCGAATTGGTTACGCACCAAATCTGGCAATGAATCCTGCTGATTTCCTTCTCGATCTTGCTAATGGTACATACTCGTCGATTTAAATTTTGTATTCCATTCACATTTTACTGATTTTTTTTTTATAAATATATCTTGCGATCAGCATATGAATTTTACTTGGAACGGGTCGATCAAAGAAAAATAGGGTTGGTTTTCATCAGAATAATCTTTTTTTTTTAATTTCACGATTTTTATGTTGAAGGACAGATTTGAATGTCAAAGGTGACCCCGCAATATGTTTAAGTTGAAGATTATTGTATCCATTCATTGGCGTCTATACTCTGTCCTACATTTGCTCTTTGAAAAGACTTTTTAAGTAGTTAATTGATTTGAACCGCAGGGATATCCTCAGATGAAACATCAGAAGAAAGATCACCTACTAAACAAATTTTGATGACTGCTTATATACAACACTTGCATGATCAAGTGCACGAGGAGATTTCAAATCTAAGCAAATATTGGAACGAACATGATTCTGATAAGATGACAAATGAATGGTGCACTACTTGGTGGGATCAATTCATAGTGTTATTGCAGAGGGATCTCAAGGAAAGAAAACATGAAGCCTTCTCGTGGCGAAAAATTACACAAGTATTAGCAGTGGCCCTTCTTTCAGGAATCTTATGGTTTCGTTCCGAAGGACACGTTCAAGACCAAGTAATTTACCTTTTGTCATTTTCTAACTTTTCATTCCATTTCTAACTCCAAATTGCATGAATATCATTTTTCAGGTGGGACTTCTTTTCTTTGTCGCTGGATTCTGGGTCTTCTATCCAGTTTTTGAAGCTATATTTACCTTTCCACCAGAGCGAGCATTGCTAACAAAGGAACGATCCTCCGGGATGTATCGCCTCTCATCCTACTTCATCGCCAGAATGGTTGGGGATCTTCCGATGGAACTCATTCTACCAATTGTTTTCATCACGATCACGTACTGGATGGGCGGCCTAAAGCCATTGGCAACTAACTTTAGTTAACCTCGCTGTTTTGCTCCTGGGTGTATTAGCTGCACAAGGCTTCGGACTCGCACTCGGAGCACTCGTCATGAATCTGAAAGCTGCAACGACACTTGGATCAGTTCTCATGCTCTCTTTCTTGCTCGCTGGGGGATTCTACGTGCAAAACATTCCGCCTTTTATTTCATGGATCAAGTACATTTCTCTCCTCTACTATACATTCAAACTTCAGATAATATCTCAATACTCTCCTCAAGATACCTACCAATGCACGCCTACTATGAGATGCTCGATTTTGGAATTCCCTTCGATCAAGATGGTTGGTTTTGATGATCGAGCCTTGACGACGGTGGCGCTGGTCATCATGCTCTTTGCCTACCGGTTTGTTGCTTATCTTGGTCTCATGAGGATTGGCGTTCCTAGGTAAGATCAAGTGTATAGTGAAATATATAGGATATTATGTTTTATGTTTTTAGAGAGAATTGAATCTGGACAATAGGTTTCTTTATTGAGATTTGCATAGTCATGACCTTTTTAACTTTCCAGTTTAAAATTCTTGTCATTTGTTCAGAATTCACATTGACAAAGGAATTATTTTGGGAAAAAAAACATAGTGGCAAGCACACATAATTAAGTATCCATTTGGCTCAACAACTTTCTCATTTAATATAAATTCCTCAGCTTAACTTTTATGATCCTGTAAACTATGGCCTTAAATGCAATTAAATATTTATAAAAAAAATAATTAATATTCAACTTGATAACACCCTATTTATATTCTTTCAATAACAAATGAATAAACTTAAACAAAATTTAAAATTAAATGACAACGCATATATATTTAATTTAATATTCATAAATAATATTCACGAATAAAATTCGAAATTTTTTATCAAACTTGAAAATAAATTTTTTTAAAAAACTTACAAAATAAACAAATAAAATTGTAATATTAAATTTTCTAATCAACCAAATAAGTTTAAAATTATAAAAATTTCAAACAATCAAATAAACTTAAACTAAGAGTTTGATAAGTAACAACTAACAACTAAACAAAACAAGTTCAAAAGAGAAATTAAGTCAGCCTTGAACACCCATTTGGACGGCCCATTTACAGTCCTACTACAAGCAATGATCCAAATAAGTGCAACCAAATCTCACTCTTTTAAAAGTTTGGATCACATGTCAGTCAGTGTGAAATGGACTGCTTTGAATGGTGTGTTTCTTGGGGTTTCAAAACAACTTGCTTGAGGTAGTATTTTTTAGTCTTTGGTTTCCTAAGTAGTTTTTGTCTGCAAGAAAATTTCCTAGCTACTCAACACATATACAACACTCTTTAATTCTCATTAAATGAGACAAACCTTGTTCGAGTTCCTCATATGAAGTCTCAATGCTTTCTTTGCATCCAATTCTCCACTTACGTCATTCAAAATCTACTAGAAAGTCCAATAGTGAGAAAGAACTCACTATTTTAAATTGAACTGTATATTTCCGATCATGTTACACGATCGGAGATAAATTGGCGGCAATTTTTATGCTAAAATGTTTAGATATTTATGATTTTAAAGGGAACTTTAAAAATATGAAGATTACCTCCCAAAGATGTAATGCATCAACAAATGAGACTCCCTACGGAAAAAGACCATCAACATTCGCAAAGCAAATAAATATCCCCCATCCATGTAGATCGATCCACTGTCAAAAAAATTTTGAAATATCATATTGGATTTAATCATTTAAATCCCTGAATTAAATCTCCTTTAAAGTGGACTTAATATAATTTGTATAGACGAATACTAACCGAATCCGTTTAAGTGATTTGATTTGAGGTTATTGGGATTCAGATGATTGAATATGGGTTTATTTATGTAGAACCCTTAAGCCCGATCCATTATCATCTATAAACTGATAATGGATTAGACTCCTATATAAAGGAGAGGTCCCCATTAGATTAGGGAGAAATTCTTGACGTCTCTTCGTTCCCCATTTGACGAAGAGTTTTTCGACGTCGTCATCCTAATTCTTCAGAAGATCACCTTCACTTCTTCTTCTTCCGCAGAAAATAAGATCAAGAGGACGGCTTCAACAACGATGTCTCTTCCACTGTATTCAGGTGATATCGTTGTTATTTCATATTTTCCTTACTATACCATGATAGATGAAACAAAATTCGTTTGTATATTTTTTATTACGAATTCTTATTCTGTTTCTAGAATTCATAAGATTAGGAGAATACACATAATTTTATTCTTCAATGGTATCAGAGCCATAAAGGTTCTGTTTCATCAATTTCATGACATGTTAGGTTTTTTTTTATCTTTCCGTGCTTTTGATTTCATGCTAAATTAATGGAGGTAAAGTTGAAATAACAGTGGAGGCACTGTGAAGTCACTGTTAAAACAATTCAAGGCATTTAAGTCTTGATTGAAGTGATGTTCTTTTAGAGGGAAGTAATGGATGGATCATGGATTTGATTCATACGTTCTTTAAATCTTTTCATTTAATTTAAAAAAAAAATAATTGATTAAATTTTTTGGTTATTGGTTGCATACAGTTGCCTTTAGTGACAACTTCCACGTTATGTGTTATTGGATGCATTATGTTGCCTATAATGACAACTTCCACGTTACGTACGTGACTGATATGTTGTTTGTTGAGAACATGGGTGGCATGGTTTGTTAGTCCTTGGGTGGTCTTGGGTGCTCAACTAGCACATAATGTGCTTGGACACATTAAGCACTCTCGGACAAGTGCAAGCCAAATGCTATTTGTCATTGGCATGCAACACTAACAAAAGATCCTGTATCCCACGAGTCTTTTGAATTAATTTAGCAAAAAATTAAATATGAGATCAATTTTCAATTGATTATCTAATTTGTCTATTACTAGTAATTGATTGCTACTATCATCAATTGATTGCCAATAAGATGTGGACATAGAAACAATTGTAAAATTGATCAAGTATTTGTCTGTTCGATTTGGGTCTATCTACATACGTGCTACTAAATTGAATTATTATATCGGTCTAAAGAAAGACATTCTAAGTGAGTTTAGTACATTTTGTATAGATAGATGTATATCTATGCTAAAAATAATTAGTCCAAAAGAAAATTACTTTTATGTCAGATATATATTTGCAGGTGGCTTACAACTAGGGAACAAATTTCATTTAGTTCAAATCATGCACCAGAGATGTATCGGCCCAAAGGAAGGTATATTGAGGGGCTGACTAAGGTTGTTGTGAGCTATGAACTAACAAATAACTCATATAAGTGTAATATTATGTGTATAATGGGTTAACCCAAAGGAAGTCACATTATGCGACCAATTAAAGTTTGAGTTATATCAGAGAGTACCGCTAACAAATTGTAGTTTAATTTTTCGGATAAAATACAATATTGTATTTGGTATATCTCATGCGGAGCCCATTCATATGCATTTAAAATTTATTTTAATTGCATTAACTATATCTATTTATTTGTTCTTGGCTTTGACTTCATCGTGAGTTTATATTATTATCTCTTTTTATTTTCAGTGCAATCTGTAACTACCAATGTTAATAACATCTCCACACTTATTAGTTCTAATTTTACTGAATGGAAATAATACATTATGGTAATCTTAGGATGCATGGACTTAGACTATGCATTGAGATACAATTGGCATGCGCCTCTGACTAGTGTCAACACTATTGAGTAGAGGGATGAATTTGAAAAATGAGAGCGATCAAATCGCATGAGTCTAAGTATCATGAGGCTCTCTATTCCAACACTAATTAAGGGCTCAATAACTAAGGGAGAGAATGCTAGGAGTTTCCTTAGCTAATTAGCAAATCGATTCGTTGCAAACGAAAAGGTCGAGACTACCATGCTTCTTTCAAAGTTGATAACTATGTGGTATAATAATAAAGGGAACATCAGGGAATACATTATGGAGATGTCCAATATCGCCACAAGTCTGAAAGCACTTAAACTCAAAATGTTTGAGTCTATGTTAGCAAATCGCATGAGTCTAAGTATCATGAGGCTCTCTATTCCAACACCAATTAAGGGCTCAATAACTAAGGGAGAGAATGCTAGGAGTTTCCTTAGCTAATTAGCAAATCGATTCGTTGCAAACGAAAAGGTCGAGACTACCATGCTTCTTTCAAAGTTGATAACTATGTGGTATAATAACAAAGGGAACATCAGGGAATACATTATGGAGATGTCCAATATCGCCATAAGTCTGAAAGCACTTAAACTCGAAATGTTTGAGTCTATGTTAGTCCATTTCATATTGATGTTTTTATCTGCACGGTTCACTACTTTTAAGATTTCTTATAATACTCAAAAGGAAAAGTGGGCATTGAATGAGTTTATAGATCAATGCGTGCAAGAAGAAGAAAGACTAAGGCATGAGACACCTAAAAGTGCTCACCTAGCCTTTGAGTCTCAGGGGTCAAGAAAGAAAAGAAAGAGGATTAATAATAAAGGAAAAGGAAAGCAAACTGCAAATTCTAAGAGTGTTGACAATAAGGAGCAAAAACAACAAGATAAGGATGTCACTTGTTACTTCTGCAAGAAGAAATATCATATGAAGAAAGATTGCCCCAAATACGTCAATTGGCATATAAAGAAAGGTAAAATTTTTAACTTTGTTAGTTCATAAGTTAATTTGGCTATTGTACCCAATGACACTTGGTGGATAGATACTGGTACTACTACTCACATAAGTGTCACTATGTAGAATTATCTCAAAAGTCATCTTCTGTTTGATTGTGAAAGATACATCTATACGGAAAATGAAAAGAAGGCTAAAGTCGAGTTGATTGGTGATTTTAGGCTTTGTTTAGGAACTGACATCTTTCTGGATTTAGAAAATACATTTATTGTACCATCTTTTCGACGGAATTTAATTTCAATTTCTTGTTTGGACAAATCTGGTTACACTTGTTCATTTGGAAATGAAATGTTTAGTATTTTCTTAAATTCAGTGTTGATTGGCAATGGTTCCTTGGTTGATAAGCTTTATAAATTGAATACCTTAACTCCTATGGTTGACAATGTTATTATGCATAGTATAGGTACAAAATGCAAATTAATTAATGAGAAATCATCCATGTTGTGGCATAGACGTTTAGGACATATATCGAAACAACGTCTAAAAAGGTTAATGTCATATGGAATTCTCAATATCCTTGACATATCAGACTTTGATATCTGCATAGAGTGTCTTAAGGGGAAGACAACTAACAAAAGAAATAAGATGGCAAGTCATTGTAATGATATTTTGGAGCTAATACATACGGACATTTGTGGCTCATTCCCTAAAGCATATTGGAATGGACAAACATATTTTATTAGCTTCATAGATGATTACTCTCAATTCAGCTATCTATACCTTATTCATGAAAAGTTGCAATCTTTGGATATGTTCAAAATTTTCAAAGCCGAAATTGAAAATCAACTAGGAAAGAAAATTAAAGTCGTTCGGTCCGACCGTGGAGGTGAATATTATGATCGATATGATGGATCAGGAGAACAACGTCTAGGATCATTTGCGAATTACCTTGCTGAGTGTGGGATTGTGCCTCAGCATACCATGCCTAGTACTCCAAGTAAGAATGGTATAACTGTGCGATGCAATCGTACCCTAAAGGATATGGTAAAAAGTATGATGATTTTTACTTCCCTACCAGAGTCTTTGTGGGGTGAAGCGCTTAAGGCTGCAGTTTATTTACTTAATCGAGTACCTAGTAAGGCAGTAACTAAAACCTCATTCGAGATGTGGATGGGTAGGAAGCCTAGTATTAGGTATTTACACGTCTGAGGTTGTCCAACTGAGGCTAGACCTTATAGACCTAATGAAAAGAAACTGGACACAAGAACTGGTAGCTGTAATTTTGTAGGTTACTCTGAAAAGTCTAAGGGGTTTAAATTTTTTGACCCTTCTAATAGATCCTTCTTTGAAATGGGAAATGTCAAATTCATTGAGGACGATGAGAGTGATAAGGTAGGGAAATATCTTTTAAGGAAAGCATTAGCGATCCTCCTGTGGTCACTACTAGTGCAATGAGTAATGATATGATTTTTATACCTTACATTATGGAAATTGCACATCCAGTGGGAGTAGTGAGACAAGATATACTCGTGTCATCTCCAATGCAATCGGAGGGTCCTTCCACTCTGAATGAGATATTGCCTCATATTGATGAGCTAGTATCTCAACCATCTCAAGTACAAGTGCCTTTGAGGTGATCCACTAGGGAAAGGAGATCCGCGATATCTCATGATTATGTTTATCTCCAAGAGCATGAGTTTGACATTGGATTGGAAGATGATCATTTATCTTTCCAAGACATCAAACATTGTTCTAATCCTGAAAAATGGATTGAAGTCATGAAAGAGATGAAATCCATGACAGACAATAGTGTATGAGAACTAGTCGAATAGCCTGAAGGAGTGAAACCTATTGGTTGTAAATGGATATTTAAAATCAAGCGGGATTCAAAAGGTAATATTGAAAAGTATAATGCTCGCCTTATTGCCAAGGGATTCACTCAGAAGGAAAACATTAATTATAAAGAGACTTTCTCATCTGTGTCAACGAAAGACTCTCTTAGAATAATCATGGCACTTGTAGCTTATTTTGATTTGGAGCTACACCAGATGGATGTAAAGACTGTATTTTTCAATGGAGACATTGAGAAGTTTATATATATGGTGCAACCGGAGAACTTTGAATCTGAGGATTCAAACCACCTGGTATGTAGATTAAAGAAATTCATTTATGGTTTAAAATAGGTGTCCCATCAATGGTATCGAAAATTTAATCAAGTGGTCATCTCATTTGGATTTAGAGAAAACCCTATTGATAAGTGTATATATCAAGTTCAGTGAAAGCAAGTGTATTATACTTGTTCTATATGTGGATGACATATTGCTTGCAAGCAATAATAAGAAACTGCTACATGAAACCAAGTCATTTCTATCCAGTAATTTTGAAATGAAAGATCTTGGTGAAGCATCGTTTGTATTGGCCATTTAGATATGTTGTGATCATTCAAAAGGCATTCTTAGACTTTGACAAAAAGCCTATATTGAAAAGATGCTTATAAGGTATGACATGCAAAACTGTGCACCTAGTAATACTCCTGTATCTAGAGGTGACAAATTCAGTTTGCTGCAGTGTCCACGACTTAAACTTGAAATAAAAGGAGATGAACCAATTCCCTTACCCATCGGCTGTGGGAAGTCTAATGTATGCACAACTTTGTACACGACCAGATATAGCATTCATAGTGGGAATGTTGGGCAGATATGCAAGTAACCCAGGACCATCGCACTAGAAAGCAATAAAGAGAGTGATGCGATATTTGCAAAGAACTAAAGGACACATGCTCATGTATCGGAGGTCAAATCACCTTGAGGTGATTGATTTTTCAGACTCCGATTTTGCTGGATGCTTGGATAGTAGGAGGTCTACTTTAGGTTATATTTTCATGCTGGCTGGAGGGGCTATATCTTGGAAAAGCGTCAAACAGATACTAGTAGCCACTTCTACTATGGAGGTAGAGTTGATAGCATACTATGAAGCATCCAATTATGGAATTTGGCTGTGAAACTTCATCACAACGCTACAGATCGTTGATAGTATTGGCAAACCATTAAGGATTAACTATGATAATAAAGTCGTAGAAATTATGCCAAGAATAATCGCAGTTCATCAAAGTCCAAGCACATTGACACCAAGTTTCTTATGGTTAAAGAAAGAGTTCAGAGTCATCAGGTAATAATAGAGCACATCAGTATAGATTCCATGTTGACAGATTCACTCACTAAGAGCTTATTGCCAAAGGTGTTTCATGCGAGTGTTGTGGATATGAGAATTCTTTTTATGGACGAAATACTCATTTAGTAGGAATCTGTATTTATTTAATTGCTCTATATTTGTAAAAGACAAACATTTCTTTTCCTTTGTACATACATAAATGGGAATTTTACTTGTTTATTTGACACTCTGAAATAAAGTATCATGATTTACTACTGTGGTTAAGCATTTGGTATTTGTACATATGATATAAATTCCTTATGGAATCATAAGGTTTGGATCATGATTTGTTGTTGCGGTTTAGCATCAAGTATTTGCAAATATGATCATACCCTTTTTGGGTCATTTTTGAACCAGTTGGAAATTGACATGTACTAATCATATTTCATGTAATTTTCACTCTACACATCCACATCTTGATCTCTGTCATTAGCGACATTGATATTGTGATTACTATTGGGGTTTGTTACAATTATATGTAGTAGTTATGACCTCTTTAATCATATACCAATGAAGTTAATGGACTAGATTATTTATAGGGGATTCTGTATCCATAAGTTTGATATCAATTACAGTTATACCCGTATGTCGTATACACATCACATATAGTCCAAGTGAGAGAATGTTGGATTTAATCATTTAAATCCCTGGATTAAATCTCCTTTAAGGTGGACTATGTAATTTGTATAGACGAATACGAACCAAACCCGTTTAAGTGATCTAATTTGAGGTTACTGGGTTTCGAATTATTGGATGTGGATTTATTTGTGTAGAACCCTTAAGCCCGATCCATTATCATCTATGGTCTTATAATGGATCAGACTCCTATATAAAGGGGAGGTCCTCGTTAGATTTGGGAGAGATTCTTGATGTCTCTTCGTTCCCCATTTGATGAAGAGTTTTTCGGCACCGTCATCCTAATTCTTTCGGAAGATCACCTTCACTTCTTCTTCTTCTTCCGCAGAAAATAAGATCAAGAGAACGACTTCAATAACGATGTCTCTTCCGCTGCATTCAGGTGATATCGTTGTTGTTTTATGTTTTCCTTACTATACCATGATAGATGAAACAAAATTCATTTGTGTATTTCCTATTACGAATTCTTATTCTGTTTCTAGAATTCATAAGGTCAGGAGAATACACATAATTTTATCCTTCATATCAATAATGTTAACTTAAAACCATCTTTGTAAATTTATGAGGCATGCAATCTTGAAATTTTGCTAGAGAGGATAAATAGTGATTTGCTTCATCGATTGTGTACTAGTTTATAAAGGTTAATACATAGAGAAAAATAAAAAAAATAAACACAAAATAGAACTAGCATAGAAAAATCTAGTTTTATGTGGTTTGAAATCTTTGATTCCTACTTTAAAATCTACCGTCCTCGCGATAGCATCACAATATTTTCTCCTTGTCGATTATTTTCCAAAGACAAAAAAAAACCTTATATAATCCTTGTTCTTAAAAGTAACACGAATAATAAAATAAAAATACAATAGTAAATACGAACAATGCAAATCACTTTCCTTTAAAACCTCTAAGAATTGACATCGAAAATTTCCACGAAATGCCTTTTTTATAAGCATCAAGTCGTAACTAAAATATACCTTATAGTGAACTGCTTAGTCCCAACAGTCGATTGCTCTACTAAAATTCAAATGTTACTCTACTCTATCAGCACAATGACTTCATCCAACTCAGCATCAGTCAATTGCTCTTCCACTGTTGCATCATTAGTCGAGTTCCTGAATTGATTGCAAAAATTTTTGTTTGCTCAACATCATCACTCAACTAATGCATCAGTCAAGTACTAAAATATAAAGTTATTACTTATATCCTAAACCTCAAACTCGTAGTTTCTAACTCATCAATTGATTGTCATTCCTATAACAGTCAACTGCTATCTTTGTTTTAGCTTTGCCGAGGCTAAACTCCCACCTTGCTTAGTATCTCAACTTACCAGGGCTTCATTTGCCTAGTATGGATCAAGCTTGATCTACTCTGACTTCACCATTGCCAAAAATTTATTCCTTCTTGACTTATTTGGATTTTTTTTTGTCATACTTAACATTCGGTCAATCTTAACCTATTAGAATTTCACCTCTCACACCTAATATTTGATCCTCTATGATCTATTAGAACTTTACTAACGTGACTTACAATTACATCTTATCTTTTATGACAAATTAGAACTTTACCATTTCCAAGCGTCCAAAACTTCATGACCCACTTGAGCTTCACCTTTCTCATGTCAAATGTCCGATCAACCGTAACTTGTTTAGACTTTGTCTTTGTCAATTCCCTATTGAACTTTCGACTGTTAAGTGTCTGATTAACTATGCCTCACTTGAACTGCTTCACCTGTCAACTCCTTGTTGAACTTCTAATTATCAAATGTCTAATCAATTATGGCTCATTTGGACTTCGTCTTTGCCAACTCTTCGTTGGATTTTCGACTGCTAAGTGTCCGATCAATCATGACTTATTTGGACTGCTCCACTTGCAATTCCCTATAAGACTTTCTGTTGGGTTCGCACGGAGTGCAAAAGCAATTGGATCGCTAAAGGGAAGGGGTGAATAGCAATACCTGCAAATTAAAAATTTTCCTTTCACTTGCTAAAGATTTAGCAAAGACACACACAGTAAATGAAAAAACATAAAATAAAGAGATAAAAATGTGAGTATTTATTAGGTTCACAATCCCAGTTGTTAATCCAAGGCCTATGCACAGGAATACAGGATCGTCCGTCCATTAATTTTCTCCTCTTTAATAAAGTGCCAGAGGTGGAGAAACCTTTTACACAACAAATAAGTACAAAGAGAAGAAAGAATGAACAATAAGAACAATGTAATGGAGCTACCTCAGTGTATTGTGTTTTTGGTCTTCAAGATCCACCGATTTTTATATAAACTTCTCCTCGATCTGATCTTAATGCTAACATGGCACTATTCTAGATGTTTGAACTCATTCCAAGTGCCTGGATGACGACTGGCGCTTATCCTAGGCTGGCTTCGATCCCCTTCTATTGATGTGGCACCATTCTGAGTACCCAAACCCGTTCTGAGCCCCCAAATCAATGACTTTTATAGATCCTAATCTGCTTGCTATGATCCACGATCACTTAGAACCCTTTCGATCGTCTGGATCTACAAGAATTCGATCGCTTGAATCTACGAGAACTTCAGATCGACAAACCTGATCAAACAAAGATTCGTTAATACATAGGGGTGCCCAGAGTTTCAGTTGCCTAGAACCTAGTTCAAGTCGCCCGTAACTTTGACTCAAGTCAACTATGACCAAGTCTGCTTAAGTTGAGTTTCTACTATCGTCCTGAGTATAAATCACTCAACTCTCTTTTCAACTTAGCTTATGTAGTTTTCTCCCAATTTATCGTCCCTCCGATGCATCGAACCCTTCTAGCTCACTTCTTGTGCATCCTTCTCACTTCGGCTGAGTACTCTTCCGTAAATCTTTCATCCCTCGGATGTATCAGGTTCGTTGGCTCATTTTCTATGTCATCCTTCTTGCATACTTGCATCTTTTGCTAACATCACACTATCCTGTGTGTTCTCCTAAGTCTCTGCACACTTAGACACACAAATCAAATCCAAAAATAAGACCTAACTTAACCTAGTTGATCACACATCAAAATTATTGTGGCTTCACCACTTGAAGTTCCAATGACCCCCTCAATCATTTGGGGTGCTAATATTTTTAACTGCCAATTATCCAATTAGTTAGGGCTCATTTAAATTTCTCCACTTGTCAAATATCTGATCGACCTTAATCTATTTGACATCTCACTCGACCATCAAAATATAAATCAAGCTTAGTAAACCTTGTTTTTATATCGGTTGCATTAATAGTATTTTTTTTTTATTTGACGTCTCGCTTAATCATTAAATATACTGATCAAGTACTAAAATTCAATTCAATCTTAATCAACCTTAATCAAAAATTAATTGCACCAATCTTGTTATGCTACTTGTGTAACTCAACAAATGATGAACTGATACTTGTGTTGTTGGAGCTTTGGATCCAGAGTATCCATGACAGAAGAAAGTATTGCCAACCTAGCCCGAACTCCAAGAATATTATATGTGCATTTGAAATTTCCTCTCTGAACAAAATAAAAATGTTTGACTTTCAGTTACTTTAGTATTTATATAGTTTGAATAGGAATTGCAGAAGAGAAAACAGAATCGATGATAAGTAAAGATTGCAAATTTTAACTCCTAGATTGAATAGTATTTGGTATGCTAAAATATTGTATGAAAAAAGTTTTGAGCAAAATTACGATGTAATTCAGAATTGAAGATTGTGGTTGCAGCTGCATTAATTGGAAACTGGAAACCATTCGAGAACAACTTTTGACTGCAGAAAAGCATCCACTCGTATCGCAGAATCGTTACTATCAAATATGTCTGATATACTTGCTTGCTAAGATAGAATCGACAAGCAACTTATTTCATTCATTTCTGAATTATAACTAAAAGCTCTTCAAATTGCCTGGTATCATGTTTTTCTATGCGCATCCCATTGCATATGTACTATGCAATAAAAATCAGAAGCATGGCATGGCATATTCGTCTTTCTTTAGTTGATATCAAGTTCAACTTCAATGCCTTGCTTGAAACAACTATCATTGGTGCACGAATGATTTAATAGGCCTCCTGTGATCAAATAATATAAAATATATATTAAAAAACAATTACTTGTGTTAAATATGCATACCACTGTGCATTAGACGTTCAAAGCACTAAAGGCATCTGCTTCATTTTCGATAACAACTATCATAGGTGAACAAAGATCACTCATTCCTTTTAACAAACTAGATATCAACAAAAGGGCTCTCAGAAAAAAGTTTATATTAACTCGAGAGAACTAACATTATCTAGTATTATCTATTAAATGTTAGGTTTGGCAGTAACAAACAATCTTTGAGATTGCTATTGGGATCGCGGAGGCGGATTTGTAGGTGGGGGGAATCGTACGAGAGGTGTCCGGGCGGAGAGGAGAGCCTGGGATCTTTGATCTTTCCCTGAATTGAGTTAACTTTGCCCCTCCCACCTAGTTGATAATGCAATGAGATTCTTAATTCTTATTCAACTATTCTGAAAAGGACCTAAGACTGGGATCAAAGACCTAAGACTGGGATCAAAGATTGCAACCTCTTACTCATCTCATTCATTTGAATGGAGAACTCATCACTCGAGCCTGACTTGCTAAGCTCATCGCTCCCCCGCCATCTGAATTGGTCTTTCATCCTCGCATGCTTGGTCTTCTATTAAGCTTACTATTCATTCCGGTCACGCTTCTAAATCTGAGTCTATCTTCCCGTCTATTAGCTGCTCTCCCACTGTAGGCATAGCAGCATAGAAAGAATCTTCCTCTGGTTCCCTCTATTATATTATAGCTGCTTTCCTACTCCACTGTAGGCATAGAAAGAAGAGCTGATCTCTCTGGCTTCCTTCTCTTCGCTAATGGTAGATCCCTCTCGCTTAAGTAATGAATGGTGGACCCTTCTCCATATCCAGATGCTCTTCCGGCCACTCTGGAAAGTAGTAGAACGTTCGCACCTGGCCTTTGACTTGAGTTGAGTGCAGGTCCTGAGGCTGGGACTTTACCAGGGAACTCAGCTTCTCTCCCCTTCCTCTGCTTCTCGGGCACGACTCTGATAGAGTAAAGAAGTTGCTGACCCAACCTACGAAGAGAACAAGAGCGGGACTGGTGTGACACCTATGTTTGACTACTTTCATTGGACCGATTGGACAGCTGGTGCACTCTACTGGAGGCAGCTCTGTTGCACTCTACTTCTGTAGCTCTGTTGTTAGACTGAGCTCTCTTTATTATAATAAAAGAACTTGGCTTGGCTTATCAGTAGGACTGGACTGCATTGATTGGATTACGAACTGTAGGAACGGGAAAACAGGGACGAGCGATAGTGACATGGTTCTCTTTTGGTGGTCGAGTATAATTTGGGAATCTCCCCCGTCCCGATCATGTATCCAATCTTTTTTTTCCCGCGAAGACTAGATCTCTGCCTCAGTATGTAGTCCTCTTCCCTCCGAAGGCATTTGCTAAGCCTGCAGCAAGTCCATCCTCTTCTCTTTCAGTTTATTTGACCCTAGCCAGTATGGTTCGTCGGAACGAGAACAGTCACGATCGCGATTTCTATCGTTTCAGTTCTAAAATTATTTCGTGGAACGGTCACGGCATGAATTTATAAATAAAAAATTAAAAATTAAAAATTAGTAAAACAGTTTCAAATAAATACATAAATAACATTAGTAATAAAAAAACACAAGGTCATAAGAAAAAATCAAGACATAAGTAATAACATAATAAAAAACATACAATGAATATTATACCTCTAATACCACGATGAATGACGAGGAGGAACTAAATCTTTATAATATTCTTCTTGAGTCTCATGTTGATTAACTTGATCTCGAACATATGGGTGTCCATAGAAATTAGCATTAAATTGTCCATATGCATATTCATTTGATTGAATTGATGAAAGATGTTCAGAATTTGATGATTGACTTTGTAATAATGTTTCATCATGACGATTATAATATCCAACAGAACTACCAGTAGCACTTGATAATTCACGATCACCATCATAGTGTCCAATATTTCTCCAAAGAAATATCAAATAATCAGGAATTACATTCTGTGCATTATCAAAATGACCCTCAAATTCATGATGTCTACTTTCACTTGTATAATATGATGAATAATTAGATGATCAATCAAATGAATCATATTTGGGTTGATCATTACCATAATATTCATATCCACTTGATTGATATCCAATTGGACCATGTCCAATATTTTGAGACTCCCAATCATAACTTTTTGATCCATAATCATTTCTCATTGGAATTCTTTGGTTCCCTCTCAAAACCAAATATTTCATATGTTCTTCAACACTCATATGTTGTCGTGAAGATCCAATCAAATGTTTTTTACCATCAACATTAGGAGATTTTGATAAACTTGTCAAAAAGTTACGTTGTTCCTCAGTCCCAGAGTGATACCCATGATCAGTATCTTGTGTTACATAATAATTTTCACGATCTTGTGCCCATGTCATACTCATGTCATATTGATCATCTTGATGACTATGATGCTCATCATGACTTTGTTGATTATTTCCATCATTTGAATCATCACTGTCATCACTTTCATCAGTATCTTCACTATTATCATTTGATAAAACTCTTTTTCTTTTCAATTGTGTTGTTTTTTCTAAATTATTCTTTCTTGAATGCCTTTGAACTCTTGTTGTTGTATTGTATTCTTCAGCATCTGATGCTTGAAGTGTTTGATCTAACCATGTCAAGTGATCATCTTCTAAAATCGATGGTTCATTATCTCGTGTCCATTCATTTAAGATGTCATCATCATGAAAAATATGATTGAGGTCAATCGAACTGTAAAAATTGTCATCTTCTTTTTTACACATCATGTTTCGTACCCTGAGGCGCATATTTTTCAATAGCCAAGCGATTACGGAGCTTTGTATGTATAAAAGATCATGTGCTCCAATTTCTTTCACATCTCGAAGATGAGCATGTTTGACTTAGAACTTTTATTGCAATTTTTTGAAGGTGTGACATATCTTCATTGTAATTATTCCACCATTCAACTGATATAAACAAATCAATATCATATTTTTATAATTATAAATATTTGTAAAATTTAAATTCAAAACCTGGAAGACTTTTTCTAACTGCCATTTTCGCTATTGGAGATCCAAATTCATCTATCTGATTCGTGAATAATTTAATCTAAAAAAGAGAAGAAAAAATAAATAATTATTGTTCGTGTTTGAAAAAAATATAGGAACAAAAAAAAAATACCTCACTAATTGCTGAAGCTTGTGCATTTAAGTATGACTCCAATCTCTTGATTACAATCTTTAATTCTCATTTAACTTCATTATTATAAATACATGTTCCAGAATATTGAAGTAACGAATTTAGAAAATACGCTGAAATATCAAAAAATAAGAAATTAGAAATGAGGAATTTATAAATGATTTTGATAACATACTTTGTAGTCAATAATTTAAGCAAATAAATTATATTGTCACATGCAACATTTTACAAATTCATATAAATTATATAGTTACCTTCCGCATGTAGATATTGGTATAATTGATTGTACCATCGTTTATCAATAATTTCTCAATATGATTGTCAATCTCCAGCATTTTATTTTATTGTTATTTTTGCTCTATCCATTGCTTCATAGATAATTGACATTGTTGGTTTTTGATCTTGGTCAACTAATTTCAAAACTCTTACCAATTGTTTAACTGCAACACAAATATCACGAGCTCTTTTTCAAAATTTTCCATCCATTATGATGTTCGCATTTTTTTTCTGTATCTTTTCTTTGTTTGCTTGTGTTATTGTATGCTTCCCAATCACCATAGTTGCACATTCTTTTTAAATCTGAAGAATGTCGAACAAGACTTTCAATTGAAATAAATTCTGTTGCAAATCTAGTTATTCATGGTCTCAATAATTCTCGATCATTTGTAAATGTTTTCATCAAATTCACAATTTTATCGCTATTATATATGAAGCTTGTTATTTGCTTGGCTTTCTCAACACAACTTTTTACTTTCTTCGTCTTGCCAATATCTTCTAACATGAGATCAATACAATGTGCTGCACAAGGAGACCAAAATAAATGTGATTTTTCTATCATCAATCTAGCACCAACAGCCTTATTTGCACCTTCATTGTCTGTGACCACATGCACAATATTTTCCTCTCCAATTTCTTCAATAACTTTATTTAACAAAGATAAAATAAAATTCGGCAATTTACCAAACACAGCTCTTAAAGTTCGGAATTGCCCAAAAAGCGTACCATAGTTTCAGATTTACCAAATCGCGTATCTAATTCCCCTTTTATCCCTCCTGCCAAACAGACCTGCGACAATTTAATGATGAGAGAGAATTTTCATGCATCCGAGCCACTATTGGAAATTCTGAACCATCTAAACGTGGTGCTGGGAATTCAAATCCCAGCACCACAGTATTCCAGGGAATATAATTCCCAGCACCACCTTTTTTTTATCTGATTTCTAATTTATATCAGTCTGATTTCTGAAATATTGCTGTGAATACCTAATAAAACCTCGAATATCAAAAATTTTGGCCACGGATACACAGAGGGACACTACTAAAACTCAATGGACTTGGATTGGATCGAAAAAGAGGTGAATAGGACCATCAATGTGTTTTGACCAAAACCCATTGATGGACCTAGAGGAGTCCAAATTTCGAAATCTTGACACAGACTGAAAGATCTTACAACATAAATTTTTGATATATCGAGGAAACTTAGTTTTAATCATCTTATTTCCCAATTTTAACTTGTATCGAAAAAAAGATAGTACTGAAAGTTGAGAAACTGGTGGTAGTGGTGCTAGAATTGTAAATTCCAACACCTTGTGGTCGAATTGAAATTTCAAAGACCATCTTGGGATTGGAATTTCAGACCACAGCGGTGGTGTTGCAATCCTGCACCACCACTGTGGTGTTGAAATTCCAATTCCGACCTACGATGATCGGAATCGAACAACTTAGTAGCAGTATCAGAAACGAGATGAAGAACCACTGTGGAATTCCAGCACCTCAATTTTTATATCACGAAAAACTATTTGTGGTTTTACCTAATGTAAATTTATTACCGTTTTTTAATTTATTGGAAAAGCTGTCACGGTGTCTTCAAATGAGTATTTATTTATTTTCCTTATATTTTGCAATAGATGTGTTTTTCTATTTAAAAAAAAATCGTTGTCGAAAATTAGTACGGGCCTCTAACATGAGAAAAATCGCATAAAAGCATTTAATTTTGAGTTGGCCTTTCTATAACTTGGATGATAAAATCTTTCTTCATCTCGTTTCTGATACTGCTACTAATTTGTTCCAATTCGATCACCGTGGGAATTGAAATTTCCGACACCGCGTGGTCTTTGGGATTTAATTCAAAGACCACTGGTGTTGCAATCCTCGCACCACCACTACGGTCGAATTATGAATTTCGGACCACCGCGTGTCTTTGAAATTGTGAATTCCAACACCACCGTGGTGCTAGAATTGAAATTTTCAAAGACCACGGTGGTGTTGATCCCGACCACCACACCGGTGTCGAAATTCAATCCCGACACCAGCAGGTGGTGAATTTCCAATTCAAAGACTACGGTGATCTTTGGAATTGGAACAACTTAAGTAGCGATCGTAAAGCGAGATGAAGAACCACTGTGGAATTCCAACACCTCAATTTTTATATCACGAAAAACTATTTGTGGTTTTACCTAATGTAAATTTATTATCGTTTTTTAATTTATTGGAAAAGCTGTCACGGTGTCTTCAAATGAGTATTTATTTATTTTCCTTATATTTCGCAATAGATGTGTTTTTCTATTTAAAAAAATCGTTTGTCGAAAATTAGTACGGGCCTCTAAAATGAGAAAAATTGCATAAAAGCATTTAATTTTGAGTTGGCCTTTTTATAACTTGGATGATAAAATCTTTCTTCATCTCGTTTCTGATACTGCTACTAAATTGTTCCAATTTGATCACCGTGGTCTGGAATTGAATTTCAAAGACCACCGCTGGTGTCGAGATTAATTTCCAGCACACGCTGGTGGTGCCGATCGCAACACCACCGTGTCTTTGAAATTCTAATTCCAAAGACCACATGGTGGCCGAATTGTGAATTACAACACCTACAACGGTGGTGCAGGATTGCAACAACATCGCGGTGAATTCAATCCCAAAGACTGAATTGTGAATTCCAAAGACAAAGATTACTACCATCGCTTCAACTTTTAGTACCATCTTTTTTTCAACACAAGTTAAAATTGGGAGATAAGAGGATTAAAACTAAGTTTCCTCGACATATTAAAAATTTATGTTGTAAGATCTTTCAGTTTATGTCAAGATTTTGAAATTTGGACTTCTCTAAGTCCATCAATGGGTTTCGGTCAAAACTCATTGATGGTCCTATTCACCTTTTTTTCGATCCAATTCAAATCCATTGAGTTTGAGTAGTGTCCCTCTGTGTATCCGTGACCAAAATTTCTGATATTCAAGGTTTTATTAGGTATTCACAGCAATATTTCAAAAATCAGACCGATATAAATTAGAAATCAGATAAAAAAAAGGTAGTGATGGGAATTATATTCCCAGGAATAATGTGGTGCTGGGATTTGAATTCCCAGCACCACGTTTAGATGGTTTGGAATTTCCAATAGTGGCTCAGATGCATGAAAATTCTCTCTCATCATTAAATTGTCGCAGGTCTGTTTGGCAGGAGGGGTAAAAGGGGAATTAGGTATGCGATTTGGTAAATCTGAAACTATGGTACGCTTTTTGGGCCATTCCGAACTTTAAGAGCTATGTTTGGTAAATTGCCGAATAAAATTTGATGTCTTTGCTTTGTTGGTGCAATCAACAGAACTATGAAAAATCATATGGCGATCACAGTTTATCATAAAATTTATGAATGGATGTTTGTTGTGTGTGCTCCAACCATCGCACATTATTGTGCATCCATACTTTGGCCATTTTGATTTTAAAGTGTTCAGATATCCATTTATCTCATCTACCTCCTCTTATAAATAAACACCACTAATTTGACATCCTGTGGGACCTTTGATTCCTGTTCCAACCTCAACAATAGTATTGATCATTGATTAATAATAAGACCCACTATCTGCTGCATTAAATGGAATAGCATTATATATAAATCATTTTGATACTGTCTTGCCAACATCTTTCACTTTTTCAGTACTAAACCAGTTTTTGATACTCTTGCATTTCATGGAAAACATAAAAGAGTCAATTTCTTTTGATGGTAATCGAGAATCCTCTCTTACACTAAAGTTTCGAGACATTTTTTTTCTCAAACCATGATCTAAGCCAGAGGAAGAACCAGCACCAAAAAATCCTACGATTATAAAATTTAGAATAGTTAAGTTAATTAAATTAATAAGATATATACATGTAAATTTAAAATATTATTTAGATATTGTTTACCTTGACCATAGTGATGACGCATCTCCTCTTCAATGACTCTTGTTTTACGACTTTCTTTGATGACTTTTTGTAATTCTCGATTTTCAATATCTTCAATGTTATTTTCACCACTACTATCACTTTCTGATACACATATATTTTGTGTAATTAACTCTAAAGTTATTTATTTTTTTTCTTTGCATTAAATTTTTACTTGTCTTAGAGTCTTGAAGATGTTTTTGTAACATCGATGATATTTCCTTAGGAGCTTTGTGACATGTTTCGACATTTCCAATAACATGTGTAATATGTTATTTTAATCTCACAATTCCTCCCATTATAACTTTTTCACAAAATTTATATCGTATTGTTTTACGATTATCACCCACCATTTGACCAAATTGCCAACCAATATCAGGATTTAGTGTCATTCTAAACAAATAAATAGTGATACATAATTTTAACTCATAAACTTTTTAAAAAATTCACATAATAAACTATTATCTATTTATAATTAAATCTTTAAGCTTATACTTGATGTACTAATAATTCAAGAATCATAATAATAAAACCAAATGAGAATACATATTGCACATATAAACATAGAATGAAGATGAAAAAAATCTAATGGTATTGCAATCTATACTGTTATAGTGCATAAGAACATGTCAAAGCTAACTCAACAGATAAGCTCTTGTATAGTTGTTGACAAAGTCTTGGAATATATTTTCACATTTACCAATAGAATATATATATAGCAAATTCGTCATTCCAAATAAGAAATGTATCATAAGAATTATATGTGAGTTCCAACTCCAAATTCGCCCACCCCCACTAAAATATGGATTGAAATGTTTGATCATTTTAACGAGAGGAAAAAAAATACTTAAAAAAGAATTGAACAATTAGAAAAGAAAAAGAGAATACTAAACTTTGAGGAACATTAACATGTACAAATATGTAATTTCTAAATTAGTAGAAAACGAGCAAGGCATGTGTACCTTACTCAACTATCCCAAAGGTTGTAAATTATGACATATAACACTTAAAGACACCTTTTTTTATTGGATTTTTTAAAAAAAATCTTCAGTTTCATAACACATAAAAAATATCAACTTTGCTAGAATAAAGATTGGATAATAAAACTATTTTTTTTAGTAAAAAAAAACTAAAGAAATTTGAAATGAGACTATCGTCAAATTTATCTTGTTTAGGCATGCAATTTATTTTGAAAAGATTAATTTTATTGTATTTCTTACTATTAGTGGGGTAGTGGGGTACGAAATGCAATTGAAGTTGAATTGGAAGATAAGATAGATGGATCATTTAGAAGAAGCCTAGAAAATCTTGACCGGAAGAATCAATATGTATTTTGATGACTTTAGTTTAACAAAGAGTCTGCTCCAAATTGAAACAGAAAAATATCAAATTCATCTAAATCGAAAGTATTTGATTCATAGAACTTTGACTGTAATGACAAAACACTCAGCTAAGCAATTAAACAAATTGGAAAATAATTACGAAATATGATAGATGAATTTAATGACAAGGGCTATTGGCATCAATTTCAAATATGTCAATCTCAAAATTCAATCAAAGTTTACATGGATCATATCAAATTAAATTATATAAATAAAAAATAAAAACTTATTATCTGATAGAAAGTAGAATTTTAATTAATCGAAAATAATTGAAGCCAAGAAGATTGATGGATTAATAGATAAGAAGACTCCACGAAATAAAATGGACAAGAGATTTTAATCGAAGTCAAGACGCTGGACAGATTACTCGCTCATTTTACGAAATAATATAGACAAGAGATTGAATTATGTATCAATTTAAAAAAAATGAATCTATTAAATCAGATCTACCAGCTCAGATTTGTCGGCATCCTTTTGTATCTTCTAATTGACACTTTTGACTTGTGAGCTGTAATTGAAAAGAAAAATCGATTAAAGCTTGTGAATGATATTTTTTGAACTGTAATTAAAAAAAATCAATTAAATCAAATCGAATTACTGTGAAAGATATTTTTTTACCTCGTAATTGATGTATCTTTTGTAAAGTTGTCGGCCAAATAATTTCATCTCCAGAATCCAAAGCCACGCGGTCACCGTTCCGATCCACCATTCCGATCCGTTTTTTTTTTCCGTTATAACGCTCGTGGACGACATTCCACGACAACCTCCGTTCTTCACCGGAAAAGTGGCACAGAGCATGCCGTTCCGATTCCGAAACGTCCGTTCCGACGGTTCCACTACCATTCCGACGAACTATGCTAGCCAGAGCCTAGCATGGAAGATCAGCCAGCCTAACAAGGACCTCTTATCCGGAGTCCGCACTGATTTCTATGAGCTTTGGATTCCTCTGAGGAACTGGTCTGCACTCTTACTGGGAATCGTTGGATCAATAGCTGCCTCGTAAGCCTACTCTGGGAGGGGATGACTCAACCCTATCACTCTGCCTTCTCTGTCCAGCATAGGCTTTCCCATTTGAACCCAAGATCCCTGACACCAAACTTCCTCTACCTGACCGTAAACTCAAACTAGATGAGCCTCCGATCGAACTAGAAAGAATGGTTCGCTGGCTGGGACAGGACCTACTCTTCAAATTAGAAGGTCGGATCCACCAATCTTCAGTGCTCAAGGATCGAAGATCTGGGGGAAAGGGTATATATTCCCTCCACGCCTCTAGCCTCTAGCCTCTACTATTCCCTCCACGCAAGAGATGTCTATTCAGTAGAAGGCATTGAAGAAGGAGATGGGGCCATGGAAGTCCACTCGTACGTGAAACTCATCCGCATTTTCTTCATTTCTATATAATGTCTAAACCAAACTATGAGGAACGAAGGCACGTAAGTACAAAAGTTGGAATATGTCCCGTCTGCAGAAGAATGATGTCAGCTCGGAGTCTGATGCACTCGAAGCTAGGTCTGAGCCAAGCATCTCTCCTTAAGTGGCGAGATTCTTTAGTGAGGTGCCTACGATTCTAATGATTATAACGCATCACTGGCTCTACGTTAGAAAGAAGAATAAATTGAAGTAGCGCAGGGCGATAGCCAATCTTGTCTCGAATACTGCACTATGTACGCTTCTTGGACACAGATTAGCTGTCAACTCGTTGGTCTGGGGATGCAGTCCTTTCTCCTCGGGAGCTAGAGGAAGGTTCGATTCTTACCTTTTATCCCACAGGAGACCCTTCATTCGTAGTAGCTGTAGGACTTGAATGTGAATCCTCTACGAGGGAAAGTGGAAGAGGAGGAGCTGGAGTGAGGTCAAAGTCAAATAGTACGGGCGAAAGTAGAATCGGAGTGGGAGGTTCTGAGCTCCTTTTTTTCTGAATGGTGAGCTCCTTTTCTTTAAAATAAGGAAGTGCTTTTTCTGGATTCCTTTTCACCAATACTTAACCTAGCGCTAGGAACCAATTATTGCAGGTGTTGTTGGATATTTTATGTGGACTAGCATAATTAATAGGATGTTACTGGGCTTAGTTATATGGGAAGGCTTGGCCTATTATTTCTTAATTTCTACAGAGGTCTTTACTCCTAATCCTTTATATGTGGTTGTCACCCCATTGAGACATACACGCACATTTTTTTTATCTTCTGGGTGATAGGAGAAGTTTTTCTCTGTTTTTTCTCTCTACTATTTAAGTTTTCTCTTGAAGAAAGAAAATGATCTCATCGACATCTTCCGCTCTAGGTATTTTATTTAACGTCTAATTAATCTATCACGTTAAACTTGTTTGTCATATCATGAATTAGATATGGATAATTTATCAATTGGTATCAAAGTCAGATTTAATTCTAATATGACAATGAATTTATCATCAAAAGTTAAGTTTACCGTCTCTGTCTCGATTTTGATTCTTGGCCGTATGATATCTTTTGTTTTTTTATTAAAATAATAATAATAATAATTCCTCGTTTCAAATCCCTCAATCTCTGTGTTTTGAACCAATCGTCGCGGGCATGGGGTGCTGGTGACGCTCGCGGAGGAGCAAAGTCGGCGGAGGAGCGAAGTCGACTGTGGGCGTCACCGGTGATGGATCTGAAAACTGATATTGTTTGGATCTGCTATCGCGTGTTGACGCCGTTGGCATACCATGCAAGTATGCACAGCAGCGCTCCAGTGAGGCGGGCGATGACTCCGACGAGGCAAGCGGCTGGTTTTGGCGGCGGTTGTTTGGGCGGTTGGCGAGCAGCATTATGATTGCATTTAGGAAGCACATATGGGGATAATGGGTTGGGGAAGAAACTGAAACACGTGGAGAAGGAAAGTTTGCACTGAAACACGTGGAGAAGGAAAGTTTATTTAAAAAAAAAATCGTGGTTTTAGAACTGTCGTATGCTATATATATTAGAAGTCGTATGATATTTAAAAAAAAAACTGATTTTGGACCTTCAATTATTTTGATATTTGGGCTTTAGTGATGCAAACAGGACTTCATAATTTGCATTGAACTCGAACTCTATTAAATTTAAACCATTTTGTATTGTTTTTAATATTTTTTTTCATAGTTGTGAGCTTGCCTTTGCGAGACGGATTATGATAAAATACCATTGTTGAAAAATTGTTATTAATGTGGCATTAGGAATTATTTTAATAATGCACTTACCCTATCGGTTTGTCTTTATTGATATAGTTCCTAATGATTGGTAATTATATTTTTAAAGTTTTCAGTATCCTTTCGATATTAGCTTTAAGAATAAAATTATTTTATGTGATGTGGGAGTTAATTTATGCATTGTAATTCGGGACCCTTCGACGGGATTGCATTTGCATGAGATAACTTTATTGTGGTCATAAGTTCTATTTCTTTTGTTGGATATGCTCAACAATAATCTCCTATTAATGTATAAATTCCATCTTTGCCTATGAGTATGAACTCTTTACCAAAGCTGAATGGAACCAATTATGAGGATTGGGCTGACTCTGTTAAGTTGTTCCTTGCCATTTCTAATGTTGACGCTGCCCTTACTGAGAATGAGCCTGAGGTTCCCACACCTGAATCTTCCGCTGCGATTATAACAAAACATGAAAAATGGGCTCATTCTAATAAAGTCTGTCTGATGACCATGAAGTTCACTATGGATAAGACCATCGAAGATAATGTTCCTGAGACGAACAGTGCTAAAGAGTTTCTTGAGTCTGTGAGCAAGAAATTCAAGAAATTTGATAAGACAGAAAAGGCTTCATATCTTTCCTTACTGACAAAGACCAGATATGATGGTGTGTCGGGTGTTCGTGAACATGCTATGAAGCTCACCAATTGGTATAATAAGTTGAAATCCATGAAAGTGGAGTTGGGAAGTGATTTTTGGTCTGACAAATATTGGACTCGCTTTCTTGTGAGTTTGATATTCTAAAAACTTCTTATAATGCACAAAAGGAGGAATGGACTATTGATGAGCTTGTAGCCATTCTTAATCAAGAGGAACAAAATATGAGGAAGGGTAAGACTCAAGTTGTTTAGTTGGTTTCTCATAAGAATAATGAGAAAAATAAGAAATATTCTAAGGGAAAGAGTAACAAGCCTCAATTCAAGAAAAGGTGCAGTGATAAATCAGGATCTTCTGTAGTTCATGAAGATAGTGAACTATCTAGAGTTAAAAAGAGATTTAATGACACTTGCAAGTTTTGTGATGTGTTCGGGCACAAACAATCCGACTGTTTTAAGTTTAAAAAATAGTTAGAGATGAAGCAGAAGCAGAAGCAAAAGCAAAAGCAAGGTATTCGTCTTGTTTTAGTGTGTTTTGAATCTAATCTTGTAGATGTACCTTCTCATACTTGGTGGTTAGACTCTGGCACAACTATACATATTACAAATTTTGTGCAGGAGTTCAAAACCAGGAGAAGCCCAAATGAAGGGGAGGTGTCTGTTGCAGTTGGAAATGGCATGAGTGTCAAAGTAGAGCACATAGGAGTAGTTGTTTTGAAACTAAGTGGAGGACATGAGTTGGTTTTGCAAGATACTGTTTGCGTACCTTCTATGAGAAGTGTTTTGGATTATTATGGTTACACTTTCCATTTTGGTTCAAATAAAGTTATCATATATTTTGAATATGTTATTGTTGGTTATGGTGTCAAGTTGAATGACATGTATATGTTGACTTTTGATCCTCTTTCTATTGAACAACGACATCCAATGTTAATAATGTTGTTGGGCAAAAGTGAGGAAGAGCTATTGAGAACTCTTCTATGTTGTGGCATAAGAGGTTGGGACATATATCCCGAGAAAGGATGGAGAGATTGATCAAGGAGAATATTCTTCATAGTGTGGACTTCTCGGATTTCGATACATGTGTTGATTGTGTAAAAGGTAAGCTTATTGCTGGAGTTAGAAAGAATAGAGTTGCTAGGAATGAAAGGATACTGTAGTTGATTTATACAGATATCTGTGGGCCAATTACTCCCATTGCTCTAGGAGGATATAGATATTTCATTACTTTTATTGATGATTTTTCAAGGTTTGGCTGGATTGATTTGTTGCGTGAGAAATCAGACTCTTTAGATGCCTTCAAGAATTTTAAAGCTGCAGTTGAGTTGAAATTTGACACACAAGTGAAGAGTGTTAGATTTGATAGAGGTGGTGAATTTTATGGAAGGTATAATGAAACTGATAGGAATCCTGGTCCTTTTGCAAAGTTTTTACAGGATTGTGGGATTGAGGCACAGTATACTATGCCTGGAACTCTGCAGTAAAACGGTGTTGCTGAAAGGCGAAATCGTACACTCATAGAGATGGTTAGATGTATGCTTAGTCATTCAACTCTTCCTAATTTTTTGTGGGGAGAAGCCTTGAAGACAACAACTTATATTTTAAATCATGTACCAAGTAAGTCAGTTCCAAGGACTCCATATGAACTTATGACAGGGAGAAAACCTACTTTGAAACATTTTCGTGTCTAGGGTTGTAAGGCAGAAGTTAGGCTCTACAATCCAGAAATAAAGAAGCTTGATTCTAAGACGATTAGTGGTTTCTTCATAGGATATTGTGTTGGTTCTAGGGGTTCTAGATTTTATTGTCCTAATCATACCACTAGAGTTGTTGAATCTGATCGTGCTGTCTATTTTGAAAATGATTCAGAATATGTTGTAACTCAGGAGCCTCGTGTTGTTAGTTTCGGAGAAGAGCGTGTCGCTATTCCTGTACCCATTGCTCTTTTACCTGAGTCTATGCCAGTCGTTCTCACTCATGATGAAACTACTAATCCTATTGTTGATGCAAATGTTGATCTGCATGTTGACCATGATGTTCAGAATCCTGATGTTGCTGTGCCTCAATTACGGCGATTTGAGCGTGTTCCCACATCTACTGCATCTATTAGATTCAAGGATTATGTTGTTTATTTGCAGGAACATGAGTTTACTAGTGTAAAGGATTCCGACCCTATTACTTTCTATGAAGCCGTTTCTTATTCTCATAGTTCACAGTGGTTGATTGCTATAGAAGATGAAGTAGCTTCTATGCGAAAGAATGATGTTTGGGATTTGGTGGTATTGCCCGAAGGTTGCAAATCTGTAGGTTGTAAATGGGTCTTTAAGACTAAACGTGATGCTAAAGGTGAGATAGAGAGGTACAAAGCCAGACTTGTTGCTAAAGGATACAACTAGAGAGAAGGCATAGACTATAAAGAGACGTTCTCTCCTGTCTCTACCAAAGACTCTTTTCGTGTTGTGATGGCCTTAGTTGCTCATTTTGATTTAGAGCTTCATCAGATGGATGTTAAGACAACATTCTTAAATGGTGATTTATTTGAGGATGTCTATATGGATCAACCTGAAGGTTTTGTCGAAAGTGGTAAGGAGCACATGGTTTGCAAATTGAAAAGATCCATTTATGGCTTAAAACAAGCTTCTAGACAGTGGTACTTGAAGTTTCACTATATTGTTAGTTCTCTTGGCTTTGAGGAAAATGCAGTTGATCAGTGTATTTATCTAAAAAAGAGTGAGAAAAAATTTATTATCCTTGTTCTTTATGTTGATGACATCCTTTTGGCTAGTAATGATGTTGGTTTTATGAATGACACTAAACAAATGCTTACAAATCATTTTGATATGAAGGACCTTGGTAATGCATTTTTTGTTTTGGGCATTGAGATTTATCGTGACAGATCTCGCGGTATTCTTGGTTTATCTCAACAAGGATATATTGATAGAATTCTGAACCGGTTCAATATGCAATCTTGTAAGCATTGTGTTGCACCTATTCAAAAGGGTGAGAAGTTATCTAATGATCAGTGTCCTCAAACTGAAAGTGAAATGGCAAATATGAAGAAAATTCCATATTCTTCCGCTGTTGGCAGCCTTATGTATGCTCAAGTTTGTACACGTCCTGATATTTCTTTTGTTGTGGGTGTACTTGGGAGATACTTGAGTAAACCTGGTGTGGCACATTGGCAGACTGTTAAACGTGTTTTGAGGTATTCGAAAGGTACCAAAAATTATATGATCACATATAGGAGATCAAATCATCTTGAGATAACATGTTATTCTGATTCTGATTATGGCGGTTGCCCAGATGATCATAAGTCCACATCAGGATATATATTCATGTTAGCTGGAGGAGCTATCTCTTGGAAGAGTGTCAAACAGACTCTTACAGCTACATCAACCATGGAAGCAGAGTACATAGCTTGTTATGAGGTCATATGTCAAGCGATATGGTTAAAAAAATTTATTGCTGAATTTGATTTTGTAGAGAATATCTCTAGGCCTCTCACTATATATTGTGATAACTCTGCTGTGGTGAGTTTTTCTCTCAATAATAGGAGCTCAAAGCGGACAAAACACTTTGAGACAAAGTTTATGTTTGTGAGAGAGAAAGTTCAAGAGTTTAAAACTCGCGTCGAGCATATCCCTATAGAGCTTAATATTGCTGATCCCCTAACCAAAGACATAACTGTTAAAGCTTTTGTTGACCATGTAACCCATATGGGTGTAGTAAGGTCTTTTGATATTTTGGGTTAGTGGGAGTTTATGCTTATGTTTTGTTATGACCTCATATTTATAATATTTGAGACATTGAACTATTATTATAACTATTGTTGTATATATGTTGTGATGACATATTGTGGAGACATTTTGGACCCCGTCTCAATCTTTGTTGTTATTATATGGCATCATGGGCAGATGTTTGGATCATTTTGCTGGGAAATAATACTTTGTTCAAATTTTGACATGTCATTTTGTTGGGCTATCCCATTTATCAATATTCCACTTTGTTGTTGTGTCACAGGATATAAGTGTCTTACAATGCATGATATCATTATTCCTTTGAGTGTGATTTTCTGTATTGTTGAGATGCTCATAGTTCCTTTTTGACTTTTTCGTATTTTGTGTTGACTTATTTTGGCATCTTGTTGTGGTCATATACTGTTGATTAATCTAATGTATTATGTTGTCTAAGTGGGAGAATGTTGGATATTTTATGTGGACTAACATAATTAATAGGATGCTATTGGGCTTAGCTATAATAGGAAGGCTTGACCCATTATTTCCTAATCTAGGCCTCTACTTCTAACCCTTTATATGTGATTGTCGCCCCATTGAGACATACACGCACATTTTTTATCTTTTGGGTGATAGGAGAAGTTTTTCTCTATTTTTCCTCTCTACTGCTTAAGTTTTCTCTTGAAAAAAGAAAATGATCTCATCAATATCTTCCGCTCCAGGTATTTTATTTAACGCCTAATTATATCTATCACGTTAAACTTGTTTGTCATATCATGAATTAGATATGGATAATTTATCAGGTGCTGCTTCGGATGGAGGGTGAAGAAGAAGCTAGTGCCCGCTCAAGGGCTTCTAGGAACTACTTACAGAGGGAAGGCCAGGAGAGAAAGTTGAACCCTTAAATAAAAGAAGGATAAGTGGAAGTGGTGGAGGCAACCTTTTAAGCATAATTCGGTGCGCGGACTTGATACTCTGTGGAAAGGTAGAGAAATTTCTTGAATCCAGGTGAGGCTGAACCCGAAGTAAAGATTGAAGTGAACATCCCACAATATTCTCTTGAGTTCTTATGGTAAAGAAGTGATCGATCTGAACGAACAATATCCAAATCTAATTCCAAGGAATGCATGAGCAAACTAGTATTAGCTCTGCAAATTTAGAAATATTGGATAAAGGATAAATCTGTTCCAACAAGAAGATCATCAATAGCAACACTGTTAAGCATTTTATCCAACTAAACAGTCCTATGAAACGTATCTTGTGGCGGTTCCTTGCTCTAAGCGCCACGAAGACTCTAGCTATGACCACGGCTGCTTCCCTGCTCTCGGGGCCAAACGCGTATCTCGTGGCCGGCAGTTACATGTGTTGTAGTCTTTCCATCCGCGGTCTTGCACCTGTACGGCGTTGCCGTGAGCGTCGCGGTTCTCCTCGTTCGGCCGTGCAACCGAATTTGTACACAGTCCGGCCTTCCGGGAACAAGCCGTTATTTAATTTTCATTGATTTAGTTGAGATCGGAACTAATGCCAAATTAAATCATGAAGGTCTTCATTGTAACTTATTCTTAAAATTTGATGATTTTAACTTTTAAAACTAATTTAGATTATAACATTATGTGTGCTTATATTATTAATTAATAGTTATGTATTTATCGTGTTCTTCTGTCCATCGACTTTTTTATTTTTAATAATTTTAAACATGTTTTTTATTTACTAAAAACTAATTTATAATAATTTTTTATTTGCTAAACAAATAATTTTACTAGATGATATTTACAGATTTTACAAGGCTTTCAAGATGCTAATATGACGATAAATCTCTTAAAATGATTAGAAGTGTTCGAATTTTACTGGATTGCTTAATATATTTAAAGATCCACTTAATTACACAATATTCATTTATCTTGAGATTTAAATTTTAATCATCTTATTTATTGTTCTGATCGAATGCTCGATTTCTATATATCCTATTGGGGCACAGTTCATCTTCTTGCGGTACATCTCAGTGAACGTCATTGATTCTTCGAGTATCAACTTCTCCCCCTCCCTAATCCCTAGCGGGTGCACAATCACCTCAAGGGGCAGGTTCTAAGAGCATCTCCAACGGTGAAATCCATTGGAGAGCTCCTTTGTGAACTCCATCGTACCACGTCAATGTCACGTCAAAAGAAAAAAATCTTATTTATCTCTTCACTATAAAAAAATCTTCCAACAACTTCTTTTATGGGTCCCACCATTTATCTATATTTTACATTATATATATTTATTATAAACACTATTTTATAATGATTATTTTTATACCTATTTATTAATTCCGTAAAATTACTAACCATTAAAAATGTAAAAATAAATTACATAAATACTGCATAATAATTCAAAAGTAAATTACATAAATATTACGATACATAAAATAAAAAATAAAAAATTACAACAATATATAAATTATATGAGATTATGCCTCTGTTTAATTTTTTCAGCTATTTTCTCATGTATACGAAGTTGTTCCGGAGTCATCTTACTAGTATCCTTCATAAGAATTTCATAATCCTTATGAAGGATCTCAGCTTCTCGGAAAGTCATTTTTTGCATTTGATAATCTTTGATTTCTTGCCAATCTGTATCGTCGTTTTGCTCTGTTTTATCACTTTCTCTGACTTTGGATTTGCCCTTCCTCTTCGCCGCCTTTTGTCCTATTGGACGAATGTGTGCTTCATAGTCGTCCACATCAATATTCAAATCTGGATTTGAGCTAGAAGTGTACCCTCCTGATTCGGATGTTCTTGCCTTCTTGCTGGAGTGATGACTAACTGATTGTGGAGCATATTTTTCATACTTTTTGATAACCCTCCATACATGCATATATTTGAAGTCCTTGTTATTGTTGTTGGCTTTCCACATTTTGAGTGTGTTTTCTAACATATTTTCATCACTCTAACCGCTTTGACAATGAGAATAAAAATTATTATAATATGCAGAAAATTCATTTGCTATTGGCGCGAACATGTAGTAATGTGATTTTAATCGCTTCCAAATTCTTGACACAGTTCCAGCGGGTCGATGATTGTTGTAATAATTAACGATACGTTTCCAAAAAGCTTGATCCTTCTGGTCGTTACCGATGACTGCATCGGTGCTAATAGTGGCTCATGACTTCGCAAGGACCACGTCTTCGTCAGGAGACCAAATTGCTCGCTTTGAATATCTATCTCCGGCTTGTATTCGGGCTCTATCTGTGATGAATGTGATGGCCACTGAGTTGCTGGAACTGATGATGGCGTTATAGGCTCTTTTATCGCTGACAGTTGTATCAACACTAGCCCTTCTTGATTCATTTGAAGGTATCGTTGGTGGTTGAAGAGGAGGAAATATATGCAGTAGAGTTGGCATCCCAAATTGGCTACCCATTGCCGACCAATCTTGAGGTGGATACATATAAAATGGAGATGGGGCAATGTTACTCGAATTCATCGAAAATTTTTGGAAATTTGGAGGATATTGTGGAACATTTAGAAAATTTGGAGGATATTGTGGAACATTTAGAAAATTTGGAGGATATTGTGGAACATTTAGAAAATTAGGAGGATATTGAGTGTGGGACGAAAATTGAGAATATTGGATATTTGAAGGAATACGAGTATTTTGAGAAGAAGTTTCTTCCATATTTGAAGAATTCAAAAGATTTGTAAAAGAAAAATTGAAATTTGCATCCATCTGAAGAAAGAAAGAGAAAATGGCAAGATTACAGGAATGAAGAAGAAGAAATTTGTAGGAGAGTTGTAAAACTCCTGAGTGAATGAAGGTATATTTATAAAAAAAAATTATTTTTAAAAAATTAAAAAATAATCATTGAACAACGGCTAAAAAATTAACCGTTGTTCAACGAATACATCCGCATCTTTGATTTTTTTTCCCATTAATTAATTTTTTTTTCCACTAAAAATAAAAAAAAAAAAAAATAAGAAGGCCCGCTTGGGAGCTGGGAGCGCCCCCTCCCACAATGGGAGGGAGTGATCCCTCCCAATGCCACATCACCGGTGGGAGCTCAAAGGAGCTCCCACAGGTGATGCTCTAAAATGTCACTATCGACAACTTGCTAAAGTTGGAGTTGACAACCGATTGATGATTCAAGTTCTTGAATCGACCATTGCTTAGGTATTGCACAAGTTAGCAAATACCATACAAAATATCTTTCTGTGACATTTCATCGAATGACAAATGAGCGATAAATATACTTGCTCTGAATTAAGACAGAGAGATGAGATGACTCGGCCAAATATCCACAACCGAAGTAAGAGGGATCGATTGGGCCAAGAACGACCTAGGTCTTCTGGACGATGCATTGGTCAAATGGTTGAGTTGGTATTATCCTATGGTTTGTTGGGTTCGGGAGTTATCTTGTCGTCGGAGATGCAGAATGTGTCTGAGAAAGATTCACAAACAAGTAAGAGCGGTTGCCGAGGGATTCCTCGATGAAGTCTTTCCAACACTCAAGTTAGAATGTGGAGAATATGGAGAAATCCAAACGTAAAGTAGAGAATAGCAGAAGGTCAAGAAAACCCCAGAGATATCCCCTTTTCCACTCCCTTTTTACCTTTATATAAGCAAACTTGATGGTAGAGATTTCTAGAGGGAATCATAGGAGGCATAACTTGATGGAGAGGTAACAGTACGGAGGAGATCTTGAGAGACATGATCTCATTAATTAGGGGATGTGGATGTACAGACTTTGAATCTTAAGAGACATGACCTCATTAATAAAGAGAGATGAGTGTGTAAATCTTGAATCTTAGGAGACATGACCTCATTAATAAAGAGAGATAGTACGTCAGCAAAGATCGTGAGCCCACAATAGAGACAATAGGACATGGCCCCGTGAAGGGATATATCTATCTCCTCGTCGGCTTGAATTAAGAAGCCTTTTCTGAGCTCAGATCTCTAGGCTAAACTGAGATACTATCGAGGTAAACTACTGTCGCATTGAGGTATCGTCGAGGTAAGCTACTACTGTCAAGGTAAGCTATTGCTACCGAAGTAATCTACTATGATCTTCCTGATGAACTAAATTAACTTGCGTTGCTCTTGATCGACACCAATTGATCAACTTGACCATTGACTCGAATCGGCTATCGGGCTAAGGATATTCCTCCCTGCATCAATACTCATGTGCCCCATGGTCACCCAGGTTAACGACAAAGAGGATAGGGGTGATTGTTATCTAGGTCTTGCCATCGTCCTTAGTAGCTTAGAGGCCACCGACCCGGTCTTATAGGAGGAGGGTGAGAGTGTCGGGGTGTGTCGGTGTGGAGCTTGAGGTCAAGGTTGAGGTACGACCGCTGGCACTTGGTGTAGTAGTTGACGACGACCTTGGTTCATGTCTAAGAAGGATTTTGTGAGGTCGCCTTGTCGAGACTCATCACCTCCGACAACACCTCGAGGAGCTTTCATGCCAGTCCCTGTTAGAGTAATTTGATCGTAGAAATAAATGAATGTATTTTCATTGATTTGTTTTGTACATAAACAAGGTATTTATAGATATATTACAAGACTAAATCAATTAAAGTATTCAAATAAATATTCTAGATAAGAAAACTCTATCTTATCTAATTTGACAAAGCCTATTGACCAAGCCTATTTGATAAATTCTAATTTGGTAAAGTATATTCAATTAGTTCTCTTTTATCCCCCTATAAATCCAACGGGATATCTTTCACATTGAGTTTGATTGTCAACTTATTGAAATAATGTCCAAATAATGGTTTGGTAAAGATATTAGCGAATTGATCTTCTGCAGTATATACGAAACAGATAATTGTTTAGTTGCAACTCGCTTTCGAACAAAATGAAAATCAATTTCCATGTATTTTGTACGAGCATGAAAGATTGGATTTGTTGTAAGATATGTTGCTCCAATATTGTCACATCAAATTTTCGGTGTGATATTTGACACAAGATGTAATTCAGAAAGAAGTGATTGAAGTCAAATAATTTTAGATGTTGTATTGGCTATAGCTTTATATTCAACCTCAGTACTTGAGCGAGAAACTGTAGGTTGCTTTTTTGAATTTCATGAGATAAAATTTCGTCCAAGAAATATTGCATATCCACTGGTAGAGCGTCTATCTTCAGGAGAACTTGCCCAACCCGCATCACTATAGGCGTGTAAATTTCGTGATGAATGATGATATATTAGAAGACCGTGCAGTATAGTGCCTTTGAGATAGTGCATAATTCTTTTCACACTTTCTTAATTTTGTTCAGTTGGAGCATGCATAAACTGACAAGCACGATTTATAACAAATATAATATTTGGTCGTGTGATAGTAACATACTGTAAAGCTCCAACAATACTTCGATAAATCTAATGATCAAATATAGCAGGAGAGGATGAGGGTACAATATTGATATTTATAGCAATCGGGGTGGATATCGGACGTGCTCCATCCATCTTAGCTCTTTGAAGAAGTCCGGCAATGTATTTACTTTGAGAGAGAAGACACCTTTCATCATGTGGGATAAGTTCTGTAAGATACGGTGAAAAAAAATAGATATTCAGATTTGGGGTTGATTGAGTTGGGCTTAACCTAGGTTTTAATTAAAGCTTATGGATTAATTAAAACCTGACCCGTTTGTAATTAAACCCGACCCGTTTTTTTTTTCAAACCCGATTCATTTTCTCCTTCTTAACGCCAAGTCGTTCGGCATTTTCCTCATCGCCGTTCTTTCTTTTATTTTCCCAAACGTTACCCCACGGTTCTCTCTTCTTCACCGTGACTATTCCTTTCCCTCTCGCAATCTCTTCTCCACCGCGCTCGACCTTCCCTCTTTTCCCTAGCTGCGTTTTCTTTCTCCTCACCGCGCGACTCTTTTTCTCTTCTAAAATGCACGACTGTCGAGCGCTCTTCCCCTTCCTCATGGTAAGCGGCGACGCCTGGACCATCCTCGATGGCCTTTATGGATGAACGAGAGCATAGACCGAGCGAGAGCAGAGGGTGAGCCAGTGGTGGGGGAGCTTGAATCGGTGATGTTCCGATGGTGAGCTGTCGATTTGGGGTTTCTATCAATCGTCGTCGGTGCTAGGTAAGAGATTGTCATCTCCTTACCTTGCACGAAGATCGAATTTCTAGTTGTTTCCTTCGCTAAGTGTGATATGTTGTGATGGGCAGCGCTGTTGGCGTTGGATTTTTCGACGAATAGAGCATTTGGGGGAAGTGTCACCGGTGAAGCTACAACCTCAGGTATACCTCTCAGTTGCTCCCTTTCTTTGCTATCCAGGGTGGTTTATTGGTGTCGATTTTGGGTCTCAAAGGGGGTTGTGCAGTGGGGTGAACTAAGCAGTGGATTAGGCTTGGGGGTTGCTACGTGAGGTGATTTGTTGTGTCTTGTGCGCTGAGCAAGGTGTATTGAGTTGAATGGGTGGTTGTTGTGTGATTGTGGGTGTTGTGCGGTTGTGAGTTGAGGTTTTGGTTGGTTGTGCGACTGTGAGTGAGGGTTTGCTTGGCTGTGGCTGAGTGAGAAAGGGTTGGGTTGAACGAAGTGTTTAAATTAGGGTGGTTAGACCCCTAAATTTGGAAACTATGGGTTGTGATGGAGCTGTGGATAATGGATCAAGTGGTTAAGTAGACTAGTTGGGTTTTGTTCTATTGTGTGATGTAAAATTGGGGCTGCAAAGAGTGGGATGAATGTAATTCGTGGGAATAAGTTGGGAGTTCAATAGGAGCTAAGTTGGTGTGAATTGGCCATGAGTGATTTGGGGGTTTCTAATTCATGTTCGATAGAAGGACGTGAATATAGGAATGATGTAATAATGGATTTGTATATTGTCGGGTGTTGGAACTTAGTACTTGTTATGTTCTGTGCAGGACGTGATTACGAGATAGGTCTGTGGACGTAAAGATATTTATCACGAGCTTCTTAGCAGGTGGATAATTTTCTATCATGGTTAGGTAGTAGATAAATCCTAATGCATGTTAATTTACATTGGTGTCACTTATACCTTGACTCCACTCTAGTTTTTCTATTGCTTGACACTTAGTCTTTGCCCTTTTAAATACTCTAGTATTTTTATCACATTTTCCTTCATCATGATCATGAGTTATAGATGTGATGTATGTAAGTATATAGTTGTTCAATTAGGTGTATATAGTAAAGTACGGATGAAGACTTGATTTGTAAATTAGATAAAAGGTCATCCGGGGGTGGATAATGTCTTGAACATAGAATTGATTCCTATGTTAAATCCTTATGTTGCATATCTATTACGGATCATGTGTTTATGTATGGTCATATGGATAGTGTGTCACTACGGACTAGTGTCCTAGCTTGATTATGATCAATTGAGTACGACTCTCTGTATGATAGAGAGTGTGTTGATCAGTTGAATATGACTCTTTGTAGGATAGAGAGTGTGTTGATCAGTTGAATATGACTCTCTGCAGGATAGAGAGTGTGTTAATCAGTTGATCAGTATGACTCTCTGCAGGATAGAGAGTGCGTTGATCAGTTGATTATGACTCTCTTTAGGATAAAGAGTATGTGGTGGATGTATGTTATGTGTGACTGTGCATTCATGTCATTTACATGCATACTGGTGACTTGGTCTCCCTTATGGTCGAGAGAGTCGTCAGTCATCCTGTCTTTACGGTTACTCGTGGTAATAGTAGCTAGTGTGAGGGAAGAACATTTGTTGTGCCGCACTCGACCACTATAGATGATGATAATTGGAGTTGTGTGTAGTTGTCCTACGTGTGTGACACTCGACCACTCATAGATAGTGACTGTCGGAGTGGCCAACAGTAGAGACCCCTGTTGTGTAGCTAGCTCTATACGCTTATATGTTACTTGTTTATACTGCCCACTCGGCCACTTGAGAGTAGTGGTTGGAGTTAAGTTGGGACAATTATCATGTCGAGCCACCTAGGCCACATTGGGATCGTGGTAGCGGTTAGGGCGAGCAGGCATGACCATGTATTCTGCATTGTCATGTTCTTATGACATTTTGTATATATATATATATATATATATATATATATATATGATTAGTATATATATAGATGCAGCCTATACGTATGTTTGTTGAGGTGTTACATTTGTTTGTGTTATGCTTGCTATATTTATTTGTACATTATCATACATGATACTTGCATTTTCTATATAGTTGTATGTGGGATACCTGTGTATGAGTTGGTAGACCATTGTATATCTTTGACCAGTATCATGGTGTAGTATGAGTTAGACCAAATTTATTATTGTATATTGTGGATATATGCTCAGGTTGGATAAGTGTAACGTAGCAGACTTTCAGGTATGCCAACACTTTACGTCATTCAATTGTTTAGTTGGTATATATATATATATATATATATATATTATGTTGGTGTATACCTGTTGTATCTTTAGATGGTATATTATTGAATCTCATGAGATTTATGCTAGATATGTATTATTTTTCATATTACCATTGAGTTTATACTCACCACCACAGACCCTGAATTTTTTTGTCGCCCAAGTAACAGGTAGAAGTCTTGGTGATGACTTGGAGCATTGCTAGCTGAGCCATCCCATCTCACTTCCGAGGCTCCTGGGGTTATTTGAGTTTTCTGTATGTTTTAGTATGTATTTGGAGTTTATATGATGTTTTTGTGTTTTGTGGACTTGTTCTGTTGGAGCATCGCTAGCTTCGGGAACTCGCAACGGGGAGGAAGAACGCTGCCGGAGGTCCACGCTTGCACTTCAACGTCGGAGAGAATACCACGAAAGCATTGTAATCCCTTGTTCCTGCGCTTTATTTCTGATGTATTCGAACATGTACATGCCTTGTGATTCCTCCCTTATATACATGGAGTAGTTCCTTCGATTCTATAATTAGGGAGTAGTTTGTGTGCACATTACATATTGGTTCACGTTAAATTCTGTCTTTGAGTTTAATTTGACAATTGGAAGTTGTTTATACTATATCTATGCGTGTTTGGTTTTCTACCTGCTGTGCTTAGGCGATACGAGGGGTAACATCCCTCGTATCTAAGATTTAGGGGATTTATACACGGAACCTAAGGGTAAACCTGATCTCCTATAATCGTGGGTAGAAGGATGCAATAGAACCAGAAATGGTTCATCGTAGGGATTGATTCGGCATCCTCGTACCGTCTATCTCGTCATTTTAAGGCAGAGATAGCTCCCGGTAGATGCGGTGGCTCATCGGGAGAGTGTTTGATGTCCCTTCCACAAAACCATTGCTAAACGTCTAGACAACGCCAGTTGACAGCATTGTTTTGTGATACACAAGCAAAATCGAAGTCCTAGATGTTAGGATCTTTGTAATGGCTAGAGGGGGGGTGAATAGCGCGTGTTCGTTCGTTGATGGAATTCGATCGTGATCATCTCTACAATTTCGTTAGTATGCAGTGGAAATAGAATTAATACAATAACGAAATAAACAATCACACACGAACACAATTGTTTAACGTGGTTCGGAATCGCACGGTTCCTACTCCACGGATCGGGTTCATACGAACCCTAGCGATGTCAATCACACACCACTATAAAACACTCCTTCTCGACACAAGTCGGAGGCGAAGAAACCCCTTACAAACTACTCTTACAACAATAAGAGATGAATACAAGCAATATACAATAATACAATGCAAAACTAGTAAAGAAAACAACTTTACAAATGCTTTTGGATTGCTTGCTTGTTGATTGCTTGAATCGTGGTTGAAGACCCTAATTTGCAACAGCAAATCGCCTCAAGACGTCCAAGAAATCGATGCCAAATTCCTCCATCACGAGCTCCGTATAAAGCTTCAACCTGTGCTGGAAAAAGTCGATCGATCATCGCTCGGAACCATCCCGATCGATGCCATGCCCTTTGTTGTCATGAGACAACGGCTAGATCCATGCTGGATAAGTCCAACGGATCTACCATCAGTCGACTGATAAAACCCATCAGTCGACTGATGGTGTCCTCACTCATCTGGTCCCGGCGATCGAGTGAGACTACACTCGGGTCGAATTCCCGAGCACCGGTCGACCGATCATGCCGATCGGCTCGAGCCATCGATCGACATCCTCTGCAGCGATCGCTAAGCCACTTCCATGATCAAACCCTAGTTGATTTCGGTCGGTCACCGCCACATGGCACGGTCACCGGCACACCTCAAACATGAGATTTTAGCCCAAGTATGGTGCCCCCATACTTGCTAGACCACCCTTAGCCTAGACCTAAGCCTTCTAGCCACCTCCATCAGCCTCACGCCTCTCGGATCCCTCTAAGTCATCCATGACTTGTTCATCCATCACGCTAGCCTTCAGGTGCTTCCATCGGCTATGTCATGCTAACGGTGTCTACACCGCCAAGGCACATTGGACTTACGCCGCCAAGACTTCGCTTGGACTTTACGCCGTCAACCATTGAACTTATGCTGCCAAGACTCCCGCTTGGACTTTACGCAGCCAATATCAAACCCCTTGGACTTCTCATGCCAAGATTCAAGCTTGGACTTTCCCTTGCCAACCCATGTTGGACTTCTCAAATGCCAAGACCATGCTTGGACTTTCCCTTGCCAACCCATGCTTGGACTTTTACATTGCCAAGACCCATGCTTGGACTTTTCATGTGCCAAGTGTCCCACTTGGACTTTTCATGTCAAGTACTCAAGACTTGGACTTTTCATGCTAAGTACTCAAGACTTGGACTTTACCAAATGCAAAGTGTTCCACTTGGACTTTCCATGCCAAGTACCCATGACTTGGACTTTATCTTGACAATTACATTGTCATATATTTTTGTCGAACATCAAAATATCACTCGAGTCAAACTCGAGTCCTGGTCAATCGTGACCTGGGCCGATTGCACCAACAATCTCCCCCTTTTTGATGTTTGACAAAAACCAAACAAATCATTGAGTTAGAACACTAACTCAAATTCCTTACCAATTATCCCAAATTGGTAATCTTAAACATTCTCCAAATGTTCTCCCCCAAACATTCTCCCCCTTTTTGACTAACATCAAAAAGGTTATCTCTCCAAGGAGGTTAAAGTCTCATGTCCCAATGAGATCTTAAAATCTCCCCCTTGGTCCAAAAATACCTAGGATGCCTACCATCTTCCTAGTGATAAGTCTCATATCACTCAAGAGAGACAATCCTATTCACTCTCCCAATTTCCAAATTGGGTATCAAAAACCCATCAATTTTCCCAATTGATGATACTCTCCCAATAACTTCTCCTCTTCAAGGAGAAAAAACACATCCATCATCCCAAGATGGATACCTCCCCCTAAAGGCTTGCTCCCCCTTGACCATTGCACCAACAATGTCCTTGGAAAATCCCTAAGCCAATATGAACTCTAAGCCATCAAAATTAAGGTTAGAAATTCAACATTGAACTTTCCAACACCTTAAAATTGATACAAACTCTAAACACCTCTTCTAATCCATATCCAATGGATTTTCACCCTTCATCATGCTTCCCAAAGCATATCCTAGGGTTAGGAGTGGTTAGGGACCTTAACCGCAGCTGAAATCGGGTTAAACAACCTTGGTTACCCTGAAATCAGACTATCAATTGAGTGATTCAGAAATCAGTCGACTGACACGCCCATCAGTCGATTGACACCTGTAAGGGATCGGATCGATTTGAAAATCTCGATTTTCAATTATCAGAAATGAGTTTTGGAAAATCATAACTAATTATACGTATATCGAAAAATCACGAAATTTGATACGTATAATACTTATGACCAATACAATGGGTGAAAAATGTTTGAAAAATATTTTACCCATAAAATAGCGAAATTGATACAAAATCTAAAAGTGACTAAAAACTTTAAAGTTTAAGCTCACTTTGTATCAATCTCATCAATGGTGATTGCTATCAAGAGATAGACTTCACCAAGGTTTTTCAAAATGATTTTAAAATATTTTCAAAACCTTATTTTGGATCATATTCCTTGGGCTCTATGTACATGACTTGTACACAAGCTTTCCTAATGATCCACATGTTGAGTTAAGATGAGTTTGGATTCAACTAGATGCAAAAACTATGCACCTTGAACTTAACTCATATCCTAGCATCTCACATGTATCTAGGGTATATAAATACACATACATGTCAATTGGATGTGAGATGTGGGTTCTGTTCTCCCTAATCTAGAGTTTCATGCATTTTTCTAAGGCAACCCTACTTGATTCCCTTATAAATGGGACTCCAAGTCATGTCATTGTCCTTAAATCAATTTCAATCAAATTATCTTAAATGCATGAGTGATTATGACATTAGAGATGATATAGATAAACACATGCTCATAATCATGATGTCATGACATAATATGAAATCTAAAAACACATGATATTTAATCCTTAATCCTAAACATGTACATGACATATAGAATGATTAAAAATAAGCATGATGTCATGACATGTTATATGGCAAACAAAGCATGACATATAAAATATATAGGTATAGAAATACCTAAATTTTAATATTAATTGTCATTTCATATAATTAATTATATTTTGCCATATTTCTATTTTTCTCCCAAGTGTGCCAAAAATCCAAAATGGCACACTAACCTCTAAACCTAAATTGTGCCAAATTTGATCATTTTATCAAACTTCTCAAATAATATTGACACATCCTAAAATCTTTTAGGATTAAGACTCAAATGTATTTCCAAGGTGACCCTAACCTTGAAAATAACCTAAAGTGCCACCTTTATCATGGTTGAGTTAACTACCCATCCAATCAAGGTTGGCACACCCTAAACCCACCTAGCGTGAATCAATCACGCTCTTAGGAACCCAAAACTGATTTGAGCTCCTAGGGTTAATTAGGTATACCTTAGGGATAACCTCCCTAGATACCTTTCTAATGACCCTTCTAGGCTTATTAGCCTTGGTCATTTGGGTCTTACTATGGTTAACCTTAGGGATTGCCTCCCTAGTAACCTTCTTAGTGGCCGCCCTAGGTTTTCTAGAAGCCTTAGCCACTAGGCACAAACCTTGGTTACTCTTAGGGATAACTTCCCTAGTAACCTTGGTCTTCCTAGACCTAGATTGTGTTCCATAATCAAATGGAACACTATGGTAAGCCACCTTAGGCTTAGGTTTGTGACCCAAACCTTGCTTGCCCTTGGTTGACTTTTGACTCTTAAGTCCTAGGTGTTGACTTTGACTTTTGGACCTAGACTTTTAATTATTTGACCCTAGGCTTTGACTTCTAGACCCTTGAAATTGATTTTGCATTTTTGCAAGGGTTTTCTCCATCTTTTCAAGCCTTGACCTCAAGACTTGATTTTCCTTTTCTAGTTGCTCAATTTTAAATTTTTATTTAAACTTTGAGCATGGTTCTTTCTAGGCATGTGCCTAGTCCACTTAGAGTTAAGACCTAGATGCTCTTGCACCTTTCTAATTGTCTCCCTAGGTAAAATTGATCTTGATTTATTTGACCTAGGTTTGTCCTTAGGTAAATTGTTTTTAGGGACATTAGTCCCAGATTTCTCCTTATTTCCTAAGTGGACTTTTTTAGCTCCTAGACAAAATTCCTTATTTCTAGCATGCTCTTTGTGATAGATAGCAAGATTGCTAAAATTATTTCTAGCATGCTTTTTGACATTATTTGAATAAAGAGCTTTATTTAAAAATACCTTAGGGTTAGCTTTGGAAGCTCGCCCTACATGTGTAGCTCTCTCTTGGATCTTCTTCTTCCCCCTAGGACATTGATTCCTATAATGTCCTTTTGAATTGCACTTGAAGCATATAATATGCTCCTTGCTCTTTTGACTTGGGGAACCGGCATCCTTTGACTTTTGTTGACTTTTGGGCACCGGAGGAGCTTTCTTAACCTTCTTTGGGCACTTGCTCTTGTAGTGCCCGGTTTTCCTACACTCAAAACATATTATATGTATTTTATTATTAACACATATGCTTGAGTTACCTAGGGTGATGGTAGAAACTCGAGCTTGCTCTTCCTCTTGACCGGAAGTAGAGGCTTCTTCTTGACTTGACTCTTGCTCCGAAGTGGATGGTCTAACTTCCTCCCCCTCAATCCTAGAGGTGGAGGTCTCCTCCAATTCTTTCACCTCCTCTTCCACTGATTCAGAAGTTGATTCCCTATTAACCTTCGAATCCCCACTTTCTTGTGAGGATGATGAAGCTTCCTCTTCGGTCTCCTCCTCTTCCAAGTCTTCTTGGACCGATTCGGGATTGTCGTAGAACTTGACCAACTTGTTCCACAACTCCTTGGCATCCTTATAGCTTCCTAATCTAGACAAAATATTGTTAGGTATCAAATTAATCAATATTTTTGTTACCTTAACGGTTGTCTTGAATTTTTGACGTTGCTCCTCGGTCTATCGCTTCATTTTGAGGATTTCGCAGTTCTCTCCTCTCAGAGCATCAAAACTTATAATCACGGCAAACCAATTTTCTATATCCGTCATTAGAAAATATTCCATTTTACCTTTCCAATACGCGAAATGTTCGCGGTCGAAGGAAGGCGAAACGTTGATGTCATCACCCAATCTCTCCTTGAATTCCATCTTGTTCCTCTAGCGTGCTCCCTTGGTTGTTAATCTGTAGAAGAGCCCCGGGCTCTGATACCACTTGTTAGGATCTTTGTAATGGCTAGAGAGGGGGTGAATAGCGTGTGTTCGTTCGTTGATGGAATTCAATCATGATCGTCTCTACAATTTCGTTAGTATGCAGCGGAAATAGAAATAATACAATAACGAAATAAACAATCACACACGAACACAATTGTTTAACGTGGTTCGGAACCGCACGGTTCCTACTCCACGGATCGGGTTTGTATGAACCCTAGCGATGTCAATCACACACCACTATAAAACACTCCTTCTCGACACAAGTTGGAGGCGGAGAAACCCCTTACAAACTACTCTTACAACAATAAGAGATGAATACAAGCAATATATAATAATACAATGCAAAACTAGTAAAGAAAACAACTTTACAAATGTCTTTGGATTGTTTGCTTGTTGATTGCTTGAATCGTGGTTGAAGACCCTGATTTGCAACAGCAAATCGCCTCAAGACGTCCAAGAAATCGATGCCAAATTCCTCCATCACGAGCTCCTTATAAAGCTTCAACCTGTGCTGGAAAAAGTCGATCAGTCGACTGCTCGGGACCATCAGTCGACTGATGTCACTATTGTCATGAGACAACGACTAGATCCACGCTGGATAAGTCCAACGGATCTACCATCAGTCGACTGATAAAACCCATCAGCCGACTGATGGTGTCCTCACTCGATTCGGTCCCAGGCCGAGTGAGACTACACTCGGGTCGAATTCGAGCACCACCGATCGATCATGCAATCAGTCGACTTCTCGAGCCATCAGTCGACTGCCATCCTCTGGCATTCGACTGCTAGGCCACTTCCCGCAATCAAACCCTAGTTGACTCGGTCCAGTCGACTGCCACATGACATCAGTCGACTGACACACCTCAAACATGAGGTTTTAGCCCAAGTATGGTGCCCCCATACTTGCTAGACCACCCTTAGCCTAGACCTAAGCCTTCTAGCCACCTCCATCAGCCTCACGCCTCTCGGATCCCTCCAAGTCATCCATGAATTGTTCATCCATCGCGCTAGCCTTCAGGTGCTTCCATCGGCTATGTCATGCTAACGGTGTCTACACCGCCAAGGCACATTGGACTTACGCCGCCAAGACTCCGCTTGGACTTTACGCCGTCAACCATTGGACTTATGCTGTCAAGACTCCCGCTTGGACTTTACGCAGCCAATATCAAACCCCTTGGACTTCTCATGCCAAGACTCAAGCTTGGACTTTCCCTTGCCAACCCATGTTGGACTTCTTAAATGCCAAGACCATGCTTGGACTTTCCCTTGCCAACCCATGCTTGGACTTTTACATTGCCAAGACCCATGCTTGGACTTTTCATGTGTCAAGTGTCCCACTTGGACTTTTCATGCCAAGTACTCAAGACTTGGACTTTACCAAATGCCAAGTGTTCCACTTGGACTTTCCATGCCAAGTACCCATGACTTGGACTTTACCTTGACAATTACATTGTCATATATTTTTGTCAAACATCAAAACATCACTCGAGTCAAACTCGAGTCTTGGTCAATCATGACCTGAGCCGATTGCACCAACACTAGAATCACCTTTGAAGACCTCAGCACGCTCCCTTCTTCTCCATGTGACACCGTATAGAGTATAGTCCATCGATAGCCCTCACAAATCGAAACCTCTTAGAGTTTACATTCCGAACAATTTCAACCACTGAACATATCGATATTCGAATCCAAAACCCTGTGGGATCGATAATCTTTTATTACTTGACGACATCCATGCATTTGCGGGCATTGAATGTGAGCGCGCGCTTCGAGTCTTCGACGGCCTCCATCGTGAGATTTGAGGTCGCGTTCGCGTGCATCAAGTTTTTGGCGACGTTGCCGGGGACTGATCGATTCGATATCGAACCGAACAGTGAAAAATTGGATTGGACTTAGGATTAGATTAAATTTACTTGCTTTATTTTCTTTCTAGTTTGCTTTATTTACTTTAGTTTTATATTTTCCATATTTAGATTTAGTTTTTAATTTTTATTTTTAGCAGTAGTTTTCCATTTCCTTATTGCATCTTAGGTTTTATTAGCTAGATTGTTTTATTTTCTGCCTCCTAGGATTAGGTAGCACTCCTAATTTTTGTGGCTCGGTTCGTCATATGCTTAGATGCTTAGGAACGGAAGGTCTGATTCCGATCGACTTAGAAATCGAACGAACCTTTCATCATCGGAAAGCAGAGCAGCGAAGGATGGAGGATCAAGTTGCATCTAAAGTGAACATAGGTAGCCGACCTCTGCGGGACTACACAGCTCCTAGCGCTAGAGGATTTAGGCCAAGTATAGCTGGACCATTTATTTCGACAAATAACTTTGAGCTGAAATCGAAACTCATACATATGGTCCAGCAGAATCAATTCGGGGAAGCTGCGACTGAAGACCCGAATCGACACCTTAAGGCATTTCTAGAAATCTACTCGACAATGAAAATGAACGGAGTCCCTACTGATGTGATCCGCCTGAGCCTATTCTCGTTCTCATTGCGGGATAAGGCTAAGGCATGACTTCACTCCCTACCTTCGGGGAGCATCACTACATGGGAGCAATGCGAGCAACAGTTTCTGAACAAATACTTCCCACCAAGCAAGACTGCTCATATGCGCCATTACATCACTAGCTTCTGCCAGAAGGAGCGGGAGTCCTTATTCGAAGCTTGGGATCGCTACAAGGGGCTACTCAACCAATGCCCCCACCACGAACTGGAGAGGTGGCTGGTGATCCACATCTTCTACAATGGGATCGCGTACGCCACGAATATGTCCCTAGATTTTACTGCAGAAGGAGCACTGATGAACAAGACCATAGAGGAAGCAGAGGAGCTGATAGAAGAGGTGACCCAGAACCACCATTAATGGGCTTCTGAACGTGGTCAACCTACGCCTGTAGCGGGACGATACACTATCAACTCCATGGACCACCTGACAGTAAGGATGGACGCGCTCAGCAAACGGTTCAAATCTTTGAATCCTTCATCTGCATGCGCGACCATTGACTTTGGAGAGGGAGCGGCAGCGTATTGAGAGGACCACTATGGAGGGCAGGGAATCTCATGTTGGATTGAGAAGCGTCGCTAGAGGGGGGTGAATAGCGAGTATAAATCTTTTCGTTCGATACACGAGCAAGCATAGCGGAAAAATAAAAAGACACATTTATTTTTACTTGGTTCATAACCCAGCGGTTGCTACTCTAAGGCCCTAACTGTCCCTAACTGTCCTAGACCGCGTACGGAGGGCAAAGCACTATAAGGTCTCCTCCTCGTTGGAGGTAGGAGACTACGATCACAAAACCGAAAGTACGAGGATGAGGCAACAAGCCTACCTGACCTTGTTACGAATAAAAACAAAGAATACAATAACACAATATGTTACTTGTTGCTGCTACCGACGAAGAAGATGGAAGCTTGGCGTTGCATCGGTGTTATGACGGTGTTGGAGCTTTGGCGTTGTAGGAGCACTTGAGAATAATCTTAATGAATGAATGGGTTGGAATCCTCCCCTCCTTTTATAGAGTTTTTGGAATAGATCATGAAGTGGTACCAAATTTTATCGCGAAGTGGCTGCATCAAACGTTATCCGTTTTGACCTAGCTTAAAGGTCGATTCGCCGCCATCGGTCGATGATGCCTTCCATCGATCCGATGAACATCGATCGACTTCAATGTCCAAGAGTCATTGCCGGCTGACCACTTCCCTGCAATAAGAGGTTAGCACGGAAAATGATAAATACGATAGTTTCTGACCGTTCAATCTCGACCTAGACCTTCCATAGGAAGTCTTAGTCGGATCGCCGCCTACGGTCGTCCCCATAAAGAGGACACGACCTTACCATCTCTCACTCACATGAGCTTACCTCGATACTTACTTTGTAGCTATCGCTTTTGGTCTTCCACTTGATTCCTTTGGCTCCCTCCGAAGTCACTCGAGTGTCGCCCGACCATCGCGGCTTCCTCCGAGTGTCGCTAACTTTCAGCTCTAACTTTAGTACTTTTCTGTACACTCGATTTAGCTCGTGAGATAACGATGTAAACTTAACTTTGTATCTTTATTATAATCAAAACACAGGTTCGATTATCTGGTACCCATGCACCAACAATCTTCCCCTTTTTGATTTATGACAAACCAACACAAAGTTAAGGGAAATTAAAATTAAAGCATAAAACAAGTATAGTAAATGATGAATGTCATTTCCAAAAACTCTCCCTTAACTAAAACTCCCTCTTAACCAAAACTCCCCCTTAACCCTAGGTGAGTTTTGAAAGAGATACTTTAATTTTCAAAATTAAATTTTGTGTTACTCCCCCTTAACTTTTGCTCTTCTCCCCCTTTTGCCATAAATCAAAAAAAAAATGTTGGGTTTTTCTGTATAAAATAGGGGTTTAAAAAAAACAATATCGTATATGCATGCATCGAGATAAATCAACTATGAGTCCAAGCATGCGTCAAGCAATAGTTAGATAGATTGGTTCGAGATGTGTTCCTCTGCACCAATAATCTAAAGGTTTGTAATATAACCCTTAGGGTTAGTTTGCTCTCCCCCTTAGTCAAATATATGAAGTATAAGAGATGTAGGGGGCGCTAAACTTTGGCCTAAAGAGTTGTAAATAGTCATTAAGTACAATAGTTAAGAAAATAAGTAGCATTTTGAAGAGGTTATATTTTAAGTATATTTCAATTATCCTTAACTTCTCACCCATTCTATGTGTCTCAGAATTTGTTCACCTTATATGTTTTGTGAGATGATTTTAACTTAATTAGAGATAGTCAATCTTGTGTTAGATTCAAATTTAACCTTTAGATCGTTAAGTAACTTTTTGAGAAACTGGCTTCCAAGTCGTGGCGAGGCACAAGGGCCTTCTTTGATCGGAACAACGATCACTTCCTTAGACAAAGCCAAATTCAAGAAAATATCACTTAAGTCACTTAAGGTTACTTCCTGGTCTAACTAGTTTAGGATACGACGAGGTAGCTTCAGCTAGTTCCACTCGGTCAAGTGGACCAAGCTAGATACGTCTTATCTAGCTCGAATACACAAGACTTTGTTTTTCTAACGCACTATCATCTCGCCGCGTCCTGATACTATGTTGTTAAGAGTTGACTAACTATTTTCCGTATCTATTCGTTCTAAAAATTAAAATAAAATATGCAATGGTTTTGTTAAGTAAGCGGGTATACTATTTTAGTGTTAGCTCCCCCTGGACCATTGAACCAATATGATCTATTCAAATAATGAACTTGATCCTGGGGAATCCAATACTTGTTAGTCCTTATATGTGAATTCAATAAAACCTTTGGGACTCATGCTTGGACTCTTTGATGACTATGATTCACAATAGACATATAAGATCTATTCGTAGTCGTTGACTTAAATCCGAGTCCGGCTTTGTTATACACGGCTCTTTGGGTTCCAAGTAGTCGGTTAAGGTTCTTAGATCCCAACGTGAACCTTTCCAACCTAGCCTCGACCTCTTGAACTCGGTCTTTCAAGAGAGAATTCTCCTCCTCAAGTTTTTCAATTTGGGTTGAGTTTCCCTCTTGAACTTGACTAGTTGAAGAGGTTAGAGTAGCCTCTTGCTTGAGGGTTTCAACCTCCTCAAGTAACGACTCAACCCTAGACTCAGACTTAGTTAATTTCCTAGTAAACATTTTAATTGTAAGGTAAAGTGTACTAATTAAAGAGCGGTTAACCTTGACTTTCCCTTTTGGTCCGGCTTTGAGTTTCCTCTCGAAGTAGTCTTCGGGGTCGGAGTTGGAGTTGTAGTTGGACTCGGCTTCGGATTCTGACTCGAACTCTTCCAGTCTTGCCATGTAAGCTATGTCTTATTTGTTGTCCCAAGTTGCATGGAAGGCTTTCCTTTCTCTCTTTTTCTTTTGATTCTCGTTCTTCAATTGTCTTCTTTCTTGTTGAACTATTCTCCGCACAATGTTGACTATTGTAGCCTCCTCTTCGGATTCGGATTCATCCTCTTCCTTGGGGGGTGGTTTGTCTGTGGTTTTCTTCTTCGAACCTGCAAATAAGGCAATACCTTTCTCGGGAGCCGAATTAGACTGTTCATGGAGTTTAGATTCAGAAAATAATTCGTCTAATCTAAGTTTAGAAAGGTCCTTAGAAACCTTGCAGGCATCGACCATGAATGCCCACAAGGTATTCCTAGGAAAAGCATTTAAAGCATACATTATAAGGTCCCGGTTCTCTACGGCTTGCCCGATTGAGTGAAGACCGTTGACGATGTCTTGGATCCGCGCATGTAGTTGGGTGGCGGTCTCGCGATCTTGCATCTTTAGATTGTACATTTTATTTAAAAGTAAATCTCTTTTACATACCTTAGCATCGGGCGTCCCTTCATGTAGATCAATCAATTTGTTCCAGAGGTCTTTGGCGCTAATGAATGGTCCAAGTCGGTTGAGCTCCTCCTTGGACAAGCTGCATTGCAATATTTGGGTTGCTCTTGCATCGACTTCGATTTGTCTCTTTGTTGCATTGGTCCACTTGTCGAAATCCAAGGGCTCTCCTTGATTATTGGTGGATAGAGCAAAGCCGGTTTAGATTATTATCCAAGTCTCGACTTGTGTTTTCAAGAAACACTCCATCCGACCTTTCCAATAACGGAAATCATCTCCGTTAAAGAACGGAGGTCGGGTGGTATTGTACCCCTCAATATGAGCCATTAAATATCTTGGAAAACACGAATAAAAACCAAAAGGAATCCCAAGACTTGGTCTTAGATTAGTAATGCGGGAAATAATAAAAAATAAATAGAAATAAATAAGAAGAATAGGAAACTAACAAAAACTAAAACTTACAACCTTCGATGTCCCAAAAAGGGTACTGTACGTTAGTTTTTGGGGATGGAGATAACTTGTTACAAGGGTAAACCCTGGTAAGAAGTGTAGATCTTTCGGAGAGCTTCGATTTGGTAGGTAGATCATTTCGTGAGTCCACTTGTGCGAAAAGTTATGGTCATTTTACCGTCGGCTACTCCAAAAGAGAATACTTGCAAACACACAACCAAAAGAAAAGTACCAAGACTTCGTCTTGGATTAGTAGTGCGGGAGGAAAATAAAACCTAAAAAAATGCGAATCGAAAAATACGAAAAGAAAACCAAAAAGTGCTAGATTGGTGGTTTCACCAAATCTTAGCGCCCCCGCTCTGATACCAATTGTTGGATCGAGAAGCGTTGCTAGAGGGGGAGTGAATAGCGAGCGTAAATATTTTTGTTCGATCGTTCGATACACAAGCAAGTACAACAGAAAAATAAAAAGACACATTTATTTTTACTTGGTTCACAACCCAGCGGTTGCTACTCCAAGGCCCTAACGGTCCTAGACCGCGTACGGAGGGCAAAGCACTATAAGGTCTCCTCCTCGTTGGAGGTAGGAGACAACGATCACAAAACCGAAAGTACGAGGATGAGACAACAAGCCTACCTCACCTCGTTACAAATAAAAACAAATAATACAATAACACAATATGTTACTTGTTGTTGCCGACGAAGAAGATGGAAGCTTGGCATTGCATCGGCGTTATGACGGTGTTGGAGCTTTGGCGTTGTAGGAGCACATGAGAATAATCTTGATGAATGAATGGGTTGGAATCCTCCCCTCCTTTTATAGAGTTTTTGGAACAGATCACGAAGTGGTACCAAATTTTATCGCGAAGTGGCTGCGTCAAACGTTATCCGTTTTGACCTAGCGCAAAAGGTTGATTCGTCGCCATCAGTCGACTGATGTCTTCCATCAATCGACTGATGAGCATCAGTCGACTGTCAGCCTGGCCACTTCTCTGCAATAAGAGGTTAGCACGGAAAATGATAAATACGATGATTTCTGACCGTCCGATCTCGACCTAGTCCTTCCACAGGAAGTCTTAGTCAAATCCCCGCCTACGGTCATCCCCGTAAAGATAACACAACCTTACCATCTCTCACTCACACGAGCTTACCTCGATACTTACTTTGTAGCTCTCGCTTTCGGCCTTCCACTTGATTCCTTCGGCTCCCTCCGAAGTCACTCGAGTGTCGCCCGACCACCGCGGCTTCCTCCGGGTGTCGCTAGCCTTCAGCTCTAGCTTTAGTACTTTTCTGCACACTCGATTTAGCTCGTGAGATAATGATGTAAACTTAATTTTGTGTCTTTGTCATAATCAAAACACAGGTTCGATTATCTGGTGCCCCTGCACCAACACCTCAGAGGAGCAAATTGAGCATATTGACGCGGTTGGGGACTACGACCAAAGGTCCAACAACCCATACTCCAATACCTACAATCCCGGATGGAGGAATCACCTGAATTTCTCCTATAAGAATAACTCGAGAAACTTACAACCATCAGGGAGGTATAGGCAGCAACAGGACAATGGGCAGCGACCACAGAAGTCCAGACTGGAACTGATGATGGAGGACTTCATTGCTACCCAAACTAAGGCCAATGAGGAATTTTGTCGTCAACATCAGAAGTCTGAAGAATCACTCAGAGACTTGAAGGCCACCATTGACGATCTTGCAAGTCATACTAGGATGTTGGAGACACAAATGGCCCAGATAGCCCAAACCATGTCACAACCTGTGAAGACCTCTCCGGTGAGTCAAACTAAAGAGGAAGGAGTGGGACAGAGTAGCAAATTCACCAAGGGGTGTGCAACCATGATTACCACCCTACCTGACCAAGCTGAAATTGAAGATAAGACTCCACTACAGCTTGAGGACCCCAGTGAATTTGTTATCCCTTGCTCAATTTATGAGGAGAGCTTCGATGAAGCTCTATGCGACTTAGGATCATCAATCAGTGTGATGCCCTACGCATACTATCTGAAGATGGGATTGAATAGGCTCCAACCAGCGAATCTTGGTATTCGTATAGGGGATGACTCAGTTAAGGAACCCGTCGGCTTGCTGGCACACGTGCCTGTGGTGATTGAGGATTTCGTGATACCCATGAACTTCATCATACTAGACACAGGACCAGATTCCCAGAATTCTATCATTCTGGGAAGGCCTTTTCTAGCGACTGCAGGGGCGTGCATAGACGTGAAGGCACATTAGATCTCCCTAGAGGTAGATGGGGAGATCATCCTCTTCAGCCTTTTGGAGCACAGAGCCCCCTACCTCGACGACTTCACGTTTAGCAGAATGAAGCCGGAACCACCAGATGAAGCTTCCGAGACGGATGAATAGAGGTTCACTGAACCTCCAGAGCCAAGTTGATAGTGGAGTGTAGTCGAGCTAAACGACCTTAAACAAAGCGCTTCTTGGGAGGCAACCCAAGTTTAGTTTTAGATTTCCCTTTGATTGTATTGCTTGCATTTATTTAATTTTAATTTTGATTTCCATCCCATTTATAATTAGGACTAGAAAAGAACATTGTTAGGCAAAAATAAAATCCATATTAACTTACACGACGAAGTGTATGAGGAAATTCGGACCATGGTGCATAAATGGGTGAAAAAATGGGGACACACGGCCATGTTGCGTGAGGTTAAAAGGGGCGAGCCGTGTGTTTTCACCCCATTTGCATCGTGTGCTTCGAAAGCTCTTGCCATAGCCGTGTGGTTTCGTCTTCCCCGCCACCTAGAAGCACTTCTAACCTCAAAGGAAGCCAAAAGAAGCAAGGATGAGGAGGACCCTCGATCCAAGCTTCGGAGCGACGAACAAGGAGAGTCGACGCCCCTCAAGCTCCGGAGGAGGGTAACGCCCTATCCACTCTTCTTTTTCGCAATAATAAACATAGAGATAGATATAATATGCTTTCTACTTGTAAACTCACTGCTACTAGGTACTTAGATGAAGATTTGCTAGAGTCTTTAGGGTTGTTGGGTGATATTCAAGTCCTATTTGCAAAAATGGGGTGGGAAGAGATGATAGGAATAAGGCACCCAACCTACCCTAGGATAGTTCTAGAATTTTTGAGTTCCTTAGAGGCGAAAATTTTAACGGGTAGAGAGAGCGAGGAGGGTAGGATAACTTTTAGGTTTTTTAACATTGAGCATGAATGGATCATTCACCAGTGGAATACATTCTTTGGCATGCCGAGTGGGGGGGAGAGAAGAATCCCTTTTGGGTTCAACTCTTGGGTATTTTGGACCGAGTTGATGGGAGAGCACGCTTATGACCCTTCTAGGGCCAAAGCGTCGCGCCTCCAAAACCTCGTCTTCCGATACCTCCACCGCATCATCGCCAGTACTATATTTGGTCATGGGGAGAGTGACGGTGTAGTTAGAGCTAGCGAGCTGCTTTGCCTCTGGGACATGCTACAAGAAATGAGTAGCATCGATGTAGGGTCCCACTTCATCAGACACTTAGTGAAGATGGACAAAGCAACATGATGAGAGATTAATGTGGGGGGCCTACTTACCCACATTTACCATAGGATAGGGTGCGATTACACTGCATTAGAGAGTATAGAGGGGATCCCTAGGATCGACCTAGGAGTGTGCATGACCATGAAGATGATTGTGAGAGAAGGACACTCCTTATGCTTTGTAAGGAAAAATCTGACGGCCCTTAGGCTCCCCAACCCTGATCGTACCACCATCACTACACGCGCTAATTGGCGCTTGGACCTGATAGTGGAGTCCCCTCCACATGAGAGACCACCCACATCGACACCCATCTCTCCCCCTTTACAGCACTCTCCCTCCAGTCCACACATGTATAGGAGTCCACCTAGTCCACGTCGATATGAGTTTGCACCTGCACCACCACATTTTTCCACCTTTGAGCAGGATGCAGGTACGTCAGCCTATGATTTCTCGGAGTTCTGATCGCGCCTCGACGACATATACACCGAGAAGTAGATGCAGAGGCAGCGATGGGAGGAGCAGAGCGCCTACATGCAGGCGGAGTTCTAGGGCTTCCGGGAGCACTTCCAGTGGGCTAAGGAGTTCTATGACGAGGCTCGTATATACTTCCAGAAGGAGGCTGCTCGTCGCCAGGATGAGGCCGCCTACCGCCAGGAGATGCGGCAGCACATGCATGGCCAGCAGACATAGTGGGTCAGGGAGGAGGAGCACCGAGCAGTCGCTGCATCCACCAGCTCCAAGATCAACCACATATACATGTGGCATCAGCGGCTCAGCAGCAGGTTCTCCCAAGATCTCAAGATGTCGAGGCTCCTAGACTTTCCACCTCGTCCACCATAATAGAGGTACATTTTCGTTTAAGTCTGGGGGGACCCTAAAGTTTATTTTGTTTGTTTCCTAGCAGTAGTTTCTTTTCTGGTATTTTCATTCATTTATTCATGCATAGGTTGTTTAGTTTCTTTCAGCACTTAGTTTTTGTTATCTATAAGCTGCCTCAGTAGTATTTTAAAGTTACTTACATGAGTTGTTCCCATAGGTAGCTTAACTTCATTTATCTCGTGGTATCTTATTTTATTTGCTCTAATGAATATTCTAGACTTACACTGGTTAGCTTTTATTCTTACACCTACACATGTCGAACATTCTGAAAGAGAGAATCTAGTGCATACCTAGTTATGATTCATCTCAGTAGTCTAGTACTTTGGAATCCATAGGTGACTCTAGGTTTAGCATTTTAGTTACTGGAGATGCTCGGATTGTGTAAGCCCATTTGGAAAAATTAAAATCCTAGTAATAAGAAAAAAAAAAGAGAAGAGAAATAAAAGAGAAAGAGAAAAAGATGAAAAAGAAAACAAAGAAAGAGAGAGAGAGAGAGAGAGAGAGAGAAGATTATGAGGGATAAAAAACAGTTATCGTGGGTGGAAATGACTAGGTGCCCCTTTGAGACCAAGTTAGGTTCCTGGGGAAACACCTACCAATTTCTCTCAATACCGAGCATGCCTTTGAGACTTTATGGTAGATCTAGGGAATGACCCTCGCTTTGGGCAGGTAAGTGCCTAAGAGTCGGAGACCTTAGGAAAGCTATGGGATGACGACTTAACTTACCATGGAACGGGCATCCCCTAAGAATGATTCGCTTAGCACGAGCACGAGGAGCTAACTTAGTGAATTTCTAGAACATATTTATTTTGCTTTGATTGTAAATACCACTTGATAAATTTAGTTAACATGCTAAGTATGTAACAATGTCTTTTTAAATTTCATGGCACTGAGGTTTGCTTGAGGACAAGCAAAGATTTAAGTCTGGGGGAAGTAATGTGAGCGAAACATATAGGGTTTTAGGAGTAATTTTTGCTCACATCTCATTACATTTTATGTTAGTTTCATGCATATGTTACTCTATTTTACACGCATTTTCTATTTTCTGGTTCGGAGGTCTACTCTTTGTACTTTTACGTGCAGGACAACATTTCAGGGGAAAAAGGTGCACTTTCGGAGCAAAAGAATGACATTTTTGTAGGGAATTCTTTATGCCAAATAGCATATGCGCAACGGAAAAATTAGGATCCCTTCCTAGTGATCCTTGCGAAAGAAAACCTCGTACAAAATAAATTTTTCTAAAACCAAACCTATCTTATAGGAGAGGATTACCTTTGTTGCGTGCCATTGTTAATCCCGCTTTTCCTTTTGGTTTGTTGGATCTTTAGCACGTTCAAATGTCCGTGCCTCTATATGTATCCACACGAGCAAGCTCTTGTCTCACAAAAGAAACTAGAAGAGCTCTCCTTTCCTTCTTGCTAGAGAAGTCCCTAAAGGAGAGGAAGCTAGGGAAAAAGAGAAAGGAAGAAGAAGACTATTCTTCTTGCTAGCCTACACTCACAAAACCACACAACAAAGCTTCCACCAAGCTCTCAAGCTTCACACAACAACCAAAAATCTTACTTTGGCCGGCCACTCCATGGAGTCTTTTATAGGGTTGGAAAAACCCTTTCACCTCCTAACATTCAATGCAATCCATTGCATTGAGACACAATCAAACAAGGAGTTGGCTTCCTTGTTTGGCCGGCCACTTAAGGAGACAAAAATCACTTTGTCTCCTTCCACCTCATCTAGCTTAGGTGGCATGCTTATGTGGCATGCTTGTGTGGCATTCATGCATGTTGAATTAATCTTATTAATTCAATAAGCTTATGTTATCATATTGAATTAATCTCATTAAATCAATAAGGTAACATATTGAATTAATCTCATTAAATCAATAAGCTAAAATTCTCATTAAGCTTAAAGTCCAAAAACCATTTTGTACTTAAGCTTATTCCCAAATTATTCTAGTCAAACTAGAATGCACTAATTCTTCTAATCATCATGCTCTTTGTGTGTGACCCTATAGGCTCTCATAACGTTGGCAGTGGATCTAAACTCTTTTAGATACACAAGCAATGAGCGGCATCTAGCAATACATCATTGCTACCCAAGTTACGAAATAAGTCAAGATCAGACTAACCTTTCCGTGACTACTATAATGTATGACCGTGTCCTTCTATCCTTGATATCAGATTGACCAATGAGGCATAGACCGTGTCATCCTCGATCAATCTATGTGTTTCTCGATCCCTGAGTAAACTAACTCAAACAGATGAGCTCAATATCTCATATTGACTCATTTGAGCATGGCCATGCGTTTTAGTAGTTCTACTCAATCAAGGGGCCCACCGATATCACTCTCGTCATATGAGAGGGATAGATCCCATCTACATCACTCACATCCCTCCGCATAATTTGTTATATACCCAGTAATCGCCTTTATGGTCCACCCTGTTACGGGTGACGTTTGACGATACCAAAGTACATAACTCCTTATGTAGGGAACCGTAGTGACTTCAGGTTCGAGGACTATTCATACCAATAGTCACATGAGAAAGTTTATGACACTCATATAACGATCCATGAAACTTTCTCATGGCGAGTCAGTTCAGTATATATTCTCTAATATATACCCATGTGTCAACTTGATATCATATATCCAAGACTTGTGAGATCAAGTCATCAATCGACCTACATGCTAGTCTTTATGTATTAATATTGCCCTTGCATATTAATACTTGACTAGGAATATTTAGGAAAGTATTCTCTACAGCCTCTCATAATCAATTCTGCCAATTGATGTGCTGTAGATAAGAACCTACTTTTCTAGGGCATTATTATATTTAATTTAGCTGGCACAAGCAAGATGTAAATATAATAATCAATCCTTTGCCTTTATTGAATATGATACAAAATGTTCCCTTTTCAACCATCACATGATTGGCTCTAGGGCTATAACTAACAATCTCCCACTAGCACTAGTACCAATCACTATGATATCTAATACCTAGTGACCTAGTGTGACCATCATGCTTCCTTTGTGCCAAAGCCTTGGTCAATGGATCTGCGATGTTAGCTTCTGTCGGTACTCTGCATATCCTCACATCTCCTCTATCGATGATCTCTCGAATGAGATGGAAGCGCCGCAGTATGTGTTTGGTCCGCTGATGTGATCGAGGTTCCTTAGCCTGTGCAATAGCCCCATTGTTGTCACAATAGAGGTCTATTGGATCTGTAATGCTAGGAACTACCCCAAGTTCAGCGATGAACTTGAGAGCCAAACGACCTCCTTTCTTTGCATCGACGCGAATATATATACTATTGTAGAATCGACAAGCTGTGTCTGCTTTGAACTCTTCGACTCACGGCTCCACCATTCGAGCAAACACGTACCCGATTGCGATCTATAGTCATCCTTGTTTGTTTGGAAGCTTGCATCAACGTAACCATTTCTGACTAGCTCCTCATTGCCTCGAATATCGAAATATTCTTTCGTTCTTCGTAAGTATTTAAGAATATTTTTTGCTATCCATCGATGACTTTCACCGGATCCAGTGTATCTACTCGTCATGCTCAAAACATACGAGGCGTCGGAGCAGTACAAAGCATATGGCGTACATGATAGACCCTATGGCGGATGCATAAGGGATCTTATCCATGCGATCTCTCTCCTCCTTAGAAGGGACATTGAGTCTTGAAAGACTCACACCATGTGATAAAGCGAAATCCTTTCTTGGAATTTTGCATAGCAAAGCGATCTAGCACTTTATCAATGTATGTACTCGACTTAGGCAAGTAATCTTTTAGATCTATCTCTATATCTTGATGCCTAGAATATAGGCTTCACCTAAGTCTTTCATCGAGAAACAATTCCCTAACCACATCTTCACGGTGGGTGAGGAATATCATTTCGATGAGAAGTATGTCATCTACATACAAGACAAGAAATACAACTGTGCTCCCACTATTTCTCTTGTAGACACAAGGTTCATCTTCATTCTTGATGAAACCAAACTCCTTGATTGCATCATCGAATCGAAGATTCCGGCTTGAGAGGCTTGCTTTAGTCCATAAATGGACCTTTGCGGTTGCATACCTTTCGAGGATGCTTTGGATCTTCAAAACCCTCGGTGTGTCATGTACACATCCTCGGTAGCTTTCCATTCGAGCGGTTTTGACATCCATCTGCCAGATCTCATAATCGTGGTAGGTGCAATAGCAAGTATGATCCGAATGGATTTAAGCATCATCGGTGAAAAGGTTTCATCATAGTCAATACCATGAATTTGTTTGAATCCTTTAGCCACCAATCTACCTTTATAGGTATGCTTATTACCATCCATGTCTTTACTTTAAAGACCCACTTACACCCAATGGGTTTTACCCCTTCAGGTGGATCAACCAAAGTCCATACTTGGTTAGTGTACATGGATTCCATTTCGGATCTCATGGCCTCTAGCCATTTCTCGGAATCTGGGCTCTTCATAGCTTCTTGATAGGATGTAGGCTCGTCGATCGACAAGCAATACTCGCCGTTGTCGGTCGAGAAAAGAATATCTCTCGGGTTGACGACGGATCCTATCAGATCTACGAAGAGGTTGGTCTACTTGAACAGGTGTTTGCTCCACAACTCTTTGGGCAACAATTTCCTCATCCACAACACTTTGTGGTTCCTGTTCATTTTCCATCGAAGCCTTAGTGTTATCGTCATCTTGAACTTCTTCAAGATGAATTTTACTCCCACTAGTTTTTCTAGAAATAAATTCTCTTTCTAGAAAGACAGCATTTCTGGCAACAAACACCTTGCCAAGTGTGGGATTGTAAAAGTAATATCCCTTAGTTTCCTTGGGATATCCTACAAAATAACACTTATCTGATTTGGGTCCTAGTTTATCTGAGACTTGACGTCTAACATAAGCTTCACAATCCCAAATCTTTATAAAAGACATTTTGGGACTCTTCCCAGTCCATATCGTATATGGTGTCTTTTCTACGGCTTTTGATGGTACGCGATTAAGTGTGAAAGCGGCTGTCTCTAGAGCTAGTCCCCAAAAGGAAGTAGGTAGATTAGTCTGACTCATCATTGATCGTACCATATCTAATAGAGTACGATTTCTCCTTCGGATACACCATTCCATTGTGGTGTTCGGTGGAGTGAGTTGGGATATTATCCCACACTCGGCCAGTGATCACGAAACTCTTGACTAAGGTATTCAACACCTAGATCTGATAGATGTATATTTATTCGCTTACCTTGTTGGTTTTGTACTTCATTCTTGAATGCTTTGAACTTTTCAAAGGATTCTGACTTATGTCTCATCAAATATAAGTAGCCAAATCTACTCATATCATCAGTGAAAGTAATAAAGTACTTATAGCCTCCTCTGTCTTCGACATTGAAAGGGCCACATACATCAGTATGTATGAGTCCTAACAAGTCCGTCGCTCTCTCGCCATGTCCACTAAATGGAGTTTTAGTCATCTTTCCTAAAAGACAAGATTCGCATACCTCATATGATTCAAAATCAAATGAGTCCAATAATCCATCTTTATGGAGTTGGGATATGCATTTTCATTTATGTGACCTGGCGGAGCGGAGATATGTTTGGTTCAAATCATTCGATTTGAACCGTTTGGTATTTACGTTATATATTGGGTTTTCTAAATCTAGAACATAGAGACCATTCATAAGTGGTGCATTACAATAGAACATTTCATTCAAATAAATGGAACAACATTTGTCCTTTATTATAAAAGAAAAGTTTTTCTTGTCTAAACAAGATACAGAAATTATGTTCTTTGTCAATGCAGGTACATATAAGCACTCCTCTAGTTCTAAGATAAGCCCAGTGGGCAAAGACAAAGAATATGTTCCTACAGCTACAGCAGCAACTTTTGCGCCATTGCCTACTCGTAGGTCCACTTCGCCTTTTGCCATTAGTCTACTATTTCTCAGTCCCTGCACATTAGTACAAATGTGAGATGCACATCCGGTATCTAATACCCATGTAGAAGAAATAGATAGATTAACTTCTATAACGTGTATACCGAGGTGAAGTCCCACTTCTTTTCTTCTTTACTTCCTCAAGGTAGACTTTGCGATTCACTTCCGGTGTCGATCACCGCAATGGAAACAGTCCCCTTCCTTAGGTACTTTACCTTTACCCTTTGAAGTGGATGAATTGGCCTTGCCTTTGGCTTGGGTCTTACCCTTGCCTTTGTGCTTACCTTTGTCCTTTTTGACCATTAGTACGTTACTAACTTTCTTCTTGAGATTCGGTTAGATTCTTAACATCTTTGAGAATCTCGAGCAAGGCTTATCAATTTCATTCATGTTATAATTCATGACGAATTGATTATATGTTTCCGACAACGATTGCAGGATAACATCGGTTGCCAATTCTTGGCTCAGTGGAAAACCTAGTCTTTCAAGGTTCTCAACGTACCCAATCATTTTAAGTACGTGAGTTCCTACAGGTGTTCCTTCTTGCATCTTGCATGCAAAAAGAGCCTTAGACACTTCAAAACGCTCGTGCCTGGCTTGTCCTTGATATAGTTGTTTCAAATGCTCAACCATATCATAGGCATCCATGTTCTCATGTTGCTTCTGAAGCTCAGAGTTCATGGTTGCAAGCATAAGGCATGACATCTAATCGTCATCTTGATGCTTCTTATAAGCATCTTTTTCACAGTGGCGCAGGCGGGTATTTCAGGGTAGACGCTCTAGGACATACATTTGCGTTCTTGCTTGAGGATAATCCTCAAGTTCCTATACCGATAAGAAAGTTCGCTCCATTGAGCTTGTCCTTCTCAAGGACAGATCGCAAGTTGAGGGGGTGTGTCGTGTTATATGACATGGTGATCTACAACAATAAAATGCAAAATTAAGTATCATACCTAAGTCATTTAATTAGGCCTTTAATTAAATGAGGCTCCCACTAAATTCTCATAGCTTTGATATGAGCTAATCATTGATGTAGGCAAACACTTTTCGCTTACATCATTAGCTACTATTTAGCTATAAATTTATATGGGATAAAGATCCACATCATAATTCGTCTTGAGTTAGCTTTGGCTAATCGCCCAAGACGTAGTATGATTAGGTAGGCAATCTTTTGCCAATTACATCTGATGTAACTCTTTAATAGCTTTGGTTAAGTTTAGATTAGTTTAGTGCTTATTCCTAAACCAGCTTCCAGGCTGTGGCGAGGCACAGAGGCCTTCTTGGATATCGGAGCAACAACCACTTCTAAGACAAAGCTGATGTTCGGAAATCACACAAAACTAATTTTAAAACTTATGTTCAAAGCTAATATATGCCTCTACTTTCTTAACTAATTAAGAAAAACTTAATTAAGTCTTAACCAAGTTTGATAGTGGGACATCACGATTGTCCACTCGCACTCTTCCAAGATAAAATGCATTGCTTTGCTTTGGCAAACCCAATAACAAATGATCGAGGAAGTAGTGAGTACCAAACTTTGGTAGGCATATCGTATTTGAATTATTAAGATATAAAAACATGCATCATATACATATTAGCATACATCACATATAAGCTAAACTAACATGCATCACATACATATTAAACTAAGCGTGTCATGGTTATGACCCTTATTCTACAATCTTCTCAAGCCAATGAAAAGATTGATTGGTCAACCTAGGGATAGTATCTTCTCCCAAGTGCTTCCTTTTGGTTGTCTTGTGTGTTGACTTCCTCCTTGTAACCTCATCATCCAATGGACCCTCCATCTTTGTTTTGTATATTACAAAAGGAGAAATACTCGAGTTACATTCGAGTCTAAAACTAATTTTACAACAAGAATTTTAGGAGAAAGGCACGACACGCAGCCGTATTAAAATTACAACACACAATCACAAACTTTTGGGACTAGGCCATAACCATGCACCATGTCAATTTTAACTTTTAAAGACATGGATATTTTATTATGTTTGAAAAATTGCTAATGCAATTATCAACTCATAATAAAATTTATCCTACTTCTATATCATATATAAAATAGAAAAACTATTTTTATACGATCTTTATAAAGTGGCTCGATACCCTATGTAGGGAATTCTTTATGCCAAATAGCATATGCGCAACGGAAAAATTAGGATCCCTTCCTAGTGATCCTTGCGAAAGAAAACCTCGTACAAAATAAATTTCTCTAAACCAAACCTATCTTATAGGAGAGGATTACCTTTGTTACGTGCCCTTGTTAATCCCGCTTTTCCTTTTGGTTTGTTGGATCTTTAGCACGTTCAAATGTCCGTGCCTCTATATGTATCCACACGAGCAAGCTCTTGTCTCACAAAAGAAACTAGAAGAGCTCTCCTTTCCTTCTTGCTAGAGAAGTCCCTAAAGGAGAGGAAGCTAGGGAAAAAGAGAAAGGAAGAAGAAGACTATTCTTCTTGCTAGCCTACACTCACAAAACCACACAACAAAGCTTCCACCAAGCTCTCAAGCTTCACACAACAACCAAAAATCTTACTTTGGCCGGCCACTCCATGGAGTCTTTTATAGGGTTGGAAAAACCCTTTCACCTCCTAACATTCAATGCAATCCATTGCATTGAGACACAATCAAACAAGGAGTTGGCTTCCTTGTTTGGCGGCCATAAGGAGACAAACACCACTTTGTCTCCTTCCACCTCATCTAGCTTAGGTGGCATGCTTATGTGGCATGCTTGTGTGGCATTCATGCATGTTGAATTAATCTTATTAATTCAATAAGCTTATGTTATCATATTGAATTAATCTCATTAAATCAATAAGGTAACATATTGAATTAATCTCATTAAATCAATAAGCTAAAATTCTCATTAAGCTTAAAGTCCAAAAACCATTTTGTACTTAAGCTTATTCCCAAATTATTCTAGTCAAACTAGAATGCACTAATTCTTCTAATCATCATGCTCTTTGTGTGTGACCCTATAGGCTCTCATAAGCGTTGGCGTGGATCTAAACTCTTTTAGATACACAAGCAATGAGCGGCATCTAGCAATACATCATTGCTACCCAAGTTCTGAGAAATAAGTCAAGATCCGACTAACCTTTCGTGACTACTATAATGTATGACCGTGTCCTTCTATCCTTGATATCAGTTGACCAATGAGGCATAGACCGTGTCATCCTCGATCAATCTATGTGTTTCTTGATCCCTGAGTAAACTAACTCAAACAAATGAGCTCAATATCTCATATTGACTCATTTGAGCATCGCCCTGCGTTTTAGTAGTTCGACTCAATCAAGGGGCCCACCGATATCACTCGTCATATGAGAGGGATAGATCCCATCTACATCACTCACATCCCTCCTCGCATAATTTGTTATATATCCGGATGTCGCTTTATGGTCCACCCTGTTACGGGTGACGTTTGACGATACCAAAGTACATAATTCCTTATGTAGGGAACCGTAGTGACTTCAGGTTCGAGGACTATTCATACCAATAGTCACATGAGAAAGTTTATGACACTCATATAACGATCCATGAAACTTTCTCATGGCGGGTCAGTTCAGTATATATTCTCTAATATATACCCATGTGTCAACTTGATATCATATATCCATGACTTGTGAGATCAAGTCATCAATCGACCTACATGCTAGTCTTTATGTATTAATATTGCCCTTGCATATTAATACTTGACTAGGAATATTTAGGAAAGTATTCTCTACAGCCTCTCATAATCAATTCTGCCAATTGATGTGCTGTAGATAAGAACCTACTTTTCTAGGGCATTATTATATTTAATTTAGCTGGCACAAGCAAGATGTAAATATAATAACCAATCTTTTGCCTTTATTGAATATGATACAAAATGTTCCCTTTTCAACCATCACATGATTGGCTCTAGGGCTATAACTAACAATTTTGCAGCTAGACGCAGAGTGGGACACGGTCAGAACGTGTGGCTACACACGACCGTGTCCAATGGGCGAGATCAGCCACCCCAAGGCCGCACACGGCCTGGCCGTGTGGAAACACATGACCGTGTGGCAGCCCGCCAGATTTGCGTGACTAGGGCTTTTTCCGGATTTTACAGCGGTCCAAGGTGATGTCTATATAAGCATTGGCTCCGCCCAAACCCTAGCCAGGAGGCACGACGGCTAGGACGGCACGCCAAAGCCCTAAAAAGCTTCGGGAACTTGCAACGGGGAGGAAGAACGCCGCCGGAGGTCCATGCTTGCACTTCAACGCCGGAGAGAAGACCACAAAAGCATTGTAATCCCTTGTTTCTGTGCTTTATTTCTGATGTATTCGAACATGTACATGCCTTGTGATTCCTCCCTTATATACATGGAGTAGTTCCTTCGATTCTAGGATTAGAGAGTAGCTTGTGTGCACATTACATGTTGGTTTATGTTAGATTTTGTCTTTGAGTTTAATTTGGAAATTTGAAGTTGTTTATACTATATCTATGCGTGTTTGGTTTTCTACCTGTTGTGCTTAGGCAATACGAGGGGTGACAACCCTCGTATCTAAGATTTAGAGGATTTTATACAAGGAACCTAGGGGTAAACCTGATCTCCTATAACCGTGGATAGAAGGATGCGATGGAACTGGAAACGGTTCATCGTAGGGATTGATTCGACATCCTCGTACTATCTATCCCGTCCTTTTAAGGCGGAGATAGCTCCCGGTAGATGTGGTGGCTCATCGGGAGAGTGTATAATGTTCCTTCCACAAAATCATAGCTAAACGTCTAGACAATGCCAATTGACAGCATTGTTTTGTGACACACAAGCAAAACCGGAGTCCTAGAATCACCTTTGAAGACCTCAGAATGCTCCCTTCTTCCTCCGTGTGACACCGTATAGAGTATAGTCCACCGACAACCCTCACAAATCGAAACCTCTTAGAGTTTACATTCCGAATAATTTCAACCACTGAACATATCGATATTTGAATCATAGTTCCTGTGGGATCGATAATCTTTTATTACTTGACGACATTCGTACACTTGCGGGCGTTGAGCGCGAGCGTGTGCTTCAGTCCTCAACAGCCTCCGTCACGAGATTTGAGGTCGCATTTGCGTGCATCAGTTGTCAAGCCCTACAATAATAGAAAGTATAGGCTTGCTAAGCAACGAAATTATCCACATCATAATTAGTTAAATCCTTCTGGCTTCAAACTGTATAATTAGGATCGTCTTCTTAGAGTTTAGGAGAGTTACCATCTATAATTTCAAGTAGATTATGAGCCCGAAATAATGATTGAAACTGCATATTCCAAAGTAAATAATTATCATTATTAAATTTAATAGGAAAATAGGATATGACATTTATTGATAAGGAGGAGAATTGCGTCGCTTGATTTGTTTCCATGGACGATAGTGATGAAGATTCTAACATTGTATATGTAAAGAATAATAAAATTAGAGTTCTTTCCTTTTTCGTGCCGAGATTTGTTGATTTACAGCAAAACTATAACTTGCGCAGGATGATATCTTGACGAGCTTCTCTTCACGTCTAGAAGGTGAGCTTGATCTTGGCAATCCTTGGAAATAGAAGGAAGAAAATTCGGAGGAAGAGAAGAAGCAGCGCATAAGAGGAAGAGAAAAGGAAACAAAATCGGCACGAGGAGCACTGTGACTTTTAGTGTGGAAGAGATTTATGGCTCTGATACCATGTTAAAGTAACATGAATCGTATAAGGAATTAATAAAAGTATTTTTCATTAATGTATTTTGTATATAAATAAGATATTTATAGATATATTACAAGACCAAATCAATTGAATTATTCAAATAAATATTTTAGATAAGAAAAATTTATCTTATCTAATTTGATAAAATTTATTGACAAAATTTATTTGATTAATTTTAATTTGATAAAGTCTATTTGATTAATTCTCTTTTAACGACGACTTTGTCCATATCTAAGCAGGTTTGGATGAGGGGGCCTTGTCGAGACTCATCCCCTCCGACAACACCTCTTCATGCCAGTTCCATCAGCTTCTTGTTGTACGACCCCCACCACCATCTGCCACGGTGTCACCCTTCGGGCTTGTCCGGCCATCACGACTAGTCGCTGGCCTGCGCACAACGGTTGGAGAAGTAGGTCACAATCTCCCTTCAGTCCTTAACCGCCTCTCCCTGCAATCCCAACCGAGTTGATCAGTTCGTTTTTTGGTTTAAATTACGGTGTAGGCGCGTAGGTTTTCAGTACCTGCAAGTGGTTGGAGACGTTGAACCCTCCCTTCTTGCTGTCGGACATGTCGAAGTGGAGTTTTTCCTCCGATGGCAGCGCAAAAAATTCCTGCCCGAGTCGCGTCATCCCATCGATGAGGGCGACGTCAACGTCGTGATCCACCACCAATAACAACCGCACCCCACTCCTTACAAAGCCTCCACGATTCTGTTATGGATCTCCTCCCTCCACCAGCCGCCTCCGCTGGCCACCTCATCGTTGATCCCCACGAGCGAGATCATGGGGATGTCGTGGCTGAATTAGTTGTTGGCCACCTCAGGCACTCGTTCAATCTTTTTTTCTGAATCTATAAATAGCTTTGTTTTGTTTTTTTTTTAAATTTATTTTTCAACGTTTCTTGGCAAATATTTTTTTTTCTTTCTTAATTTGTAAAGATCAAACGAGCGAAAATATTGTTATATGATAGTATTAAAAAAATCATTCATAATAATTTTTTTAGTTTGTCTTTGATTTTCAAATTTGTCATATTCCACATTTCCACTTAACGTAGATCCTTTTATTTCTCACCCGGAAAAAAAACCCTACGCTAATATTATAAAATGGCAAAAGATGCACTTAATAAGGAATAAGTGACTCGATGCTTGTCGCTGCAAGAAACAAGTGTTACTCACAACAGTTGAGTCGTGAGCTCACAGACGGTTCATTATGGT